>RWGY01000031.1:5133443-5733443 GCA_007726485.1 Eragrostis curvula | reverse complement strand
TAACGGAAATGCTTTGAGATGTGTGATTTTTTATTTTCGGAAAGCATAGAAGCAGACTCTTATTCTTTCAGTGACACCAAGGCGTCCCCGCTGACCTTGTGAATCTCAATATCAATCGGCCTAGTTTCTCGTGGTAAAATGTGAGAGGCCTTTTGTCATTGAGGTGACTACTCGTGTATGTGAGTGAGAGGGATTAAGAAAATAGAGAAAGAAAGAAAAAAAGGGAAAGACACCGAAAGCACACATTCATTATTGGGCCGCTCCAATACATCCAAGGATATGTGGCCCAGCCCAATCTCGCGCAAAACCTCGCAGGAAACCCACGAAATTACAGCAAGCAGTGGCCCACGCCGCGAGCAGTATTTTCTTCGGCACTGGCCCACAGTGGGCCACGAGTCCCTTGACTTGACTTCCAGGTTGACCAACCCCAGCCAGTCACCACCACGGCAGCCGCCCGCACACCACACACACCTTCCCGTCCCCATCCCACTCCAGCTCGCCACCCCGTGTCGCCGCGCCTCCACCTACTCCGTCTCCGACCGCCGGTGATGGCCGCCCGCAGCCCCTACTTCGCCACCGAGGAGAGTGCCCGCGGAATCCGCGCGGGGGAGTCCCCCGCCGCGGCGCTGCGGCGGATCCTGGCCACGCCGGGCGCGCACCAGGCGCCCTGCTGCTTCGACGCCCTCGGCGCGCGCCTCGTCGAGCGCGCGGGGTTCCCGATCGGGTTCATGGGCGGTGCGTGCTTCGCTCACGGGTTCTCGTCTCGCGCGGGGCTCGTTTGTCGCCTTAAATTGTTTGTTGGTCGTGGTCAAAGTTAAACCCTGGTGACGAGGGGTTTAGTTTGTTTGGCAACTTGAGATGCTGATCGATTAGTGGCTAGCTTAACGCCGTATGATCCTAGTACGAGCAGATTTACCGAATTCTCTTCCATTTGGGCTGTTTGTCTACTGATAAAGTCACATATCCTGTAGTGTAGTGGAGAATTATAATTCTGATTGTTCAAATTTTGCAAGCTGAGCAGGTGAGAGAAACAAAAGCTAGCTCGCTTCTCTCCCGAATTTACCAGGACTAGTATTCTATCTTGTTAAGATTACACAACCTGACATTCCTTCGTGATGATTTAATGTTGCACAAACTGTGTACACCATTACAGCCAGATGCTAAGTCAGTATGACACAGACACCATTCCGTCTTGGACTGCATATTGCATTGGTGCTTCAGTGTGAAAATGGACCAGAGCGGTGCAATTTAGTTAAGGCTGCCTCTAGAGTTCAGATTTCATCAATGAGAAGGGGCAATGTGGCTGATATCTAAACTGTCTAAGATTTTGTTTTTTTTCCCGAGTTACATGAACAGGGACGCCACACGCTAAAAAAAACTACCAACACACTGAAAACACTAGAGCAAAACTAGCCCCTAGTGTGCCGACCTACTCAGCAATTCTTGGAGCGATTTAGCTGTCTAAGATTTTTCTTAATGTGCTTGTCAAGAAGGTGTCCGACTGACACATTGCAGACCTTATGTCTTTTCAGGTTTCTGTGTTTCTGCCGCACGACTTGGCTTGCCTGATGTTGGTCTTATTTCCTATGGAGAAATGGTAGACCAAGGACGTCTAATCAATGAATCTGTATCGATCCCAGTGATTGGTGATGGAGACAATGGTTATGGAAACTCTATGAACATCAAGAGAACTATTAAAGGGTACATTAATGCTGGTTTTGCTGGAATCATGCTTGAAGATCAGGTTTTCTTCCTAAGCATTACTGATTGATCCTTCCATAGACTGGCACCTCTGCTTCGCGACAATGGCTATTCATATTTTGAATGAATTAGACATATTAAACTTGTTCAACCACAAACTGATAGAAAATGTTCAACTTCTAAGCACTTACGCTTTGTTCAATGCAGCATATATTGTGAAACTTTAGTGCATATGTTCTATGGACATCTTTCTTTATGTGGTATGGGTCAGAGGTATTCACCCTGCTGAATACTGTGATTATGATTACTAGGATTAGTACTCCTGCTCCAAGATGCTGTGTTCATGGAATGTAGCTAGCAGGTGCTCTCCTTCAGTTAAGGGGGTAAGGTAATATTGTAGATTGTAACAATGACAGACTGCCCATATGCTGTCAAGTTGTATTAGCTTTGATGGACTAGTTGGTATCGGGGAAAAAACATCTTTTGCCAAATAAACCTATGTAATTTGATATCGTGGTGAGCCTCGTTACCCAGCAGACCAGCACGCCAGTTAAAATGTCTGATCATTTTGAATACGGCCTCTTTGGCTCACTTTATATCTCCAAGATTGTTTTAACATATGTTTCATGTATATTTTGAAATCTAGCTTTTCTCATTAAAAATAAATATTTTCCACAAAATCTTGAAGTTTCATTTTAGTGCGATCTGAAATCTCAGCGACCACGGTTTTCTCTATATGCTACTCTTTTCCTTGGTGGGCTAGTGTCTAACTGTCTACCTAGGAACCATTGCTCAGACTAGGTTCAAGCATTGGATAACTCTGGTTAAAAATATTACTAAGAAAAAAGGGCTACCTTGCTTTTGAAAGATGCCGATGGCCATTTGTAATCCAACTGAATCGTTTGGACCTAACACAGTGATTGCCTACCTATTCTATCCTTTTTACTGAATCGATTCAGTGTTGTCATAGCAGTAAAAATATTATGCAATGCAACTTATGGATGTGCTGAAATGTTCAATCTGTTAAGTAAATATGCTCTTTTTTGTATCTAAAAACAAAGTGGAATTTATTTATCATATGGTGCACCTATTGTAATCAAAATTTAAGTTATTGAAAGCACAAAACTTGCATGTGTTTTACGGCACCACAGTTTCATCTATTTTAACTTGGGCTAGTGTAATATCGCATATGGTCTTATGCTTATGCTCTCAAAAATAATTATCATACCTGGTCGTTGTCATATTAGTGACCATTGATTGCAGAAACGAATTTGATTTGTTGATCTTTATGTTAGTTCTGATGATAAACCCTTCTAGCGACTGAGAAAAACCTATAGGTCTGACTTATTATATTCTACATTTGCAGGATGCATGATATGATTTTTGTCCAATACCCTTTTAGATTTGCTTATGTTTTCTCATGTGAATTACGAGAAGATCTTCTATTCAATACTTAATTTTTAATTTGGTTTATCCTTAAGAAATATGACATATTATTTTATAAGGTGGCGCCAAAAGCATGTGGACATACTGAAGGAAGGAAAGTGATCTCAAGGGAGGAAGCAATCATGCACATAAAAGCTGCTATAGATGCTCGGAAGGAGAGTGGCTCTGACATTGTTATTGTGGCAAGGACTGATTCTCGTCAAGCCGTATCTCTTGATGAAGCATTATGGAGAGTAAAAGCTTTTGCTGATGCTGGAGCAGACGTTCTGTTTATTGATGCCCTTGCTTCAGTAGAAGAGATGAAGGCATTCTGCTCAGTTGCACCGGGAGTTCCAAAGATGGTTAGATACATTCATTATTTTGGTGCATTTCTACTTGTGAATTGTGATAATTTCGTAAGAGTTATATTTGTTTTGGCATTCTTCAAGATTACCTAGTATTCTCTAACACTCATTGTCTTTATGTTACATTCAAATCCTTTGTTCCAATGAATTTGACTCCGACATAAAAAAGATACAGAAGAAAACATATGTTTGCTAAATTAGAATCGAGTTCACTTTACTATTGAAATGTATAGTCTAGTGTGGAGAATTTGTATACATTCCAGAATTGAAGTCTCGGGAAGGTTAGTAGCCCATTTATTGCATTCATGTTTATATCTACTCTTCATTATTTTGATTCGGTAATTTAGTTTTATATTCCATTCTATATGTGTTTTATTTGTTGCATTTCTACATTCTGGATGTGATCTAATGTCCCCGTAGGTGGTATTTATATTGTACTGTATATATATAAGATGTGTTGGACCATTTTCATGTATTCCTTCAGTCTACACTTGAGCATACATTTACAAATTAGTTACCAAACATATTTCTTCAACAGTGATAGATGCTTCCAAATGTCTATTCTGGTATATGCTTGGAGGTGCCCTTCTCTAGGAGTAACATGATGACATTTGTATTCTGTTCTGTAGGCAAATATGTTAGAAGGTGGTGGTAAAACTCCAATATTGACCCCTGCGGAACTTGAGGAAATTGGTTTTAGTCTTGTAGTCTATCCTTTATCCTTAATTGGAGTATCAATGCGTGCAATGCAGGTTTGTTTTTCTTTTACAAATGTGAAGGTGACATTATGTTATTTAAAATGATCTATGTTGATCAAGGATAAGGTTATGAGCGTCCAACTGTCGATAGAAATCCCTTAGATATTGTTGATCCTTTTTTGCCGCTGGATACTTATTTCATATTTACTGAACTAGCTCCCTTGACTAAAACATGCTCTATAGCACAAGTCATCTTCATTTTATGGTTTACTTTAATGTTCAATGAAGCATGAAGTGGCGCATTAGTGATAACCTACAAATCTGTATTTGGTGATACCTCTCAAAGTAATATCTGACATGCAGGATGCTTTAGTCGCAATAAAAGACGGCGGTGTACCTCCACCTGGCGCGTTGCCATCTTTTCAGGATATAAAGGATACTCTAGGGTTCAATCGTTATTACAAAGAAGAAAAACAATACCAAGTGGTGAGCTATGATGTTTTCCTCTCACATTGTTAATACAGATATGTGTTACATGCTGTTTTTGATCACATGTTATATTTTTGGATACAAGTAAAGGAATCAGCCAAGGAGGTGTGAACCCCAGAGGTGCTGTGTATCTCAATAATCTGTTGTCTTGTTGGAAATAGCATCCTCAAGTACCACCTGGCATGTTGTGCTTCGATCAGACAGTGATGCAGAGCAATTGTGCCTATGTTAAGTAATTCAATATTCTGAAGAACATATATGAGAGACTAGAGTTTCTTCTATTGATCTTAGCGTTGGCTCTACCCCCTTGTCGTTTCAATAATCCCGAGGTTGTAATTTTAATTCTAATAAAAAATGCCAGTTTGAGATATTTTCTCTCCCAGAGTACTTTTACTCATGTCATTAAGTAGCTCAGTGTTCATCATCTTTTTAACTCAATTCAAAAGATATGCAAATTCCAAATGCTCAGGAAATCAGTTAGTCTAGAAAAGTTGTCCGTGTGCATGTAGCAGTAAACTTAATTTACTAGATTTCCACCATTCAGGTATATGCTGCACTACTTCTGTAAGGTACATGACTGATAGGGTATTAAACAGTCTTGGCATATATCTCCATTTATTGACTCTGAGGGTGGTAGTGCTTGCTGACAACAGCCATGCCGTTTCAAGCAACATAGATCAGCACGATTTAATACTGTGATGGCTTAACTAGATTGGGTAGCAACGATTTAATATTTTGTTTTTCTAAAATGAGAAAGTACACCATAGTATACACTATACAAACACTAAAAAACAGACCTTTACTCGTCAATTTATAATAGCAGCATAGTTTCAGGACGAAAACTTTTGTTAGGCGTCTTTTAGCTAGTTTTCAGAGTATAAATGCTTTGAAAGAGCAGATGATGTTTGCATGACGATTTGATTCTTTGCACCAACAGATTTAGGGGGTGTTTGTTTCATGGGGGTCTAAAATTTAGAAGGGTCTAAAAAAAAGAATCTTATCATTTAAGAGTATTAAATAAAGTTTAATTACAAAACTAACTGCAGAACCCCTGGTCTAATTCGCGAGACGAATCTAATGAGGGTAAGCAATCCGTGGTTAGATGATGGTTACTGTAGCATTACTGTAGCATGACTGTAGCAAAACATAGCTTACTTAGGCTCGTTAGATTCGTCTCGTAAAGATGTACCTATCTGTAAAAAGGTTTTATCATTAGACTTTATTTAGTACTAGATTCTCTTTATTTAGAGGCCTCTAAAATTTAGCGCTAAAAGAAACGAACAGGGCCTTAGTAACACTATATGTGCAAAAGATTTATTTTAACAGGGCGACAAACTATAAAACAAAAAAATATACATCTAATATTAAACAGTAAAAACGTATTTAAACATGTGTAGTAGCTAAATATGACCACTGCACTGCCAATGCAAACGAGATGAAAACGTTCCATAGTACAAATTCATCGGAGAAGCATGTTATGTTTAGGCTTGAATGGAACATGAAGGGTCTTTTCTATTTCTCTGATGATTCACATGAGCTCCGGCCTGCAATGATGGAATTTCGTCACATGCGGGCAACAGAAAATCTGGCAATCAACATAAACTTCCCTTCTTTTACAGTACTTACAAGTATGGCAGAATGCGTCACAGGACTATATCTGTTACGGGACAGACAAACTATGAAAGATGCCAACTGCAATTCATAAGAAGTACTTCATCCTGTTGTCTCTTCTCATCGCACGATACACAGCTTGAACCTGAAATACAACAGCCAAAGCCTCAACGAGTCAATGTCTACGCAAAATGAAACGGATATAAAATAAAACGAAGTATATAGACATCATTTGGTTGGTAAAGATGTATTCAAAATTAAGGGGAACAACAATTACCTGCTCACTAGAAGCAACACGAATTGGCCCAATCTTTACAGAAACATATTTCCCCCTGGAAGACAGTTTCTGAGATACCCGACCCTGTGCACACCAGTTCAAGATACATATGAAGAGCATCTCAGGAAAAAAAAAAGATACATATGAAGAGAGTTTGAGAAACAAAGCAAGGTTAAGATAATAAAAATAATTTTTAAAAAAAACATGCATCAGAAAAAAGATACTACATACTCTTTGTTCCATGTCTAAACAAGGGAGCGGAAAGTGCAGGTATGATGGAAATTTTAGCCTACTACTCCTACCAGTTAAGTACTCCCTCCGTTTCAATATAATTGTAGTTTTATGATTCAAACCTTTTCCTAAATAATTGTAGTTCTCACATCCCAATGCATCCCTCCCTCCCTCTCTCTTCACTTCCCAATGCATATCTATTTCTATCTCTCTCATTTTCTGGGCGCATCACCTTTCCCACCCATCAATTCGTGTGGCAAAACCTAGAACTGCAATAATTTGAAACGGAGGGAGTATGTAAAATTACAAACAATGAATAACAAAATATCAGACTAATTAATGCACTATTTGGGTAATGATACCTAACACATTAATGTATGATAATATCCTACACGGGCAATCAGAAATCCAAGTCACAATATTTTTCCCAAACAACCACAATAGTAAAACTATGCTTCAGAGCCATGTAGCTTCAGTGAAATGTAACACTAACCTTTGGAACGGACTCTTGAAGAACAGATTCAACAGCAACTACCATTGACTGGACAAAATCATCACCTCCAGTACCAATTGCTGTAAATCCTCTATCTGTGGGATACGAATTTACCTGTGAAACAAAATAACACAGCATATTAAGAAATGCCTAAAATAGAGAGGTTTACAAGCTTCTTTCAATTTTTAATGCTGAAACTAAGGGGATAGAAAACAATTCTTTGAACAAGGTTCAGTATTAGTGAGCAGGACACACAATCATGGTAATAGCATATTGAAAATTAAAGACTAGCATGACAAACCTCAAAGTGTCTGTGCCCTGAGATGTTCTCAGTTACAACTGTGTTCTCCAAAAGAAGTGGCTAACACTACTGGTGGTGTGAATTTGTACTGAACATGTAGAATGAATATCACGAATGACTAGTTCCTGCTTGACAAGTTACGTGATTAGCTTCCAACAATTCACCATTTCACAAAATCAAATTTTGAATGCAACATGTGCTCTAACCACATTTGCGCGATCACTAAAGCTAGTAATGTAAATCTGCCAAGCTAGTGCTTCCAGAAGGAACCCTTGTTGAAGTTACAATGTTTGCACAGGAATTTTAACAAATACTCCCTCCAGTCGGGAATATGTGACGTTACCATATGTAATGTCATCTATTTAAAACAAGAGGGGGTATATATCATGGGTTCATCCCATTTATCAAAATTCATGGATCAACCACCCTGTAACGTACACATCGTAGTACGTTCATCCTTCCTGTAAGCTGAAACAACAAATAGCATAAGTTGGACAGCGAGACACACCTTCTGATCCAGAACAAGCCATTCATCGCTTTCATCATCCGTCACGGTACCACCCATGACCATATTTGTTGTGAGCGCAACCCTTCCTTTAGACCTTGCTACCTCTGGTTTCAGAAAGAAAAAGTGTGAATTAAACGTGGAATTAAATCTATGCCAAAATTTTAGCTTAGTAGAACTGAAATCAGTTCAAAAGGACCAAAACAAGCCAAAATAAAACTTTTGATTACTATCTTGATCAATATTCCATATAATTTATGGTAGCTGTCTGTCCTAAACACGGCAAAAGGAATTGGCTTCTACATTGAGTAGTTCCTAGAGAACATGGTACCTTGTGAAAAAGAAGTACCACAAACAGAAAAGCATCCGATCACTAGATCAAAGAAAAAATGATAATTTTACTATGTGCTAAAACAAGCTAATTGTCCTATACATTCAAGAACATTCTTCTAACAGAATGCCACATATTGTCCGATTAATATATGTTCTTCATGCACAGTTGTACACAACATCTCGGACTGCAAAGCCTCTTCCAAGCTATCGTTGAGGATATAAACTCTTCCAAACTACCAGCGTAACCTGTGCCAAATGTTGCCTTGACACCATTACACGAAGCTAACCATCGAATCCCATTTCTAAAAGGTCTTTCGAAAAAAAAAAAAGAATCCCATTTCTAAAAAGACAGCGGCCCATCATTGCTAACAAGCCTAACCCCAGATATTTTAACCATCACAAATCAATCGATCATAAATATTGTGGCATCTCCTTCATTCATACATTACTACCAAGCACTTAAGCTATTAGCAACGGCTGAAACGACTATCAGAAGAAGCGAAACAGAGATCAGGAGCAGCAGCTAGTAAACAATAGAGAGAGACGGCCACTCACTGGAGATGGCCTCGAGCACAGCCTCCTGCGGTGGCTGTACGGTCTCCCCGCCGCCCCCGCCCCCGCCGCCAGAGCAGCAGCAGCGCATGTGAGGGCGCTGGCCGCCACGTCTCGCCCTCCCCACCGGTGCCGCCGCGGCTGAGGCAGCGGCGGCGGCCGGGAGGCGGTGGAGCGGTTCGGGAAGTAGCAGGGAGCGGAGCGCGAGTGCGCGGCACGCCATCGCCGGCGCCGTCTTCGTCTTTCTCTTCCTCCGGTCGCCGCGGCCGCGAGCAGTGAAAGACAGATTTTGTGATATTTTTTTGGTGGGTTCGCGTCTGTCTATCGGACTCGTTTCGTGGAGAGCCGACGAGACGTTAAACGATTTTTCTTCTTGTTTTCCCAAGCTATTTTTGCTTTGCTTAATAATCGTTTTAACTTTTTTGAGAGAATAATCGTTTTAATTTTTTTTTTGAGATCATGAATAATCGTTTTAATATTCATCTTGGTGGCGTGGTGGGCTAATGGGCCTAGTAGAAGGCCAGCCAGCCCAGGATGGCTTCTTGCCCAGTATGTAAATTTGATATGGGCCTTTGTTGTGTCGTCTGTTTCACCAGATTACTTTGAATTCGAAATGAAACATCACGTTATTTGCACTACGAACAAATTTGGACATGGAAAGCCGCCAGTTACGAACAAATTTGCACTACGATTTTGTGAACCTTTTGTTTTGACCATTAAGCACTCTTCCTTGAGCCATTGATATTATTATTTGATTCATAGTGAAGAGTAATTTCACAATGTATACTTTTCAATTCAAATTAAACGAGTAAAATGTATATATATTATTGGTCAAAAGTGCAATACTGGATACCATGTCGATATGCCCAAATAGACTTATACTTTGGATTGGAGAGCGTATTTCATTAAAAATAGTAAATTTATGAGTGGAGAGAAAATGCCGTATTTTTCAAGTTCTTTTTTGCATCTAGGTTCATTTAGGCTTGACCTAGTCTAAAGCATGGGCTGTCATTTTT
Organism: Eragrostis curvula; assembly: GCA_007726485.1. NCBI lineage: Eukaryota > Viridiplantae > Streptophyta > Magnoliopsida > Poales > Poaceae > Eragrostis > Eragrostis curvula. The sequence continues at coordinate 5,723,446 of RWGY01000031.1, read as the reverse complement.
ATACACAAACTGTGCCCCACACACACACACACACACACACACACACACACACACACACACACGACTCAACTCAAAGGATTTAAGTCCACATGCACTTTCATGCATCAATTGATGAGGAATTTGGTCTATGTAGTTGATATATATTGATGTTGTCAAAGTTTACACCAAGTTATTGCCACATCTACCTTAATGTTTTAACACCGGCGTCTAGTAGTATTTCCGTAATTGAACCTTCCAGCCATGGTCACCCCTCAACTGATCAAACCTGGCTAACTCCAACTTGTGGCACTTTATTGCCAGGACCAGAAAGGCCCTCCCATTGAGCCCTAGAAAATACCGTGATTCCTTAATAATTCCTTTATAATTGGATGAGCCCTCCCAGTGATTTGTTAACCTTTCTTTTGTCAATAGGAGTATATGTAAAGCTATTTGGAGAGGCGACAGTGTATGGTCAGCATCTCGATCTGTCGTTTTTCCTGCGACCTAAGCAACTGTGACGCCCGCAAACATTGACAACACATCACCCATATACATGAACTCGCACAGGACACTGTACTGTAGTGCTCTGATGTGCCCAAAGTAGTGGCTTTGCCACTTACGTGCAGTGGTTTCCATGAAAGTGCAAAAGCCAAGGAGAGAGGCGCATGAAAGGGAAGGGAACAGTCCAAGATGGACAAGGGCAAAATTCCTTGTCCTGAGGAGGACTGATTCGTGCGAATGCATGCCCCCTTTCCCTTGCATTGGTTTGTGCTGCTGGCCTGGGCTAGGCTACATTGAAGGACCATGATGCATAAATCATGGTCCAAAAGGAGCGGCTCTTTGCCCCCAGCGCAAAGCTGATTATCACTACGAGTAACAGCGAGATCTCATATGGTACAAGGGGCGTAGCAGCATACATCAAGGTGCAGCAGTAGTACGTAGTAGTCTCTGGGAGTTAGTGGAGAGCACAAGGGCCCTAGAAAAGCTGACCTAGGTAGAGTTTACATGCATGCATATATACATGATAAATCCATGGTGGGCAGCATGCATCTACCTCTGGGCTGACATGCTCCATGTCCCCTTTGATCCCAGCTTTTCTCCCACATAAAGCAAACCCACGCACTCGGAGGCAACTTGTTGGATCTTGTGCGTTTTTCGCCCTTTCATTTTACCCTACACAGCTGCCTTCTTTTTACCATGCTCCAGCAAAAGCTACTGCATGCATGCTCAAAAGCGGGATTTTGCATGCTATTCTCAGTAACCTGATCCATCACTTTGCTCAGAAGTATTACGAAGTCAATGCTAAATAGTACTAATTATATTTTGATCCAGAATCGAAGTCTTGCATATGGCCGGTAAGATATTTCTTCCATGTTCTCCCTGATCATAAACACATTTTTCATCCAGATCCGCTTTAGTTTGTACGTTTCGATTCAAACTTACTGTAGCAAGTAAAGGCTTCACTTGTCATCCTCATAATAGTCTGGACCATGTAACGTGCCTTTGAGCTGATTGTTTGTTCGATTCCTAACAATAGGATCATATCCAAATCCGAGGTTTTGGATTAGCACTAGAGCCAGGATCTCACCCAATCCGACCACTGACAAGGCCTACACATGGTGATGTCATCTCGTGGGCAAAAGAGGCAACCGCTTTACCCCATGCAGACGCGATGCGATGATTTCATGCAGGTGTCTGGCTCTGCCAGTCCGGCCGTTACCTTGTGACTGATTTAGTGTCACCTCACCCCCATCTTTTTCTCGCCACTAAGGTATGTTATCTAGGAGAAAGCATATGCAACCTGAAGCAAGAGAGCAAGAGCATGCAGAGATCCCCAGGGAAAATAGAATGATGCATCTTTTTATGCTCCTGCCTATGCCTGCAGGGGTTTGATTTTTTACTAGCATATATCACTTTGATTGATGCAAGAGTGAGTTAACAGCTTGGGGCAATGCAGGGTCTACCTGTTTGGGCAACCGGTTTTTGTTTCAATCGGAAACACACAAACACAATAATTAAGTAAATGTTGGATGCCCTGTAATCTTCTATTTTTTTCTTTGATTTATTCTATTTTGTGGTAGCAATGTTTCTTTACCAGTATACTATATTAGTTAACAAGTGGGGGATAATTCCCGCCAGTTACATAGTACAGGAAATCTACCTACGTACAAAACTGGGCAGTAATTATTACTGCTAGAATCATTTGCCTCAAACTCTAGGCAGAGACAAATAATAACCACATCGATAGTGATCCCAATAACACAAAGCAGTAGATCGACGAAGCTGCAAAAAGAGCAAAGGCAGCTAAGCAAGGTTACGGAGAAGCTCCATTGCCTGTAGCCGAATAGTATTTACTCCATCGCTCTCATCACTTTCCGGACCCTTAGCTTTTGCGTGGTTTCTTTCTTGTTTACAGGACGGACAACCTAGGCCTACCATAAAGCTCTGGATCAGCAAGCCTGCGTGAAACTTCTCCCGTCTCGCGCGCGGGAGAATGAGCAAGCATGCATGTGCATGCATGCAACGCATTATTGCGCCATTGCCAACCCGTAAAGCTAGACATGCAGCATGTGGAACAAAAGCGGCCATGAAAGAACATCTTGAGCTCCCCTGTGCCCCATTGGAGATTTGGTCGGCAGATCCCTCCCTGATGAGCTCATCAGAGAGGACATGCATGCACACAATTAAAAATGTGTGTGTGCGCATGCGTGTGGGCGGAGAAAAGTTAAGGGAATAATCCCAGGTAAGTCCTCTGACACTATCCAGATTTCAGAGGTTCTTCATCAACTCAAACTAATTTAGGTGCCTTTTTTTAATGAATTCATCTAACTCCTTTTACATTGTTATCTTTTTTCAAGTAAGAAAAGTCCGCCCGCCCGCGTAGAAAAGAAGAGGCCAAATATGATTGTAATAATGCGAACATGTTAAATTACACATGATTCAACACACATAATTAACTAAAAGTTAGACAAAGACAACATCAAAAAGAATAGTGATACATACTAGTACCTTTGTTGTTTTTATATATGACGCTGGTTAGTTTTTCCTCCGCATCCAACCAATAACGTACTGTTGGGTGTGTTGAAATTTCCCTCTAAATATTGGAATATTGTGAGAATTAAACTAATCGGTGTCAAAAATTAAATAAAAAATAGAAGGATTATGACATAAAAGATGAACAAAAATGCTAATCCATCACATATTGTACTTGAGTGTGAAATTCCAACTGTGCCTTCGGGGAAAGGAACAATCGCCACCACTGATCAAACGGAATCACTGTCTTTCACTCCTCATCCACTCAACTGGATCCCATTTCCACGCATCATGAAATGGATCAAACGGTGAAGGGGAGATGCCTTACCTGACCCGTAACTTTGGCTTTGTATATGTTTCCCTATTGTACTCGCTCCATTAGGACAAGCTAACTAGTGCAAATGTCAATAGCAAAACAGAAAGAGCTAGTATTACACAACAAACATGATTTTGATTCGAAGCAACTGCGTAATCGACAAGGTTGTTGACAAAGCCTTTCTTTTGGTCCACAGGAACCAGCTGCCTCCTATATGACCCAAGGGCAGCCTGGTAAAATCACTTTGTAATCTGCTCCGTTCTCGCTACTACTTGCTCTTTCGGATACATATAAACCCAGCCCATACTACACACAAGCATCACACCTACCCCTCGCAAAGAAGAAAGCCGGCAAGGAACGAACACCTCGTCGTACTTCCTCCGCCGATCCCTTCTTGGCAATCGATCTTCTTCAATTCCATGGAGGAGCAAGGCGAGAGAGAGCTCCAGCTGCAGCTCCTGCCCCCGACACCCGCGGCGCGACGAGGCCTCCACGACGTGCCGGCGGCCGCACTCGCCACCAGCTCTCCGGACCACCCGCAGCTGGACCTCGACCTGTCCATGAGCATCGGGCCGAGGCACCCGCCTCCGCCGCCGCCGCCGCCGCAGGCTGCTGCGCCGGTGTCGTCGCCGTCGCCACCTGCTGCAACCGAGAACAGGAGAGCGGCTGCGGCGGCGGCCGTCGCGAGGCAGCAGCAGCGTCAGCAGGCGGCGGCGGCCGACGTGCGCGCGGTGAAGCTGCACGCGGCGGAGCAGGCGCGGATGGCGTCGGCGGAGCGCGCGTACGCGGAGCGCGTCCGGGAGCTGGCGCGGCGGGAGCTGGAGCTCGCGGAGCGGGAGTTCGCGCGGGCACGGGCGATCTGGGACCGCGCCCGGGAGGAGGTGGAGCGGGTGGAGCGCATGAAGCAGATCGCGGCGAGGCGGCTCGTCGGCACGGCGTCGTCCGCGGCGGCGCTCGAGATCACCTGCCACGCCTGCATGCAGCGATTCCACCCCTAGATCAGAGTTTGCTAGCTAGTAGTAGTACACTGTACTGCTGATCGCTGCGATGATGAGCGCCGGCCATTGCTGTAATGTAACTTTCTTTATAGCTTTCAGCGCTACTGTGAATGGCATGCCATGTCCAGTTTGCGATGAACGCGCGCCCACTAGACTCTAGCTAGTTCGTTGTGCATCTCGATTGTTGCTCGATCTTTTTATCTCAGATTACGTCCTTGGTCTACAGCCTACCTCAACGAAAAGAAAATAGCCGACGAGTCGTCGAATCAAACTAGCTACTCATCTATTTGTACATGGCTTTACCAAAGTGTATGTAAAATTGCAAAAGTTTATATTTAGCACAAAAACATTTTTTTTGAAATACGAATACAATATTTTAATGGTTTCATGCATGCTGGACTGATTGGAACCCTGATTGGAACCCCTGTACTGATGATTGTAGTCTGACGAAAATTACTACTACCTCACTGACCAGTGACCACCTTGTCCTAATATATACTCCGTGCTCAACTATTTGGCCCATGAAGCTTTGGTTGACTACTATTGGGGGAGCAAGAAACTCAGACAGTAATACTACATATGTACATGCTTTTCGCATGCATATCTAAATTCAGTCAACCACGAAGCAAATGCCTTGTGGTTGTCAGTCAGTGTTTATAAACTTTAATGATATTGTGATTATGCCAGCATAAGCATGTTGCGTCCACAGAGGTACTCCCTCCGTTCAACTTTATAAGGCGTTTTGGCTCTGGATACGGAGATTAAGGAGGAGTGAAAAAGGTGGATGCACAGAAAACAAGGAAGAGAGAGATAGAGATAGAGTTGTGTGGGGAAGAGAGAAAGGTGTCTCGGGAAGTGAGAACGACTTATAATTTGAGAAAACTTGATAAGGCTAAAGTGACTTATAATTTGAAACGGAGGGAGTAATAAGTAGTATATGCATATATTTGCCTCTGTACCAGTGTACACTTTTTTACCACTCTTTGAATTGAAGGATTCAAAACCAGTAACACAAAGCTCACATGCACAGATGTAGTACAAGACTTCAGATGACCAAACACTGCCATTTTAACAAAAGTAAAAACTGTGCACAGTATGACAACCACATTTATTACACGCTTGAAGTGGAGAGGCGACACAGGTACCACCCTGCCTGACGAACAGTCACGCTCGTTCAGACGACGTTCACAAGGGTACATACTAGTACACCAGCGCTGGTGGACACACGTATACGGATGATCATACCATGCATCAATGAGATCACAGTTTCTGAGTGCTTGCATGAGTTCTGAATACAGGTGCATGCAGATGCAGGCAGTAGCAAATGATTGAGGTGAACGAATCCTGGGAAGGATTCAGGGTGCTGCCTGGCTTGCTGGCCTTGGTCATGTGCCGGCAGCCGTCCTTTTGATCAAAGGACCAAACAGGGAGGAAAAGAACAATCACGTACAGTACTGGTACTATCTTCTCAGGAGGTGAAAACTGAAACATATAGTACAGGGTGCCCATGTGGATATCCAGTCCTCTTCTCCTCAGTCCTCACTCATTCACCTAGTCAGGCTGCAGCGATTCCATCACACCAGCATCATGAACAATGAACATCCTTGATCCTTGATTTCAGAAGAATTGGGAATTAAACTGGTATCCTGAAAAACTCGAGAGAAGTTCCTATGGATGTGCAAAAGCATCATTGGTGTGGTGGTTGGACTCATGGGTGCATGACTCCCGGGGTTCAAATCCTTGCTTCCATCTCTTGTTGGTGCAGAGGCCGGAAGCTAAACTTCCTCATCTGAAAAATTCCGCATGAATATTGGGATATGATGTGAACTGACAAAATGTGTGTTCCTCCAGCATCTAGATTCTATCAGAGCAGCACCTGTGAGTGAAAATTCTGGTATGCATCAAACTAGGTATCTGACTGACATCTCATGGATGGATCAGGCTGTCATGCTTACGCCATCACCAGGGACCAATGCAATTTGCTCCACAAGCATTACCACAAAAGGAGCTCCAGACAAAAGTTACCTCACTTCCCATTGCTATTGCTTCCCTACCGAGCCTGACTCCCAAACCACAAGTCAATTGCCTTTCATCAGAAGGTACCACTTAACGTCAAGGAAAACATCATGATGTTACTGCAAAAATCACATCCATATCGCGCATTCACCTTTTATTTTTCTTTTTGAATCCCCGTCTTTTTACTACAGAAAGATTGGATGGGTAATGCTTATGCATGCATGCTTCAGGCGTTACAGCAAATAAGCATTATTATTGTCCTCATGATTGATACAAGTTTCTTCACCATGGTTAGGTGTAACTGCATTGAGGGACCAGACAAATTGAACTCCACAGTCCCCTAACAAGTTTGGCACGTGGAGAGTTCTCAACGGAATTTTTTTTTTTTTATAAATTTGGAACACATGATATCTTTGAAAGGATGCACTAGACCAACCTGAGCTCTAGAGTCCACAATTTTTTAACAGCTTCAGCGAAATCTATTCAAGCTACTAGCAAACGACATGGTATCACAGCTAAATATCGGTACTATATATGTCTTGCTGACACCCATGTTCCCTGTCCAGTTGTAAAATAGCGGTAAAAACGTTAAAAGTTTCCAAGAAAAGAAAGAAAGTTTTTTAGCCATCCTTGGAGTGGTATCAAATGGTATTGCAAAGTATAACGTGAGGATGCTGCCAACAATGATAATAAGACTTATGTAAAACTAGAAGGTACAGATTAGCACATCAGTGCATCACATAGTTTAAAGGAAACACGACAACAGTTATGATCCGAAACTTGGAATTCCCAGAATAGAAGCCATTAGGTGACTAGTAATTGGCATGCAGCTTTCTCCTCATACAGACAAAGGAATGAAACAAATCCGAAGTTGACACAGTAGCCTGAACTACGATTGACTGGGACAGATACATATTATTCCGTAGTGCATCTGCAGCTGCTGTCCACATTCTTGATCCTGAAACTTACAACACAGACGGCAACACAGGAAGGAGCTGAAACGTCATTCAAGTGCCAAAACTCTTTTTTTTTTAATAGGGTGCTATTAGCACTAGCTGAATTCAAGACATGTTTGTCATCAGCAGGTTCGAACCCCTATGAACAAAATGTTTGCAAAACCATGACTGTTACCAGAGATAGAGATAGACATGTCGTATGAAATCAACGACGCATCGAGCTTTGCTTCTTGCTAAAGCCGTTAGGGGCGCAGAGACAAGATGACGAGGTGGTACCGTGAGGTTCAGAACTCAGAAGTCAGGAGTGCATGACACTGAATTTAGCTAGCTGAGGGTCCTGCAGTCAGAGGTGCTGCATCCAGTGCAATGTGAGATTATTTACAAACTACATGTCGACTCATGGGGGCCATTCGTGCATGTGCAATGCCGGCCACGCTGCCGCTGCTGTTCAAACTCAGAAAGGCTAACAACAGGGAGCCATGGATGATGTTGAGTGCTAAACCAATCACCTTTAATAACCTGTTAAAACTAGGATTATTCGGGAACAGAATCTTAAATTGCAAGGATGAAGGACAAAGGAGCATTTCACATGGAATGGAAGCAAACCAGCTGCGTGAATCGTCCCATGAACTGATACCAGTTTCATGAGGGTGATTGATCAGCTACTAACTGGATCCCATGAACACACTGTAAAGTGGTGATAGGGTCCTGACCTGCGGTGGTGTGGGCTGTGTCATTCAAACTGCAGACCACAGCATAGTGGAAGCCACAGGGATGGGCCGGCTTCGCCAAAGCGACCACTCATCGGTCAATTTCGATCCTCTCCAAAATACAACAACAGTGGGCAAAAGAAGCTGTTGGCATTCTGTCTGTCACAAGTGCCTGTAGCTGCAGTGAGGATCAAAATTGACATGTCGTTGTGCCAGGTAGTAGTGTGTGTAGAATGCTGTCTTGGAATATTTCTGGGTTGCTAGCTGGACAGAAGCTTTTGACAAATGAAACAGCAGCTGGTCCACATATATGATGGACTGAGATATCATCAACAGCAATGTCCCGTACTTGATTACAATATACCGGAAACAAGACTATGAAAATGCATATCTTTTGACATTCGTGACGCAATGGAAACAACATGTAGACTAAAACCATAAGGTTATCACAATAATAATTCACATCTGCCTTCTTTTTCTTACAAAAAGTTCACGAAAGCTGGACATCCATCTCAATCTGTGTACTGTGTATTGGTGTGCATGTGACATGATATTGGAATATTATGTTAGCGTTGATTATTGGAATTATTACCAAGATATGCAAAATACAGTCATTAAACCATGCATAATGAAAATAATGTGCATATCGGTAGCATAAATTAAAGTTAGTTAATAAGATTGAGGAATAAGCAAAAGATTTATTTTAAAAAAGGGAAGCATAATGATTATTTTGAACACATCCTTAGTATAAACTTCAAATGTATAGTTCATAAGATTGACCAATAAACCGAAGATAGCGAAGGGATCAATTTTGGAAAGATAATCCCGAAAGGAATGACACAAGATAGAAGAGAACTAACAAGAGTTTTTTTTTTTGGAGTATATCTACGTACTGCCCAGCCAAGCCCTACTAAACGAACAATGCAGCATCCTCGAAAAGCATCATTGGTATCATTGGTGTAGTGGTGGTGAATGACCATCAGGATTTTAAAACTGGTTTCACCTATTCAGATTATGTTTGTGAGTTTAATAGTTGTGCGCATTATCTCTAACCTTAGCATGCTTCATCCAAAAAAAAAAGAACCAAGCAGAACGAAATTCAAGTGAACTAATAAATGGACGAAAAAAAAATAATGATTAAGGGCCCAGGATGCATTCGGCCAATTTTGTGGGCCGATACATGGGCCAGTCATGCTCGTTTCCTTTCGTTTAACATAGTTGCCGCCGGTTGTTTCCCTAAAAAAAACCGTTTCCTTTAGTTTAATATATATATAGACCTCTTATTTTATAGCTGGCTATAGAATAGCTTATTCTGTGGCCACTTCTGAATTGTAATTTACGACATTCGTATATTGTGATTTATGATATTTTGCTACGTGATTTACTACAGTTTTACCATGAGTCTTCTTTCAAAACGTGTGTGAACGCTGATGCCGTAAATTTGTTTAAATTTATCGTAAATTCGTGATAAAGTTATCCTAAACTGTGATATATATATATATATATATATATATATATATATATATATATATATATATATATATATATATATATATATATATATATATATATATATATATAATCATAAAAAGTTGAGAAATTCTGAATGAAAAAAAAATCCAAGAGATGTATTCATCCAAAGTTCTCACAAAAGCTATTCCAAAATAAGATTTGAAATAAACATTTTACAAGAATTTCAAGTTGGAACCTTTCTTTTTAAAAACAATTATGATGAACTTATCTGAAATCTGACCCAGAGAGAGAGATGCTTGGGGATGGCCGGTCTCTCAGCAAGGCAATGCTCCTAGTTTCCTCTATGTTTCTCAAAATGGATATAGGGAGATGATGTAAATGAATGAAAAAAAAAAGAAAGGAATTTAGCAGAAGTCAAATAGGAGTCAGAGGGTTGGGTTTTTGCTGAATTTAGGGTCTTCTTTCTCTTTTTTTAATGTTGAAAGTAAAGGGTCTGATAAAAGTAGAAGAGAAAAATGCACCACGCTTCATTCAATTTGTTGGAATAAAATAGGAGGTCTAGAAGGAGGACACCAAAGAAAAAAAATGTGGGCTCTCAAAACGAAAGTTTCGGTGAAACATAACCAAACAATGCTTGGAGGAAATCACTGGAAGTCTCATTTAATTGGTTGGAATGAAAAAGAAGGCCCATATATTACCTTGAAGAAAGAAATGGTAGGGTGAGTAGAGAAAGTAATGCACGCCCTCAAAATAGAAGTTTTGGTGAAAAAGAGACCAAGAATGTTCTGTTTGAATGAGAAAGAAGACCACCCATTGTGTTAACAGTTACGAATGTGCAACCTCAAATTAGAAGATTTGATGCAGAGTTTTGCAAGAGTCCCGTAGATGGGCCTTAAGACGATAGAGAAAAAAAATGAGAGTGAGAGATTTAGGGTTCATGGGTCATAGTTGGTATATGTTTCTTTATGGTGAAAGAAAAGAGAACCGACAACCCCCTTCCCCTTGGAGGAATTCGATACATGTCTCGTTGATCTATTGGAATGAGAATGGAGATCAATCGTAGTATAGTTTATATAGGAAGAAAAGGAAGTGTGTGTAACACATAAAGTAATTTGACCCTTAAAACAGAAGTTTCGATAAGCAAGGGACCGACCAACCAAATGTTTGAAGAATATTGCTCCACGTCTTGTGTTATACGTCTGAATGAGAGGAAAAAAATGCCCATCAATTCATCATGTACAATTTAGAAATAAAAGAGAGGATGCATGATCATAGAAAGTAAAGTGTGCCCTGAAATAGAAGTTTCAATGCACGGTTTGGCAGGCATCTTAGAGCATCTCCAAGAGAGCCTCATAAACCTGATCCTTTAAATTAAAATATTAGAATTCAATCAAAAAAACCATCTCCAACAGCACCCGAAAACAACTCCCTGTTTTTTCATAGCCCCTAAACTCCTTTCATATTTGTAGCTACAAACAGGGGAAGAATTGGGCCTCCCATTCCTTATTTTTCCAATGAAATTAATGTTTTTGTGGCCCCAAATGCTGATGTGGCCCAATCAAAAGTGTTTTAATCCACTTTTAGAGGAGGACTGTTAGAGGAAGAGAGAAAAATTGTCCCTCATAATTTTTTTTATTGCTCTCAAAATCAAGTTTATGGGGTCAATTTTATGAGAGTCTCTTGGAGATGCTCTCAGTGAATAGAACTTTGAAGGCCTGATCACCAATGATATGACATGGATACCGTATACAAGCTGCCAAAAGGTGACTGGAAATTAGGAATGGTACACTTTCACTCTCCTATGCTGGCAGCTATGAATGTCCCATGCCACTATCTATGCCCAGAAAGCTTGTACCTTAAGTTTCCGAAACGCAACTGCAGGTGGCAACTGCCAAAATATCACAGGATGCACAACAAAATGGTAGTGTGGCTGCGGCTTCCCTGTATCCGCTCCGTGTTCCCATGCTGGTACCTGCATTTCTGGTTAATGGACCCTATTGTGAGATAATAGAATGGTCGAGTTCTAAGTAATTAAAGTCTTATATGACAATGAGTTGTAGAGTAATAAGCACATGAGCTTGGGCAGTTCGGCATTTCTTATCTACCGTTTCACTGGCCAAGGACATAGTATGATAGATTGAACATTCAGTTTAAACTTTTTAATGACTTCAAATATTTTTTTCTATTTGGTTAGCACGTATTCACAGGGCAGGGAACCCTTGAGCTATTACTGTCTACAAGGTCTGAAAATGCTTATATACAATAAATAGTACCAAGTGTTTCCAGGGATTATTCTTTTGACATAGCTAGATAGAATCAAGCACATGTGTCCACACGCTTCCGAACAAACAAGAGTCCAGATATCTTGACACAACAAAGGGAGAAGGGGGTCAAACAACTTTCAAGGGGACATGCACCACGGATAAGCCATGCGTTCACAACGACGTCAACTTGGGTGGGATGCTTGTCCTCCTGTTAATTTGAGGTCGCAATCTGAGACTAGCCGATTGCATGCACATATTGGTATTAGCGTTAACTCGAAGCTGTTATGAGTTGAAAGCGGATACTTGCGATATGGATCACTGCACTTTGACAGCTGAAAATTCAGTTGTTTTTGAACCATCATGGAGCATCTGAGAAGATCGTATAATGAGTAACAATAAGATATACATCACGAATTGCAAACTCCAATTCTTCATTATGTCCAAAGGCGTCCACTACCACAACACTAGATCTCGAGCGAAATAAACAAAAAAAAATCAACTAAGTAATAAGATGTACATTCACACCACCAGCGATTTCCACTAATGTGGTTGCTGTACCTAGTTCCGATCCACGGTTCTTCACTTCGATCATTTTGTAACCTGCCGTGCCACAGCCACCAGAGGCCTACGTGCCTGGGCACGCACCGCGACGAGCGCCTTCCGCCCGGTGCCTGAACCGCGGCAGCTTCTGCATGCCTCGCGACCGGTCCCCGCGCACGGCCGGCACCCGACGTCTCCGTCCGACCACCGGGAGCAGAGGCGGCAGGCGACCTTCCCCGTGCCACCGCACGTCGCGCAGCTTGGCCCGACGCCGGCCAGCGGCAGCTTCCCCCTCGGCGAGCACTTGTTGGCTGCTGCCGCCAGTCCGGCGAGAGCCCCGATGCCGGCGGATGCTGCGATCACAATCGGCCCAACCATCGTTGCAGGAGTCGGAAGGTGGTATTGGAACTAGGAATAGCTCAAAGAGGATCCGAGAAGGCCTCAATTAACTTGATCAACGGGGCTGTGCTTTAATTTGGTCGATGTGTGTCCAAGCGGCGTGCCACGGCCACCTTTATATAGCCAGTGCACCGCGGCACAATGCTGTTGCAGCCGCTCAAAATAGCTGAGAAACAAAACAAAATTTCGAAAGACCGACAGAAACTAATTAGCTATACGGCCCGGCCCCTAACTCGAAGTTGTTCACGGCTAGCTTCTTGACACGTATGATGTGTCTCAAAAGCATAGTAGTAGACACATCGTTATGTAAAGCGTGGGCATGGCTGGCTATTGTTGTTCTTCTGCTGGACAGCAGGACATGGCGTCATTACCAAAAGGAAGTTTGGCGTGGGCATCTTCAACTAGGCAAACAAGGCAAGGTGTGGCAGGAGCCTAATGCGTCACAACAACTGAGATATGGTCCGAAAGTTATGCCTCCGGCTTATCCCTAGCTAGTATTTTGGCAGCTTGTCCTCGATCGACTTGTGATGCTTGTCCTCTGTCGACCATGAGGTTGCAGTCGAGTCAGTTAGTCTTGACTGCGACCTCAAGGTCGACAGAGGACAAGCTGCCAAAATACTAGTGATAAGCCAGAGGCATAACTTTCGGAGCATATCTCAGTTGTTGTGACGCATTAGGCTTCTGCCAGATCTTGCTTTGTTTGCTTAGCTGAAAAGGCCCAAACGCCCGCGCCAAATTTCTCTTTGGCAGTGACACGTTTTCCTGCTGTGTAGCAGCAAAACAGCGATAGACATGTGTATGCTTTATCTAACGTTATGCGTCCACTACTATGCTTTTTGTTCATGCATTTATAGAACTTTCAGTAGAAGAAAAGTTTCAACAAAGGTTAGGCAGCAGGAAAGAATTGACACAAACATTCATTTGATCCATTGAAGACTACTGGAATTTGCAAGTTTCCCTTGGATCCATATTGCTAGGGGCAGAAAGAAAAATAGTACACAAAGTGTTTTCCTTCCAAATCCCCTTTCAAATTTTTTTTCTTTTTTCCTAGGAAACACTTTGTCGGGAAATCAAAATGTTAGAGGCATTCGGTAATGAGATCATCGGGAATGTTTATGACATGGCTAAGCTTGCTTACTGGTAGAAATAGAAAATAGTAGGGATACTAAGGAATTCTAGTGGTGGAACACATATCTTCCCATTGAAATATATTTGTTTACACACATGAAAGTATGGTTGTATGCAGCTAAAACAGTGCAAGAATATTTCTACTATGATATCAATATATATTGTTTACCCAAGAAAAATCATGAAAACTTTGTCAAAAAAGGATACCTAGATATTCAAGTTTTGAAGGAAAAATATACTGCCTATACCTGAATTATTATTAGAGATGCACAAAGAAAAAATACATCCCTTTAACTCCACACCGTTCATGACAAATTTGGTGTTTTGATACATTAAAAGACAAAGTAAACCCCTTTGTGAATATTTTTTTTTCAAGATTTATCATTTTGTATCTCGCAAATGCTATCGAGTTTGGTGATGCAGCTTTGTAACTAATATTGCACCAGCTATGGATAGTAATTTTCTTTTCTTTTTTTAGAATAACGAAGTGTATTTTTTAATGAGGTTTTCATCAGTTTTCACTAGATATGCACCCTACATTTATCTAGGTTTTCGACGGATATGCACCCAGGTAAGTATGTCCTATGCCACTATTTATGCCCAGAAAGCCTGCACCCAAGTTTGCAAACGCCAAAATACCATGTAAACATAACGGTGGTGTTTAATCTACATTGATATCAGAATTTCGGGTCAATGGAACCTTTTGTGAGAAAAATGAGGGGTATTGCAATCAAAGTTGCGCTTTGTGATGTATCAAGCAGAGATAAGTATGGCAGCTATCTCCGCTCTGATTGCCCGTCTGTACTTCATACTACACCTCCGTTCTGATCAATAAAGTGTGGGTTCCTCAAAAAGAAAAAAAAAACTCGAAGAATCATCACTTTATCGTCATTTCGACTGATGTTGCTTAATTACAACCTTCTAGTGGACTCGTCCTATGAATTTTCACTGCATCAGCATGGTCGAAATTGTCGAGGGCTAGCTTCTAACACGTTGTACGGGTGATGTGTCTCAAAGCTGTAGTAGTGGACGTATATTGTTATATAAAGCACACGCATGTCTATTGCTGTTCTGCTGCTACATAGCAAGACAATGCATCACCGCCAAATAGGCAAGTTTTTGGCATGGCGTCTGGCCGTTTCATAAGGCAAGATCTGGCACCAGCCTAATGCATCACAACAAATGAGATATGCTCCGAAAGTTATGCCTCAGCCTTATCATTAGTATTTTGGCAGCTTGTCCCCGGTCGATTTGTGACGATTGTCCTTTGTCGACTTGAGGTCGCAGTCGTGACTAACTGAACGAAGACATGGGTATCAGCATTAACTGGAAGCTGTTTTGATTTGAAAGAGAGCAACTTTGATATGAAGCACTGCTCTTGGACAGCTGAAAATAATGCAGGTTTTGAGTGTGCGAGCTTAATACCGTTGGGGGTCAGTTTCAGATGTGCGACAGCTTTGGGATGTGTCGCTGCAGTCGGTATATCTCCACGGACAATGGAAATATAATATCGACTTGTAAAAGGACAGTCCTTTTATGAAACTTGATCCTTTTAGCATGCGCAGCGCATAAACTAAACTTCAGTGCAATTCAAATCCTCTGCACTCCGGTGGGCTAAGTGCACAGAAGTGGAATATGGTCATCGCACGAAATACTGCCTCTGCTATATACCTCTGGGTTTTATCAAAGTAAGACATTTTTAATTTTGACTGTTAATAGCAATACTATAATTATTATTGACGACATGAGAATTATTTTGTTAAATTCATCCTAAAACCAACTATCACGATGCGTAACAATTTGTATTAAAGTTAAGAACGTTTGACTTTAATCAAACGCACTAATTAATGGTAATATTTCTGAACGAAATCATCGAAAATATATACAGATTTACTCGGTCAAAATTGATCTCTTTGGTTAAAAGACATTTCAACCTGATGCCGATGCACATCTAAGGCCAACCAGATCGAAGGACGTAAAGGCAAGTACACTAGCCACTTGTGTGGATCCATGCCTGGGAGACATGGGTGTGAAACTGATGATTCATCGTTTCTGTTGAGAAATTGTAACATCACCTTTAGGAACAGAGTGGAGGGTAAAAGATTCTTCTCCCACTTAGCCCAGCAGTGGAACCAGCCAGGATTCTTCCGTCGTCTTTATTTAAAGAGTGAAGAAAATAAAACGTATCTATGATTGTTCCCAATTGGCCTACTGATTATGATTGTTCGCAATTGGCCTACTGATCTTTGTTCGGCAAGATTCTTTATTCTTGTTGACGAAGATCATATCACTATCAGTGCTCTTGTTGGATTTTGCTATAGGTTGTCCCTTCTGTTTGCTGTGCGTGCGTGCGCGTGTGTGTGTGTGTGTGTGAATCGATGATCGATTCAATCGTCAGCGTCATGAAAGAAGAAGCGAGAAAGCAATTGAACGGCGAGTGATGATCTGGAGCTAACTAATTTGCTATTGATATATCAACCACATGTTACAAATTCTACATCTTCTTTTTGTCATCCAAGAAAACAACAAAAGGGCGCCAAGAGACGCCGTGATGACGATTCCTCTGCACTGATCGCCGCAGCGGCAGCGTCTTGGTTCGCCGGGCGGTGGAGGCGTCGGTCGGCGGAAAAGTAAGGAAAGCACCCTCCTCATCTGCTCCGCGCGACGGGTCGCAGCGCCATCCCCGCGCCTCTCGCGGCGGCGACGCGCACGGGCGCGCGGCGGCCGGTCCCGCCGCCCCCGCAGCATCGGCACGGCGCCCGGCGCGTGCCCGCGCACGCCCCGCAGTCGCCGTCCGACCAGCGCGCGCACATCCGGCACTCCTCCTTCCCCGTCCCGCCGCAAGCCGCGCACCGCGGCGCCGACGACGACGAGGATGCGTGCCGCCACGGGTTGTTGGTGGACGACGACGAGGAGGACGGCATGCTGGCCATGGCCACCCCGGCCAGCATCCCAAGACCCGCGGACGCGACCGTCGCGATCGACGCCACCATCTTGCTGCTCCGATCGGTGGGCTGGTGCGTCGTCTTGCTGCTCCTCTCTGGGCGTGGGATGGGGAACGGAGCTGCGCGCCTGGTGGGTAGTGGCCTGACTTGGTCCGGAGCGAGCGAGCTGGGTAGTAGGATTTTTATAGCGCGGCTAGGAGTTAGAGAGAGGCCGACGACCCGTCAAGGGAGCGGGAGGCGAGGCGGGTGGGTGAGCTTTGGCGGGAAGCGATTGATTGGTGAGTGAGCCAGTGGGCGACGTCGGTGTCGGCACCGTCGTTTTCCTCTGCTCCTCATCACTCGCCTCTCTCATCGCCCACCTCTCTCCGGCCCACATGGAGGCGACGGCGACTGCCATTCTCATCCGCGGACTGCATTCTAGATGAAGCCAAGCCACACGCAGGTGGTACGAAAGGTCGTCTGTCGGAGCTACTACAATTTCCAAGCGGCTTGTGCCCCTAGCATGCCAAGCTTTAAACGGAAGATTAAGGACGATGGCGACATGACATGATTTCGAATAATACAAACGATCGATGCTGGCTGCTCCTTTGCTTCGGGGGCAAGCTTCTGCTGCCTGATTATTTTCGTGGCGGTCCAGGTAAGGCAAGATGAGATTGTGCTGGCGAGACCCATGGTGCTGTCGTTCACCACAAATAATGGTGCATCTTCTGGAAAATTATGGGTGTGTTCGTTTCACCGTTTAGACCCCTCTAAAATTTAACTCTAAAGAGAATCTTATTATTTAAGAGTATTAAATAAAGTTTAATGACAAAACCTTTTTACAGATGGGTACATCTTTACGAGACGAATCTAATGAGCCTAATTAATCTATGTTTTGCTACAGTGATGCTACAGTAAATATCGTCTAATCACGGCTTAACTACCCTCGTTAAATTCGTCTCGCGATTTAGAGGGGGTTCTGCAGTTAGTTTTGTAATTAAACTTTATTTAAGACAAGATTCTTTGTGTTTAAACCCCTCTAAATTTTAGACTCTAAAACGCCGAACACGCCGATTGTGTTTCCCACGGTGACCAGCTTTTCACTGAACCGGTTCACACGACTGGGCAAGTACCGAAAGAGATGGATTCTGAAAGATGTCATGCCCGTGTCAGTAGTCGATGTCATGCCCAGCATCTTGCAACTCGTTGGGGGACCAGAAAAAAAAAAACAGGACCAATATATCTCTCGGCTACTGTAGCTATCTACTCAAGCATGTGAGTTCTCTGCAAGTTTGCCAAGTTGCCAGAACAATCTCGTAGTAGTAGTTTGCTCAGGCAAGTTTCTCGATTGAAACCAAGGTTGGAGTATATATATGTGCTGGAAAATTTTGATGAATTGAGTTGCACACACTCTTCTACTTATATGTGCTGGAACTTATTTGGCTATAGCTTTGCCGGCCAGTACCGTGGAGGAGTACAAAGTTGCAACCTGCTTGCCTGGAGCGTAAGCATGCATGATCATTTGGACAGAATATACGTCTGTTCATGACATGACTATGGGGGTGTTCGTTTCCTTCCCTCTAAATTTTAGACCTCTAAAATAAAAGAGAATCTTGTCATTTAGAAGTATTAAATAAAATTTAATGACAAAACTTTTTTGACAGATGAATGCTCATTTCGAGACGAATCTAATGAGCCTAATTAATCTATGTTTTGCTACAGCAATACTACAGTAACCATCATCTAATCACGGCTTAATTACCTTTATTAGATTCGTCTCGCGAATTAGACCCGGAATTCTGCAGTTAATTTTGTAATTAAACTTTATTTAATACTTCTAAATAATAAAATTCTCTTTCTCTTTGATGTGACCCTCTAAAATTTAGACTCTTAAAAACGAACACTCCCTATGTTCACATATAATATGTGCGTGTTTGCATGTACTTTTATACAGTATTCGTTATGGCTGCGCACACAGAAGAGCGGCGCATGCCCTAGCCCGGTCGTTAGCTCCATGCTCCTTGGCGATGGATGATGCTGGGGGCCGAGCCAAGCCAAACACAAGACTTTTGTCTCGCAGGGTGTGCATGCTCTAGCCCCTTCCACCTGAGCTGCAAATGCATGTGGTGGTCCCCAACTCTCAGGTCAAGTTGCCAGAGAGAGAGAGAGGTAGCTTTGGCTGTGGCATTGTCCTCTCAAGCTCAGATAGCAAGGTCTCGCCATGCATGCTCTCAGCTTTCTCTCCTTCCAAGGCCTGCGAGATGTCCTCCAAAAGCCATCGAAAGGGAAATTCCCCCATCTCGTGCCTCGCCATCCTCTCTCTCAGAGGGGTGTGTTCGTTTCACCGTTTAGACCCTTCTAAAATTTAACTCTAAAGAGAATCTTATTATTTAGAGTATTAAATAAAGTCTAATGACAAAACCTTTTTACAGATGGGTACATCTTTACGAGACGAATCTAATGAGCCTAATTAATCTATGTTTTGCTACAGTGATGCTACAGTAAATATCGTCTAATCACGGCTTAACTACCCTCGTTAAATTCGTCTCGCGATTTAGAGGGGGGTTCTGCAGTTAGTTTTGTAATTAAACTTTATTTAAGACAAGATTCTCTGTGTTTAAACCTCTCTAAATTTTAGACTCTAAAACGCCGAACACACCCCAAAAAGTGTGCGTCCTCTCTCTTTCTCTACTGCTGCTGCTCATGCCTGTGTGTGTTCATCATCGACTACGAGTGGTAGACGCCGTTGAATCGTCGGATAGACGAGGACCACAAACTGCACTGTGCTATATGTCTATTCCCTGCTGTCCCCTACCAGCAGAGCGTACGTACATGCATCCAATATCCAGGCCCTGCTAACGCCATGTATATGTCTCCAAAACTCCAAGACTGGTAGTAGAATCCCAAGAAAATGGCCGACACGAGCTAAACGTGTATCGGAAGTATGGGTTTAAATTTTCCCAAAAAAAGAAGAAGAAAATGGATCCATGTCGCACGACCATTGTATTTAGTTCTAGAGAGTTCAAGTTATTGGCAAGAGCAGGAAGTTCTCTAGGGAGAATTTTACCCATGTTCTTGTTGAAGCGTGCAAATGTCTGGATTTGATATTTTAAGTGTTCCAGGGCAAGCTAGGCTATTTTGTATATGGTTAGCGATGAATTCTTGCATGTTTAATTTCTACTTAGACATGCAAGGCAAACGCACACCACACTCATGTTGTGGTAGAATAGAGATGAGCACTGCTATACATCTGACCTAGTTGTACATCAAGAGATCAATGGCTTATATCACTTCCTGATGGTTCACTTGGTTATTAATTTATTAGATCTCTGGTGGTAAGATGAGCCATATAAATGGGTCGTACATCAAGCATTTTTTTATTTTTTATGATATATTATTATATTTTGGTACAGATTTTCATGTCAGATGAATACATGTTTTCATTGCCTAGCTATCAGAAATTTTCAAAAGAACATCACTCCTATATGATGTGATCATTCTTCCTTTCGCGCGCATGTTACTGGCAAACAAGTTTCACAAATCCGTATCCAACACACAATTATTTTACAAATGTGCCAACGAATGGGTGTAATCATCAACTAGCCCATGACTCCTGCCATTTGTTCCAATAAAAATGCATACATGTGGCGCTTTCATGGACCGTTGAACATCAAAGCCTTCTCTCACCTCTCATTCTTGCTGGTAGTTATATTGCTAGCATGACTATTAAAAGAACATTTGAAGGCACAATGTGTTTGTTACTCGACAAAGCCAAGGACACGACTTTAGACCTCTAAGATATAGAATGAGCTCATGCATCATGAATTAGTCAAAAACAAATTCAAAAGCACTCATGTTATTGTTTGCTTTGAAACATGCCCTTTGTAATAATCTGTTGGGGGCGAGCTCATCTGTTGGGGTGTGTTCGTTTCACCGTTTAGACCCCTCTAAAATTTAACTCTAAAGAGAATCTTATTATTTAGGAGTATTAAATAAAGTCTAATGACAAAACCTTTTTACAGATGGGTACATCTTTACGAGACGAATCTAATGAGCCTAATTAATCTATGTTTTGCTACAGTGATGCTACAGTAAATATCGTCTAATCACGGCTTAACTACCCTCGTTAAATTCGTCTCGCGATTTAGAGGGGGGGTTCTGCAGTTAGTTTTGTAATTAAACTTTATTTAAGACAAAATTCTTTGTGTTTAAACCCCTCTAAATTTTAGACTCTAAAACGCCGAACACGCCCCAAGTTTATTCCCGTTTATCAGATAATATGATTGCAAAGTTAATCGGTCAAGCCAGCTTTGTGGCGGTCGCTGGTCTCTCTGTCTGCTTTGCCGTGGCGACTAAACCACGACCGTTCAGCAGCACTCACCAGAAGCCGGAGTGACGAGTGGACTGGAGACCAGCCCTCGCTGCCCTGCCCTGCACGCCGGACGTGGCATCCGAACGCGACAGCGGCTCACGTGCTCCGTTGAATGTTCAACCCCTTGAACCTGCTGACAGCTTACTTGGAATTCTTCTTTGCTTCAGGGCATATGCCCCCTCGCATGCCGACTTTGACTCGTGTTTTTTCCCTATTAATATTCTGTAAGAGCTCGTTTAGTAGCCAACAATAAACACCGACAACAATCAATCTTGCTAAGAGGAAAACATTAGATGATTCAAGTTCATTATTTTTTAAGAACCAATCAAATTCATTATTATGTACAAAGCGTAGAGGATCGCACAAGATGAGACTTTAAGGATGAAATACACGAGCGAGTATCTGTCATTTGGAGAGTGGCATGTGGCTCATGTTCATGTAGGAAATTGATCCTGGTGCAAACCCTGGTGTATCTGGAATGATGGAACTGAAACTAGACTTGTTTTTGCTTCGAATAAATTAAAGCTGGGGAAACTTTCATTCTGTAAGAGCTCGTCAAGACAGTTCGGTCACGAAATCGACTCGCAAAATAAAAAACGGGAGGAGTACCAAGTCAAGTAATAGGTAATAGAAACTGTCTCCTCGCAAAAGAAAAAAAAAGTAATAGAACTATCACACGTTCTTCAATCCTCTTTTTGTAGGTCCAATACTAACTGGACCGTAGTATCAATTGGTTCGTTGCTTATTGCGTGCATTATTACCACACATCACCTCGCCGTCGACTAAAGCTTTGCCTCTCGCCGCCGGCACTTGTTTCCCTGCGCCGGCGGGGGATACGCTGTCACCGCGGGTTTGATCTGGTTGGATGGGGACCGCCTCCCCCGGAGACAAGTCGGCCGGCAGCGTTCGGTCCGGTCCGGGCATGCCGGAATGAGGCAAGTGGCCGCCACTTGCGATGTCCTCCGCGTGCCTGCTGCAAACTCGCTTTCGGAACAGCCCGGCTAAGCATGCCACTGCGTCAAGCAGGCGCGGTGGCCGACTATTGCCGGCACGGGGAGGCGGTGGCGATCGCTTGCATGTTGGTATGAGTTGCGCACCGTTGCCGGCACAAGATGTGTGAATCGATCAGTTGAGCTTGAGCGCGTACCAGCATGCATATGTGAATCCTCGTTCTATCCAGTTTGTCACTGTGCTGCTGTATTGACATACCACGCGCGGGTCAGCCAAACACATGTGAACAGAGAATGGACCAATGGCAGCCCGACTGAAAAAAAAATTTACTCCCCTGATCTATTTTTGTTAACGTTCAGACAAGAATCTTACTGTGATTTTGAACTAAAAGCTTTATTTGGACGTCAAGGAAAACAGGAGAGGGAGTAAATGTTATTCAGTTCAGCGGGGTAAGAACTAAGAACTAAAGTTCTTTCAACGACGAATTGATGTGTTTCGCAGTCCAAGTCAGTAGCTGAAATGAAACGATCCTGTGGAGAGAAAAACAATATGGTCTCCGTCAGTTCAGGAGCTGCATTTGTTTTTCCATAACCGGGCCCATTTCTTCTTTATCAACGGGCAGGAGGTCCAAGTGGGGGGCTCTGCACCAGGCAACAATCTTGCGGCACCCACAACTCGTCGCTGCCAATTGAAAAATGTCGAGAAAACGGACCACCATCCTACAAAGATGCATAGACTTTTTCCTCAGCGATGACTCCTTCAGACTCGTTCAGTCTTGCCAGCGATTTTTCTAGAAAGTGCTAGACTTTGTATTAACATTGTTTCTTAACGAGCTGGGCATTACACGAACTACATGGAGTACAAGATTTCTAGGAGTCACTGGCTCACTGCGGCTCCAAGTCTGACTATTGGAGATAGTTTTACAGGAAATAAAATGAAGGTACTTTCATGCATTCTTTTCCATGAGAATCCACGTGTCTTTCATTGATACTCTTACCAGCATGTGCAAATAAACAGTTCCGATTCATTTGGACATTCAAAGAAATTGTACCTAAGCTAAACGGGAACCACAGTGCAAAAGTATCATGTTCATGGAGAGCACCCTATCATGCTTTGGATGCAGCGACCTATAGAACAAAACTAGTAAAAAAATTACTTGGAAGGTTTCTATGAACACAAATTATAAATATCACGATTATAGATCATTTATATCAAACCAAGACGACAGTCTTGGAGAAAATGGGCTCAAATATTCATTCACGGCTAACTCCAATGGAGGGGGGGGGGGGGGGGGGAAACAATATAAGCCGCCTTCTTGGTTTTACCCCTCCAATTCCAAGCCCCAACTGATTCACAGCCACCACAAAGATGATTATAATCGCTCAAGAAATGATAATAAAACATCAACAGCCTCCGCATAAACCACCCAACTGATCATTCTTCGCTCCTTTCCGCAAAAGGGAGCTATTATTTCATGCTATTCTGCTTAACCATTTGTTCGTTCACACACAGTTTACTATCACATGCCTAATCAAAGGTTGAATGTCAGTCACGAGGTTTTTTTTCTAAGCTATTCTGCCTAGACATTTGCCCGTTCCCACAAAGGTGACTGCATGTCAGGCTGTCACCTTAATTCATAGATCAAAATAAAAAAAATGCAGTGTAACTTGAGATGTTTCCATTAAAACACTCGAGACAAAATAATTGGCAACTGAGAGTGAGAGCAGCTTTCCATCTCTTGCTGCTTAGAACGCAAGAACCAGATTTAAGTAAAACAATCCCATATACGCACAGATAATTTAGCCAAAAAACATATCACTTTCTTGGAGAAGCCTCAAAAGACAAATAGAGTCATCCACCAAGATTGGTAAAAAGAGAAACAAATACAATCATATTAATGCAAGCAATGTCATCAATTTGCAAAGAAGCCCAAAAAAAAACCCGCATCAAACGTAGATTGATTACCCAACATTGCCTTTTCCATTTTGAAACTATCGGATCACGAATAATTAAAAAAAATCCAGCAAAATATCACTTGTATTTCATTGTCATTTTTTATTTACTATCAAACTAACAGCCACAAATAGAAACTGTTCAGGAAATACGACAACTATTTTGGTCCATAATGAACTGAACTTAATGTGGATTGGCTACTAGCTGGCAAGCTTGGTTAGATTGCTTCAACGTCAAGTTTTGTTAAAGCGATAGACATAAGAGAACTATATAGAACAATAGAAACAAGAATGAATAGTACGTGTTCCACTGGCAGGAAAGAAAAAAGAATGGATGGAAATCAAATAACTGAAAGCGATGCAAATCTATTGCGGAAACTTTGAAGCGGCCAATACTGCAAAGTAGGTATCATATAGAATTACTAGTATAAGCACGCAACCTTTTTTACAGAAACGTTGCAAGTTTGCAACTACCATGATATTGCATCCCAGATTCCCAGTTTGACAATCTTAAAAGAACCACTGTACCATAATAAAACTAGCAAGGCAAAGGCAACCACCTTTTTCAAGAGAAAAGGGAAAGTAAAGGAGGTAGAGAGCAAAAAGAAAACCTTAACATTACTTCTTACATAATTCTTATTAACCTCTACAGCTCATCCAAAACAAAATTATTGGTTTGAAAAGAGAACAAAACAGCATATTCCAAAATTCTATGAAGGCAACTCGTATGGTATATCTGCAAGCATGATATAAGGTACCTAATGAGTGAATTTCTTTTGCTTGGTAACCAGGTGGTGTCCTACTTTCCTCCTGATTCATCTAGATGATCTACTGTTAACTCAACTAATTAATCCTTCCGATGATCTCACAACATTTTATTTTGTACCATTATGCCTCTTGTGCAGAGCCTCCGGTCTAGATTTGCATGTCGGCAAGTCCTAATTCAGTTACAAACAGAAACTTAAACAAAATGTCAAAGATTGTTAGAAACATAAATATATCCTGTATCGATGATTTCCAAGCGTGGCCAGCATGCATACCCAAATATACAAATTAGCTAACGAGACTGAGAAACTTGTTACTCTTTGTCAGTAGAAAATGTATGGAAGAAATCAAATTGAAAACATTGTAGGATCCAGTGTATTCATGGCACCTCACAATACCTGATATGCAAGTGTTAAAACCCTGACTGTTTGTGTCAAGCTGTCACGGGCGAACTGCCAAACAACTCAGGTAAAGACGTAAGATATGAAAACTTGATAGATTCATCAAAAATCAAGCATGTGATACCAACCGCCAGGGGCAGCAAGCTCTGGCATCCAGATGGAGAGGCTGCTCACACTTACCAAATCAAAGGGAAGAAAAGATAGATATGAACAATAAAGCGAGAATAACACTTATAAGGGTCACCAAACAACAGGATATTAAAGTGACATCACATGATAATCTCAAATAATGACAAAAATAGATATCATAACAAAAGCATTAGTAAAAACAGGTTCCTTAAGAAAGTTCCAGAAGATGGAGGTAAAGCAAATATTCCGATCCCTGCTGGCGAGTAATGCTTCATGCCCTTCTTAAGCATGCAACCTCTGCAATGGTCACAACAGCACATAGCAAGGTTAAGATGTGAGTCCCAAACTTCCAACAAGAAATAAATCAGGTTGATAAGCTCCAAGAAACATCAAGCCTGCCAAAACAGTTGAGAAAAAACAATTCAAAAAGGTTAGGTCAAGTCAGTAACCAATCCCATTGAAGGAAAAACATTGACTGAAAGTAAGTAGATGATCAAATTGACGATAAAATCCCATTTAGGCACAGAAAATAACCATTTAATGCATCTTGCCCATCTACAAAAAGAATGGGAAGATAACCAGGCACCAATAGTTTCTCCACCATGGCTGTTTACAGAAAAACATGAAGCGCCACATTCTATGAAACTGAACACTAGCTTGCTTAGTACCAAATGTCACAAATCAAGCGCGCAGCATCAAAAAAGAGAAAGAAATACTGAACATTGCAAGTACTACTAAGCAACTCTATTTTTTAAACAATTTTTGCATTACTAACAACATGATTAGTTAGCATAATGTATAGGCAGAACATTGTACATCTGATTCATGCAAAATATTAGACGACATATATAACTGCTAAGCACCAGTTAGCTATTTATCACACAAAGTTCAAGTGGTCAAGTTCATGTACAGCCATAGTATTAGTATGTCAAAAGAGATAAAATAACTGGAAAATTTGTTAACTGGTCAAACCTAGTCAACTGCTGATATTAAGGTTATCTTCTAGTTCCAACTATACCATATAAAACTAATAGAGTGAAAAATAATCATGCTAGCTTACCTTCGTTTTTGGTTGGAAGAAATGCCCCAGCTTGGCTCACATCACTTCATCTCTGACATAAACTTGTCATATTCTGCATCAGCACCATAAGTAGCAGTCTGCTGGTCGGCCGTGGAGGTTGACGGAGGCGGCGGCGGCGGTGCATTGTGGGTGGCCCAAGGTGCAGTTGCAATGCTCTGAGAGGCATCAACACTAGCTGGTGGTGGTGGTGGTGGTGGCTGAACAGGATGATAATATGGAGCGTAGCTATAGGGTTGTGGAGGGTACATTGGCGGCACATTTGGTGCACCAGAGGATGCATATACTGGAGCTGGGGCAGGCTGGGTGGGTGCACCAGAACTCGGTGGTGTTACACCAGGGGGATAGTTCTGTGCTCCGTCACTTGATGGAACAGTGCCTGGTGGAGGGGTAGGAGCTGCTGGTGGTGGTGGTGGGTACTGCACACCATATGGAGGCGGGGCGGTCTGTCCTGGCACCGGTGGTGGAGGATTGTACATGCTAGAGCCTGGTGGTGGCGGAGGATATGAAGCATACGGTGGTGGCTGGCCCCAAGGAACTGGGGCATAACTCCCTGGAGGAGGTGGTGGTGGCGGCGCTCCCATGTAGGGTTGCGAGGGATAGCCACTGGAAGCGGGAGGATATGATGGCGGTGGGGCCACCGGTGGACCAGGAGCAACAGGTGGCTGTGGCGGTTTTCCTGCAACTCTAACTGCAATAGTTCTCCCCTCCAGATGGTGACCGTTCATTGCGGCAATCGCTGCATTAGCCTGTGAAACATCTTGATACTTCACAAACCCATATCCTTTGCTCTGTCCAGTGTTCCGATCCTTGATCACCTTTGCCATGACTATCTCCCCAAAATGAGAAAATAGGCTGATCAGCCCGTCATCATCCATTGTAGGAGGCAAATACCCAATGTACAGATTTGTCTCGTCAAACTCTTTCTTGATCCCGTTTGCACCGGTAGCAACCCCACCAGCACCAGAAGACCAAGGAGGGTTACTCCCAAGACCAGCAGTGCCACCACCACTACCACCACTCCCTGTAAGAGCCAACATCGGGCCGCTAGATTTGTTCATCGACTCAGGAGCACTCCCACCGCCAAGCTCGGCCAGGAAGTTCTGGTATTCATCATCCATCTTCTTCCCAGCATTGCCTTTCACTGGGCAATCAATTGTTGGATGCCCACCATCACCACAGATCTTGCATTGAACGTCACTCTTAAACGTCGACCCCTTATTGGGGCATGCATACTGCCTGTGACCAGGCTCTCCACATGTCCTACAAAACTCATCATCCCTAATAGTCCCATTGAGCGCAGCAAGCTCCCGCAGCTGCTGCCGCTTGTGCTCGTTTAGTACCTCATCCACCGGGGTGAGCAACTTCTCGACCATGCCAGCAGCCGCATCCAGGGCCTCCTGAGTCTCAGCCTCAACAAGAACGTGAAGGTCCTCGTTCTCACTGGGATCCGGCTTGAGATCCCTCTTCTGCAGCAACTTCCCTTCCTTGACACTGCCCTTCCCCCGGATGACAATCTTCGCACCAGTCTCCTTCTCCATCCGCTTCTGCGTGTTGCCACGGGGGCCAATTATGAGCCCGATGAAGTTGTACCCGGGATACTCCTTCATGGGGATGTAGAGCTTCTTCTGGAGCTTGGGCGGGCGGTAATCGGCCGGGGGCTTGAAGGCGGGGTTGCGACGGATAAGTTGCGAGATGATCTCCTGCCTCTCGCGGTTGAGGCGCTCCCTGGCGCGGTACTCGCGGGTGTTGATGCGGATGCCGAGGTTATCGTAGACGGGCTCAGGCGAGGGCGAGCGCGCGCCCTCGGGGCGGTCGTCGAGGGGGAGTCCCGACTGGAGAAGGCGAGAGATCTCGAGGAGGCGCGCGTTGAGGGCGTGCACCTCGGGGTCCATCTCGGCGGCGAAGTCCTTCATGAAGTCCGGGAGCGCGATGGCGGGGCGGGGTTCCTCCTCGGCCCACCGCGACTTGCGCTTCCGCCCCCCGGCCCCTCCCTCGCCGCCAGAGTTGGCGGCGGACTCGTCGTTGGACTGCTCCCAGCGGCTGCGGCGGCGGCGGTGGGAGGAGGAGTCCCCGGTGCCCCCGCCGGCTCCGTCCCCGTTGCGGTGGGGCTCGGAGGAGGACTCGCGCGGGGGCTCCGAGGACGCGTCGCGCGGCGGCGGGTCAGTGGAGGGGTCCCGCGACGGGGAGCGGGCTAGGGTTTCGGCGGACGCCATGGCTGCGCGGCTGCTGGACAGGAGGGGAGAGGCGTCTCGACTCGGACTTGTCTGTGGGAAAAATCGATGTGACAAGAATTGTTGGGTTTTTCTGGGGGCACGAGGGCGTGTATAAATCTGTACATATACGCCGACACGGGCCGGGCACTGGATATACGGTTTCGATACCGAGAGGCGGCGGTTTGTGTTCGAACCGGAACGAAACGGACTCTTGGGCAGTGGATTGGGCCTTGGGTCGTAATATTTTGTGGGCTGGATTACTCTTCCCACTACCCTATCCATGTACTTGCAATCCAGCTTACAGCCCATTACAGGCACCGTTGTGGCCGTCTCATTACAGTCACGATGCACGACCCAATTAGAGGAGTCTCTCAAAAAAAAAAAAAACCCCCCAATTAGAGGCACGCTGGCAGTGGCGGAGCCAGGGTTCAAAGTGGGGGTGGGCCGGTCAATAAAAATATTGTGACACAACAAAAAAAAATTTGCGAGAAATTTGAAGCCAATTTTTTTATAGCCATTTTTTTTATTGTGTCAACACTTGCCGTGTATGATTTGCTATAGTTGCTTCTCAAAGAAGCAAGTATAGCAAATCATACACAGTATGTCTATTTGTTTCAATCATCTTCGAGAGATCAACAAGATTGTGCATGCCTTGCAAACTATCGTCTCTTCTCATGTCATCAACAAGATTTGTTGCAACTCTCCGCCAGAGATGCAATGTCTTCATGACTCAAACTCAATAGTTCACTGCAATCAAATAGTACTTCGTAAGACTTAGTTTTGATATGCCAAATCGAATGGAGAAGGAGCTTTTGGCCAATTGACTTGCCGTTGTGTACTGACCTGAGTGAGTGCCGACTGCTGCCTGTTCCGCGCGCCGCCCGGCCGCAGCTCTGGCCGCCGCCGCCGGCCCGCTGAGCCGAGAGAATCCCGACCGCCGCCGCCGCCGCCGGGAAGCACCAATCGCCGCCAGTGTCGCCGGGAAGCACCAATCGCGGCCCACCAATCGCCGCCGCAACAGCAAGCCAGCAATCCTACCCTTCCCCTTTCCTCGATTCGCTTTCGACTTCCGTTCGGGCACAGCAGCGAACAGGAGACGGGAGTTGCTAACTGGGGGAGGAGCTGCGCTCTCAGGATGGGCTGCTTCGCAGCCAAAACTGGGGGTGGGCCCACCCCTTAGCTCCGCCCCTGCACGCTGGCCTTCTTTTTTTAAAAAAATTTATTTCGTTGTTTACTTTTTACTATTCAAAATATTCATGCGATCAACTTCTATCATTTTTCCTTTCTTTTTTTTTGACGAAAAATCATTTTTCCTTTCAAAAAACGCTACAACTAAAACGTTATGGAACTATTTTCTATTTAACTTTTTGCAACAATTTATGGACTAATTCTATATATAGTGGGTGTGTGTCTGTCTTAGCTGCGTAGTTCCCTGGCATCGAAATATGTCCACCTAGTTCAAGTGTCCAACTTTATGTTCTCTAATTCCTTTTTTAGTAGTACATGACTTGCCCATAATTCCATAGATAGCCTGTAGTGACTTTGTTAATCCTAGCATACCCTGATCAAGTCTGTGAGGTTCATAGCGGTATGACTGTATGAGGTATGTGTGCGTGTTCATATACGATGACCGTGCATGGGTTTATATGCACCGGCGAAGCTAACATTTCAATGGAAGTGATTAACAGTTCCGTTCTGAAACATTTTTGCCCCCCTCAACCCTCCCTGGCATTTGTACCATCCTAAGACACTTAAGGTTCGTGTCTGTGTTTGTACTATGATTTAAAGGGGAAAGTTGAAGCTAGAAAAAAGACATTAAAAAGTAAGTATCTACAATTAGTGGCGGAGCCAATTTCAGGTCGGACGAGGCTCTGGTTCCTCCTTGTGTTTTTAAGATCCAATGATATTGTCTAGCCGTTGGAATGAGAACATCTATCATCTTAGCTAATCGGAGCTTTTTTTTTTTTACCTTTTTTGTATTTATCAATAACCCAACCGAATAAAATTTCCAAAAAATGCCCCCCTTGAATCACAATATTATGGTCCAAGCTTTGAGGATGTGATTGCACATGCTGACGTGGCACCTAGTCATGACGGGCAGTTTTGAGTGACAATTGTTTTTTCACTCAAGCCTGCCTAGGTCACGGAGTCATTTCTTGGAAATTTAGTTCGAGTGGGGTTGTTAATAAAACTTGCTATTTGCCAGATTGAATGAGCGAGAAGGAACAAAATTCCAGCGATGAGAGTAAAAAAAAAGAATAGAAAAAACAATGCAAAAGTCCATCTCTAAATGGCTACCTGCGTGGTCTTGTTTACTCGGGCATCCTGTGATTTATTCCTAGCTCCTGGCCCGTCTTCAATGGATTTGGTTTTGAAATTTATACACGATTTGAGGGAATAGGATAAAATGCAGATGCTACTGTGACTGCAAGATAAGACTGCACGCATTGTCTGGCATTGGATTTATAGGTGAGCGGCTCAGATTCTTTGCTACAGTGTTTCGTCAACAGTAAATATCTACAGCGCAGTGAATTGCTATAGTGTTCCGCTTCATCTCCCCCGTTCGACTTTGATCCAATGGTTCCTATGCAACTGCTTAAGTTGTAGTCACACTAAGGACTGTACAGGAACCGGGTCCCCCAATTTGAGATAAGACTATATTGAAGATATAAAAAAATGCCACTTTATATGTCCAAAACCTGATAAATGGGCCGCGAACAATTCCAGACTACTGCAGCCCATCCGTACTGATTGTTTTCTTTTTGTTGGAATGTATATGTGGTACCAGCACAGATCGTTTCCTGCCCATCACACTGTGACAGACAAAAAGAGGACCTAAACACTACCTGAAAGGAAGCTAAAACCTTCAATTATGGCAATTGGAAACACAGCTCAATTGTACGTTAACCCAGGTGAGGAAGAAAATGACGTGCTCTCCACATCAACATTTTCTAAGACCGCAATCTAGGTCATCATCTCCAGACTGATGACTCCTCTGATTCTTATCCTTCTTTTTTCTTTGTCTTTTTAGTTTTTTATACCATAACTCTTTCAATTCGAAATCAAGCTTTTTCCTGATACAATGCAAGAAGATCGATCCAGATACACATATGATTAATCTCTTGGCCTGTTTTGCCTACACAAGGCTCTAACCACCCAAACTTTTTCCAAGCCATGGGCCACACTGCCTTGACAAAACTAGATAAAATAGAAAGGCAGTGTGTGCCCAAAATTAACGCATGATCTCAAGTGCAATCCATCTACCACACCAAACTCCCAATTATGCAAATGCAATCCACATCGGCTGTGCTTATCCGGGTGTTACCACTATGGATCTGTTAACGGCGACAAATTGGATAAGTATCTCACCAACTCTTTGCCAAGAAAACGGAAGCTGACAAGCTGTCAAGTGTGTGCTGACAAGAGAGCAGTACATGTTTGCCAGATCAGCGGTTGCTAGTTTGCAGGTGCTTGACATCATATTTTACTTTGCTTCTGCAATGTGTAGTCCTGCAATGAGCAGTGTTTGTTAGCCTCTTCCAACAGGGTGAGATCAAGCAATAATACAGTTGTTAATTAATGACTTGCCTTTTGTGATGCTTGTCAATGGACTTTACTCCTTGCATGCTAGTTTCAGAGGTTGGTGCACCATGTCGACAGCAGCTCAGATATTTCTGTGGACAAATCAATACTTGTTGCATGGATCAGAAATGTGGTTCAAGAGATAAAAAGTATAGAGGTTGTAAGCCCATTTACCATGAGAATGTAGGTTTTATTTCTCTTTTGTTTATTGCTTTTTTAATAGACGTGCGTGCAATCGGGAACGGAGCATATATTTCTTACCTAGTAATAATTATAGATATATATAGAGACCAAAATATTAATATATATCTTTCAAGAAAAATACCATTAGAAACGGAAGTTTGATAACCATACCATTAGAAATGAGGAATGAAATGGCCTGTATTTATTTTTTAGAATCAATGGCCTGTCTAAACTACCCTTCATTTTCGCCGGCTTGAATGAATCTGCATAGTCTGAATCGGTCGTATTCAGCAGCCTTGGAATTTGCCTTTGCGTTAGGCCTCTTGTTGTCCAGCTCATTGTGGGCCATGCATGGGGCATACATATGGGCCCTCACCTGTCTCCTCCTCTCTACCAGGGCCCAGCGAGTACGGTGGGTGTTGGTATGTTGGGCCTTTATCATACCAACTTCTTTTTTTCTTTTTATCTGAGATCAAGTCTAACCGATGGGGTAGCTTCTTTGGCGGGAACACAAAACACAGCGCTAGTCGTCGGGCTCTCCATCGGAGAAAGGATACAAGGGAAAAGAGACAGAGAAAAATGCGTCCTCCATTCCGTCAAAGTTGGATAATAGTGAGTGGGATTCACAAGCCATTCTATACGTATAGAAATAATGGTCGGCAATACAGATTTTTATACGCTTTTAGTGTGTTGTACGCTGATGAAGAAGAGGAAGTTCCTTCTAGATTTTTCTATAAGCTGGTATCCCTAGTAGACACATGCTAAACAGGGCTAAATGCCTTTAGTTTATTTTTTAAGCAAATCATGCATGTGACATACTGTCTCACGGTTATGTTGAAAATATGTCACTCATCGTGTTCTTTAAACTTAGAAGACGTACCAAAACATGACAAAGATTAAGGTAAAAATATAGAATCGATTCTTGTGAGATAAAACAAATGTGGTTATTGTTTTTTAAGTTTCCTTTGGGCCTTTCTTTTTATTGCAATTATTACAAAGGTGCACAATCGTGCCTATTTGCAACTACAAATTAAATAGGTTGGTTGAAAATACTCGCATATGTGTAAATTATAGGCACCAAGTATTTGATCCCATGTAGAATCATATCCACACCTGACGCGGACGACGGGTGGGTGGTTGCTAGAAAGAAGAGAATGCCATGTGGTATTGGGAACTACTCCTATCTAAAATTGTGTGTTTATATTAATTGATAGTTTAGATACTATGCATCCAGAATTGTCATATGTATCCAGATGTGTCTTCTCAACTCTCCTCCCCCAGAGCAGTGGCGGAGCTACGTTGTAGCTACTGGATGCACATGCACCCACGTTTTCAGGAATTTTACATGAAAGGCAGTAATTTTTATCCATGTATTCAGTTGAGTGCTTCAATTGCACCAAGAAGGTGCACCCCCCACGGAATGTCTCCAGCTTCGCCTCTGTCCCCCACCTATTCCAATAAATCTTTTACTCTCATATATAACAATCGAAAGGACTCAATGCAATACAAACTGTAGCACCCTCAATTTTGAGCCCATTTAAAAACCCTTAAAATTTGCCCCTTTCAAAAATTTTCAACTAAAAACAATTTGCTAGATTAAGTTAGAGCCTAAAATAATTTTTTTTTAAAATTTTAAATCATGCACAAAGCTCACCATATGCATTTTTGGAGTTTATTGATTTTATTTCAAGTGTTTGTTCGATTTTTGTTTTTGTCCGAATTTGAATTGCCTTCAAATTCAAATTCCAGAAATGTTGAATCTTTTTCTGACTCCTAAACCATCTCGGGCCGAATCTCGGCCGGCCCGTTCCTCTTTTTCTTCTTCCCTCTTTTCCTCTCTCCCCCGCGCCAGCCCGTTTCCGGCCCATTTCTTTCTCTTCCCGGCCCAGCGCGATGCGGCCCGCCCTTTCTCTTCCGTGTCGCCGACAGGTGGGGCCCGCGTCATCTTCTTCCTCCTGGCGACGCCGGCGTGAATTCAGACGCTGCCCATACCGGGCTGCCGGAGTCCGTCGACGCGTCGTTTCACCGCACAGGAACCGTCCTCGCAGCTCACGCAAGCCACACCGCCCCATCCCCGTTCCATCCCGTCGCACAGCGTCGCCGTCGCGTCAAAAACCTAATCCGGCGAGATCTCCGACGAAGCCCATGCCGCACTGCTCTCCTCTGTCAGCCACAGCGCCCTCTCGTCGCGTCCAAGCCACTGGAGCCATTCCTGCGCCGCGTCACCGAGCCAGCACCACCAGCACCCGTCGCGTCGACGTCCAGTCCGGCGAGAAATATCTCGCCGGAGCTGGAGATATTTCTCCGGCGCCGAACCGTCTCTGCGCGGCTATAAAAGGCGCCGAGCACCCTCTCTCACTCTCTTCCGTCATTCCGCTCTCACATTCTCTCCACCGCGCGCGCATCCGAGCCCCTTTCCCTCTCTCTTCCCCATCTCCGACCAAAACGCCGACGAGCTCCTCCGCCGCCTCCCAACGCTCCCCACTTCCACCGAGCCCGAGGTGAGCACCTCCGCTCCCTGTTCTTCCCTCTACGCCCCCTCTCCTTCCTCCTCGCACCTCGAGACCAGCCCGCGCCGAGCACCACCGCTCCGCCCCTCTCCCCCTCCATCTCCGGCCGCCGCGGAGCTCTCCCCAGCCTGGCCGAGGCCACACATAGCCTCCACGAGTGCACGCGCACGTCCGCAGCCGCTCAAAACTGCGTTCGCGCACGCGTGCCCCCTTTTCCCCTCGCACGGCCGAGCGCCGCCGCACTCCGGCGAGCTCGCAGCGCCGCCCTAGCCCTTTTCCACGACGACACCAAGCAGCATCAAGTCCGCCGTCGCGCATAGAGTCCGTAAGTGCCCTCCGCTCTCCGACCACCCCAGCCTTTATCCTTGATCTCCCCTTGCATATAATTCACCCCTGTGTGAGGACTTGTTGAGTACCTTATGTACTCACTCTTGCTTCAATCATTCAGAAGAAGAACAAGAGTACGACTTCCAAGGTGATGGTGATGAAGAGTAGGGTCCTGTCCGCGCGCAAGTCTGCCTGTAGTGTGGTCCCCGCTTCAGTCTTCCGTTGCAATAGTTGTAGTGCAGTGCTACTGTCCTCAGTGGCACTCCAGTGTTGTGTTTGTGTTGTGTTGTAATAAGGCCTTTGGCCATTGTAAAAAAAAACCTTTTGTAATATAAAAGCTTGTAATGAAACTTGGTAATATTATCAAATGTATAACTCTGAGATGCCATTCTACGAAAAGTGTCGTATCAGCGTCTGATCCAGGGACTGATACGGTAAGCACTAGTACTCCAGAAATGGGGTATGACAGAGTGGTATCAGAGCCGTACTTGCCCGTAGGATGGACCCTAAGTTGGAACGAGTAGGAAAGAGAGTGATAATTTTTATAGAAACTATTTTACAAAATTCTGTTTACCTTACCTCTATTTATAAAACTATTTTATCCCGATACTTACCTACCTTCAAATTTTTGTGTAGCAGATGGAGGACCTTCGTGCAGAGTTAGCCCAGCTAGAGGAGCGTCGTGTCCAGACTGCCCGTGTTCTCGAGCGCACAGCCGAGATGTGGGACGAGGACGTCCGCAGGCTTCGAGAGACACAGGCTCAGCTAGCAGAGGTTCAGGCACAGCTCGCTGCGTCCCAGGCCGAGGTTGCACGGCTGACCTCCACCCTCGAGTTTGTGAGGGGACTTTGGGAGGAGGACGCTCTGTACCTGATCAGAGAGGTGGACCGCTGCTACGTGAGACTCCACGATGTTGGAGCAGGACCCCGCCGCAGGATGACCCCGAGAGTCGGAGGACCAGCACGTCACCTTCACTACGCTTGCCCGACTGACTCGGACCCTGACACCGAGCCGACTGGAGACTCCTGGTCTTCTGGAGGATAGGACCCGTCCGGAGGCGACTCGGGGTTAGGATCTGACAGCTAGGGGCACACTGACTCAGAGGGCCCTGAGGATCTTATGGAGTGGGCCACCGAGCTGGAGGCCGCACTCATGAGCGAGGAGCCCACCGATGAGGACTTGTACGGAGTTGCCACCACTGAGGAGTCAGTGGCGGATAACTTCGTGGACTTCCCCAGAGACGACGTCGAGGTTATGGGCGAGGAGCAGCCTGCACAGATAGATGTACCAGCAGAGCAGGAGCAGCCAGTGCAGTTCGACGCCCCAGCAGAGCAGGAGCTGCCCACAGGACTTCCGACACCTACGCCCTACGATGAGGAGTACTACCGCCTACTCAGCACCGACGAGCTGACTGCAGATCCGTTCGACCTCTACGCAGAGTGGCTTCAGGACCGTGGCTTCGACGTCTGAGCAGCGGGAGTTGGCGTCGAGGAGTAGCTTTTGCTAGTTAGTAGTGGCAGCCGTTGCCTAGGGTAGTAGAGTCTAGTAGTTGTCAGGAATGTTGGTAGTGTGGTGTAGTAGTCGCAAGTTAGAGTCGCCCTGTGGTTGAGTCTTGTGTCGAGTCGTAGATCGTCGAGTCCTTGTATATATAAATGGACTTGGGTATGTATGATCGGACCTTGTTATTATGAATAAGTTGCTGTGATGTTGTAATGATGCTGGTTCTTTCTGTTTGCGTGTGTGCAAGATTTCTGGAATTCCTTTTCCATTGATCTTGTTTTGTTATGCCTCGTAGTTCGTAGATCCCTTGAGTGACCTATCTCACCTTTCTGCAAAATCCGTCAAACAGATGCCTCCCAAAAGATCTGTCAGACTCCAGCAACGCCGTGAGCGTGAAGAGCATGATGATGAGGACAACGCCCAGGATCATGGAAATAGGCGTGGAAGAGGCAGGAACACTGCCCCGCGTGGCAGAAGTGGAGGTAGAGGTAGAGGTGGAGGTAGAGTTGGGAATAACAACAACCAAGACCACCAAGAAGATGAAGTGAGTCAGAACCAGGAAGGCCATGATGAGGTTGGAAACAATAACCAGAACAGAGGTGGAGGAAACCAAAACCGTGGTAGAGGTGGAAGAGGTGGAGGACGAGGTGGTAGAATACCAGGACCACCTGTCACCAATCTAGTGGAAGTAATGGATAATCAGACCCGTCTGATGGAAGTGATTGCTCAAGGACTGTTAGACCGTGCTCCAGGTCCCCAGACCAAGATGTTAGAATTTATGAGACTCAGGCCACCAACTTTTGAAAGTGCTGAGGAAGATCCTTTAGCAGCAGATGATTGGTCGAGAAGTAACACCAAAAAGCTAGAAGTCATCATTGTCAATGATAGAGAAAGAGTTCTTCTAGCATCTCACCAGCTCCTTGGAACAGCAGGTGAATAGTGGGATAATTATCGTGAAGCGGCTGAAGATGTAGAAGCTATCACTTGGGATGAGTTCCAAGAGGAATTCAGAAGGTACCATATACCCGAGGGTACTATGGAAATGAAGGCTGACGAGTTTCACTCTTTGAAGCAAGGAGCAATGACAATGAATCAATATATCCGAAAGTTCATGAAGTTGGCACGATATGCACCAGAGGATGTCAACACTGACAAGAAGAAGCAGGATCGCTTCAGGAAAGGGCTTAACCCTAGTCTGAAGATGCAGTTGATCACACACATTTACCCAGATTTTAACACCCTCATGAACCGTGCCATACTTCTGGAAGATGCTCGTTCTCACATCGAGAATGACAGGAAGCGCAAGTTTAATGCGCAGAAATTCAAGCAACAAGAGAGAAATCAGAGGCCAAGAGGCAACTTCCCTCAGAAACCTAAATATCAGCCAACCATGCAGTATAGGACCTCAGCGTCCAACCAGCAAAATTCTGCACCTTCTTACCGCAATCAGAGCTCAGGTAGTCAGCAGAAGAGTAGTTCTAGTGTTGCCCAGCCCAATAACAATCACAAGAGGACTTGCTTTCACTGCCGCGAGCCAGGCCATATGGTTGCTAGATGTCCTTATCTGAATCAAAATAATGCTCCATCTCAACAGCATCAATCCAATAGTGCCAGAACTGCAGCCTCTGGTAATGGACGTGGTGGACAGCAACTCTCGGTCAAGGTAAAGTCAACCACATTAATGCAGATGAAGTTGAGGACACGCCAGACGTTGTTCTTGGTGAGTACCTCGTCAACTCAACTCTTGCAACCGTTCTGTTTGATTCTGGAGCTTCGCATTCGTTTGTTTCATCGAAGTTTGTTGCTACAAATGGTTTGCCAACTGTTATGCTAAAACAACCCCTAATAATCCGGACTCCCGGGGCCAAGACCAAAAGTTATTTGGGATGCCCACGAGTTAAGATCCTTTTAAGTGGGGTAGAGTTCCTAGCGAACTTAGTAGTCCGAGGATCTCAGAGGATAGATGTCATCCTTGGAACGGACTGGTTAAGTAAGCACCAAGGCAATATAGCCTGGGACACCCGGAAAGTTACCCTGGTAAACCACAAAGGAATTAAAGTGGTATGTGAACCAAAAAGGTCAAAAGTTACACCAATGGTTCACAATATGGAAGCAATGTCATTGGAAGAAGTGCCAGTGGTTTGTGAATACCCAGATGTATTTCCAGATGAGCTACCAGGCATGCCACCTGACAGAGATATAGAGTTCATCATCGACCTTATCCCCGGAACCTCTCCAATAGCAAAGAGACCGTATCGAATGGCAGCTAATGAGCTAGCAGAGTTGAAGGCACAAATAGCAGAGTTGCAGGAGAAAGGCTTTATTAGGCCAAGTTCGTCACCGTGGGGATCACCAGTTCTCTTTGTCAAAAAGAAAGACGGCAGTCTTAGATTGTGCATAGACTACCGATCTCTTAATGAAGTCACCATTAAGAATAAGTATCCATTGCCCAGGATCGATGATTTATTTGATCAGTTGAAAGGAGCCAAGTATTTCTCCAAAATTGATTTAAGATCTAGGTACTATCAGTTGAAAATTAGAGAAGGAGACATTCTTAAGACAGCTTTTGTTACCAGATATGGACAATATGAGTTCACCGTGATGCCATTTGGACTTACAAATGCACCTGCATACTTCATGAACCTGATCAACAAAGTATTTATGTAGGAGTTAGATCGATTTGTTGTTGTCTTTATTGACGACATACTTATCTACTCTAAGAGTGCCGAAGAGCACGAGCAACATTTAAGAATTGTATTGGAAAAATTGAGAGCCCATGAGCTGTATGCCAAATTCAGCAAATGTGAATTTTGGCTAAACAAAGTGGCTTTTCTTGGTCACATTCTGACAAAGAAAGGAGTATCTGTGGACCCAGCCAAAGTTGAGGCAGTCCTCAATTGGAAACAACCAACCACAGTGACAGAAGTCAGGAGTTTTCTCAGTCTAGCTGGTTACTACCGAAGATTCATCGAAGGATTTTCTAAAATAGTAAGGCCAATGACAGCATTAACGCAAAAAGGAAAAGAGTTCAAATGGACAGAAGCTTGTGAAAGGAGTTTCCAGGAACTAAAGAAAAGGTTGACCACAGCCCCAGTATTGACTTTGCCAGACATACATCGAGATTTCGTCGTATACTGCGATGCGTCTCGACAAGGATTGGGATGTGTTCTCATGCAAGATGACAGAGTAGTGGCTTATGCATCGAGACAATTAAAGACGCATGAGCAAAACTACCCAACCCATGATCTAGAACTGGCAGCAGTTGTACATGCACTCAAGATTTGGAGACACTACCAGATAGGAAATAAGTGTGAAATCTACACGGATCATAAGAGCTTGAAGTACATCTTCACTCAACCTGATTTGAATCTCAGGCAAAGAAGATGGTTGGAGCTAATCAAGGATTATAACTTGGAAATCCACTATCATCCTGGAAAGGCAAATGTAGTGGCAGATGCACTAAGTCGCAAGACTCGTCATAACCGTATCAAGATGCATAAACGGAGACCCGAGCTTGTGGCAGAATTTGAATACTTGAATCTTCACATTGCCGAACAAGTACAATTGAACACCCTGTGTGTGGAGCCTACCCAGGAAAGTCAGATACGAGCAGCCCAGGAAAAAGATGATGAGATACAAGAATTAAAGAAGAAAACGGGATTAGATAAGGCCCCAGGATTCCGAGTGGATAATCAGGGAACCCTATGGTACAAGGATCGGATATGCGTACCAAAAACTGGTGAGTATCAAAAGCTCATCATGGATGAAGCTCATAACTCTGCATATTCCATCCATCCAGGATGCACCAAAATGTACTTGGATTTAAGACAGAAATACTGGTGGTCAGGAATGAAAAGAGATATAGCAGAGTTTGTTGCTCGATGTGATATCTGCTGTAGAGTCAAGGCAGAGCATCAGAGGCCTGCAGGATTGTTGCAACCATTGCATATCCCAGTATGGAAATGGACGAAATCAGTATGGACTTCATTGTGGGTTTACCCCGTACTCAAAAAGGGAATGGTTCGATATGGGTTATAGTGGACCGTCTGACAAAGGTCGCACACTTCATCCCTGTAAAGACAGTCTACAGAGGAGACAAGTATGCTCAATTGTACGTGGATCATATACTCAAGCTACATGGAGTTCCGAGCAGAATAGTTTCAGATCGTGGAACCCAATTCACTTCGACGTTCTGGAAAAGCCTACACAAACTGTTGAAAACTAAGTTAGATTACAGTTCTGCATATCACCCTCAGACAGATGGACAGACCGAAAGAGTCAATCAAATCCTCGAAGACATGCTTAGAGCATGTGTACTAGCATATGGAAAGGATTGGGAGAAAAGTTTATCTTTTGCAGAATTCTCTTATAACAACAATTATCAGGCCAGTCTACAGATGTCACCTTTCGAAGCCTTGCATGGCAGGAAATGCGGAACCCCTCTGATGTGGTCAGAAGTCGGAGAACGATCTTTCTTCGGCCCAGCCATTATCAGAGACGCAGAAGAGAAGGTAGCTCTGGTAAGAGAGAATCTAAAGGCAGCCCAGAGCAGACAGAAAAGCTACGCTGACACCAGACATAGAGATTTAAGCTTCGAGGCGGGAGACTATGTGTATCTCAAAGTATCCCCGATACGAGGTACTCGGAGATTCCGAATCAAAGGAAAGTTGGCACCAAGGTACATTGGACCTTTTAAGGTACTCAAAAGAATCGGAGCTGTGGCTTATCGCCTCGAGTTACCTGAAGAAATGTCAGACATCCACAATGTCTTCCATGTCTCGCAA
This sequence comes from Eragrostis curvula, assembly GCA_007726485.1. Lineage (NCBI taxonomy): Eukaryota > Viridiplantae > Streptophyta > Magnoliopsida > Poales > Poaceae > Eragrostis > Eragrostis curvula. The sequence goes on along the minus strand of RWGY01000031.1, from coordinate 5,681,960 downwards.
TTAAAGAAGTGTCTGAGAGTTCCAGAGGAAGTAGTATCTCCAGAAGTAATGGATCTTCAACCAGATCTCCGATATCAGGAAAGGCCTATCAAAATTTTGGATGTTGCAACTCGGTTAACAAGAAGGAATGCAATACGATTTTGCCGAGTGCAATGGAGTAATCACACAGAGGCAGAGGCCACATGGGAACGAGAGGATGACCTAAAGAAAGAGTTCCCCTACCTATTCGAAAGCGAGTCAGAATCTCGAGGACGAGATTCTGTTTAAGTGGGGTAGGTCTGTAGCACCCTCAATTTTGAGCCCATTTAAAAACCCTTAAAATTTGCCCCTTTCAAAAAATTTCAACTAAAAACAATTTGCTAGATTAAGTTAGAGCCTAAAATAATTTTTTTTAATTTTAAATCATGCACAAAGCTCACCATATGCATTTTTGGAGTTTATTGATTTTATTTCAAGTGTTTGTTCGATTTTTATTTTTGTTCGAATTTGAATTGCCTTCAAATTCAAACTCCAGAAATGTTGAATCTTTTTCTAACTCCTGAACCATCTCGGGCCGAATCTCGGCCGGCCCGTTCCTCTTTTTCCTTTTCCCTTTTTTCCTCTCTCCCCCGCGCCAGCCCGTTTCCGGCCCATTTCTTTCTCTTCCCGGCCCAGCGCGATGCGGCCCGCCCTTTCTCTTCCGTGTCGCCGACAGGTGGGGCCCGCGTCATCTTCTTCCTCCTGGCGACACCGGCATGAATTCAGACGCTGCCCATACCGGGCTGCCGGAGTCCGTCGACGCGTCGTTTCACCGCACAGGAACCGTCCTCGCAGCTCACGCAAGCCACACCGCCCCATCCATGTTCCATCCCGTCGCACAGCGTCGCCGTCGCGTCGAAAACCTAATCCGGCGAGATCTCCGACGAAGCCCATGCCGCACTGCTCTCCTCCATCAGCCACAGCGCCCTCTCGTCGCGTCCAAGCCACTGGAGCCATTCCTGCGCCGCGTCACCGAGCCAGCACCACCAGCACCCGTCGCGTCGACGTCCAGTCCGGCGAGAAATATCTCGCCGGAGCTGGAGATATTTCTCCGGCGCCGAACCGTCTCTGCGCGGCTATAAAAGGCGCCGAGCACCCTCTGTCACTCTCTTCCGTCATTCCGCTCTCACATTCTCTCCACCGCGCGCGCATCCGAGCCCCTTTCCCTCTGTCTTCCCCATCTCCGACCAAAACACCGACGAGCTCCTCCGCCGCCTCCCAACGCTCCCCGCTTCCACCGAGCCCGAGGTGAGCACCTCCGCTCCCTGTTCTTCCCTCTGCGCCCCCTCTCCTTCCTCCTCGCACCTCGAGACCAGCCCGCGCCGAGCACCACCGCTCCGCCCCTCTCCCCCTCCATCTCCGGCCGCCGCGGAGCTCTCCCCGGCCTGGCCGAGGCCACACACAGCCTCCACGAGTGCACGCGCACGTCCGCAGCCGCTCAAAACTGCGCTCGCGCACGCGTGCCCCCTTTTCCCCTCGCACGGCCGAGCGCCGCCCTAGCCCTTTTCCACGACGACACCAAGCAGCATCAAGTCCGCCGTCGCGCATAGAGTCCGTAAGTGCCCTCCGCTCTCCGTTCCGACCACCGCAGCTCCCGCCGGCGAGCTTTCCGGCGCCGCGCCGCCGCGCGCGCACCCGCGCCGCCGCGTTCTGACCGAGTCGCGCGGTCGTCCGACGTGGCTGCCACGTCGGTGCCCCGGGCCCGCAGCGACCGGGTCGTCGTGCCACGCGGTGCGCCCGGCGCACCGTGGACCACCCGCACACGCGTCCCGGTCCACGGCCCTTGTAGACCCAGTCCACACAACAGTAGTGCACAGTGATCCGACCCCTCCGGACCCGCATGTCAGCCTCTCACACGCAGCACAAAATGCTAAGTACACCCGAGTTTGTACACAGAAATCAATTTCGAACACTTTTCCAATATCAGAAAATTCCCAATAAATTCCCAAAAATCCTATATTCTTTTCTAACCACTTTGCAACCTTTGTACACCTCTGAAAAATTAGGATGTTGATTATACTTAATTAAGTTGATCAATTCCTAATCTTTTCCTTTCCTATTCATTCAAAAATTCATACCTCTTTCATCTTAGCTCCAATTTCAGAGTTTCTTGCACCTAAATTCTTCTAAAATCCTTGTCTATTCATCTACACCAAAGCCATCTCTATTTGCTGTTTATTTGGATTTTAATTTATCTAATGATTGTTTAATTGATTGTTAAGCGGTAGATTTATTCGCCTTTTATTTGCTTTTAATCGTTAGATAATCAAGCTTTTGAGGAAGAGCACGATGACCCCGACTACGAGGAAGGACTAGAGGAAGAAGGCTTTGAAGGCAAGTCCTAACCTCCCTTGACCATATCGCGCCTATGTTTATGAAATATCCTAATTAGAGCTTGTTTGCAAACAAATCATGCATGATTATTTAAAGATGATTTATATGCTTAGAATGTCCTAATACTTGATGATGCCTATCCTTGATGTTGCTTATACCCTGTATCCATTGTTAACCCTAGGTCCCAACATCATTAATTCTTAATGATATGTTGGATGAAAATGCTGCTTAGGACTTTATTACACTGTGTATATAATTAATCTTGCTACACATGTTTTTGTGTTAAAATATGTGCGTTCTTGGTGGTGTGTGTAAAAATGAACTTGGGTGGGATTAGTGATAATGTGCAACCCTTAGCGGGGTATGTTTTGGCGGGAACAGGCGAGGTAGTCCTCGGTGGGGAGGCTATCTCAGGGACGCCAATCCTCGTTGAGGTTGGCTATTGAAGATGCCTGTTTCGGTCGTATAAGGACCGGTTCATGTGCCGCCTTGTCTAGCACCTTTCGTGCAACCACATGCCTTGTATGGGAAAGGTTTGGAACCACACCCTACTATAGTGTCACCCGGTACCCACCAGGAGGCGGGAGTCGCAGCGGAAGCCAGGAGAAGACCTAACGAGATTGGCGTTAGGATCCGGCAATTGGTGATGGCTTGAGGCCCTTATTCCTATGGTGAATGGATGCCCCTGGTCGTGGTATTTCCGTGGTGGTGCTGTGGTGACACCAAGTAGGTACAGGACCATTAGTGTGCCAGTCTAAACCATGACGATGGAAACGGCTGGTATACCTTGTGGGTAAAGTGCACAACCTCTGCAGAGTGTAGAATCTATCCGGATAGCCGTGTTCCACGGCATTGGACAATTGCGAAGGCAATGGCCACACAATGATTAGATTTTTCCTGCGTGAGTTATCCTTGGTGTGTGTGTTTTGGAATACACCGGTTTGGAGCCGTGTGCTGGTTGTCGGCCAGCGATAAAACTTGGGAACTGGCGGGATGAATGCATCTCCCCCAGGGCCAACCAACCCCACTAAGTTCAAAACCTTACTTGACTTAGCTTGCAAAGCTGTTTTGCTTTCCGAACAAACCCTTACACAAAAATTGGCTTTTCGGCCGATATGATTATACCCCAGCCTTTATCCTTATCTCCCCTTGCATATAATTCACCCCTGTGTTAGGACTTGTTGAGTACCTTATATACTCACTCTTGCTTCAATCATTCAGAAGAAGAACAAGAGTACGACTTCCAAGGTGATGGTGATGACGAGTAGGGTCCTGTCCGCGCGCAAGTCTGCCTGTAGTGTGGTCCCCGCTTCAGTCTTCCGTTGCAATAGTTGTAGTGCAGTGCTACTGTCCTCAGTGGCACTCCAGTGTAGTGTTTGTGTCGTGTTGTAATAAGGCCTTTGGCCATTGTAAAAAAAAACTTTTGTAATATAAAGGCTTGTAATGAAACTTGGTAATATTATCAAATGTATGACTCTGAGATGCCATTCTGCGAAAAGTGTCATATCAGCGTCTGATCCAAAGACTGATACGGTAAGCACTAGTACTCTAGAAATGGGGTACGACACAAACCCACCGTTTTATACACAGTATATGCTTCCTACATTATGATCATGCAACAAAGGCAAAAAAAAAAAAAAAAAAAAGACTCGTTTTGCGGTTGTGCCTCAAGTAAAGCAACCAGATTAGTGTGCCAAGCTGCCAAACGACTCGTTCTATCTCCATTTGGCATTTTGGCCCCTCCATTTCAGCTCTGGCCCCGCCACTGTTCCTGAGTTAAAACAATTTTTTTTAAAAAAAAATATGTGCACTTTCCTGCAAAAACTGTAATGTACAGAAACATGGTTTATTAACAACATTCATTATCTTTATTTCCTCTTAGTAAGTTCTAAGCATTGTTGAATTCTTTATATTATCTCTATCAGTCAAATTGGATGCCTCGTGGGACTAATCACGCGGTTGATAGAATATGGCACCCAACGGAACCAGACATCCCTCGCAAAAAAAAAAAAAAAAAAAAAAAAAAAAGGGAACCAGACATGCCATGTGGTCCAGACCTGTCAGCGAATGTTCGTCCAGGACGATGACCCATCCGCCGGCCGATGCAGGGACCTGCATCAGCGGCGCCACGCCGCCAAGTAGGCCGATGCTTTGGGCGCACGACATTAGCTGCGAACGAGAAGCACGTACACGGGATCATGTGCGGGCCGGGGAGGGGACAGCAGCAATAGCGTCAAGCAACAAACTGCCATGCATCCATGCAATGCTGATCCCCTTCCTTCCCTTTCCTTAATTCCATCTCACTCCTCACTAATCCCAACCCCAACTAAACAAACCCAGTTCGTTCCTGGGTCGGCGAGACCCAGCCCGAATTGAGTAGAGAAGACATCAGAGGAACAAGGAATGTGCGGACTCCCGAGGAGCAGATATGTACACGCACGCAATAAAAAACAGGGAATTTCGGTTAATTCCCGGGGGTTTAACCGCTAGTAAATTGATCCCGAGGGAATTAGTGGCGCGTTCGCTAAGCATGTACCCCCAACCCCCAGTATGTAGTAGTAGCTTTCCTTCACTGGCACTCATCTCCGTCCTCCTTTCCCAGGCCTCAAGACGTACAAGATCATCTCATCTATCAGGAGTAGTTAGCCTATACAACTTGCTAGCTAGGATTTTGTTTTATTTGTTTGTTTATGCACTGAATGCCAGGGCTGTCCTTTTGCTTGCTGTGCCCCGGCCTTGAATTCATGAAACCGTTCCGGTTCCCGTCAAACCTAGCAACTGAGCGTAGTATTCAAAATGTTTTTGTCACCGGAGAAGAAATTAATGTGTGAGAGGTAGCAAGAAGCTATTGGTTGCTTTCGGATAGTGAGTGCTCGCTGGTCGTCTTTGTCTGAGTGTTTTCAACAAGTTGAAGAGCAAAATTGAGCTTGATAAAGATAGTGGCGGCTTCGACGTACTTACCCAAAGGTTTTGAACGCTTCTCTAAACTTCAGGTATAAGCCATATGGTGTACATCGACAGCAAAGGCAAATTGCCAAGTTACAATCTAGTGTTTTAGAGTTAGGCTCGTGCCTCTTAGCAAAAGCACATGTGTGTGAAAATGAACTGAATTTTCTGATTAGCGTGTGTAAAGTAACTGGTGGCAGGCAATTAAAGCCCTGTGCGGTTTCGATAACGTAAACCAGGAACATCCGTCAAGATGCATATAGAATGTTAGCATATATACGGCCGTTTCGCTTGTATATTTCGCTGTATATCTGCGTGCGTGCACACGGGCTACGTACCTTTGCAAGCAAGCCAAGTAGTTACCGAACGCGCGCAACACGAGGCCGAACCTAATTAAATCCACCTGAACTAATCTCTCTCTCTCTCTCTCTCTCTCTCTCTCTCTCTCTCTCTCTCTCTCTCTCTCTCATGTGCCGGACTCCTATGCATGCACGCGCGAGCATGAGTGCCGGACGCCGTAGCAGTTTCGTCTAGGCCAGCTGCGCACGGACGTGTCTCGCGTTCACCAGCCAGCACGCACGCGTGTTTACCAAGCTAGCTTAGCTGCTAGGCGCCGAGCATGCGACTCGTCGTCTTGCAGCCGCTGCTGATTGTTTCCCTCCGCCATCTCGATCAATCGATCGCTCTAGCGGCGGCATGCGCTGTTCCCTTAAAAACAAGACACACCCTTCGCATACAATTATATATAGAAAGATGTATACATATACCTATGTTCACGTCAAAGTCGACGAACGCTAGGTGCAGCTTCGTGTCCCGTCTCCGTTTGGACTTTCTCGTGCCTGTTGATTTCAGTTTAAGTGTTTTTCTGACTCGATCCCGTGCTAATCATGTAGGTAGATGTCGCGTTCACCATGTTTCTCTATCGGGAAATTTAGTCAGAATCATCTCGTACGTTCTGAACATCGTCCGATCATCGCTCGGGTCTGTTCAGTCCTTGTCTGGTAGCCCTAATATAGTCCTCTCGGCTGATTAAGTCAAGAGGTTGAGCCTATTCGTTTTTTCAATTGAAACGGGTCTATTCTGGAAGATGATCCACAGTAGTCATGCGAGTTGATTTATGCATTTTTCAAAGACAAGAGTGTTTGACTTACCTAGCATGCATGGGCTTTATTATTTCTATGGCTTCCAAGACTTGCCATGAAGCTACTTTAAATTAGTCTCAATCTCTCTGAGCGCTAATAATTGAAGAGTGAAGAACAAAAGATGGAAAACTAATTGGAATCTTCGGGTCTGGACCAGGTTTAATTGGACTTTGACCAGCCAAGTAAGAGAGAAAAGGAAAAGCTGAACGACTCGCGTACGCTTGCCGGCCGTCTGTAAGACTGAATGCGTGCGTGCGTCCTAGCTCCGCCTGAGGTCATTATTGGGAAAAGTATAAATCGCCGCTGTAAAATTTTGTTACGGTACATGACAGTTCAGTCGTGTCTAACATGTTGACAGTGAGAACAACTCATCAACAGGTCCATGTAAACTCGAGGTACGACAACACAAGTTGGCAGTGAGATCGACCAGAGGTAATCGGGCAATTTTCCAGGGTGTAAATAAAATCAAAAGCTCCCCTCGTACCTGTGGTTGAACACACATATTCCCAGATTACTCAAAGATCATGATAACTTTGTTTGGAGGAACCTTCGTGGACCTACTGCTGATGAAGTGATAGCACCGGGAATTAACGACAAGGCTGTCGCCTTAGCTTGGACGAACCGTCGATTCCATCCGTACGAGGAGCTAGCAGCGCACATGTGTATGGCTAAGCTGGCTTAGAATGACAGATACAGCCGCCGAACCCGACCCGTGACACCGGCGGGGTTGAGTTGAATCTGCTCCGGCCGTGGCGTCAAAGCAGCTTTGACCGCACTCGATTAATTCGTCTCTGGCTCGCTCGCGTCGCACGCAACCGCAAAGCCGGCTTCGCGGCACACGTGTTCCAGCAATTACACGCTCCTGATCGATTTCGTCGGAACTGACCGAGAACTGCCGGCGACGATCAGTAGCGTACGTAGTAGTACGACGTAATCCAGTTGAGGTCAAATTACGCTACTAATCGACTTGTTATTGCCACGATCGCTGAAAATTCCTGGACACGGTTGAAGGACGACCTGCTGGATTTTGATCCCGGCCGCGTATTCCAAGCAAACACACGAGTTGATTACAGCCATTATCATCGCTGAAGATTCCTGAAAACACTTCCAAGCAAACACAGGAGCTGTGCGAGGTTCTTCTCTGCATGAAAAAAGGACGGCTTTGCATCCACCGCCCGATCGCGTTCCCAAGAGTGGCACACGCAAACCTGCCAGTGGATCGATCGGACTCTGTCGTTTTGTGCGGCCGTTAATCCCTAACTTTGTGTTGAAGCATGCACACGCACACCGTGCACAGGCCTCCAATTGGTTTGCAAGTCAACATGACAATGTGCACGTAGTACTACTATATACTTATCGATCAGCAGCTGTCTGAGTAGCTAGCTTGGCTTGCTGAAATTCTCCCCCCATCTGGCGATCTCGATGTTGTGTACTTATCATGTTTGTTCTCACCCAAATCACCAATCGGTGTACGGACGCTCTAATCAATCATGCAGTACCTAATCAACAAGGAAAACAACAAACGAGCTCACTCGATGTCCCAATGAGCTACATCTGTCAGCTAGTTTTAGACGTCGCAGACCATTGGTGATCATCCATTAGTTGTGAATTGAAGCACACTCCAATGCGAGTGTTTTGTGCCTGTGTACCCCAAGCAAATGCTTAGTTCCTTCGCAAAAAACAAAAAGCAAATGTTTAGGTTTTTTATTTATACTTTTGATGAGTTGCTTAAATGTGCGCATTGTAGTATTTAGATAAAATGTTACAATTAGGGTAGTCTATTCACTTTCAACGTTTTATTGATTAAGGCAAAAATAATTCTCGGTCCGACGGAGAAAGTTCTGGTACCTATTAAACAGAAATGCAAAAAAAAAATCCGGCTCGATCATATCCCTACACATGTGTAAGCCTGTTAGAAGCTGCAGAACACATCTTGTCTGTTAACCGGAGAAATCTTCGGCTGCAACAATAATAGTACGGGCACACCGACCTGTACAGCGCTGCTCGATCATCCATCCATGCATGGGACCTGCTTAGTTCTTCCTTTTGCTTTAATGGATGGCTTGTTGGCTTTGGTTTCTTGCTTTGGATTTTACATGGGACCCTGCTAATTGTACGGGTGACAGCGGAGGGTTGCTTGCGGAGGTAGCGTTGGTACGTGCGTCCGTGCCTGCGTCGCCGGCCACCCGTCTTAACTCGCTACACATGCACTCTGCCTGCCCTTTTCCATGTTTACGTATCTATATGCGTGGGTGGTCCTTGATTACTATGATTAGATCGACGTGCTATGTTTATGCATGTCCAATGGTTGAAATTGGTATATCCACCACTTAACTGGTGCTGCATATCCATTATGCATCTAGTTGATGTTTTTGTTGATTGCTAGGAGTACTCCTTCTGGTTTGGTTTTTAATAATTGATGTCAGATCAACAACTTTTCTTAGCTCAAATCGAACTGAAAATAGTGTCCTAACATCAAAATATTTTAAACTGGGGCAGTACTTTGAAACCTCTAGTGACAAACATTTAATAGATTGTCCTTAATAAAATCATTTGGATTTCTATAGTTTGAATTGGCGGAACTAAATTTTTATAAAGTTCTAGTGCAATCGGCATCTATAAATAATTGTACTATGTTGGCAATAAGCGAGTGTCGATGGCTAAGGGGATATCATGGCCACTCTTTCATAAGAGAAATGTCACCACTAGATATATTCTGAATCGAAAGCAAGACTGTTTTTCTTGTTGGGAGAACTGCTTAAATCCTTACAAAAAGAAAAAAAAAAAGGGGGGGGGGGGGGGGGGGGGGGATGGGATCCATAGGAAACTTAGGAAACTTGCTTGACTAAACTGCTAGTTCTCTAACAAGATTCAAAGCAGAGGAACACAACTTTTCAAGTAAAACAATAAGTTTCTCCACCATTATAATATTCAAAACCAAGAGACGGCTAAAGTTTCGTGTTATCCATAATACACCAGCTGGTGAGCACAGGTCCCTCAAGACAGCTACTAGATCTCAGTGAGAACTGATTGACATTCCCCTGTCTATCTGCCTCTCTACCTCACAATGATCCGCATATCCTATTGCACAATATTCCTAGTACAAATTCCTCAAACCAGCTAGCTAGGCTCCTTCAATATAAACATTTGGGCGGCTCATAGATTACTACTATTGCAAGGTTCTCTGGAATAAATAAGAAGATATAGTATTAAACGGAATGGCTTGCAGTTGTGGGCATATGTCAGCCACTACAAGCGTTGTGGTGCTCAAGTGAGATATGATCTTTTTCATTCAGGTCTGGACAATCCACTGGATATGTTACCACTATTCAAGAGGTATAGCCGCCTAAAGCGCATTTGCAGTCTTGGTAAAGCTAAGCAAAGTGGGGGTAGTATATATGGAACATGATCTTGGCAAGATGTTATTCTAGAGCATGCATGGAGAGAACAGAATAATGCCCAGTTGCCGGAAGATGCATGCCCTTTGACTCAAACTAATGTATTTGTAACTGATCAAGGGAAGCTATAGCTAGCGTCCCTGGGTAAGCAGCCAACGATGCACTCCACTGGAAGGGAACTTTATTAAAAGAAGATAAGTGCATGGGGCTAGGGGTTGGGTGTGCACACACTTGTCCCCTCTTGAAGCAAAGAAGATAGCCTAACAGTCTTCAACAGTACACTATAATTCAATTGAACCGGTCACCCGCTGAATCAAGGAATGACCCAAGTCAAAGCAATTTGTTGCTTAAAAGAAGCGAAGCAATGGTTATCTGTTGACATGGTTTTTTAAGGCAGATCCACTTGGGCAGAGCATGACAAAGTTTCAGGTCGTCAGCGTGAACACCTTTTCCTGTAATCTTACCATAAGATTTCAAACGGGAATACTTAATGTAAACTCCTAGTTTAATTCCATTAACTAAAACATATATAATCATTTTATACGTAATATAGGGAAAATCCCATGTTATAAATGTGACCTTGAATAATTAATGCATATATCATCATTTTATACATAATATTTTTTTAGTACAAACTAATTGTTTTTATATAACTTTGTTTGGTATAAGTTATTTACCTTTACATTTATCCATAAATAGATTTCAAATCCACGTTGCAAGTCAATTTTGGATATAGTTGCTAGAACAATCAAGCAATAATTGTAGGAAAAGGAAACAAGTACTATGATTAATTATTAGAGTTGCTTAATCATCTGGGCTGCTCCGGCCATCTCGTGGCGTTTCGCAGCATTGAAGCAAAGTCCATCTTCACGACAACCGCGGTTGTTGTCTTGTTGATGCCCCTTTCGCCAACACGATCGTTGGCTCGTTGCCATTACCAGCAAGGTCCTGTTGTCATTAATGCCATGTCTATATCCATTTCTCAAACTTACAAACCAATCCAACAAAAAGTTATATATATTAAGAGTATGAATTTTCTATATGATTACGAGCAATAAGGTACGAAAATACGACATTGAACAAGAAATAATTTCACTTATGAGATATATATGATCTCTCAAATTAAATAAAAGGATATACCATGGCGTCCTCAGATAAAAATTCTTCTAAGTAAACAAAGATACAGTCTTACTCCAAAGACATGGTTCCTTTTTTTTTTGAAAGTTTTATATCTGTAAATAATTTTATCTGGAAGTGGTACACAGAAGTTAAACACCACCTCAATCTGTCCAATGAAATAAAAAAAAGGTTCATTTTACTCCCTTGAACAATTCACTTTGTCTATTTCACCCCCTCTACAAAAAACTAACTCGATTTACTCCAACAATTCGAGTTGGTGCAATGTATCCTCTATTGGGATTTGTCTTTTTGTTTTCTCGGTGTACAAGTTCAATTTGAAGCTCAAATATTATGTGATGTTAGCTCACACAACACCTTATGTTAAAATAAGTATAATATATTTTTCTTATATCATTTGTATGTTTGTATCATTAATTCCTATCAAATTATGTAAATAATATCAGAAAACTATTCTATACTTATTTTGACATAGTTTGTTGTGTCAACTATCATCATGCAAAACTTGAGTTTCAAATTCAACTTGTATGCCAAGAAACAAAAAAAATAAGAGACAAACTTCAACAAACTGAATTGTTTGGGGATTAAATTGAGCTATGATTTTTTAGAGGTGCGAATTATTCGAGGGAGTAATGGAGTTTAAATGCACCAAAGGTCCCCTTTTTTTTGTATATTTTGTCCGGCATTTTCCACTTTTGTATACTGAGAGGGATATCTAATTTTTATTAAAAAAATTATAGGGAGATGCAATATAACACTAAATATGGATGATAGATTTTTCAAGAAAAGTATCATTTGAGGAAGATTTCAATTTTCACTGGATATGGTTATCGGCCAATGCTGATAATTGTTGTCAGGAACAATCTTATTATTTAAGCTACCACCAACTCGAAATATGTCACGTCAAAATTATGCTGGTAAAAATTGAATAATAGTATGAATATTTCATGTATATAATTTGTGTGAATAACTTATTTTGGTACATATCGATCAATAGTCAAAGTATTGAAGACCCTTGTAGTGTCCCAAACCTTGGCGAAGCTACATAGAGCTACCCTAATCAAAGTTTTAGCACTAACCAGCTTGATTTTAGTCATTGACGCACCTGTTTTAGTCTGAAATGGAGGAAGTACTATGTCAGGCTCATGACCTAAAGATTGCAGGTTCCAATCCTGTCCCCGCCTATTCACTTCAGATACTTGTACGAGCCCTGACAGTCTATGCTAGACACAATCACACAAAGCAAGTTGTTTATTAGTAGTCCCTGATTACTACAACTCAATACCTAGCTGGAACGTGGTTTATATTTCTGTATTTTATCCTTAAGTATAATGACAGGCTAAGCGTGACCATAAAAAAAAGTGACAGAAACAAGAAGAAAATGCGTTCATTCTTATCCACAACAATAAAAGAGAAGACAACACATCTTTTTTTTTTGAAGGTCAACGGGGGTGGGGGAGAGTATCCCCACCTGAAATTTTCATTAAAACCGGCCGTCAACAGGCCAATTGTTTTGTTTTACATTGCCAGCAGGAAAAGGTTTTACACCATTGAATTAAAGGAGGAGCACCAAGCATCAAAGACAACACATCTCAACATTTTGTTGTCATCAAAACATATTTGGCCGCCCGGCTGGTGAGTTCGTTTACTTTTTATGAAATAAATTATTGGAATGATTGCCTTTGGACAGTTCTAAAAAAAGAGAAGCAAGGCATGATCGATTGACCCGAGCAGTACGCTGAATTCACAGCCAAGAAACATTTTGTGAGTTCGTGATCGATCAGTGGCCTTTTACCAATGGGGTTCCATAATACGCATATGGCTCAATCGAGCATGTCGTACACGAACAAAATGATGAGAACGCCGACTCTATGATGTGTATGGGATCATCTAAGCCTTTCTAGAACTTCGAGAACAATAAGTATAATCCGTGCCTTCATCTATTGCGTAGAGCTAAAATGATAAACAAACTAGGCAAAGTTGCATATCGGCACTCTTAGACTCCATTTGGTAATGGAGAATTTATTTCGAAAATTTTCCGATCCATTTCAAGATTCAAATTAGCATTTGAATGGCTAGGAACGCATGCTTGACGAACAGGAAGCTTCAGACTGGAGGAAAAGAGCGAAAGATCACGCAAGGGCCGATAGACAAGGTTCGAAAGCTTCGCGTGGCCACTCCATTTCCAGAACGATTTCAGCCGTAAGTTAATCTCTTCAACGCCGGTCTGAAGAATTTTTTGGTTATCGCCATTTCTACACCGTTCAGAGCTGCGTCCAAATCCGAAAGAGCTAACCTGGCCTCCTGCCCCTGCAAACGTAACTGCCATCCTCTCACTTCACCGCTAGTTTTTCCAGTGCCATCTTTTAATCCACGAATTACCTTTCTCGTTTCCTTTTCTTGCAAGGTTAGTAATTTCTTTTGCCAGAGGATTTAACTCCAGACGTGACAGATCGAAATATCTGGCAGCAACGGATAATGTTTTTTAATCCTTGACCACGTTTAGGTGCTGCTTAATTGGAGTGATTGCGGATGTGATTCTGTTATTTTTCTCTGTCAATTTCTAAGGTTTAGACCGTACTCCAGCTTGTCGCCATGTGTACGATTGAGTAAATTCCTTCTTTCGTTGAATAATGACTAATGTACACACATGGAATTTTCTTGCTTAATGCAATAGATAACTACGTACAAGGTGGACGACTGCTAAAGCAAAATATTGAAAGATTTAATCACGTGATTGAAGAGATGTTCTTTCCCACTTATTTCGCCTGTTTGACAAACGTTAGGAGGTGAATATGTCAGTCCTGTGAAATAATGAAAAATATGTCAAAACCGAACTCGCAGTTCTGAAGAAAAGGAATACCAGCGTTGGAGACGATATATTCTAACAAAATTTTACGAACGATCTCATTAGCCTTTTGGTCTTACAAAAGGTATGGGATTTAACATATAATCAGTAGGCCGCAAACGTTCCTGTTCTTTCAAAAAAAGGTATGCGATTTCATCTTCAGAGTGCCGCGAATTCCACTATATATATGTCCTTTTATATTCTTTTTGTTTTCCACCTAAATGCGTAGCTAGGTTTGATGATGGACTCTCCGCTAGTTCTTCATTATCATAATATACGGCAGGCACTTATTCCACAAAGAAATCAAGATTTTAATACTAGCTATACATACCGTACTATAATTGAAGCTGGGTACAACCGTCTTATTGGAAGTTAAAGGACAGGTCATGGATTTAAACATGTTTTTTACTCAACAGATCAAGCAATTTTAGTAGGAGTAATTTGTCTAGCAAACTGTCCATCTGGCATTGATCACTGTGATCTTCTCTCAAATAAGTATAGTTAGTTATTGGCTAGCCCAACCACACAAGGTACGCTTTCAATTTACCAAAATCAGGAGATTTCCCTGGAAGCAAATGTTGCAATCTCTCCTCTTCTGAAAGCAATGCATACAAGCACATGCATGGTTGGTTAATCAAATCGCGCCATTTTTAATCGCATCGACGCAACCATTTCCTTGCGCCCAAAACCATCGCTTTATGGTGTGGCAGGGCACCAAGATTAGCCAGCCAAAGCTTCAATTGTTAGCAAGATATACATGCTACCAATCAATGAATGAATGGAGCAAGTAAGCAAAGCAAGGTGTTTTGTTGTGCCAACCGCGCATCGCGTTTGCCATGCTGGTGCCATGCCACCTGAAACGTCAAGACCATCTCGTCCAGCAAGATATCCATGTCACCAACCCCCTGGCCCTGCCTGCCTGCTGTGTTACCAAACAACCGTGGAGGAGAGGACAAAAGGAACAAACCCCTGGCCCCATTTTCTGCAAGTGACAAGCCAAAACCGGCAACGAGATCAAGCAAACTGCCCAACCCAAGCAATGGCAGAACAAAGCAAAGCCATAGGATCGATGCAAATTGCAGCGGAGCACAAAGAAGGGTGGGAAAAAAAAAGCTGTCAAAGATACAAAACACACTAACTACAATCATGAATGGCCCAGCCCCACCACCCAGTTCCTCTGTCTCTGTGTGGAATTGAATTGAAGCAAGGAAGTGGAAGAGGAAAAATGGAGGAAAAAGCCGAGGAGAGAGGAGGGGGAAAAGCTGAGCTGAGGAGAGAGAGAAAAGGAGAGGAGAGAGAGAAGGGTGGGGGGAGTATCAAGAAAGCGAGAGGCTTTGCATCCAAGCGTGCTCCCCCGCAAGCAACCCCGGCCTCCGGTCAGCGTCCCTGTTGACCGCGCCACCCCCGTTGCAACGGAACGGAACGGAACCGAGGGCCGTCCACCATACCCCAGCGCTTTCCTCTTCCTCGCATCGCAGCCACGACGACCCTGTCTCTCTCTCTCTCTCTGCCCTCTATATATAACTCCCCTCCTCTCGCTTGCTCGCCATTACGGACACGGCCACGCACGCACGCATCTCGCTCCCCCCGTCTCTCTCTCCCTCTCTCCTCACCAAAGGCACTGCCTGCAACTGCTGCTCGCCACAGAGAAACGTACGGACGAGGCTATGAGGACGAGGCGCGGCTCCTGCTACTCCTGCCACGCGGCGGCGGGGGGCGATGGCCCGGAGGCGCACCGCCGGAAGAGGCGCCGGACGGTGGCAGAGGCCTCGCCGGACGCCGCCGGTGCCCCCGCCGGGTGCGCTGGCCTCGGAGACATGTTCGAGGAGCTGCCTGATGATCTGGTGGTGTCCATACTCGCCGACGTCGCCGCGTCCGCCGGTTCCCCTGCCGACCTCGCCGGCGCCATGCTCACGTACGTTCCCCCGTTCATGGGCTATTATCTATTGCGTCGCGCCGTTTGCGCGGACTGAGTGAGAAAGAAATGGTTGGCGCCGGGACGGTGTTCTTACGGGGAGTTTGTTTGGTCCGTGCAGGTGCAAGAGATTCAGAGAGCTCGGGCAGAGCAAGGTTGTGCTGTCGAAGGCGTCGCCGCGGTGCCTCGCCGTGCCGGCAAAGGCGTGGTCCGACGACGCGCACCGGTTCTTGCAGCGCTGCGCCGACGCCGGCAACCTCGAAGCCTGCTACCTCCTCGGCATGGTAAGAACACCGGGAAGGAAAAAAAAAAAAAGCTTCTTGCCGTTGCGTGCCTTGGCGACCGTGTTCTGATGATCGAGTTTTGTCGTGCGCCGCAGATCCGGTTCTACTGCCTGGGCAGCCGCGGTTCGGGCGCGGCGCTGATGGCGGCGGCGGCGGTGGGCGGTCACCGCGACGCGCTGTACTCGCTGGCCGTGATCCAGTTCAACGGCAGCGGCGGCAGCAAGGACGACCGCGACCTCCGCGCGGGCGCCGCGCTGTGCGCGCGCGCCGCGTCGCTGGGCCACGTGGACGCGCTCCGCGAGCTGGGCCACTGCCTGCAGGACGGCTACGGCGTGCGCCGCTCCGTGCTGGACGGCCGCCGCCTCCTCATCCAGGCCAACGCGCGCGAGCTCGCCGCCGCGGTCACCGCCTCGGCGTCGCTGCTCATCCGCGCCGGCGGGAAGGCCTCCTCTGCCACCGCGCGAAGGCGGCACGCGTGCCTGCTCAGCGACTTCGGGTGCCGCGCCGCCGTGGCGGCGGCGAGCGCGACGGGCGAGGCGGCGACGCACGCGGCCAACCGGTTCCTGGTGGACTGGTTCGCGGCGCGTCCTCTGGGAGCTGGAGCGGCGGCCGGAGTCGGAGCAGCCGGCGCTACGGCGGCGTCGGAGGTGGGGGAGGAGGACGGCAGCGGCGGTCTGCGGCTGTGCTCGCAGGCGCTGTGCGGGCGTCCCGAGACGCGTCGCCACGAGTTCCGGCGGTGCTCGGTGTGCGGCGTGGTGAACTACTGCTCCCGCGCGTGCCAGGCGCTGCACTGGAAGATGGCGCACAAGGCGGAGTGCACGCCCATGGACCGATGGCTCGACGCCGCCGCAGTTGGCGGCCCCAATGCCGCCGCCGTCGCCATGGACGCGGCTCCGGCGCCGTGACGCCACGCCACGCCACGCTTTCATTTTTTTCTTGTCACCTAGCGACAGCAGTTTTCTTTTTTTCATTTTTGTTCTTTTGATGAGAAAAACGAGCGACAGCAGTTTTTTACAGCTCTCTCTCTGTGCAGCGCAGCGACCGTTCTCTTCTTTTCCTCCTGTCGTTTTCCTCCCGCCGCTGCTGCTTCTGTACATGGCAAAAGCAATTTGAACGAACATCCTTTTCCTTTTTTTTCACCGTTCGCCCGCAACGCACCCGTGAACAGAACTGACGACGGAGCACCCCCAAAATGTGGAGTAACCTCCACGACTCGTCCTTCTGCGCACCGAGACGTGACGGTCGAGAGCCAGTCGCTGCTGCTGCTTGCCTGCGTTCCCTTTCTCGTGCTTTCTGCCGCGACACGCGGAGCCAGAGGAAGTGAGCGAGGGAACACGCCAAACCGCGGATGTGGTCAGCAGGCACCCAGAGTCAGGCCCATGGCGCGGCGGGTTGGTTCCGCACTCACAGCGCGCCGCCAGTAAAAAGAGAGCGCCGGGAAACAGCGGCGTTCCTCACAGCGGCGCGCGACAAAAGCCGTTGCATCCCGTAGGGGTGGTCTGGATACGGGGAGCGTACGTACGTGACTGGCGGAGACGTGCGCGCGCGGGCGAGTGGCCTTCGCTGATTTGCATGCCGAGCGACAAATATCGGCGCCGCGGATAGATAGATTCGGCGCCGCTCCGCGGAGGAGGCCGACGTGCGCGGATCTACCAAATCTATCGGTTCGTGGCTTTGGTTCGCGGCGGCGGGCGGTGTTTCGTCCGCGCACGCAGCAGCAGCTGAGCTGCGAACGATCTCCCCCGAGTGGTCGTGCTGCTAGACGGGGACCGGACCGGAGAGGCGGCGGGGACGTTTGCGCCCGCGGCGAGAGACAGACAGTGGATATGCAGGCGCGCGTTCGTGCGGCGGGCGGCTGTTGCCGGCTTATCTGAACCTCTTCTGCTCCGCGCGCTGCTCCGCCACAAGGTCCGGCTCGCGGCGTCAACGCGCTCGCGCGTGCGTAGCGTTCGGGACCGGGGGAAGAGAGAAAATGCGCTGCTGTGGAAGTTGTAGCAGCGGGGAAAACGACGGATCTTACCACTTGCAGCAGCACATCGACGTCTTGAGGTCCCGAAGTGCGTACACGCTTGGGCTGCCTCCCAGGATATCCCAACAAAGGTATGGCTACACATACGACAGGCGATCGACTTTTGGCCGGCGAAGACGCAAGCAGAGCGTCAGGCCTGCTAAGCGTCCAACAGTTCGCCGTCCCGCTCCCGCACAAACGTACTGTGCTAGTGCGTACCGTTGCTCTAGTAGTGCGCCGGCTCAAATTTTATACGACCAAATTTACGGCTGCATGGAACATGCTGCTTAAGGTCCAATCCTCTCGCCCATGCTTCAGCTCCACCAGCTGCCCATACCTGAGCGTGTAAAAATGGCCACAACTCAACCGAGTGGCACATGGAGCCGAGCAAGCGAGCGATCCATTGAGCGCGCCCTAGCTGGATGCAGTGGCTGTTCGTCGCGCAGCTGGGTGGCACTCCACAGCGTGGTTCAACTGCGTCATCAAGTTCTCTGTTTTCTTTTCGGTACGAGACGACGATAGCTTCCAACGGTTCGATCAAGCGCACCGTGCGTGCGCCGACGATAGCTTCCAATGCTCTCGCGGCAGTTGGGATCCCCCCTCTTCCACGAGAACTTTGAATAGATCGGTTGCACTGCTGCGAGTCGTCTGACAAAATCCGTTAATTGTTTGCTAATCTGAACATGTGGTAACAAAGAGCCTCCAATCAAAGTCGCAAGAGTGCGACTGCTTCCTCCTTCCCTTGATGCCGCCGGTCACCGACGAAGCATCAATTCCCGCCGGTCACCGACGAAGCATCAATTCTTCAGTCCACTCCGCCTCGATCAATCAGTGCTCCCGACTGAGCAAATAGGGTCACGGACACGCGGCTGCTCCCTGCTTTGGGACACAGCACGTCCGTGTCACCTTCTCGGCCACCGCCCACCTCACATACTCCGCTTCCAGATCCCACACGCCTCGCCTTCCTCTCCTCCTCCACTTCACCTTATCCTTTTCTTCCTCCTTTCGAAAAAGCGGAGCCGCTCGCCCTGCTCCAGGTCCAGGCTCCAGCTAGCTAGCTTGCGAATCGAACGGAATGGGGCCCAGAACGAACAAACCGGCATGGGCGAGGGCCCCCACCCCCGTGCTCGTCCGTCCGTTCGTTCGTTCCTTCACCTGCTCTGCTCTGCTCTGTTCTGCTCCCCCGACGCAGCGCGCACGGTACAAGCGGCTTGTTCGTTGCATGGGTCTTAAATTTAGAGAGAATAATTTTATTATTTAAAAATATTAAATAAAATTTAATTACAAATTTAACTGCATTATTTTTGGTCTAATTCGCGAGACGAATTTAATGAGATTGAACTACCGTTATTGTGCCTCTAGATCATTTTTTTTCTGTTACAAACGGGGTTCCAGTTCTTGTTCCACGAATTGTACTGCGTAGTGAATGAAGTCGATGGAGTATTTCGGAGCTATGTGAAGACAAGAATCCACGTATAGACAGTATAGTGGACAAATCGTAGTGTAATTCTCATGTCGTACGTCACCGTGTCTGCTAGCGTACGTGGTGGATGCATATACCCGTTGGTAATACAATACTTGCTGGAGCCTAATCATGATCACTTCATCAGTAGTGATAAGTTACTAGCGACTGTTTATTAATAAGTAGTAGAATCATGCAGGCTCGAGCTCGACGTCTAATAACATAGCTGAATTTTCACACATATTTTTAAACAAGCTGTGTACGGGTGTCATCAATCATGTCCGCCTTAAATTACATACTTTGAATTCAGCTTTCATCAGCTTGATGTATATCATTCCATGATACACCTAAACTAATCCAACCTGACGCTACGTACTTAGGACGTAGAGGTGCCTGTACCTGTCGCGCCCAGTTTTCTGAACCTGGCGGCCGGTAGTAGGCAGGCAGGGACACGCACGGCAGCCCCCCTCGCCGGCTTAATTTTCCTTCGCAAGCAGGCACCCAACGGACCCTCGTGTCCCGCATTCAGCGGTGCCGTGGGCAGCAGCCCATGTACGTTTGGCGCGTCGTCATAGATGCACCTAGATGGACACCGAACCAGTCAACCAGAAGCACACACAATGAACAACCTCTCTCCAATTAATTCAATCACTGCACCCCCCGCGGATGGGATCCGACTTGCGAATTGTTCTTGTTTCGTGACGTGAGGAGCTGCGCAAACGATCGAGCTCCATCGATCGCTTTGGTGCGCGTCCTCTGTGCTTGCGATCGACCAACTTGGTGCATGCACCCGGCAGCAGCCGACTTGCGGTGCTTCGTCGCGTCCAAAACTAGCTAGTGTTCCTACAGACCGAAGATGGACGCGCAATCGGGACCAAGGCCGCCGTTTGCACGCTATCTATCGGGAATGGACCAGGTGACCAGCTAAGCTAATATCATCGGCCGGGCCGGGCCCGGCGCGCCGCGACTTAGCGTTGAGGCTAAGCAGCTCCGGTGCCGTTATTATCCTCGCATGCATTTCCCTATTATTTTTCTCGGTTCGGGCCAAGTCAAGCGTGCGTGTTTAGTTGGATGGATAAATTAGTATGCTTCGCCCATCATCGAAGCTGATGCGTCCAGATCAACGTACATTGCCGTTCTTCTCTGACCCTGAGAGTCTGAGTACGTGCACGGGATAAGCTCTCTCGACCCTACCTTCATACTTGTGCATATCTCTCTCGACCGTCGCGAAACAAACTCCCTCCGTTCTGAAAGCCACACGGCCGCATCACGCCACCTTCCTACAAAGTCATATGGCAGCAAGTTGTGATGAAGCTGGCGAGCACAAGGCCACACTATGTATATCCCGTACGTAGGTTTATCCATAGAGCGGTCCACGGTGGCCGCCATGCGCGCCGTACACGCATGTCGCGTAGCGTGCCGTGAGATACTCGAAAGAGAAGTTTGTTGCTTTGTTTGTTACAAAATGTACGAACAACGGTACGCGGTTAGATTAGATACCAGCGTCCGTACGTAACGTACGTATGTAGCTCCAAGAAAGTTCAGGGCCCATCCCGCCAGCAACAAGCTTGCCCTGCCGTATGAGCCAGGAAGCGTGGACCGCACACTCCGCCGGAGCCAGTACCGTACGCGGCGGCGGCGGCAGTGATTCGCTGCTTATCTTGCTCCTCCACGGATCCGCAACGTCTACCATCTATCGATCCTGCCTATCTCGCCACGCGCCCATGCCTCCCAAACAGAAACGCTCTGCCGGCCGCCGGCGGCATCAACGTTCCATGACCCGGCCAGCGGCCCACGCTCGCACATCGACATCTTCAAACAATACTGACGTGTGCTTGATCGCTACTGCCCATGCCTGTTTAATTTCTCGATTCCGGCCGGCCCATAAATTGGTGCACGGGCACGCGGCTGCTCCCCGCTGCGCAACACGACACTTCCGTGTCACTTCGGCGACTCACGGCATGTCACCACTTCACTCACTGACGGCATGGGCAGCGGCCCCATCCCTGTTTCCGATCACCTGCTCCCCGGCCGACTTTTTGATACTATCCCACTGCATTTGGCTGCAAGAGTGTTGTTTAGTTACGGATTCAACAGACAACTACAGTTAGATCGTTCATGTAACCTTTTTTTTCCTTGGTTCTGGAAACGGGGTCCAGCTTCCCGTCGGCCATGACGTGTTCTACGCCCTCCAATGTTGACGTGTGTAGACGCCGTTTGCCTCTTCCTTTGTCGCGTAGCGTCGTCACCCTGGCTTTGGCTGCACCATATACGTGGTGCATGCGTACCCGTCGGAAGATTCTATACTCTTAAGCAGAACTTCCGACGGCCGACATTGATAAATGACCTTAGGCTTCAGTATTGAGCTGAATCTCTAATGCTGATTCATACCAATTAAACAAGCTGCATACGGGTCAGTCCTGTCCTTACATACTACTTTTTATTTCGCTTTGATCAGCTCGATCTAGCTATCATCTTGCCATGACTTATTTAATTTCCATATATAGCCATGCCATTATACACCTAAAGTATTCCAACCGGAGAGGCTACGTACAGCTTAGTAGGACCTTAATTAGGGAACACGTACCTGTCGCGGCCCAATTTCTTGAACACGGCGGCCGGCGGGCCAGGGACACGCATGCACGGCCGGTCTGCGTGAGACACCTCGACGGTCGTTCTGGTTAATTTCGGTCTTCGCCAGCGGGAGCACCCAACAGGTGCGGTGGACAGCTAGGTGCAGCCCATGCTGGCGCGTGACAAGCGGACTGAACCAGGAATTTCGCCGAACCAGAAGCGCACCAACCTTCCCCAATCAATCCACTCCAGGCAGCGCCCGGACCATGTATGCTGATTCGCGCTCGAGCCGACGACGACGTGACGTGAAGAGCCGCGCAAACTCGACCGCTTCCACCCCTGCGCGCGCACGGCACGCGTCCGACTGGCGCATGCATGTACCCAGAAAAGGCTGCGGCCTGATGCGGTGCTTCGTCGCGTCAAAATCTAGTGTTCGCACTCACGGCCCCGGACTGCCGACCTGCGGCGCGCGAAGCTATCCGCGCTACACGGGCCGCGTGCCTAGTCTATGTTTAGTTGGATGGATAATCTTGGCCTCCGTCGTAGCTGATGCGTGCAGATCTGCATTACAAGCTAGAGCGTGCATCGGAGTGGACGGGGAAAGATCTGATGCGTGGATGTTGCTTAGGCTGGTTGATTAAGATATGTGCGGTAGCTGCGCGGTGGCTTTTACAACACTGGAGCCGCGTGCGGCAGTGGAGCCCAAGAATACAGTATATGTGTATGACCATGCATATCGATCGATCCCCGGAACGTGACGATTTGGTCTCCGGCCGACGATCGAGCAAGTCCAGCGTGGAGGCGTGTCGATCAGGATCTTCAGGCTGGGGTCAAACTGCTGACGACGGAGGCGCGAACATTGACACGATTTACAGTTTTCTTTTGTTTTTTGTTCTCTGGAAGTCTGAATTCCACAACGTCGTACGGCATGCACGCCGTTCGACATTTCCTCTTGTATAAGCTACGACCCTACGTTCTTGCATATCTATCTTTGACCGAAATATCCGTTCTCAAAGCCAGCCGCATACACAGCACCTTGCTAGCTACAAGGTCCAAACGGGCAACGGCAAGCTGACGTGCACAATCCACGCAATGTAAGTACTGCATCCATAGAGTGGTCCACGGTGGCAGCCGTGCATGCGGTACACGAATGTCCGTAGCGTGCCGTAACATACTTAGAGCAGGCCCAATAGTTGTCTTATAGACAAGAGTGTCAATCTTTCTGTCTGAAAAGGTATGAGAGAGAATGAAGCTTAGAGCAAGGCCAACCCGAGCCAAGCCGCGCCGATTAGCAGACCACGGGCCAGACAAGCTACCCAACGCCGCGTCTGTCGAACGCCGCCTCGTGGGTCCCATCCTCCTCCTTTTCAGCCAGACACGCGCAGTACAGGTGAGAGAGGTTGGGAGAGGTGGCGGGGCCCGCACCGTGCGACGCGATCGTCGCTGCTGCCAGCGACAATGTGTGTGACAGAACCCTTTCCTCTCTCCTCTATATCCATTTTTTATTGATGCAGTGGTCGACCAGACAAGGCGTTGGCCTTGCTCTTATAGCTGCAGGATGCGACCGTCGCCAAGCCTGCTTGTGTGATGGAGAGTGGGCCCCGCGGTGCATGAATGAGACAAGTTTGTTGCATGCTTGTCTATTTAATTGGCTACAAGACAAGCACTTGTCTAAACTATTAAGCTTGCTCTTAGAGCAAGTTGACAAGCACTTGGCTTGGACACAATTTCAGAGACCACATCAAACAATAAGCTTGTCTAGCCACGCATTTCAACACACATTAGACCCCACCCGTCATCGAAAAATTATTAGGGCGCGTTCGGTGTTATGGATTAGAGCCTGTAAAGTTTAGCTCTAAAGAGAATCTTATTATTTAGAAGTATTAAATAAAGTCTAATGACAAAACCTTTTTACAGATGGGTACATCTTTACGAGACGAATCTAATGAGCCTAATTAATCTATGTTTTGCTACATTGATGCTACAGTAAATCTACAGTAAATATCGTCTAATCACGGCTTAACTACCCTCGTTAAATTCGTCTCGCGATTTAGAGGGGGGTTCTGCAGTTAGTTTTGTAATTAAAGTTTATTTAAGACAAGATTCTTTTTGTTTAGACCCCTCTAAATTTTAGCCTCTAAAACGCCGAACGCGCCCTTAATACAACTCAAGATTGATGCACCCAGCATAAATGCAAAGTACCTAGGAGCCCGTGCTCAGACGGTAGACAGCAGAAGCAACAAGCTTCATTTTCTCTCTCCTTCACATCGTCCTTTTTCCTGACAAAATGGTCGATACGACCATTGTTGGCCTTGCTCTTAGAGCAAGCCCAATAGTTCAGACAAGAGTTTGCCTTGTAGACAAACAAATAGATAAGCAAATAGACTAATTTGTCTCAACTTTTATTGTTGGACCCACCATCTGTCTCACACCCTGCTCACGCGAACGTCGCTGCAGGACGCGCCAACCCGCTCCCTCTCTCCTACTTTCTCTCTGCCCAATGAAAGAAAAAGCTGACACAGTGGTCGATAAGCCCAGTATTGGGCCTGCTCTCTCTCCTACTTTCTCTCTGCCCAATGAAAAAAAAAGCTGACACAGTGGTCGATAAGCCCACTATTGGGCTGCTCTTAGAAGCTTGTTGGTTGGATTGGTAGTACAAAATGTGCGAAAACATAATATATGCCGTTAGATGGTGGCGTCCGTACGCAGGCTACGTAATAGTTCCAACAAAGTTCTGGGCCCATGCATGCAACCCGCCAGCGACAAGCGTGGAGGAAGACAACAAGAGCCGCATGCATCAGCGGAGTGTGTACGTGAAAGAGTGAGCGCGCGCGCGGTTCGATTCGGCGCTGGTGTAGGATGACTGGATCAGGTCCTAACGTGCGAAAGCGGAAGAGAGCGAGATTTCGTGTGGCGGCGGTACGTTGTTTTTTCACTGCTTTGCTTGCTCCTCCACGGCTCCACGACGTCTACGATCCTGCCCAATTCCAATCTCGCCACGCGGCCATGCCTCCCGCCAGAAATGCGCCGGCGGTCACGGTCTTTCACACAGTTGGATGAGCGGTGACAAATACTCCGAGCGTCACGGTCTTTCATACAGTTCGTACTGCGTAGGTACAGTATCTCTCTGGTTTTCCTCTTGACGTGCTGCTGCTGCCCATGCCTGTTTAATTGAGCAGGGGTGTAGCACCCTCAGTTTTGTGCCCATTTAAAAACCCCTAAAATTTGCCCTTTCAAAAAAAATTCAACTAAAAACAATTTGCTAGGTTAAGTTAGAGCCTAAAATAAAATTTTTGAATTTTAAATCATGCACAAAGCTCACCATATGCATTTTTGGAGTTTATTGCTTTTATTTTAAGTGTTTGTTCAATTTTTGTTTTTGTCCGAATTTGAATTTCCTTCAAATTCAAATTCCAGAAAAGTTTGAATCCTTTCTAACTCCAAAATCGCTTCGGGCCGAATCTCGGCCGGCCCGTTCCTCTTTTTCTTTTTCCCTTCTCTGTTCCTCTTCGCGCCAGCCCGCTCCCGGCCCACTTTCTCCCGGCCCAGCGCGACGCGGCCCGTTCCCCCTTCTGTGTCGCCGAAAGGTGGGGCCCGTGTCGTCGTCTTCCTCCTGGCGACGCCGGCGTGATTTCAGCCGCTGCCCATACCGGGCTGCCGGAGTCCGTCGACGCGTCGATTCGCCGCACAGGGACCGTCCTCTCCGCTTGCGTGAGCCACACCGCCTCTCCTCCGTCCAGTCCCGTCGCACAGCGTCGCCGTCGCGTCAAAAACCTAATCCAGCGAGATCTCCGACGAAGCCCATGCCGCGCTGCTCTCCTCCGTCAGCCACAGCACCCTCTCGTCGCGTCCAAGCCACTGGAGCCATTCCCGCGCCGCGTCACCGAGCCCTGCACCCCAGCTTCCGTCGCGTCGACGTCCAGTCCGGCGAGAAATATCTCGCCGGAGCTGGAGATTTTTCTCCGGCGCCGAACCGCCTTTGCGCGTCTATAAAAGGCGCCGATGCTCACCCTTTCACTCTCTCCTCCGTCAGTTCGCTCATACTCACCCATTCCGCACGCTCGAGCTCTCTCTCCCTCTCTCTTCCTCATCGCCGGCCAAATCCCGACGACCTCCCGCCGTCGCACTCCGTCGCTCCCCACTCCCACTGAGCACGAGGTGAGCACCTCCGCTCCCTTCTCCTCCCTCTGCACCCTCTCTCCTTCCTCCTCGCGCACCCGAGACTAGCCGCGTCGAGCACCGCCGCTCCCTTCTCTGTCTCCTGCCGCCGTGGAACTTTTCCCGGCCTCGCCGAGACCACGCACAGCTTCTGCGCGCTCACCCGCACGTCCTCACACCCTCGCAGCCGCCCTCACGCACGCGCACGCCTCCCCCCCCCGCACGGCCGAGCGCCGCCGCACTCCGGCGAGCCCGCGCCGTCGCCCTAGCCCTCCCGCACGACGACACGCTAGCCTCCAAGCTTCGCCACGCCGAGCTGAACCTATTCGATCACTCCGCGTCGCCCTCCGAACGCCACAGCCGCCGCCGGCGAGCTTTCCGGCGCCGCGCCGCCGCGTTCCTACCGGGTCACGCCGGCGTCCGACGTGGCTGCCACGTCGGCGCCCCGGGCCCGCAGCGACCGGGTCGTCGCGCCACGCGGTGCGCCCGGTGCACCGTGGACCACCCGCACACGCTCCCGGTCCACGGCCCTCATAGAGCCAGTCCACACAACAGTAGTGCACAGTGATCCGGCCCCTCTGGACCCGCATGTCAGCCTCTCACACACAGAGCAAATCACTAGGTGCACCCGAGAGTGTACACAGAAATCAATTTCGAGCACATTTCCAATGACAGAAAAAATTCCAATAAATTCCCAAAAATCCTATATTCTTTTCTACCCACTTTGCAACCCTTGTGCGCCTCTGGAAAATTAGGATGTTGATTATACTTAATTAAGTTGATCAATTCCTAATCTTTTCCTTTCCTATTTATTCAAAAATTCATAACTATTTCATCTTAACTCCGAATTCAGAAATTCTTTGCTTAGCCACACCCTTCTATAGTGTCACCCGATACCCACCAGGAGGCGGGAGTCGCAGCGGAAGCCAGGAGAAGACCTAACGAGATTGGCGTTAGCGTCCGGCGGTTGGTGATGGCCTGTAGCCCTTATTCCCATGGTGAATGAATGCCCCTGGTTGTGGATTTTCCGTGGTGGTGCCGTGGTGACACCAAGTAGATACGGAACCAATAGTATGCCAGTCTAAGCCATGACGATGGTGAAGGCTGGTATACCTTGTGGGTAAAGTGCACAACCTCTGCAGAGTGTGGAATCTATCCGGATAGCCGTGTTCCATGGCATTGGACAATTGCGAAAGCAATGGCCACACAAATGATTAGATTTTTCTGTGTGAGTTATCCTTGGCGTGTGTGTTTTGGAATACACCGGTTTGGAGCCGTGTGCTGGTTGTCGGTCAGCGTTAAAACTTGGGAACTGGCGGGATGGATGCATCTCCCGCAGGGCCAACCAACCCCACTAAATTCAAAATCTTACTTGATTTAGTTTGCAAAGCTGTTTTGCTGTTCAAACAAACCCTTGCACAAAAATTGGCTTTTCGGCCGATAACTTTACACCCCAGCCTTTATCCTTGATCTCCCCCTTCCATGCTTTTAACCCTTGTGTTAGGACTTGTTGAATACTTTATGTACTCACTCTTGCCTCAATCATTCAGAAGAAAAAGTACCCGAGTATGACTTCCGAGGTGATGGCGATGATGAGTAGGGTTCCGTCCGCGCGCAAGTTTGCCTGTAGAGTGGACCCCGCTTCAGTCTTCCATTGCAGTAGTTTTAGTGTTGTGTCACTGTCCTCAGTGATGCTCAAGTGTGGTGTTTGTGTGTCGTGTTGTAATAAGGCTTTTGGTCATTTTAAAAAGACCTTTTGTAATATAAAGGCTTGTAACGAGACTTGGTAATATTATCAATGGTATGACTCTGAGATGCCATTCTGTAAAAGTGTCGTATCAGCTACTGATTCAGAGACTGATACGGTAAGCATTAGTACTCTAGAAATGAAGTACGACAAGGGGCCAGATCGAGAAGACCAGAATACAGGGAACTAGGGAACCCAGATATAACGGCACATCTTGAAACGAGTCAGGAGTATCAACGAACTCAGCGTGGCCAGGGCGGCGTGGTTGGTTTGTCCGACCGGGCACGCGACTCTGGTGACACCTTTTAGTAGCTTCAACAGTTCCAGATCCATGAATGGAGAATGGTGCATGCGTGGACTACCGAGTGTGAACTGATACGATCGCTCCTAGTGGTAGCAGCAGCAGTAGATAGCTGCAGATAATCACCCTATGCATGGCCACCGATCAACAAATCAATTTCCCGGTCGCGGGCAGCCCAATAAATTGGTCCGCGGACACGCGGCTGCTCCCCGCTGTGCGACACTACACGTCCGTGTCACCTCGGCCAGATTGTTAATTCACTGCCTGCTACAGCTAATCCTTTTCTCCTTTACTTTCGAAAAGGCGAAGCTCTGGTCTAAGCTAAACTTAGCTTGTGAACGGAACGGAATGGGGCCGGTCCGATAATGGAACAAACCGGCATGGGCAGCGACCTTCAATACCTGCGTCCGATCGACCACCTGCTCCCCGGCCGGCCGGCCTTTCCTCTTTTCATGCTCTGACGTGAAGCAACTGATCAATGATGATCCATCATCCATATGCTTTATCTGGCTACGATTGTTGTTTAGTTACGGCTTCAGTCAACTACTGTTCTGTCATGTGCGCATTTCCGTGGCGAGCAGGGCACCCGACGGAACGGGGCCCTCGTGTCCTGCATGCAGTGGGGCCGTGAAGGCACGGACAGGGACAGGAGCCCGCATTATTGGCGCGTCACGGAAGGACCGAACCAGAGCGCCACACCTCCGGTCAATTGGTTAACCCGGGCATGCATCATCGCCGCGTCTCATCAGCCGTGCAAGGCCACCGCTCACGAGCGAGCCGCTGGTTTCACGAGGAGCCGTGCGCACAAAGCTCGGGGCACTGGGCACTGGTAGCCGGAGCGCGCGTGAACGGTGCATGTCCTGTTGGTCACGGAAACTTGCCGTCCAAAAATACATGCTCGTCTGAAGGAACAGGGGGACGGACGAAGCTTAGCCGCTCGTCCGGCTCCTCGCGTCGCGCCTTTCGTTGGGGCTATGTCGCAGCTCGTTTCTGGGCACTGTTTTCCTTCAGTTCGGGTCGTGCGTGTTGTGTTGATGGATAATTCTTTTTTCCTCGCTGAACAGAGAACATGCTGTTTGCTCGCCCATGCCCCCCAATCCCGTCGTTGGTTTTCAGAACTGTTTCTCGCCACAAACGTGTGATTGCCGCATGCCTAGTTGCATCTATTATATATATAATTGACTACGAAACGGAGCCACCACGTTCGCTCTAAAATGCTAGAAATTCTCACGTTAATCCGAGAAAATAAGAAGAGAAAATTACCCACCATTGCCATTATGAAACAATTAGTCACAAACCCCCTACAAATAATTATAAAAAAGCTAAATTTGGAATAATAAAAAATATCCAAAAATACCCTCGTACATATTTCTAAATTACCCACATGGCATTTTGAGTTATAAAAAAGCTAAATTCGGGATAATAAAAAAAAAACAAAAGTGCCCTTCCCATCTATTTCTAAATTACCCACCATGCCATTATAAGTAAAAAATAATTAAATTCGAAATAATAAAAATAGCCAAAAATACCCCTCACGCCAATTTATAAAGTACCCACCATGCCATTATGAGTCAAAAAGTAAATTTGAAATAATAAAAATAGCCAAAATTAATCTTAATTTCTATTTCTAATTTACCCACCATACCAATACGAGTCAAAAATAGCTCAATCTGAAATAATAAAAATAGCGAAAAAAACCCACCAAATTCTTATTTTTAGATTACTCCCTTTTTCAAATTTAGATTAATAAATAAATCTATTTTAATATTCTAAACACAACTGTAAAAGGTAAAATTCAAATCAAAGTGAATAAATTTTCTCTTTAAATTGTTAGCAAGTACACCTTAGAAAACCACATAAAAAATATAATAATTTAAATAACATCCTTAGCTAAAACTTTACAAGCAATGCTTGTCGGCGTTGGGAAATCTGGCCGACGAGTAAATTTAGACTACGCGCTGCGGTTGATTGGAAAGGGAGAGAAAGACACAAGGGATTAGACTGGTTCGGGCGATCGAAACCCTACGTCCAGTGAGTTGGATTGGTTCGTGTTGCTCGTAGTAGGGGTTACAAGCTCCTCGAGCTAGGGAGAAGCTGCCAAGTCTCTAAGTGTTCGTGGAGTTCGTCCTTGCGTTTGTCGCAAGGCCGAAGCGAGTGTGTGTGCGAATGAGAAAGTGAGAATACGGTCCCCCAGCCGCGAGTCAAGCTTTCCCTTTTATCTGTCAAGGGAGAGTTGACTGCTACAAGGATAGAGGAAAAAAGAAAAAGAAAGTAAGAGAATTGGTAAATAACTCGATGTAGGTAGAAGGCTCAGCAGGGTGAGGCGTGTCCGTCCTCGACGCCTTCTCCTCCGGGCGTGGGCGGCGACGGCTGCTACAGTTCAACTGTGGCGGGGATGTCCGTGTCCTGTTTGAGTATTGTGCGACCCTGTTCAGATACGGCTCGCACCGTTACCGCGTGGCGAGGCGGCTTGACCATTATCAAACGTCCTCGCAGGACGTGCGGGGCTTGTGGTTTAAGTCTTCGGACAGTGCCGAAGGACGCAGACTTGCTGCCCATTTAATTGGCTCCCCCGGCCAAGCTCCGACTCCGGCGGTCCGACCCCTTCGGTCGTCGGCTGGGGTCGGGCGCCCGGGGTCGGCTGAGGCGGAGTTTTTTCCCGTCCCCGGGGGTCGGGAGGTCGGTCGAGGAATCGGGCCGTCCTTTGCCTGCGAGGCTTCCCCGGTCACGGGCCGCGTCACGCGTCGTGGGCTGGGCTTTGACCTTGGTGCCTGCGGAGGCGACCACGGCCTCTAGCCCAGTCCTTGGTCATTTACGTATGATTGCGAGGTTATGTGGGTAATCGCGGGTATCTGGTTTTGGGTACCCGACAGTAGCCCCCCCAAGTCCTACGCAGAACGCTTTGGCGTTGCGCGTAGGGCTCCCCCTTGCCTCCGGCGATTTCCGCCCTTGGCCCGGCCGTTGAGCAGGTATTCGGTGGGTGCGCGCGAGCAGGTGGGTGGCGTCCCGGAAGCGAGCTGAGGCAGCCGGGCAGTTGGCGGAGGCCTCCGCGGCCCAAGCGGACGTGGAGAGGAAAAGGAAGGTGGCTGCAGAAGCTTCTCTTGCCGACCTTGCCAACGAGGCGATCGCGCTTTGTAGCAAGAACACCGGTAAGTGGCTTGCGCTCATCTCTTCTCGTTGTTTTCGCTTGTTTCTTACCGCCAAATCTTGTTCGTCCAGATCTCGAGGGGAAACTGTCAGAGTCGCAGGCCTTGGTGGAGCAGCTCAGTCGGCTTCGCCTCGACCTTGTTTCCTCATGCGCCCGAGTTGGGATGAAGATGACGGGCGAAGCCAGCGAGCCCGCGCAGCAGGTGCTCGACCTGCCGAACCACGTGCGGGCCTTGGAGGAGGAGTCGATGGGAACGGGCATCCGTCTGACCCTTACCATCTTCCGCTCCCACTTCGACGCCGCAGCCGAAGTGGTGCGTATGAGCGAAGGCTTCGCCGAGGGGAATTCTCCAGCGACCCTGGTGGCACTCGAGGAGGAGGTGCGACCCAGCGCTGAGCGTCTCCTGGAAGAGTACAAGCAGGAGTTTCTTCCATGCCGCGCTGCACTGACTAGGGAAGAAGAAGGTGGGGATTAGTTAGATTGGTCGAGCCCCCGAGGGCTCTTTTGTCTTTTTTCCTTTATTTCAGAATGGACAATAACGGTAAACGTTAAGAACGTGTGATGGATGTTTTTAGGTTGTTTTTCGTTTTATCCCTCACTCGCACCACGGTTATTACTTTTTTGACTTCAAGTGTTAGGATTTTGGTTCGGAGACCATACTGCTGGTTTAGGCCATCCTTAGCCGCTGGGGCGTCAGGTGCCTTTGAACCGTTACTCGTCATCTCAAAGCAATAACGTGTGCGTCAAGGGGTCGGAGCGCGAATCCTTTGTACAGGGGGTCAGACTCGATCCCCAACGAGATTGTGTTGTTGTCGCTGGGGTGTCGCAGTCCTGTACTTGGGACTCACGTGGTGTTGCCACCACACCCGCCGGGTGGAGCCCCCGAGTGGGGGGTCGAACCTAGCGGCTGCTCCCAGCATGAGAAGAAAGGAAAAACGCATTCTTGTTTCACGTACGGGAAAGGAAAAGAGCAGGGAAAGCGTTAAGGGTACAAACGACGTAGTTGTTCAATGTTCCATGCGTTCTTGATCTGCTGGCCTTCCTAGTCCATCAGCTTGTCGGTGCCGGGTCGGAGCACTCCGGAGACGATGAAGGGCCCCTCCCAAGGTGGCGACAACTTGTGGCGATCCTTGTTGGTCTGCACGAGTTAGAGGACGAGGTCGCCCACACTGAAAGCTCGCCTGCGGACCCGTCGTCCGTGGTAATACCGTAGTGCTTGCTGGTACTTTGTTGCGTGCAGGAGCGCGACCTCCCGATCCTCGTCGATTTGGTCAAGCACGTCTTCGAGGAACCACTTGTTGTTCTCCTCCCTGAAAGCTTGGACTCTGGGAGCCCCATATTCGAGGTCGGTCGGCAGCACCGCCTCGGCCCCATAGATCATGAAGAAAGGGGTGTGACCGGTTGCGCGGCTTGGGGTCGTTCGCAAACTCCAAAGCACTGAAGGGAGCTCCTGCACCCATCGGCCAGCACAGTCTTTCAATTTGCTGAAGATTCTAGGCTTGAGTCCTTGCAGGACCATGCCGTTGGCGCGTTCGACTTGCCCGTTCGTTCGGGGGTGCGCCACAGCTGCCCAATCGACCCTGATGTTGTGGTCGTCGCATGACTCCAAGAATTCTTGGCCGGTGAACTGCGAACCGTTGTCCGTGATGATGGAGTTGGGGACCCCGAATCGATGGACGATGTCTCGGAAGAAGGTCACCGCTTGGGCCGATCTTATCGTGGCAAGGGGTCGAGCCTCAATCCACTTTGAGAACTTATCAATTGCCACAAGCAGGTGGGTGTAGCCCCCGGGCGCTTTTTTCAGGGGGCCAATGAGGTCGAGCCCCCAGACAGCAAAAGACCAGGTCAGGGGGATCGTCTGCAGGGCCTGTGCCGGCAAGTGAGTCTGTCAAGCATAGTACTGACACCCTTCGCAAGTGCGCACTATTTTCTCCGCGTCACTGACCGCCGTTGGCCAGTAGAAACCATGACAGAATGCGTTGCCGACTAGGCTGCGAGGGGCGGCGTGATGTCCACAAGCGCCCTCATGAATGTCATGTAGCAGCTGCCTCCCATGGTCGAGTGGTATGCAGCGCTGTAGGATGCCGGAGTGGCTCTTTTTGAAGAGTTCGCCTCCCACGACGACGAACGACTTGGCTCGACGGGCAATTCGCTTGGCTTCGGTCGAGTCTGCGGGGAGTTGTTCCCTTAGCAAGCAGTCGAGGTATGGCCGCGTCCAGTCGTTTCGGGGAGGGTCGGGCTCGGATCCCCGGCCCCCCTCGTCCACGTTGATCGAAGCGATGACGAACGCCGCGGGGTCGTCCGACTCGACGCGAGGTGGATCGGAGGTCGGACCCTGGCTCGGGTCGGCCGACTCTGCTCCGACCTTCTCTCGTCGGTCGGCCGACTCCTTGACGGAGGTTTGTTGAGGTCGCTGCCGAAGATTCCGGACGGGACCGGCTCCCGATTTGAGGCCAGCTCGGCCAAAATGTCGGCCGCCTCGTTTTGCAACCGTGGCAAGTGAGAAATCTCGAAGCCGCCGAACTTCTCCTTGAGACGTCGGACCTCGGCGCAGTACGCGGTCATCTTCGGGTTAACGCAGTTCGATTCGTTACGGACCTGGTCCACAACGAGTTGCGAATCCCCGAAGACCTCCAGCCTCTTGACACCGAGCTCGATCGCGGCTTTGACGCCGTTGACCAGAGGCTCGTATTCGGCGATGTTGTGCGAGGCCGGGAAGTTGAGTCGGACGGCGTATTTCATCCGCACTTTGAGTGGCAAGACGAGTACCCATCCTCCCCCGGCTCCCTTTTTCGTGAGGGAACCGTCGAAGTACTTCTTCCAACACTCCCGGTCGACAGGAGCGGCTGGGAGCTGAAGCTCGGTCCATTCGGCGATGACCTCCGTGATTGCGTGGGACTTGATTGCTGTCTAAGGGACGAACTCGAGGTCTTGCCCCATGAGCTCAATCGCCCATTTCGCAATCTTGTTAGATGACTCCTTGTTTCTGAGGACTTCGCTCAGGGGAAAGGAGGTCACGACGGCCACATGGTAGGCGTCGAAGTAATGCCGTAGCTTGCGCCTAGTGATGACGACAGCGTAGATCATTTTCTGGATCTGGATCCAACGCATTTTGGTGTCAGAAAGAACCTCGCTTATGAAGTACACAGGCCGCTGAACCTTGAGCGCGTGCCCGGAATCACTGCGTTCCACGACAAGCGCCGTGCTCACCACCTGCGTCGTGGCAGATATGTAGAGCAAGAGCGTCTCCCCCGGGGTCGGGGCGGTCAGGATTGGTGAGTTCGTGAGCGCGGACTTGAGATCATCCAGCGCTATTTGTTCCCCGTTGTCCATTCAAAGTGGTCGGACTTTTTCAGGAGACGATATAGAGGTAAACCTCGCTCGTCGAGTCGTGAGATGAACTGGCTCAGCGCTGCAAGGCAGCCCATGACTCGCTGGACTCCATTGACGTTTTGGATCGGGTCCATCCTGAGGATGGCGTCGATCTTTTCGGGATTCGCCTCGATACCCCGCTCGGACACGCAGAATCCGAGCAACATGCCTTTGGGAATGCCGAAGACGCATTTCTCCGGGTTCAGCTTGACTCCGTTCGCTCTTAGTCTATCGAAGTCTTTGGCGAGGTCGGAGACCAGCTGGTCAGTGTGTTTGGACTTGACTACGATGTCGTCCACATACGCCTCTACGACCTCGCCGATGAGGTCTCTGAAGCATTTTATCATGCATCGCTAGTACGTCGGCGTTTTTGAGTCCGAAGGGCATGGTGACGTAGCAGTATGCACCGAAGGGGATTATGAAGGACAATGCGAGTTGATCCGACTCCTTCATCGGAATTTGGTGGTAGCCCGAGTAAGCGTCGAGAAAATAGAGGGTTTCGCACCCTGCTGTCGAGTTTACAATTTGGTCGATGCGCGGCAAAGGAAAAGGATCCTTTGGGCATGCCTTATTGAGATTCGTATAGTCAACACATATTCTCCATTTACCATGCTTCTTACGAACAAGTACAGGATTAGCTAGCCAATCATGGTGATACACTTCCTTAATAAAGCCTGCAGCGGAGATGTTGCTTGACGGGTCGAGAGCCTGGCTTGATGCAGAGGGAGTGCTCGGCGATCTCCCGAGGGATGCCCGGCTTGTCGGAAGGCTTCCACGCGAATATGTCCTAGTTGGCGTGGAGGAAGTCGGCGAGCGCGCTTTCCTATTTGTCGGAGAGCTTGGCCCCAATCAGCACCACCTTGCTGTTGGGGTCGGAAGGGTTGAGCGGGATCGACTTGGTGTCGTGGTCGGGGTCGAAGGAGCCCGTCATCTTCTTCGTGTCCGGCGCGTCACTCTCCTCCACCTGGTTGACGGTCGGCAGCTCCTCCTTGTGGGCCAGCGCGGTGGCGAGGTTGCAGTTCTCGAGGTCGACCTCGTACGCCCTCTGTATGGAGGTGCTGACGGTGATGAGTCCTTTGGGCCCCGGCATCTTGAGCTTGAGGTAAGTGTAGTTTGGGACGACCATGAACTTCGCGTAGCACGGCCGACCCAGAATGGCATGATACGCGCCCGGGAAATCTGCCACCTCGAAGGTGAGGGTCTCGGTGCGGAGGTTCTCGGGCGTGCCGAAGGTGACGGGCAGGTCGATCTGTCTGAATGGAGCCCCCGTGGGTCGGATTCTCTTGCGATCAATCCCCATGGCGTCGAGGGTCTCGGCGTACAGGATGTTGAGGCCGCTACCCCCGTCCATGAGCACCTTGGTGAGTCTCGTCGACGCAACGATGGGGTCGACGACGAGCGGGTAGCGTCCCCGCCGATGGACTCGGTCGGGGTCTTCGGAGAGGTCGAAGGCGACCGCAGTGTTTGACCACTTGAGGAACTCCGGGGCCACCGGCTCTGCGGCGTACACCTCCCGGCGTTCCACCTTCTACCGGCGCTTGGGCAGGCAAGCATCCAGTCCACCGAAGATCATAAGGACCGCGTTGGTCTCGGGGAATGGGCCATCGGGCTCCTTGTCGCCTTCTCCTCCCTTGGGGTCGGACGACTTCGCGTCGTGCCTCTTGGGTGTCCCAGCGAGGAAATTGCGCATGAGGCCGCAGTCCTTGTACAAATGCTTGACCGGGAACTGATGGTTTGGGCATGGTCCCTCAAGTAGCTTCTCGAAGTGGTCGGGCGTCGCCTCGTTGGTGGCCTTCGGCTTGGGCTTGCGCTCAATGGCCGCCACGAGGGATGCCTCCTGCCGAAGGAGGTTGCCCTTCTTCTTCTTCTTCTTTCCCGATTGGACAGACAGGCTTGCGGCGCCAGCCGCGTCCGTCCTCTTGGCCTTTCCAGTCGGGTGCTCGTAGAGAGCTCCGACTGCATCCTCCCCGGAGGCGTGACTTGTGGCGATGTCCAGCAGTTCCTTGGTGGTCGAGGGGCACTTGCGCCCCAACTTGTGGACCAGCGACTTGTTCCTGGTTCCGGTCAGGAACGCGCTGATGGCGTCAGCGTCGACGACGTTGGGGAGGGAGTTGCGCATCCCGGAGAAGCGCCGGATGTACTCTCGCTGCGACTCGTCAGGCTTCTGTTTGCAGCTGCAGAGGTCCCAGGAGTTCCAGGGTCGCTCGTCCCCTGGAAGTTCCCTTCGAAGATCTCCTTGAGATCCGCCCAGCTTTGGATGCATCCTCTCGGGAGGTGCTTGTTGACGTTTTTTACGCACAGAATTTATTTCAACTCCGCAAGCGCACGGAACACCATTATAGCATTTTACCCGGGAGTATTCCAAGGGTATCGTATTTATATTTATCCATAGGGAAGCAGGCTAAGAATATCATGACTTAACAAGGAAACATCTATTATTTATAACTTGCAAACTATGCCAAAGCAGGGATACAGTTATGTGGTATGTGTGGTGTACTCAGGAGAAAGATTCATCATATAGATAACAAGGAGTTAGCATTTAGTTTGGGAGGACAACGAGCAGAAGGTATCTTTTAGCCTAGGGGTTAGCATTTTTAGTTTATCCGAGAGTCTACAACTATAGATTCATTCATGTGTATCGGGGCACACGCATTCCTTGAGCAGACAACCCGAGAATTAGGCCCGACATACTGACGATCTACGTGCTATAATTAAGACCCTACCATCTCGATAACCCGGACGTGGTGGATTGCAAAGGCCTGAACACGCACAGTATGTACGACCGTATCCCTGGAACGTACGTACTGCTTGCTTTGGTCTCTCTCCGGCCGCGATCCATCGTGGAGACGTGTCGGGATCTTAGAGCTGGAGGTCAAATCGCTGACGACGGAGGAGCGCGTGCATGACAGGATTTGCGGTTTTGTTTCTGTTCTTCCCGAAGTCTGAATTCCACATTCCATACGTCGTACCGAATGCCGTACGTATGACCCCACGTTCATACTTGTACATATCTCTCTCGACCATCCTACAAAGTCACAGCCGCATGCACGCCACCATCCTATAAAGTCGAATGGCAGCAAGTTGTGACGAAGCTGGCGAGCACAAGGCCACACACCATGTGTATCCCATAGGTAGGTTTATCCATAGAGCTAGCGGTCCACGGTGGCCGCCATGCGCGCCGTACACGCATGTCGCGTACCGTGCCGTGAGATACTCAAAAGAGAAGTTTTGTTGCTTTGTTTGTTACAAAGTGTACGAACAACGGTATGTGGTTAGATACCTGCGTCCGTACGTAACGTACGTATAGAGCTCTGGAAAAGTTCAGGGCCCATCCCGCCAGCGACACGGTTATCCCGCCGATATGAGCTAGGAAGCGTGCACGAACGCGACGAGATCGAGGTCCAAGCTACGGATTCGCCGGAGTGTTTGGCGGCAGTGTTTATTTTCTGTGCCTTCGTACCGTACGCGGCGGCGGCAGTGATTCTCTGCTTTGCTTTCCCCTCCACGGATCCGCAACGTCTACGATCGATCCTGCCTATCTCGCCACGGGCCCATGCCTCCCAAACAGAAACGCTCTGCCGGCCGCCGCCGGCATCTACGTTCCGTGACCCGGAAAGCGGCGCACCCGCTCGCACATCGATGTCTTCAAACAGTTCGCACTGACGTGCTCGATTGCTACTGCCCATGCCTGTTTAATTGACAAGGGCCTGATCCGCAAGACCAGATCGGCACGTTGAACGAGCGAGGAATACATCAACCAACTCAACTCAACATCGCCCGCCAATCAGAGAGGACAGATGATCGATGTGGTTGATCGCGATTTCATTAGTTGGACATGGGAAGAGGCTCGAATTGTTTAAAGAGACAAAGGAGTAGGATCACACGTTGCTGCTGATTAAAGTAAGGCAGAACTGGTATCGACGTATCGTTCCTGTTAGTGGTAACATAGAAAGCTCCCACCGGCGCGTCAGTATCTCGATTCCGGCCGGCCCATAAATTGGTGCACGGACACGCGGCTGCTCCCCGCTGCGCAACACGACACTTCCGTGTCACTTGGGCCACTTATTAAACCACCGCGGCAGGTCACCGCCTCACTCACTCACGGCATGAATCCTTTTCTTCCTTTCGAAAAAGCAACTGGCGGAAGGCCTGTCGTAGCAAAGCCTAGCTGGGAATGGAGCCGATGCCGATCGCAAACAAACCGCGGCATGGGGCACAGCCGCATGTCCGTGGAGCAACCGAGCCCATCCCTGCGTCCGATCACCTGCTCCCTGGCCGACTAGTCTTTACTCTTTTTGATGCTCATGAAGCAACCGATCAATGATGATCCAACTGCATTTGGTTACGTGACTGTTGGTTAGTTACGGATTCGGCAGTCAACTACAGTTAGATCGTTCATGTAACCTTTTTTTTCTTTGTTCTGGAAACGGGTACAGCTGCACGTACTTCGGTTCATGACGTGTGTTGTGCGCGCTCCAAAGTTGACGTATGTACGTAGGAGTGAACTCTAAAGTCGACGACGTTTACATCTTCCCTTGTCGCGTAGCGTCGTCACCCTTTGGCTGCACCATATACGTGGTGCATGCGTACCCGTCGGAACATTCTATATACTCTTAAGCAGAACTTTCGACGACCGACAGTGATAAATGACCTTAGGATTCAGTATTAGGCTGAATCTATCATACTTTTAATTTAGATTCATACGATTAAACAAGCTGCATACGGGTCAGTCCTGTCCGCCTTATACATACTTTTAATTTAGCTTTGATCAGCTCGATCTATCATGCATCTTGCATGCCATGACTTATTTTATTTTCCGCGGCCATGCCATTATATACAACTAAAGTAGTATTCCAAATCGGAGAGGCGAGCATGTACCTGTCGCGCCCCATTTTCTTGAACCCGGCGGCCGGCGACCAGGGACACGCACTGCCGTTCTAC
The DNA here is from genome assembly GCA_007726485.1 of Eragrostis curvula. Taxonomy (NCBI): domain Eukaryota; kingdom Viridiplantae; phylum Streptophyta; class Magnoliopsida; order Poales; family Poaceae; genus Eragrostis; species Eragrostis curvula. Next base: position 5,642,227 of record RWGY01000031.1, on the reverse strand, counting down.
GCGAGCCACCTCGCCGCTTGTTGGTTAATTTCAGTCGTCGCGAGCAGGAGCACCAAACGGAACGGGGCTCCTCGTGTCATGCATGCAACGGTGCCGCGGACAGCAGCAGCCTATGCTGGCGCGTGACAAACGGACCGAACCTGAAGCGCACCACATTTCCCAATCAATCCACTCCAGGCAGCTCCCAGACCTTTCTGATTCGCGATGGAGCCGACGACGACGTGACGTGAGGAGCCGCGCAAACTCGACCGCTTCCACCCCCGCACGTACGCGGCCGACTGGCGCATGCATGAATTGGAAAAGGCTGCGGCTAGCTGAAGCTGCCGACCTGATGCGGTGCTTCGCCGCGTCAAAATCTAGTGTTCGCACTCACGGCCCCGGGCTGCCGACCTGCGGCGCACGAAGCTATCCGTGCCATCGAGATCGAGCATGGCCGGACGCTACTACTATCGGTTTGTTCGGCAGGCTGTTTTGCAGCTGTTTTATTGTAATGGAAGCTGAAGAAATATCTGCGAACACTGTAGCCGCTGTTGAAAAAATAACTGAAACACTGTAGCTGCTGCTTCGCAGCTGCTGCAAGCAGCTGCTGCAAAGCAGCGAGGCGAACAAGCTGTATATTAGCAATCGGTTGGGCTGGCTCCGATGCTTACCCACTAGCTGGCAGGCCGGTCGGCTCGGCTCTCTGCGACCTTAATTAGCGTTAGGTCTAAGCAGCTCCGGTGTCCGGCGTCGTTATTTTCTTCGCGTTTACCTATTGCTTTCTCTCGCTTTCGGGTCAACACTCATGCGTATATGCGTTTTTTTATGGATAAATGATAATCTCGGCCGCCTTCGTAGCTGATGCGTGCAGATCTGCATATTACAAGTTAGAGCATGCATCGATCGAAGTGGACGGGAAAAGATCTGATGCGTGGATGCTGCGCGGTGGCTTTTACTTCCTCCGTTTTTCAATAATGGTCACTTTTGACTTTTACTGTTACAACTTTGACTATGATTTTTTCATTAATGCATAATTAAATTTTTATAAATATAATATGTTACTAAAATACTATCTACACCGCATCTAGTAATCATATGTTTAATTTATATAACTAAATATTTTATAAGTTATTAAACGGTCAAAGTATGAATAATATAGTCAACAGTGTCAATTTTATCTTATATTTACTAATTGGAGGCTCCTTTTGGAGCCTTCACGTTAATCAGAGAAAAATCTGTTGGGATTCTTCGTAAAGAAAACCCAGCACCGGCTGAAGCACGGAGAGAAAGCGTGAGAGGGAGAGAGAAGTGGCTTCGCGTGCTTCGAAGGGACTCTGCGCAACACGAAGCCTAGGCTATTGCATTCATAATCATGTTACATCACAAAGAGTCGACCCCCTCTCCATTGCACGGGAGGGGGTATTTATACCGTGATCAGGAATTACAAATCGATGCCTAAACTACCCCTGATCACGGAGAATAATGTACAGAATATTCGGTACAAAAATGTCCGGAGGGCACAATAGACTTTCACCATCTTCCTGTCGAGGGTACACCAGAAACCCTAGCTGCTGACGCACTTGTCCTCCGGGCCCACCCGTAGGTCTTCGGGTACATACGAGGCACCCAGCCGAGCCTCGTCCGAAGTCCATAGCCTTAGCGCGGCAGCGACCCTTCGGACGATGGATCCGCCCTTCGTGCCCTGCAACAGGTCCCACGGATCTCCGGGCATGCGCGAGGCGCCCCTCCGAGCTTCGTCCGAAGTCTTGAGCCTTCGGACGACGGAGACCCTTCAGGCGCTCGGTACGCCCTTCGCGCCCAGCATCAATCCCTGCGGAAGGAAATACAAGCGACACACGGAGGGTAATTTGGTTAGCCTGGTTAAATCCTTCGGGCACAAAGAGAGGGCTGTCCGGGATCGAGTCCTGCTCCGCGGATAGGGCTGTCAACGAGCCGAGTTCGAGCGAGTCTGCCCTCCTCAAGCTCGAGCTCGCCAGAACATCGAGTCGAACTCGAGTCGAGCCTGTGATCCGTCCGAGCTTGGGGACAAGTTCGAGCTCGGCTCGACACAGGTTCGCGAGCCCTCGAAATCGGATCGAATAGGCTCGTTTACCTTGAGCACAAGAAGAAAGCTACCACCCAGCCAGCCTTCCTATCTGCCGAGACAATGAGCACAAGAGCTCCCATCGCAGGTGCGTGGCTCAATCGAGTGAACCGAACAAGAGTCAAGGAACAAAATGAAATCAATCGCAGCAAAGTAGATAGATTTGGCAAGTGTTGGCAACAAGAGCATGGAGGTCGAGTCCTCATCAAAAGAAAAAAAAACAACCATCGAGGTCAACACATGGGAACGCAAACAGAAGCAGGTGGCTGGGGAAGTGCCGGTTGCCGCGGTGCTGTCTTGCTGCCGGCCTGCTGCTGCCGCCGTGCCGCTGGGGAAGTGCCGGCTCGCCGCTGACGACGATGTCAACAAGATCTGAGGAAAGGGTGGACTTGTGGCTGGGAACTGCGGATAAGGTTTGGGGATTTTTATTTTTTTTTACCTTTTTCTATTTGGGTTTCAGCCTTTCAGGAAGTACGTGGGCTGCTTGGTCTCACGGTCTCCTGCTAACGTTTGATTGGGCTGAGGTGACGGAGAGCCAGGGCGCCGGACGATGAAGCGAGCTTTATGGATTAGCTCAAGCTCGGCTCGTTCAAGCTCGCGAGCTTGGAACAAAGCTTGAGCTCGGCTCGTTATTCATCCGAGCCGATCCCGAATCGAGTTTTTAGCAAGCCGAGTTCGAATAGCTCGCGAGCCTCGAGCTTCATTGACAAAATCCTAGAAATTACCACAAAAAAAACAAAACATCCGGCGGTAAATTTAAATGGTTAAGAAACCATGGTCTCTCTAGAACAATCTATATCCTAGATTGACATGCACGATTTTAACTTTGTGCCCACGACGTCTTACGTCCCTGCTGTGATACGACGTGGTTCCTGCCGTGACTAGGCAGATAGGAGCAAATTCCAGCGGCAACAAACTCGATTTGGGCGAGAATGAGCTGAAACAGGGACGAAGAGCTCGATTGAGCGGGTAGCGGATCAATTAAGTGACAAGAAAATCGATCTGAGCGAGGAAAACATAGTCCAACAATGAAGAGCTCGATTTGGATGTGGAAAGTAGTGGTTAGGATGGCCTTAATGCTGTGCTGCTGAGATCGTTCCCATGGACCTGATGATCTCAATGCCACCATGATCGCCACGACCGCAATCTGATGCCCAACAATGGACAGGAAGAGACAATAACAGGCTGTGCAATCATCTGATCTAGGAGGGCTCTAGCGCTGTGCTGGTACGGCGGGGCCGCAATGAAGAGAGGCTGCCAGAAAAGAGATATGCCAGTCAGGCTGGGGCAGTGGCGAGCCGGCGACCACGTCCAATGGAGCTTTGCTGGTGCTACCTAAGTCCCGCGGCTTCCTGGAAAGGAGTTCATGTGCTAATTACTGCAGTAAGTTTCGACTCATTGCCGTAGTATTTTTTACGACTGCTTCTTGGTTGCAAAATTAGCACAGGTCGATCGACATACAAGGACGAAACAAGCATATATATGGATGCGTGAAGAATATTAACCATCGATCTTTCATCCATGTGAATGCTTCCATCATATTATTTTGAAGAAACATAAAAACATGGTATTGCAAAAGTATCGCAAGTACTAATGCTTGCAGTATATAATAACGCATATGTTAATTGTTGCAGTAAGTTTCTACTCATTTTCAATATGGTGAAAAGTATTGCACTATTAATTATCAACGAATATATTTATGTGGTTTCCAATTTGGTAAAATTTGAAACAAATCCGTTTGCCCTGCAAATTTAGTTGCATTCTTTCTTAGAAAAAAAAATAGTTCCCACATGGCACTGTAATTTTATAACGATGTTTGCTTGCAGCATATTATATATGTTCATGTTTTATATGGTTTGTAAAAGTGCAATATCTTATGCTTAAATAAAGTAGTGACTAAAAAGCATAGCAGGCCTAGGCACGCAATTTTTATGGTCACCATGCAAAAACAGTTTTCACCTTGCAATTTACACATAGTTATTTTTGCGAACTAAAATCCAAAGTGAAGATGAAATCAATTTTCACACTAGATCACCAAATCATTCCGTTCTTTAGTAGGGGCGCACTCATAGAAACACATCTCAAATAACTATGTCGTGATTTTATCACTGATTTCATATAATACACCTACAAGATAGGTATGTAATAATATAACAAACAAAGTATCAATACAACACATATATACCTTCGAGGTAAAAAAAATCCAATATATAAGTAATGATTTATATTTCTAATTTAAAATATATGTTTATTATAAAATGACACATATGTTTTATGATCATAAAATATGAATATACAAAGGAATTATAACCAACATATATTTATTTACATGTATTCTAATTTCAAAAAAAATTCTAGCCTGTGCAGGTGCACGGGTTGATGAGCTAGTTATTTAAAAACGGAGGAAGTACAACACTGGAGCCATGTGCGGCAGTGGAGCCCAAGAATACAAGTATGTAGTATGACCATCGATCCCCGATGAACCCGGAACGTGACGATCGATTTGGTCTCTGGCCGACGAGCGAGTCCAGCGTGGAGGCGTATCGGGATCTTCATGCGGGGTCAAACTGCTGACGACGACGAAGGCGTGAATATTGATACAATTTCCAATTTTCTTTCGTGTTTTGTTCTCTGGGAAGTCTGAATTCCACAACGTCGTACGGCATGCCGTTCGACATTTCGTTTTGTATAAGCTACGACCCTACGTTCTTGCACATCTATCTTGACCGAAATTTCCGTTCTGATTTCTGAAAGCCAGCCGCATGCACAGCACCTTGCTAGTGACAAGGTCAAAAGGCAAGCTGACGACCAAAATCCTTGCCATGTATCCCTATATGTATGTAGTACTACGTATATCCATAGAGTGGACCACGGTGGCAGCCGTGCATACCGTACACGCATGTCGCGTAGCGTGCCGTAACATACAGCCTGTTTCGTTGGAGGTTTTGCAACAGGCAGCAGCAGCAGCTACAGTGTTCACAGTTATTTCTTCAACAGCAATTACAGTGTTTACAGTTATTTTTCTGCAGCCGCAGCCTGCCGAACAGGCATATAATTAGAAGCTTGTAGGTTGGATTGGTACAAAATGTACGAACAACGGTATGCCGTTAGATGCTGGCGTCCGTACGCAGACAACGTATAGCTCCAACAAAGTTCTGGGCCCAGGCATTCCCGCCAGCGACATGCTTGCCCTGCTGTGCGAGGAAGCGTGGAGGAAGACAACAAGAGCCGCATGCATCAGCGGAGTGTGTACGTGGAAGAGTGAGCGCGCGCGCGGTTCGATTCGGCGCTGGTGTAGGATGAGCGGATCAGGTCCTAACGTGCGAGAGCGGAAGATAGCGAGATTATGCTTTGCTTGCTCCTCCACGGCTCTCCACGACGTCTAAAGATCCTGCCCAATGCCCATCTCGCCACGCGGCCATGCCTCCCGCCAGAAATGCGCCCGCGGTATTTCACACAGTTGGATGAGCGGTGGCAAACACTCGGAGCGTCACGGTCTTTCACACAAATCGCACTGAGTAGGTACAGAGTCTCTCTGGTTCTTGACGTGCTGCTACCCATGCCTGTTTAAGAGCAGGGGCCAGATCCGGAAGACCAGAATACAGGAACTAGGGAAGCCAGATATAACCGCACACCTAAGACATGTTGCTACGAAGTACTCCTAGAGTAGAGCTTGTGGCACACCGGCCATATTGGCCAACATAGTGGAGGGGCAAACCATTTTGTAACGTTTCATTCAGCATCTTTTAGTTCCTTTTCTTTGTATTTGAACTTTCTTCTACCTTAATGAAAAAGCAGCGGTCCTGCCTATTTTTCAAAAAAATAAAAAGGCACACCTTGAACGAGTCAGGAGCATCAACGTGAACGGACTCAGCATTGCCAGGGCGGCGTGGTTGGTTTGTCAGTCCGGGCAGGCGACGCTCGTGGCACCTTGAATGGAGAATGGTGCATGCGTGGACCGAGTGTGAATTGCATACCGCGGCATACTCCCCGCTCCTAGTGGAAGCACAGAGTAATTTTGAAATCGTTCTGGGTGATAGCTACAGAATCACCCTATGCACGGCCACCGACGTATCAATTTCCCAGTACCGGGCAGCCCGATAAATTGGTCCACAGACACGCGGCTGCTCCCCGCTGTGCGGCACTGCACGTCAGTGTCACCTCGGCCAGATTATTAATCCACCGGGCAGGTCAATTCACTGCGCGCTACAGCTAATCCTTTTCTTCCTGTCCTTTCGAAAAAGCGAAGCTCTAGTCCAAGCTAAGCTTAGCTTGTGATCGGAACGGAACGGAGACGGTCTGATAATGGAACAAACCGGCATGGGCAGCGCCCTTCCATACCTGCGTCCGATCGACCACCTGCTCCCCGGCCGGCTAGCCTTTCGGCCCTCTTTTCATGCTCGCAACCGATTAATGATGATCCATCTGCTTCATCTGGCTACGATTGTTGTTTAGTTACGGCTTCAGTCAACTACTGTTGTGCCATGTGCGTATCGATTTTTTTTTTTTCCTTTCTTGAAACGGGTCCAGCTGCTCGTCGTCGGCCCATGACGTGTTCTGCCGCGCGCTCCAAAGTTGACGTCTGTAGGAGTGTACTCTAACTAAAGTCGACGCTGTTTGCATCTTCCTCTGTCGCTTAGCGTCGTCACCGTGGCTTTGGCCAGGAGTACGTGGTGCGTGCGTACCCGTCGGAACATTCTATATACGCTTAAGCAGAACCTTCTACGACCAACAGTGATAAGTGTATTAGGTCGAGTCATGTCCGTTCCGGGGACAAACACACTTGTTTAGCCGACATGCATGGACTGCGCGCTGGATCAGCTCCCGTCGCTAAAAAAAAAAAAAACAACCCAGGAGCAGGTAGAAGTACAGCTTGATCTCGCCATAGATTACATACGACGTACCTGTCGCGCCCCGTTTTCTGAACCTGGCGGCCAGCGGGCAAGGACACGCACTGAACCCGTCTTCGTGAACCACCTCTCCGGCCGCCTCGTTGATTTCCGTGGCGAGCAGGGCACCCGACGGAACGGGGCCCTCGTGTCCTGCATGCAGTGGTGCCGTGAAGGCACGGACAGGGACAGGAGCCCGCATTATTGGCGCGTCACGGAAGGACCGAACCAGAGCGCCACAGCTCCGGTCAATTGGTTGCTCGATCCGGGCATGCATCATCGCCGCGTCTCATTAGCCGTGCAAGGCCACCGCTCACGAGCGAGCCGCTGGTTTCGCGAGGAGCCGTGCGCGCAAAGCTCGGGGCACTGGTGGGCGGAGCGCGCGTGAACGGTGCATGTCCTGCTGGTCACGGATACTTGCAGTCCAAAATACATGTTGTATGGAGGAACAGGGGGACGAAGGTGGAACAGGGGGACGAAGGTGTTAGGTTATCGGCAGAACGACGGCACGTAGATCACGACAGATAACAAAAAGTAAAATTGGAATAGAGAAGACGAAATTTTTTATTTCGAAATTCTGGTGTCAGGTTACAGGGGGGTCTCCTCAACTATATATAAGGGGCGAACCCTACCTTCGTGTTGGGCCTGGATTCGATAAAGCAGCCCACATAGACCAGGACTCCTTCTTCTAGAAGGTGGGTCTGGCCCAATTAAGAGTTTTACAACACTCCTCCTTGGGCTCTTTATCGTGATAAGTATGCCTCATAAAAACTCCTAAAAACCCAGTGGAAAAAATGGAGAAAAGAGCACATATTACCACCACTTGTATGCACATATTGCCTCGTTAAAAACCTTATTGAGAAAACTTCATGTGAAAAACTCATAAGGGAAAAAGAGTACAATGTTTTTAATCTTCGTGATTAATGTGTATCAATCTGCATGACTGATATGAATTATCTTCGAGATAACTCATTTAGTTCAGGAATGTGATGTACTTAAGGAAGTTCTCCCCCTGTTCCAAGCACTTCTCTAAGTCTTCTCATGCCAATACTTTTCCGACACTTTTTGAGAGTGCGAGAAGGTAAAGCTTTTGTGAACATATCTGCAAGATTGTCACAAGATCGGACATGTGTTACTAAAATCTCTCCTTGCTCTTGCATTTCATGCGTGTGGAAGAATTTAGGTAACATATGCTTTGTCCTGTTCGACTTTACGTATCCCGATTGTACTTGTGCAATACAAGTTTTATTATCTTCACAGATAATTGTAAGGGATGGAGTATACGCCACTCCAGAAGTATTCATTATATGGCTTGTCATCCTCCTGAGCCAGGCGCACTCCTTTGCAGCTTCAAACAATGCGATGATCTCCGAATAATTTATCGATGTAGCAACCAATGTTTGCTTCGTTGACTTCCATGAAATTGCAGTTCCTCCAAATAAAAACACATATCCCGTCTGAGATATTGATTTATATGGATCAGATAAATATCCCGCATCAACATAACCCACAAGGGTTAATTCTCTATTCTTCTTGAAAAATAATCCAAGGTCTTCAGTTGCTCTCAAATATCGGAGGATTTGCTTGATGCCATTCCAATGCCTTCGAGTTGGTGCTGAGCTATATCTTGCAAGTAGATTAACAGCAAAAGCTATGTCAAGCCTTGTACCATTCGCAAGGTACATCAAGGCTCCAATGGCACTGAGGTATGGATATTGAGGTCCCAATAATTCCTCATCTTCCTGCTTCGGTCTAAAAGGATCTTGATCTATATCAAGTGATCTCACCACCATAGGTGATCGGAGTGGATATGCTTCGTGCATATTAAATCTCTCTAATACTTTCTTGGTATAGTTTGATTTATGCAAGAGTATCTCTTCAGGAGTATGTTCAAGTTGCAAACCTAAACAATATGTAGTCTTACCCAAGTCTTTCATTTCAAATTCAGTCTTCAAGTATGAGCAAGTTTCTTCAATTTCATTTGTAGTACCAATGATGTTCAAGTCATCAACATAAACAGAGATTATGCAAAAACCTTTCTCTGATTTCTTTATGAATACACAAGGACAATCTTCATTCCTCACAAATACCTTTTCCAAGAGAAATGTACTGAGCTTGTTGTACCACATTCTTCCTGATTGTTTCAAACCATATAGTGACTTCTGTAATTTGACACTATATAATTTGCGGTCATCTTCATTTGGGACTTTTATACCTTCTGAAACTTTCATATAGATTTCTGTATCTAATGTTCTATATAGATATGCTGTGACCACATCCATAAGTCGCATCTGCAAATTCATATTCACCGCCATTGAGATCAAAGACCGGAATGTAATTCCATCCATTACGGGAGAGTAGGTTTCTTCGTAGTCAATGCCAGGTCTCTGCGTGAAACCTTGCGCTACGAGTCTCGCCTTGTATCTTGTCACTTCATTTTGAGCATTTCTCTTCCGGACAAACACCCATTTGGGACCCACTGGTTTAATGCCAGTTGGTGTAAGGTTTACACTACCAAACACTTCTCTTTTCTTTAGCGAGTTTAACTCTGCACAGATTGCATCTTTCCATTTTGGCCAATCAGGACGCTTCTTGCATTCCTTTATTGATTTTGGTTCAGATTCCAAATCAATTTTTATTGCAATCGTTTCGGCAAAGTATGTATTGACTTCAATTGTCTTTCTATTATATACCACTCCCGTCTCAACATAATTCGTTGAGTTTTCATTTCCTTGATCCTCATTATCAATAAATACATTGAGGTCAGGAATTTCCGGTATTCCCTCATGTGTTTCATGCACATTCCCACTTGGGTTTGGTTCTTCAAGTCTCACCACTTCATGTGGATCACTTTCACCTTCTTTGGTTTTCTTTTGAGCAGTTTGCTTAGGCTTCTTCTCCGCAGGATGTCTCCTAGGAGTTTTAGCTTGAGCTTGTACTCTAGGCTTCTTGAGTGCCTTTGTAACCGGTTCACTCCCCCTCTTCCTAGCATTCGTTGCTTTTATAGAAGAAGGTTGGAATTCCATATATTCATACCCTTCAAATGGGATTTCTATTCTTTCAGGAGCATTTACGGCCGGTATATGAGACTTCACAATGTCTCTTGAGTTGGTGAAAGCTTCAGGCAATTCATTAGCAACTCTCTGCAAGTGGAGTATATTCTGAACTTCGAGTTCAGCTCCTTTAGTGCGAGGATCCATTCCTAGGATTCCTTTAGCATCCCAATCTATTTATCGGCATTCTTCTCTAGAGAGATACTTTTCTCCCCCTAATGCCGGGAAATGATCTTCATTGAAGATACAATCAGCAAACCGTGCAGTATGCAAATCTCCAGTGGAGGGTTCTAAGTACTTGATTATGGACGGACTTTCATATCCAACGTAAATTGCAAGTTTCCGTTGTGCGCCCATTGTAGTTCGCTGAGGTGGAGGAATTGGAATGTATACAGCACTTCCAAACCTTCGTAAATAGGAAACATTTGGTATTCTACCACGCACCAATGCTAATGGTGATTCTTCATGTGTAGCAGATGGTCGTAATTGGATAAGTGCTGCTGCATGCAACACCGCATGCCCCCAACAAGAGGTAGGCAATAAGCAATTCTGTAACAATGGTCGAGCGATCAATTTGATCCTCTTGATTAATGATTCTGCGAGACCATTTTGTGTATGCACGTGTGGTACGGAGTGTTCCACTTTGATGCCCATACTCATACAATAATCATCAAATACCTTTGATTTAAATTCTCCAGCATTATCCATTCGAATGGATTTGATTCTATGGTATGGAAAATGTGTCTTCAATTGTATAATCTGGGCAGTCAATCGTGCAAATGCATGATTTCTAGTAGATAATAGACATACATGGCTCCACTTTGAGGAAGCGTCTATTAAGACCATGAAATAGCGGAAAGGCCCTGATAAGGGACTAATTGGACCGCATATATCACCTTGAATTCGTTCAAGGAATGACATAGATTTTGCTTGAATCTTAAGCTGCGAGGGGCGAGTAATAAGCTTTCCTTTTGCGCATGCAATGCACAAGAAATCTGCTTGATTTGGGAAATCTTTTGTTTTCAAATTATGCCCCGTTGCATTCTTCGTAATTCTCTGCATCATATTAAGGCCAGGGTGACCAAGACGGTCATGCCATAATCTATATGCTTCTTGATTGGTAAAGATAGTCTTGAAACGTAGCAAATTCTTTGTTTGGCTTAATGTACGTATAGTACAAGCCTTCTTTGACTGATGGACAACTTTTAATAGTAGTCTTCTTATTGCCTTCTTTCTTGGTTATGATAAGACGTTCTTCACCTCCATCGTCATTGGTTTCTACGTGAAACCCATTTCTTCGGATATCCTTAAAGCTTAACAATGTCCGAGTTGAATCCGGATAAAGTAGAGCTTCTTGGATTGTTAATTGCGTACCATTTGGTAGGAAAAATGTGACCCTTCCTGTACCAACAATCTTATTGTTATTGCCAATAACAGTAAGAATATTTTCAGTATACTTTCGAAGTGTTTGGAAATAGCAAGTGTCCCTTAAAATAGTAGCGGTGGTGCAACTGTCTACGAGACAGAGCTCCTCATCCATAGTCATTTTGCTCCACAATGCTGTAATTCATACATAAGAAATGTATAAACAAAGAGAGTAATAAATGACAAACTTCACAAACTGATTTATTCAAAGCAAATGTCTTCTCTTCGAGAGATTACATAAACGAACTATTTCCTTCGAGGAATTTAAACTTATTTCACTCCTGTTACAAATAGATAACTAAGTAATTCTTAATAGTCTTCATGACTACGCAGAATCTCCATGCACATCTTCCTCATCATCAATGTCCTCATCCATGAGATCATTGTCCAACTCCAGGTCAGAAGATTTGCTTGGTGTTGTCTGGCGCATTGGTGCTTTTGCTGTTGGCTGCATGCCTTCAACAAAATTAGCCTCATGCTGCGCGAGCTTCTTTTTGAGGTCTTTGTACAACATACTTCTGTGGTGTTTCACATATTTTGGACCAATGGCCATGCATACCACACCTATAGCAATCTTGATCCTGTTCACCATACGCTCCCCATGAAGGTGTCTTCTTTGACTTCCCTTTTGCGTTCTTCTTGAAAGCATTAGGTTTGTTTTGAGCCTTCGGGGGTGCATTTGGTAACGCTTTAGGAGCACCTTTACCCTTATTATTCTTGTTCTTCTTCTTCTTATTGAAGGAGACGACATTCGCTTCATGCGGTGCCAATGAGCCAGTAGGACGATTCTTATGATTCTCCATGATCAATTCGTCCTCCCCCTAATCTTGCTGCAATGCATTACTCAGGACGACATAGGTTTCATAATTCTCCTTCTTGTACTGGCGGCTCACGTGAGTGAACTTAGGGTGAAAGGTGGAGAGGGTCTTGTTAATAAGATCCTTTTGCGTGAGCTCTTTGCCACAAAGCTTCATGCGTGTGACAATCCCGTAAAGCTTGGTGTTGTAATCCTCCACAGTGTTGTAGTCTTGGTAGCGTAGGTTTTGCCATTCACGCTCAACCTTGGGGAGTAAGACATTTTCAATCTGCTCAAAGCGTTTCTTCAATGAGTCCCACAAGACTTTTGGATCACGTTCTGTCATGTATTCACTCTTCAGAGTAGCACTTAAGTGGTGGCGCAAGAAATGCAATGCCTGCGCCTTCTCCACATTTGTTGCGGCAGTGTCTCCCGCCTTAGGCAGAACAGTCTTCAAAAGATCTTTACTGCTTAGGAGGATCTCCGCATCAAGTGCCCATGACAGGTAGTTGCTTCCATGAGGAGTCAAGACTTCAAAGTCTCTCTTCACAAGGTCAGACATCTGCAAGATGTCAATGTGCAAGGATTAATGCATGTATCCAAGTAATAGGGAGCATAAGTATAACAAAAATTGCGTGTTTAAGTTATATTTAATGGTGTTTTTGCGTAAAATCACCAAAATCTGGGGTGTTATATGCAAAAATAACACAATCCAGCAATTTTCTATTTTTCGGTCAATTTCCGGAGTATCCAAGTCAATTTTCGTAATTAACAGGGATTTTCTCGGAATTTTTTAGATATTCTGGAGATATTCTGGTAATTTCCAGAACTCCAAAAAATATTTTCGTAATATTCAGTAATGCCCGAGGGCGTCTTCGTAATATTCAGAATTTTCTGATCTTTGAAGAACTTTTTCGTAAAAATCGGAGGGGGTATATAACGGGTCGAAACCCTAGTTTCCCCTTCACTTTCTTCACTTTCTTTTCCTCCAGCCCGCCGCCGGCTCTTTCTTTCCTCTCTGCTTTCTTTTCTTCCAGATCCGGCATGAGATGGGGTGAGGCGGGCCATGGTGGCATGCTGCCGCGGCCATGGCCGGGGCGTCGTCCATCTCCTAGTCAGGAACGGGTGGCGTCTCGGTGGCTGGTCCCCGGGGCGGCGCAGAGGCCGGGTGCCCGGGCCGGGGTAGCGCGCGGCGCAGCGGCCCGCCCCGGCGTCGGTGACGCACGCGGCGCTCAGTGGCTGGGCTGTGGCCGTCGTGCGGCGGCGGCTTGTCTTCCCACTTGCTGGTGGAGGCCAGACCGGCGACATGGAGGCCGGGCCCGTGCGGCGCGCCGTGACCGGGCCAAGCAGCGCAGATGCCGGAGCTGCGCGCCGGAGCTGGCAGCGCGCGCGGCTGAGGCCGTGACCGTGGGCCGGGGCTCTGGATGCGCGGTGACCGGGTCGAGTCGTCGGCTTCGGGCCAAGGCGACGTGGTGAAGGCCGGGCCAGGGCTCGCCTGGGGCGGCGCGCACGATGGCGTCGGCCTAGAGCGGCGTTTGCTTTTCTTTTCTTTTTCTCTTCAGATCTGGATCTTGGATTCGGCGAGTTCATCTTCACTTCACGAACTTTTCTTTTTAGCTCTGTGATGATGTAGATCTAGGGTTAGGGTTTGGAAACCCGGTTCCCTTTTGCTTCTGTATTTCTTGTAGATCTCGAACTCGGTGACGAACTAGGGTTAGGGTTTAGACACCATGTTCCCTTCTCTGTTTTGTATCTGTAGGTCTCGATCTGAGTCTTGCGCCTGTACCGGACTTCGTGCCGGGTAGGGTTAGGGTTAGGGTTCTTCGTGAACCGCTGTAGATCTCAAGAACTCGGCGATCCGGTGTCGTTGCACCGAAAGCTTTGTCCTGGCAACGTTGCGTCGGATCTATTTGTTTGCTGCTTTTTTTTCTTGCTTTTTCGATCTTCAGATTCAGATCTTATTTGGGCGGCCATAGCTCCTATAGCTCGCCTTCGGATCTGATCTTTTTGCTTTGTTCTTGACGATGCTTCTCAGATTCAGATCGTCTTCGGGTGGCCATAGCTGCCATAGCTCCTCCTCGGATCTGATCTTTTGATTTATGGACAGATCTTGGCTGCAACGAGTCAAGATAGCAAAAATCATGCGCAAAACAAGAACGTACCGTAGCTCACCGATCTTCTGGGCGAATTCCTCGTAGAGCGTGCTGATAACGTGTTAGGTTATCGGCGGAACGACGGCACGTAGATCACGACAGATAACAAAAAGTAAAACTGGAATAGAGCAGACCAAATTCTTTATTGCGAAATTCTGGTGTCAGGTTACAGGGGGGGTCTCCTCAACTATATATAAGAGGCGAACCCTAACTTCGTGTTGGGCCTGGATTCGATAAAGCAGCCCACATGGACCAGGACTTTTTCTTCTAGAAGGTGAGCCTAGCCCAATTAAGAGTTTTACAACAGAAGGTAGCCGCTCGTCCGGCTCTGCGTCGCGCCTTTGTGTCGGGGCTAAGCCGCAGCTTGTTTCTGGGTAGCAGTGGGCACAAAACCCGAAACCCGAAGACCGAACCCGAAATACCCGACCCCGAACCCGATAAACCCGAAAACCGATGCCCGAAATGTTTTTTCGGGTTGCAAAACTTAAAACCCGAAATTATTTCGGGATAATCGGGTTTGAATCCCCGGTACCCGAATTACCCGATCCACCCGAAATAACAGCAGCCCATGTTATCTTAAGCTAATTTGAGCCCAGTCCAAAAGGTAAAACTCCCACAGCCCATGTCGTAGCCCACGAGGCACGAAGGCAAGCAGTCACGTTTAGCCTTAGCCAGCGTAGCCGCTCGACGAAGCCGCCGCCCCCTGTGCTTGTGTCGCATCGCAGTCCGCAATCCCCGTCGGCGCCGCCCAGGTCCCAACTGCGCAACACTCCGGCGTCCCCGCCGCGCAGCGGGCCGGCTCCTCGACGCACCCGGCGTCGTCACTGCACAGCGCCTCGGCGTCGTCGCTGCACAGCGCCTCGGCGTCCTGGCGTCGATTCGATTCTCAATCAAGACAATGGAAGCATGAATTGAAGGACGGGTCAGCGAAAGAATCGTGCAATGTAAGTAGTTTATTGTTGCCGCAACTTGTATTCCGATTAGCTAGGGTCGGTTTCTGTTCAAATGTTGCATATCTGCATTCTATTCTTCAGAAACTGAGAAACGCATGACTTGTTCAATTGAATTCGGGTAATTTCGAGTACCCAAAACCCGAACCCGAACTTACGGGTACCCGAAATGTCGGATCCTTGATTTTTTCTGCTAATTTCGGATCCTGATTTTGGAAACCCGAAGTTCCAATAACCCGAAAAACCCGACCCGAAGTTTTCGGGTAACCCGAATGCCCAGTGCTATTTCTGGGCACTGTTTTCCTTCATTTCGGGTTGAGCGTGTTGTGTTGATGGATAATGCGCCGAGGCAGTCGATGTGTGACACACACACACACTGGACGGGATAAGTAACTGCTACTGAACATGCTGTTTGCTCGCCCATGCCTCATCCCGTCGTCGGTTTTCAGAACTGTTTCTCCCTACAAACGTGTGATTGCCGCATTCCTAGTTGCATCATCATCGCTAATCAGTTGCCCATACCTGCTTGCTGCAAGTAAACCTGGGCCATAGCCACACACAGTGAATTCCGATCTGCGCGCACATGGAGCGAGCGGCCCATGGGGCGCGTGGTTGGTTGCCCGGTTGCCGCGGCCCGCGCGCAGCTCCGTCTGGCACGCGACAGTGCCTTGCTGATTGCTTCAACAGTTGTAGATCCATGCATGTAGGAGTACGTGAACCGATTGTCCATAGAGGAAACAGCGCACATCTAATCGATCAGCCAAGAGACTGAATACTCGATCCGCAAGGAAGGCTCTCGTTCCCCAGCTCCCCCCAACAGTGCTCGTGAGTGCTTCTTCTTCCATGGTCTAATCCGGCCCCTCCCCTGCCGTCACCGGCTTTCCGGCCGCGTGCTCCAGGGTGAGGGACCCTTCCCTGTACAGTTCTAGAAGTATTAGCTCCTATTAGTGTAGATCGAGTGGTTTATCCAGAGCTCGCCCATCGTCTTCTTCTCGGAGACGATTTGTTCCTGGCGGCTTCTGTGTGTAGCTGTTGTGGCCGTTGCCTATCACTCTGCTGAGTAATTAGTTTATGGCGCGACCTGGTTTTCTGTTCAGTTCTTCCTGTGTGGATATGATGTTGCCTTGATGGCCGTTGTCCTCGCCGGCTTCCTTTCCGGCGAGTGTATTCTCCCTTTTCTTCTTTTGCTCTGTTCCTCGTCTGCAGGTACCACTGAGACGATTTCTTTGCTGGTGCTTTTAGTTAGCAAAATTCCTCGGCATGCGCTGCCTTTTCCTGATTCGGGTCGATCGCTTCTTGCTGATCCCCAATCTCTATTGGGAAAGGTTCAGTCAGCTCGACCCGGTGAAGCTCATCCCAAATCTACGGCCGCGCTTTTCTCAACCTCGTCTGTTGGTGCTGGTGCTGAGGCGACTATTGGGTGGACCGCCGGTGAGTCAATCAACCAGCATCTTGAGGCCTCTTCCCGTCCTCGGCGCGGTGTCTTGCCGGCTTCATGCTGTGCTCACCGACTGGTCCCGTCTGTGGACGGAGGCGCTGTTGTTGGAAGTCCTGCTACTTCTGTGCCGGCGAAGTCTTCGTTGTCGGTGTCGGCGAAAGCAATTTCCCAGGAGGACCTTAGTGTATTTTCTGTTTTCTTTTATGTCCTTCTCATCAATAAGATGGTCCTGTGTGCTATTTGTATCCTTTGTAAAGACTTTTGTAAAATGCTGATGTACCTGCTTCATGAGTGATGGAGAATGTTCCGGAGCCCCTTGTGGGCGTCTGGCCTTAAAAAAAAAAAATTGGATCAGCCGGGCCTACGCGTGACTTCGCATAGTCCGTGTAGTTTGTACTAGTAGTACCTCTTGAGGAGAGGACCTGAGGGGTTGACTGCAATTTGCAAGTCGTCTGACAGAATCAGTTGAACGTGTTCTGTCAGCAAATTAAAGAAGCTCCAATCTAGTAGGTGCAAGGGGTAGACCTGCACAGTACTGTGAAGCAATTAGAGTCTGCACGGTGGAATTTGGGTGTGTTCGTTTCGTTTAGGACTAAAGTTTAGAGTTTAGAGATTGCTTAGATTTAGCGACACTCATTCACCAATTAACTTCACCGTTGGGACAAAGTTTATAATGCGGGAAGTAGTTCTACTTTCTCCTTTTTCTCACGGCAATACTATGCTGTTGATTTTTTCGGCAACAATTTCGTGTTGTTCATTGGTTTCTCTGGAAATGATTCGGGCGGCTGCCTCAATCGCAATGTGTGTTTTTTTACGGACTATTGCAGAGTCGACGCGTACTTGAAGTCGGATCGTCTTCACCATTCCACTCACTGACGCCCCATGCGCATCACTGCAGCATAATGCGCGCATAGAGTCGCCGGAACGGAGCTCCCGTGTTCAGAGTGCAGCGGGGTCGTGAAAACTCGCGCGGACAGCAGCCCATGCGTGATAGTGCCACGACGTCGTGATGGCATCGAGCCCTTCCTATATGGACCAGAACCGGTTGTTTGTGAACGCACGCCAACCACAAAAGCAGAGCAGCCGTACGCCCATGCGTTATATACAGACTGCGGAGGCGCGCAAAATAGATCAGTAGCCATGGATCTGCATGCAGGCCCGTTTGTTAATTGCACGTTAATTTCGTAGCGTGCTGGGAGATACGTGGTAGAAGTTTGTTGATTGGTTTGTTATTTAAGAGGAAACGTCCGTATGTCGAGGTTGTACGATGGTTTCGTGGAGCATGGTCTCTCTCGACTTGGTGCGTAAAGGTCCATGCATGTTCAATGATATACAGTCCTATGGCACATTGTTCATCCCTTGCGCCCATGCATGGCACCCAAAAAAACCACCGCCGTCGAGAGGTTCAGTCATCACTTCGCCGTCGCGGTTTTCTTATATGGTATACAACCCTACTCCCTCTGTCTCAAAATAGATATCACTGTTGACTTTTTTGACCGCTTGTCTTATTCAAATTGTTTGCACAAATCTTATTTATTTTTTTATAATTTGTTTTATCATTGAATATATTTTAATCATAACATATTTGTTTTTATATTTAAATAATTTTTTTGAATAAGACGAATGGTCAAACATGATGTCCGGCGACACCTATTTTGGGACGGAGGGAGTATGTGCTAACTACCGCCGGTTGCTTCCGCCATCGGCTTTGCTCGGCCCATGCCTGTTTAAGTGAGTAGGGGCCGGACTCAGACCGACGCAAATAGCGACTGATCAATCGGCACGTGAAGCGGCCCGCACGAAGCCTGTCACTCACTTTGGTTGATCCAAGATCATGATGTCTTCACCGATCCTTCACGGAAACAGCGCATATATTCTAGCTACGAGACCGATGCATTCGTTCTGGTGTCGGGATGCACTACATGCGTCCTTGTGTTTTATTCCTCTCAATTTTAGACCGATGCGGGAACACCCCCGCTAGCTATAGAAAGACCTTGCCACCAGAGAGCATCCGATTATGTGTTTATCTGTTTTCTTTACCTCTTACGAAAAGAATATGAACGAGGAGGAGATTACTTTCATTTGTTTTCGTCCCTGAAAGAAAACGATTCTTTTCCTGCAAGAAAAATACCTTTTTTTTAGATGCTGCAAGAAGAATACGAGTTGAAAGTAAAAAGCATTTCTGCGAGGAGCGCACCTTGTTATTAGATGTGGACCATGTGGTCACCGACGCATCGGCTTTGCCATCTTGGCTTCACAATCAGTTTTCAGGGCACGCCAGCTGCTCCCCGCTCTGAGCCACAAAACGTCCATGTCACCCTCGTCGTTATGTCATCATCGTCCACCTCAGTCGCTTCCAGATCCTCCATTCTCTATCTCTTTCTTCTCCCTTTCTTTCTTGCTTCCGAAAAAGCGATGCACTGGATGCGTGCATGGCCGCTAGCTAGTTACGACAGAGACGGATCGAATCCAATAATGTGGGCGAACAGAACATGGACCCCGAACCTGCCGCGCGGCAAGGAGCCATGATGTGAACGAGGAAAATTTTATGCGCGCGACACCGCGTCGTCCAGCTGCTCGCGGTTTCCATGCCATGCGTCCGTACGCACTTGTCGCTCCCTCTTTCGGAAACGAACCTGGCGGTCGGCGGGGCATGGACACGCGCGCGCGCGCACAAGACACGACCGGTACGTCCTTGCTGGTTCCGTCGCGAGTAGGGAACCCAACGTAACCGTGAGCCCGTGTCCTGCATGCAGCGGTGGCGTGCAGGTCCCGGCTCCCATTAATCCACTTGCCGTGACAGCGAGAGGACCATGACCAGGAGCCGTGCACAAGCGCCCCCCGCGTGGCTCGTCGTCACTGCTCGCGAGTCGCGACCAGTGCAGTGCGCGCGTGCATGCACCCGCCCGGCCTGGTCGTCGTGTCCACGCGACTCTGTGATCGAGCAGTGTTTACTATGCGCGTCCCGAAAGAACCGGAATCTTAGGTCGTTGCTGCTCCGCGCCGCGCACGCCATGGATGGACCAGCAAGTACCTAGCTGGCTCGCTCAAGCGGCGTTCATGCACGAGGAGTGCGCGTTGGATGGAGGGATAGCTTGTCGCTGTTGTATGTGCACTGGGCGCGCGGTCTCGGACATGCATGCACCACCACCCGAGCGATGCCCTCCCGTTCAATGCCTCTTCCATCCTGCCTCTGTTTTCCTTTGCTTTTTTCCATGTTCGCACCATCTTTGTGTACTTTCTTCTCCCGCGCTCACGCGTGCGGACTCGCGGTGTCCGCGTCAATTCTGCAACGCGGCCGCTAGTAAAAGTGTATGGACTCCGACTCCATGCCAAGGAAACAAATCGGGGCCATGACGGACTGAAAATATTTGGTGAACCAAGGAATCAATGACGAGCAATGATTCCTCTTAAAGTAAGAGAAAACTTATATATGTACTAGCAAATTGCCCATGAGTTGCAACGGAAAAAAGAGACAATATTGTTATCCATTTAGTTCATTTGTGTGTCTTGATGTATTAATTATATATGTGTTGTTGCATCTGAGTTTGCATTTTCTTTTTGAAGAGGTCATAAAAATAAAGATGACCAGATGACACAAAGCATACCTTCATTGGTACTCCAAAGAAACAAAACTCCTACTTATCAAATGAAGATAAATTCAGGACAGTTTAGGTTGGAATGCAGATCGTTGAATATTTTGGTATTTTAGAACGTTACAAAACAACAACTATTTAGAACACCACTGCATTAGCTTTAGGGCTGCCATATAGAAGTAGCCAATTAGGAAATCTGTTTCCCTGCTATCCAAGTGTTGACGGAGCCCTCTTTCTTTTTTTCCCAGCTCACCCTCCTTCAATGGGCCCAACTCCCCTACCGGACTGAACCAGGCAGCCTTGAAACAGTCAAATTAAGCCCATACATGGCCCAGCCTGCGATCCAAGCACATCCCAACTGGTCCAAAATCGGTGCTAAGAGCATCTCCAAGAGAACCCCATAAAATTTGCCCTATAAACTTATTTTTAGGAGCAACCAAAAAAT
Source organism: Eragrostis curvula (assembly GCA_007726485.1). Taxonomy (NCBI): domain Eukaryota; kingdom Viridiplantae; phylum Streptophyta; class Magnoliopsida; order Poales; family Poaceae; genus Eragrostis; species Eragrostis curvula. The sequence continues at coordinate 5,621,399 of RWGY01000031.1, read as the reverse complement.
TATGAGGAGCAATTTATCCTCCTTCCTCCAACAGTCCCTCCCTAAAAATGGATCCAAACAAATTTGATTGGGCCACATCAGCATTTGGGGCCACAAAAACATTAATTGTAGTGGAAAAAGAAGAAATGGGGCCCCAATTCTTCCCCTATTTGTAGCTACAAATGAGGAGAGTTTAAGGGCTATGGGAAAGTTAGGGGTTGTTTTGAGGCCCTGTTGGTGATAGTTTTTTTTTTCCTAAAATTCCAATAACTAAATTTAAAGGTGGTTTATGAGGCTCTCTTTGAGATGCTCTAAGAACCTTTCTTCTACCTCAAGATTGCATCGCCAACTATGGCAATGGAAGCTTGCGGATTGGCGAGATTAGAGCACACCAATGCCAATGGATGAGCAAAACGGATTCAAAACATTCTTCCCTTGTTTCCCATTCAAAAGCCCCCCTAAAAACTCAAGAAAATCGGGAAAATCTGAACTCGAGTTTAACACAAGTTTTTGATTTTGAATTCAATTCACCAAAACTTGGCAGATCGGAGAGGAATAGAATAGAAAACATTGCAGGCCGAATACGAAAACACAATCTGACGATGTCTTTGAGACTTAATATGTAGTAGAGAATATGACTCCTAAATAAAAATAGAAGCGAAGCAGTAGAACGGTCGAAAAAGAAATGGAAGGGTTTGGATTCTTTGGAGATGTAAAAAAATGTGTGTATAACAACATAGTTTTTTAGAAAAATAGATATTAATATTCCAGACTCTGCATCGATAAATTCATATAGATGTTTCTTATCACATACACGACAATCCAAATGGAAGTGGAATCATCCACAATATGGTTCAAAAACTTCAAAGTTTAACTAATCAAATAAAACAAACTATTGCTGTAACTGCCTAGTAATTGGAAACAAAACATTTCATCACGGTGGTCTTAACTACATAGCTATCCCATTTTACATATGGTCTTTCTATTTTCTTTTGCGGAGGAAGCAAAATCTTTGAATGGGTTCCTCTGCACACTATAAGAGAAAAAATCATGCCTTGTGAAAAAATAATCATAACCAAAGCATGATATTTATGTTTTCTATCCGTCCCTTGTAAGCACCCCTTAAACATGTGGTGTACATTCAAAGATGGAGTTATATATTTTAAAATAAATTTATATCAAATTCGAAATAAATATGGAATTATGCCAATCAAAGAGACATGGTGTATGAACTCTTTTAGATTGCAAAAACAACATTTATCACTTCCATTCCATCACACTTAGCTAAACTATCATTAGTTATGGCGACTCCTTTTATCCTTATACCGCATAAAGACTTTTTAGCTTCCACATTTATATATGGTTGTATATGGCACAGCATTAGTAACAACTAAGGTAACGCTACATATATAGATCGAGCTGTAAATCACATATTATATAAATATGTGCCGCTAATCCATAAGTTAGGTATTCATAACTCTAACCACATGCTAATGCCAAGTTAAGAAGTTATTTTCAACTAGAGATCTTCTAAACAAAACATTCAAATGATTAGGCTCCTCGATATATTGTGTCCTCCAAAATATTTTTTGAGTACCATCACCTAAGTTCTGGTGTCGGGATGCAGTACAATACGTCCTTATGTTTTATTCCTCTCAAAGACATATGCAACAATGAGAATCGGATTGTGTATTTCCCTGTTTTCTTCACCTCTCACTAAAAGATTATGAACAAGGAGATTGCTTTCGTTTGTTTTCCTCCCTAAAAGAATACATTTTTTTTCTGCAAGAAGAATACGAGTTGAAAGCAAAAAGATTTTCTGCAAGGAGTGCTCCTTGTTAAGATGTGGTCACCGACGCATCTGTTTCGTCATCTTGGCTTCACAATCAAATCAGTTGGTTCAGGGCACGCTGGCTGCTCGTCCCTCTGCAACACAAAACGTCCGCACCCTTGTTATATCATGCACCCGGCCTGGTCGTCGTGTCCACATGACTCCGCGAGCAAACAGGAAGCTTAGGTCGTTGCTGCTCCGCGCCGCGCACGCCATGGATGGACCAGAGAGTAGCTAGCTAGCTCGCTCAAACCGAGGAGTGCGCGTTGGATGGATGGATAGCTTGTCGCTGTTGTGTGTGCACAGGGCGCGCGGTCTCAAACATGCATGAACCACCCAAGCGATGCCTCCCCGTTCAATGCCTCTTTCCATCCTCTGTTTTCCTTTCCTTTTGTCCAAGTTTCCATGTTCGCACCATCTGTGTATGTTACGTTCTCCAGCGCCTCATGCATGCAAGCATGCAGACTTGCGGTGTACGCGTCAATTCTGCAATACGGCCGCTAGTAAAGAGTGTTTGGATATGTGGAAGGCCAGGAAGCTAGGGTATGCTCCCTCCGTTCGGGAATCGCCAATTGATGACGTTCCAGACAACGAAATTGTGCTGGCTGCAGTTCAAACGAGCTGGTCATAACGACATCAATAACCAAACAGTGAGAGAGTACACATGCTTGGAGCCTCCTATTTGGAGGACTCCGTGTCTATGCCAAAGGAAACGAATCAGGGCCATGACTGACTGAAAATGTTTGGTGCGCCAAGGAATCAACGATGAACAATGATTCCTCTCAAAGTAAGAGAAAACTTATGTATGACTCCTAAATAAAAATAGAAGCGAAGCAGTAGAAAGGTTTGGACTATTTGGAGATGTGAAAAATGCGTGGACAATAGAACAAACTATATTGCTATAACTACCAGATATTGGAAGCAAAAGTTTGCATTGCGATGGTCTCAGGTACATAATTACCCCATTTTATATAGGGTTATATATGGTCTTTCTTCCTTCTTAATTTTGCAGCAGAAAGCAAAATCTTTGAATATGTCTATCTTCACACTACCTGCACAGAAGAGAAAAAATAATCGTGCCTTGTTAAAAACATCATCCGTACGATTGAGTCGTATTCCCTATAATAAATGCTATATGCCCCAACTAAAACATGATATTTATGTTTCCTATCCGTCCCTTATAACCACCCATTAAACATGTGGTGTACATTCAAGGATGGAGGTATGTTAATATAAACTTATTTCAATTTCTAAATAAATCTAGAATCAAAGGACATAGTGTATGAACTCTTATATTACAAAAACAACATTTATCACTTCAAAGTTCCATTCCATCACACTTTAGATCAACTATCATTAGTTATGGTGACGCCTTTTATCTTATACCACATATAAAACATTTTAGCTTACATAGTATATGGTTATGTATGGCACAACAAATTGTTTTGTCTCCTGATTTAGTTTTGGATGATAAGGATGAGCCAGCCGATCCTATAACATAATTTTGGAGTAGCCGGACAGTAACAACTAAGCTGACACTACATATATAGAATGAACTATAAATCACCTATGATATTAGTTACAAACTTAAACATGTGCCCATGATCTAGAAGTCAATATTCATAACTCTATCCACAGGCTGATGCAAGCTAATAGGTTATTTTCAACTAAAGATGTTCTAAACAAAACATTCAAATGATTATGTCCCTCAATATATTGTGTCCTCCAAAAATATTATTTGAGTACCATCACCTCAGTTACCCATTTATATCAATATAGATAGAAGAAAATTAATTTGTATTTATTAATTTCAGTAATTATTCTAACCGACATTCAATTCTTTGTTTCGAATTCCACTAAAATGTATGGTAGCATTTTTTTCCAAAGATCCGGAAACTAAGTGTTTCCGGTGTATATTAATATAAGAAGAAGGTGCCTTATATTCAGGGAAACGAGGCTAAACCGTACAAACTTAACTACCACCCCAAACTACTCCTATCTAGCAACCACACCAACATTTTTTATGCGGCCAGTCCATCAAAAACCGAACACTAACCGCACACAGGAACACAACCACCACCACGGCACCACCACCACACTTATGCCTCCGGCATAGAAAAGTGGCATCGCTGCCACCATGAATGACACAAATGGACAACCCAACACGGCGAGGAGACCCTAAGGCAACGCCTCCAACGAGGTGACGACATCAAAGGCACCGCCGTTGCCCGCTCCAGCGAGCTGGAGCTTGAGTTTTCACCCGGGAAAGCCTCATTGTATGGATGAATGATACAAGGCCACCTCAACAACACCTCCAACGAGGAAACGACATGAATTGGTGTCGTCGTTGCCGCACGGCAGAAACACTGAGCAGGCTTTTGCCCGAAGCCCGTACACCCAGCCATGCATACAACATTGGCATCACCGTGACACCAGGATGACAATAACAGCACCTCTTAGTCACCAGCACTGCCTACACCGCCATAGTAGAACTCACCACCAAGCTACCGCCGCATCGACAGCCCGTAGCACACCAACGTTGCCGACTGCATCGACAAATACCTCCACAACAACAACCACACCACTGAGGGCCTCCACAATGAACACGCCACCGCCGAGCCACTGTCGTCGCATCACCGGCGACCACCGAGGAGATACAAGCCTTACCACCATCGCTAGCATCCATCAGAGCTACACTACCGTCACCAGCCTCCACCCTCCACACGCGCTGCACCACAACCCAATCGACAACTCGCGCAGCCTTCTCCTTCTACGCATGCGGCCAACCAGCGCGCGTTCATCCTCCACACGCGCTGCACCACAAGCTCGTCGTCCTCGCACGGCTGCCGTGCCCTCCGTGCCGGCCACGTGCACACCGCACGCCTTGCCCGCCACGCATCACCTGCAGCGCTCCCACCATGCCGCGCGGGCCTGTCGCACGCCCGCCACGCTGCACCCACCGCGTCGGCCTGCCGTCGCACTCGCCGCTTCGGCTCCACTGCAGACCACCAGATTCATTGCCGGACCACTAGATCCAACCATCAGGGCGCCGGATCTCGTCGTACCGACACCCGACGTCGGCCTTGTCTTGCACCAACATCTCAACCACCGACGGCTGTACGCCTCCTACTAGGGCCTCGCCGCCGCCATCCTTGCCAGCCGCGCTGTTTTCGTCCGCCTGCTCTGGCGGCGGTGCGGCAGGATAGGGAAGAGTGGGGGTGGCGGCGGGCTAGGGTTCGAGTCGCCACCCGAGTCGCCCGCGTGGGAACGACGCGGGGGCAGGGACACTTCTAGCTCCAGGAGTCAACCGTGCGTGTTGGTGTGTTGCTTTGAAAACACACCAAATGTATATTAGCATAGAATATATCATTTAAGTTTGAGCTGATATTAATTTGAATAGAAGTTTGGAGAGGTATGAAATCTACAAATAGTGAGTAGCCCTATCAGATTTATTATTGACGCCATGAACCAAGAGATTTGACGCCTCATCAAGTGAACCATCGCAGTAAGATGAAGCCGCATTAAAAGAATTGTTTTTGTACCATAAAAGACTTAACTATTATATAGTAGGTCATCAACTGCATATGGGCAAACTTTGTTTGCCGCAAAATACATAACAGTTTGAGAAGGTTTTAAGGCTAACTAGTGAGAAGTTGTTAATTGCTTTCTTTATTCACTCATTTTGTTTTGGCAGTATTCGAGTAAAAGGTGGTGATGATACAACGGATATCCTTTTTGTGGTTATTATGTCCCCTATTGATTCATCTTTGGACACTAATTCAAGAGGTCGAATACTAATATGAATGCAAATACATGCTACACAATGTCAAACTGAAATGTTCTTAGTTGCCAAAAAAATATGAAACGTTCTTATTTTATAACGCCCAAGCTACTTGCAAGCATTTTATCAAATATCAACTATTTGTTAGTTGCATCCGAGTACCACATGTACCTCATATACGGATGCTCCGGTTCCCAGTGGAACCAGAAGCCGTACGTGCAAGCGTCCTGCGTGGCTCGTCGTCGTCACTGCTCGCCAGTCGTCGTGACCACCAGTAGCCAGTAGGCCTGGTCGCTCCCGTGCCTTGCCCACGACACAGTGAGCAGTGTATACTCCCGAAGGAACAGGAAGCTCGATCTGCTAGGGTGCGCGCACACGATGGATGGACCAGCAAGCTCCGCTCGGCTTGCTCAATGGCCCCGCGATTCATCATATTCATGCACCAGTAGTGCGCCTTGGATGTTTTTTTTTTTTTTTTTTGAGGGGAGCCTTAGATGGTGTATTTGTAACCAGTAGCGCACAGACCGCACACAAGAGCGACAAGTTATACATTGAGTGCGATATCTTATTTTCGTGTAACCATAAATAACTCGGTACGTCTACGGTATTTTTTGAGTGTGTGTACGGTTTTTGTAATGGCCGCGGAAAACAATGTTACTATTTCGAAAAGTACCCCAGGTGTCAGGTGAGATGCCTTGCCAGTATTTATAGAGTCGCGTAGGAAAAAAAGGGACCAACCCAATTGGAGTCGTCAACAAGTTTTAATCCGAGTCAAAATGGCCTAACAGAGGATTACCGCTGTAAAGGCCTCCTCCCTAGATGTTCGAGCGGCAGAGCCAAGTCGTAGCAACAAACAGGAACCATGGCGAGTTCGTCCGAGGGAGGAAGGGCAGGGAAACAGCCGGCGAATTCTTCCAGCCAAGGAAAGGAGGCGTCTCTGGCCGAGGTAAAATCAGAAAAGAAGAAGAAGAAGATTGTTAGGATGCCGCAGGAGCAGATCGCCAGCTACTTCTCGTGCGTGGTGCCGAAGCCAAGGCCCCTCCCTTTCGAGGGTTGTCCTCCTGGCAGATTCATCGACAGTATGGACAAGGAGTTCTTGGCCACCCTGCCCCAGGATATCGTAGACAGGCTGGCCACTGTGGATCTGAATTTAATGAACCAACGTTCTGCTGAAGTAAACAAGATAAATGAGGATTTTGCCAAGGAGATAGAGGACGTCCGGCGACAGTACTTGGAGAAAGGCTATGTGGAGTATGAGGTCACAGATGATGAAGATGAAGAAGCTCGAAGCCCTGCTGCTCCTGCCCCGCCAGCTCCTGGGCGGAGAAGGTACCGGCCTGGAGTTGCAAGGAAATCTGGATCAACAAAGAGGATCAACTGAATAAGCCACCAGTGATTTTTTTTTTTGACTGTCTCCACCAGTGAAATTCAAACAAACATCAGCTTTGTCTGTATGCTTCAGGCTCCTTTTGCCTGTTTAGCTGTTTAGGATCGATCAATCATATCTATGGAGGGATCCCCCATCTATCTATGTAAGGATCCCTTCGATTTATCAATTTATTTTGGATTAGAATTCCCATGTAACTTCGTTGTGGCTTTATCAGTATTTATCTTTTTTTTTGCGAATATATCAGTATTTATCTATATTTATGTTCTGCGGTACTTCTAATTCGTTAGGCATGCTTTTATGCTTCATTCATTTTTTCAGTGAACAAAGTAATTTGGTCTCAGTTTCAATGCCTCGAAAGAGTTCAAATGCAGGTAGTTGATGGGCGTGCTAGGTCAAACCTTTGGGGATCTCATCTAAGTTGCTTTGGTGCTCCAGCTGCAGTTCTATTACTAGCCGAGAGAGTGTTTGCAGAGAGATCTTTTCAGAGCTATCAATATATCACCGATTTCTTGAGGAATTTTATCATTTTTCTTGTTGTGGAATAAACTTCTTATACTATATTGTTTGTTTTTTGAAAATTCGCTTTTGTTCCTCTCCCAACAAGAGGAGCTACAAGTATTTAGTTGAGAGTTTCATATTCATCAGAATCTTACTAACTATGCCTCTCTCATCAATTTCTATAGTTGATGATAAGTTACTGTTTGTTCTTTCCTACAAGCATGCTAAACGGTACGAACATTAGCCATTTTCTTCTCTAGTCAGGTTTGTGTAACCGCGCTCTCAGGCGTTTGGGATTCTGCGCCGTGCGATTCAAATCCAGGACGAGTGTGGCTTTTGGTTTTTACCTATCATGGTAACAAAACATGTTGGTACGCTCCTCATCTCGGCCAACGATGAAGCAGTCAATCGCAATAGCTATAGTGGTTGGATCGCCAGCCTCCTCCGCCTGCTCACCCCTTCCCCTCCTGTTTTGCTCTCTATGGCGGCGACCAAGGCGGCGCGCCGGCGGCTACCTCGTGCTTCCTCGTCCAGCAGTGCGGCGGCGGCTCCCTCCCTCTTCCATCTGTGGCACGGCACGCCCCCCTTGGACGTGGAGGTGAGGGCGACGGTGGCGCCCTCATTGTGAAGCCAGAGGCGGTGTGGCGCCTCCATGTGAGTTCCCTCTTCTTCCTCTCGGTTGTTTTCTCTTTTTCCCTTCGATTCGTAGCGTGAGAGATTGACTCCCGTGCTTTCATCTTGAGGGGTTTTCAGTGGTAGAGACTGATCTTCCATCGCCGCTGCACGCGACGATGCTCCTGGCCCCTCCTCTTGCGTAAGTAGGGACGGTGGTGTTCCCCTCCTTCTTCCATCCAAGGGCGGCAGCGGTCCCCTCCGTCGATTTGTCCCCATTTGTGATATGATGTTGCCTAGGGTTTGTGGTTTGGAATCGATGGTTTCTGTATTTGTCCATCCATGAATATTGCATGCTTTTTTTGCAGGTGTTTCTTAATTTAATTTTTCTGATTTTCGCCCAGATTTTCCTTCTTGAGTTTAGCTTCTTTCAGAGCTTGTTTCTCTCCTGTGCCATGTTGACCTCATGTTCCTGGTCCTTTGATTGCTTGGTTGTGTTTGTTTTGGATGCCGTCTCCTTGCTCTTGTGCTGTGTGTTGCCTGATATTCGTGATTGCAGGTTGCGCACATGGCCGTCGTCAATCTGAGATTCCCTCAGGTTTGTTGCTGTCTGCCTTGTGAGCGACAAGTGGTGGTGCACAGCAGCGGCACAAGGGTCAGCGTGCGGCGGAGAGGACGGCGGCGCATTCAGGCTTCCAATGACCTTAATGGTTGAATTTAGGATTCAGTATTCTTGCTTTTAGTAGTAGCTGTAGTAGAAAATTAATTTAATATTGACAGTCTAATAGTTTTCTGCTGTAAAGCCATTTGTCGAAAGCTTTTAGTCACTAACAAACAAAGGGAGCATATACTGTGCAAACCACCTAAAAGTTGTAAACTTGAAAACTAGCAATATGAACCATTTGATCTTGCATCTAAGGCCAAGATGACTGCATCTAAAAGGCTTCAAGTCCAAGACACCAGAAACTTCAAGGGGGCAGCTGAAAAATAACCAAAAGCTAAAGGGCATCACATGAACCATCCTGATGGTTGATACAACATCCGACGACTGTTTCTCAAAAAAAAAAAAAAAAAACATCCGACGACTGACGTTGCAAGTTTCCAAGTTTGCAACTTTTAGCTTGTTTGCATTGGATATGTGCCCACTAACAAACTGATAGTAGGGGTTGTGAACATCTCTTGTTTTGGATGGACACTACAATTCCAACAATACAAAGATCTGCTGATGGAGCAAACTGATAGTAGGGGTTGTGAAGTAATTTAGTTTTTTTGCACCATCAAGAGAACAATGTAATTCACTGTCCTTTTCTCTTCAGGTGGTTTTGTATGCTAATATCTAATTAATAGCATCACTGAGTACATTAATAAAATCGAGTTCATAAATCTTTTGCTGAGGAGCAGAGGAACTAAATCATGACCTGGTGATCATTATATGTAACTGACCTGCAACATTTGTATGATTTCCTTTCTTTTTTAGGGGAAACAGGAGGGGATTCCCCTATTGTACTTTTATTAAAGTTTATGCACAGGTTAGTTTTGTACAAGTGTCAGAACTAAAACTATTTACAAAGACTGCAGCCATGATTCCATATCATGAACTGCACCAGGCTTAGCCCTGTACATCGAGAGTTTGAAAATATCTCTGAACTCTTGCTTCAGCCTGGGAAAGGATAAGGCACTCCCTGCCACGAACAGGGGAACTAGGGCAATTAGACGGAACCGAATGGCGAAGATTGTAATTGAACGAAGTAGCAGGTCCTGGCCCTGGACCTCATCGGCGCGGCGGTGCCGTGGTGAACAAATCCAAGATGAAAACAAATCCAAGGCAGGGTTGTGCAGAAGCTAAGCCTAAACAAATCCAAGATGAAAACAAACCTAAACTCTCGGTCCCCGTTTATAGCTCACAGGGCCGGCTAACCAATCGCTAACAAATGAACTAACTTCCTGAAATTATTCAGCCATGCTTATCGCTTGGTTGCTCCGCACGCGTCGCTGAACCCTGCGGCGATGTCGTTGGTACTGAATACCGGTCCTGCTACTCCCATTGAAGAGGATATTGTTTTTATGTGTCCAGATTGACCAAATCGCCAGAATGACTACTTCCATGTGTAGCAATTAGTAACTCTATGGAAAGCTCCTGCAGTTCTCTTCCATTATCTCTACACAATTCAGTTTTTTTTTCCTAGTTGAATAGACTACCAGTTTGATATTGCCACTTCATTTGTTCAACATCACTAGTTTTTTTCTTTTCGTTAGACTGAATGTGTGGGTTACTGACGTCTCTTTCAGTCATAGCTAATCCATCTTATTCTATAGAAATTACTGATTTCCCAGAAGATTTGTATTTTTTGTTTTCTCCATTGATACTCTCGTGTACACTGCATAAAAGGAGGGACAAGCCATCCATAGCTGGTCCTATCCTAAATGTGCAAACTGAACCAACTAGGGAGCGGGATCAAGCTCGAGGAGGCAAGCAGCATTAGCATGGACCTGGAGCGGTTGTCCCCGTCTCTTTTTGGTGTTGTTATAATCTCAAGGTGTGAACATATAAATATAAATCTCTGTTGCCTTCCTTTGTACTTCGACAAAAAGAAATAAACATGTCAATTGTTACCTGCTCATATGCCTTGGTCCATACTGCATCAGCATTTCCTATTTCCTTTCAGACTTGAGTGTTCATACCAGTGTTTTTCTAGACGCGCGTCTAATGCGTCTAGACTTGAGGTTAACGTTGAGTCTAGGCCCTAGTCACCACTCTAGACACAAAACGCGTCTAAGACCGTCAAGGCGGTCTTTGACTGTGTATACGCGACCTCTAAACACACGCTAAACATATTTAGACAGCCTAATTTGCATCTAAACGATCGTCTAGACCAACAAGACGTGATCCACATGGATTACTAGAAGGAGCAAATGAAAGATATTAATGGTTAACCAATGCATTTAATTAATTTATTATGAATTAGCTATTTATTTAATATTTAGCATGCTTACTATGTTTGTAACTTGTGAGAATTAAGAACTAGTAAGTGATAACTGTTTCTAAATTTGACATTTGTCATTTCAATGATGTATATTTGAATTTTTATCCAAAAATAAAGCTATATATTTGGGGTTTTTTTTGCTGCTATAGTGTAAAAAAGTATGATATGTATAATCCGTCTAGACGTCGTCTAGACCGTCAAGACGCTAGTCGCCAACCCAACATCTGTTTTCATCTAGCGTCTAGAAAAACATTGGTTCATACTGATACATCTAAGGATGTGTATAAAGGCTCCGTAATGTTTCATACTTGATTTATTGGCCTCAGACACTCTTGACTATGTCACCTAGAGAATATGCAATTTTCTTTGAGATTTCTGACGCATATTCAACATTGTCCTGTATAGTGCACATTTACAGGTTGTTGTGCTAATACCACACATTTTCAAATTGCTGTGATAATGCCCACAACAACTATAAAAATGTGGACTGGACTACAGATCCATCTTAGTAGGTTAATCAAAACAATTAGTTTCGCATGCCTTCTTCAATTAAGATTGTGAGAAAGATAGCATTGTCGATATATACTTTCTCTTTTGCACTGAGTGTGGGCAAGAGCATTGTCGATCTATACTCTTAATCTCACATAACTTTGATAGTTATTTATGATATATTATACTGTGACCACTTCTGAATACAGTTTTCTCACCTTTTGTAAAACCTGTTGTAGGGATTTCCCCATATTGATAATAAATATCATGTGCATGCTACTTGCTCATTGATTAATTCAGATCAATGCATAGTACGTATTTTGAATGATGTCAGTATTTTGGTCTTTGTATTGAACTTATAAGCTTTTAATGTATTTTGAAAAATATCTTTTGTAATGTAACATGCTTCATGTTTGGGTTTCACATGTAGATGATTTGCAAATGGGACCATCATTTAAGGCAGAATGCATGGGAATGGAAACCGACAATGCCCGTAGCGTCTGAGGAGAAGCCTCATGACATTCTGTTTTTGCTGCCGCAACCTTTCTTCTATACAAATCATTGTAAGTTGTTCTTCTGTCCTCATGTTCTTCTATAGTGAAACTAACTTCTATACATTGTGATTGCTGTGTCATGTGGTTCCAATTACGCATGGAGGCAATATTTGCCTTCATGCTGAAACTTTTCAAATTGCCTGCATGAGGCAATAATTCTATGTTGGTTGTTTGTTGCAGGAGCTATAATACATGAAAATTTTGAAAGGCCTAATGGTTTAAAAACCTTGGTCAAGTTGTCCTACTTATTCTATACTCCTGTTTGCTGATGCAGTTGAGAATATCCATCTTTGTTGTTATTGCATATATATTTTTCTTTTCTCAGGCTCATACCATGTTATTGATCAAATAGACATTTGTTAAATATATAGATACTAGATTAGTACGACCTACATCATGTTCCACAAGCTCTGGGAATAGAATCAATGGTGAATTGTTCACTTGGGGAGGGCCATGCATTTCTCTAAAGAGAAGTCAGTTCACATCAATTGTTGAAATGAGAACAGCTCTCTGATTTTTTTAATTTTTTTCGGGTGCATATGATGTCAAAAACATCCTATTTACTCTTAACTCTAGCGGACTACATATTATTACACATTTATTTATTTGTTGGTTAATTTTCTTTTCTAAGAGGTTTCCTTTAAGCCTATCAGGGAGCCTGATCAAGTTCTTAGCTGGCCTGTAAAGTGTTGTCCAGTTGTACAACTTGTGATAGCGAAAATAATTCACACGATTGATTGCATTGATTGAAAGATTGAATACATATAGAGGTAGGGGAGCCGCTACGGCAAGCCCTGGCTACCGTGCATGGGCCTGTGGACATGATGCACAAGGCCCAAGGCCATGCACGGCCTAAACATGATCAGATGCAAATCATTAATCTGACACCCCCCCGCAGTCGGAGCGTCGAAGTCAGCCACTATGACGGACATTCAGACTGGAACGAAACTCTGTGAAAACAGAAGAAGGGAGGCCCTTGGTGAAGATGTCCGCATACTGGGATGTAGTTGGGACATGTAGCACTCGAACAGCCCCGGCGGTGACCAAATTTCGGACAAAGTGCAAGTCGATCTCAATATGCTTCGTACGCTGATGCTGAACAGGATTTGTGGATAGATAGACTGCACTGATATTGTCACAATAAACCAAGGTGGCACGGCGGACGGGACAGTGAAGCTCATGTAACAATTGGCGCAACCAACAGGACTCCGCGACGGCATTGGCAACAGCCCGATACTCGGCCTCCGCACTGGAACGAGAAACGGTAGCCTCACGTTTGGAAGACCAGGAGACCAAATTGTCACCAAGGAACACTGCATAGCCGGATGTGGAGCGACGTGTCTCGGGGCAGCCCGCCCAATCAGCATCAGAGTAAGCTACTAGATCAGTCGACGAGGAGCGGTGAATCTGGAGGCCGTGATCCAGAGTTCCCTTCATGTAGCGCAAGATGCGCTTGACCAAGGCGAGATGAGGCTCAAGTGGATCATGCATGAAGAGACATATCTGCTGCACAGCATAGGCGATGTCCGGACGAGTGAATGTGAGGTACTGTAAGGCACCGGCGAGGCCCCGAAAATGAGTAGCATCATCAACAGGAGTACCCTCAAGAGATAACTTAGCACTGGTGTCAACTGGGGTCCTGCAAGGCTTACAATCAGCCATACTGGCACGATCCAATATCTCTAACATGTAGTGGCGCTGAGAGAGAAAGAGCCCGGCATCGCTGCGTGTGACAGTCATGCCCAAGAAATGATGCAATGGTCCCAGATCCTTCATAGAAAATTCTCCGGTGAGCGCAGCAATCACTTTTTGAAGAAGAGACGATGAGGATGCAGTGAGGATAATATCATCAACATAGAGCCGCAAGTAAACTGTATCTGATCCACGCCGAAAGACGAATAGGGAAGTGTCCGATTTAGCACCAATGAAGCCCAAAGACTGAATAAATGTGGCAAATCTGCTGTACCATGCACGGGGCGCTTGCTTCAGGCCATAGAGAGATTTATTGAGCCAACAGACATAATCCGGATGGGCAGAGTCCACAAAACCAGAGGGCTAAGCACAGTAGACCGTCTCTGAAAGAGTCCCATGAAGAAAAGCATTCTTCACATCAAGCTGACGGATAGGCCAATCCTGAGAGACAGCAACAGATAGCATAGTACGTATGGTGGCGGGCTTGACGATAGGACTGTAAGTCTCACCAAAATCGATGCCGGGGCGCTGTGTAAAACCTCAAAGGACCCAGCGAGCCTTATAGCGATCAAGAGAGCTGCCAGGATGCATCTTGTGGCGGTAGACCCATTTACCAGTGACAATATTAGCATCAGTGGGAGCAGGAACCAAGTCCCATGTGTTATTGGCCTGGAGAGCGGAGAATTCCTCAATCATGGCGTCACGCCAATTAGGATCCGAGAGAGCGCCACGATAAGTCTTCAGGATGGGTGACAATGCAGCTGCCTGTAGATCAAATATCTCTTTAGGTTGACGAAAACCAGTTTTGCCTCGCGTTACCATGTTGTGCTGATTCTGGACAGAGGGGATTGGCACGGCGTCGCGAGGCAGGGGCCGTGGCGCCGGGACGGGTGCAGCAGCGATGGGCGCGGCTGGAGCTGCTGGTGAAGCCGGCGCGGGTGCATCTGGACTTGGAGGAGCAAAGACAAGGCTGGGACTTGGAGGCGGCCCGGGTAGGTCGCGGCCTGGTGTAGACGGCCCAGGCGTCCCGCTACTGGCAGCGGCCTGGGAAGAGGTACCAGGGGCCGCAGCGGGAAGTGAAGAAGCTGGAGGCGCGGGTGGGTTGTGCGGCCCACTGCTGGCAGCAGCCTGGGTGGTGGTGACCCCAGGGGCAGCAGGGGGCGGCACCGGGTTGCCGGGAGACGCCAGGGTACCAGTCGTGCCAGCATCGACCTGCTGAGGGGCAGCACGACTGGAAGGGGGGAGGCCTCCAAGTGTACCTGCAGGAAGAAGATTGCCAACTGGAAGTGGCGGGTTAGCGTCATCATAATCCAGGAAATCAAAGTAGGATGAAGGAGGTGCCGAGCCGAGTTCGGCAAAAGGAAAGGAGGTCTCGTCGAAGACGACGTGACGGGAGATGATGATGCGGTTTGTGGAAAGATCAAGGCAGCGATAGCCTTTGTGTTCTGGGGGATATCCGAGGAAGACACATAGCGTGGACCGTGGCGCTAATTTGTTGGGGGCGGTAGCGGAGAGGTTGGGATAACACTTGCACCCAAAAACACGAATATGGTCATAGCGAAAATAATTCACACGATTGATTGCATTGATCGAAAGATTGAATACATATAGAGGTAGGGGAGCTGCTACGGCAAGCCCTGGCTACCGTGCATGGGCCTGTGGACGTGATGCACAAGGCCCAAGGCCATGCACGGCCTAAACATGATCAGATGCAAATCATTAATCTAACAACTTGGAGTATTTTTCTCCACCATAATTCCTTGAGCTCGGTGGATGCAAACTTCACAGACTTTCAGCATAGGCCAATACATCAATATGTGATAATTATGGCAAGTCACATGGACTGAAAATGTCTAGGAACATTTTAAATTGATGCTTGGATCCTCATTCACTCTCTTTTTTCGTATGTGAGGGTTCAATAATAATAATAAACTATGTTAAATTTTATACAATGTTATAAATATTTTAAATAGTATAGTAAGTCTAGCCGCGTAAATACGCGGGCAGCCATCATAGTGGGTGGATCACATAGGAATCACGTTAGTGTTACATAGCTCCAGCATTACTGCCACTGGTTGCACAAGCGCGTTGTGGGTAGTACGCCAGTAGCTAGCATAGCTTGTCAGGTAGAGGGGGCGCCTAAACAAAGTCCAATGGAAGCGGACAGGCATGACGATATCTAAGACACATATAGAGGGGTGGTAGGGGAATGCGTGAGATGAACCTGAACAGCCTTTGGTTCCTTGCGATATATTCCATTACAGCGTGCAACAAGCATAATGAGTTCCCATAAAAAAAAACAATGCATAATGAGCATGAGTAACGTTTACAAACAAGCCTACACATGGTACAAGTTGGACTTCAAACGATCAACATCATACATTTTGGAGGGCTTGAGCCCCTGTGTGGCGTTGAAGAAGTTGAGCATGCGACAGGGGATCAGCATCCCGTGGTACAGGTTGTCGCGCGGCTTGTTCCGCAGCGTGTCCGCGAGCGCCGCCAGGCGGTAGTACGCGTCGTCGTCCGTCTTGCCGACGTAGTCGTAGGGCTCGTCGGCGAACATCCGCGGGATGGTGGAGAAGTACTCGTATGTCTTACCGTCGTTCATGTTCTCGGTGCAGTTGAGCACGACGATGTCGGCGTGCACGATGATCTCCATCGCCACCAGCACGCGGTCCTCCTCCTTGTCCAGGTTGCAGAAGACGAAGCGGACGTCGACGACCGCGCGGACGGGCCGCGGCTGGAGAGAGTAGGCGAGCCGCAGGTGCGCGCGCCGCTCGTAGAAGTCCGGCCTGGTGATGATGCTGAGGAACACACGCAGGTCGACGGGCTGCTATGCGAGCTGCCCGGATGTCGACGCCGTGGCATCGTTGCTGCATGACGACGCGAACACTTCCTGGAGCTTCAAGTTGTTGTTGGGGAAGGCGACCAGGTAGAGAACTGCAACGAGAAAGGAGAGGAGAGGATTACCAGTGGGATGGTACGGGATGGGAGCGCTTGAGCGAAGGTAGGAGAAGAAGGTGGCGCCATCATCGGCGTGGTTTATCTGACCCCGACGCACTCAGGATTGGATTAGCTACCTAGTGCACCGCTTAAGTTGGACGTGTACTCTACTTAAAGATGGCCGGTGATCCAACTGTGGTAGTAAAATCTTGCAGCGGTGGGCCATAAACTACTACTTGACTGGAGTGATCCACGCTTCTATGTTCAACTTTTTATATGTTATTTGTGCAAATCGAAGTCTTGAGGTGTCAGATGCGGCGTTTTCTTACAGCGACATGCGGCCTAAAAAAATGGCTGAAATATCTGGATCTGCTCGTTTGCCAGCAATTTCTTCTCGGAAGTTGACCAAGCTCTTTAATTGCATTTACTGGCTTGATCGGGATACGAGGAAGGACAGGCACAGTCAAAAGTTTTCTCTTTCCTAAAATTTGTCTTGGAAACAATGAAATAAAAGTTGCCATTGAGAGTGGCCTTAGTACTATATTTTGAAAGGACAACTTTTCTGCTTTCGAGATGCATGGAGACGTTCAGAAAAAATACTTTATTTTCTGTTATGAGTTTAACTTTTGACATTATGTAAACCTTGGTACTTGGTTACTGCCTTGTAAGTTTTTGAGAAAATTTCTTCTATGGCCTCAAAACAAATGCAGCTGCCTTTCATGGTCTTTTTAGAGTTAAAGTTCCCTATGAGGACCAAAATCAATTTCCGATTCTCTCCTTAGCCCTTCCGTTAGTTTTAGGACTTCACGGTGTTAACGGTAAAAGTTGTCGTAGCCCTAGGTTCCGGATATTCCAAATACTATTTTAAGACTTTTTCCGAAGACTTGCCTTGCACGGTATAGTTTACGGAAAGGATACGATCTCTCTGTTGGATACGGAGAAGGAGTATTGTAATTAGGAAGGACTCTGATAAGCGCTAACTAGCCTATAAATACACATGTAACCCCCCCCCCCCACTGGAGAAATCTATCTGGCACCTTGCGAAACCCTAGCGCAAAGGCTGCCACATTATACAAGATCACACTGGACGTAGGGTTCTTATCCTTCGGGAGGCCTGAACCAGTATAAAACCCTATGCGTGTTCTTAGATCGATCTCGCTACCCAAGTTGTTCCCACCGATGCAAATATCTGCCGAACACCCCGTTCAATCGGGTGACGACAGAGGCGCGCCAGGTAGGGGAGCAGCGTCGAGATTCCATCAAGAGCATCTGATGGGATCTGCGAACAACATGAAGTTTCCTGTCCGCGCCGAGTTTCGCTTCGGATCTTTGGCTTTCATCGCCGATGGGAACGGAGATCTTCAACAAGTCAACTCGCCGGACGCGCAGGAGGCGCTTCTGGCGGAACTGGTGGCCTCGATCAACCTCCACGACGGAGTCGTCCAGGAAGAGCGTGAGACGATGTCTTCGGAGGCGCATATGCCATTCGGGTTCATGAATTCGGTGGGTGCGTGCCGGGAGGCTGCGACAGGGGTATGGGGCTCTCCTTCGGGAACCCTACCAGAGGCGGAATCCTCTTCGGATCCGATCTCTGGCTCTGCCCTAGAAGCGCAAGTCGTCCAAGCAATACTAGAAGGATGTTACATTCCGGGCTTCGGGATCGGGAGCCCGGACAGTGACGATGAATCATGGAATAGCGAAGACGGCCCTGAGATTGGGGGTGATTCCCAAGACGATGGCGTTGACCCCGCTCGCCAGATCTACATGGCTGGGCGGGATTCGGAAGGATCTTCTAGCAGTTTGCCCACTATCAGATCTCTGAAGTCCCGATCCCAGGCTCCGTCGACTGTAACGCCGCGCAACCTTGGTCCAGAGTTTGACGCCATCCGGCTGCAGACGGTGCTGGAGTCGCTGAATCGGTTGGCCCCCGATGGCACCCCCTTGGCCCCACTGGTTCAACAAGTCGCCGAACTCGCAGGTCGCCTTAACGCGACACCACATGCGAACAATGGAGTTGCTGCAGCAGCCGCTGTCTCCAACCTTCGGGGAAGACTCAGGCCAACAAATGATCAAAGACCATCTGCATCCGAACATGGGTCATCGTCCGACCGCCGAAGGCGCCAAGATCGGGAGTTGGCACCATCTGATGCCCGCCATACCTTGAATCGGCAGCGCAGGGCACCCTCCGTTCATCAGCGCCTGGGTGGGCGACCTTCACAAGCACCAAGACGATTCGGATCCTTGGGTCCACCACGTCTTGCTTCAGAAACTGGGCCACCGGCCTACCAAGCCCTTGGCTCTTATCTCCGATCAGTACAGTGGCCCGACAAGTTCAAACCCAATCTGGCGGAGAAGTACAATGGCAACGCTGACCCCGGGGAATTCCTGTCCATCTATTCCACGGTGATTGATGCGGCTGGTGGTGACAAAAGAATCAAGTGTTGTTATCTGCCCACAGCCCTAACTGGAGCTGCGCGAACATGGCTGACGAACTTGCCACCTTACTCCTTTGATTCCTGGGGTGAGTTGACAAGGATTTTTAAAGGAAATTTCCTTGGTTCCTACACCCGCCACGGAACCGCGGATCAGTTGAAGAATATCAGGCAGAAGTCAGATGAGCCTCTTCGGGACTACACCAAGCGCTTCTGTCAGATGAGGAACACCATCCCGAAGATCCATGATGTGGAGGTCATCGGAGCCTACCGGGATGGATGTTTGGATGTGAAGACCGTGGAGACAATCGCTGAAAAAGAGCCGACTACGGTCGCTGAGCTCTTCAACATTGCAGAATCCTTCGCCAAAGCAGCCGATGCCCGAGCTCGTCTCAATGATGGTAAGGGCACGGGCCAGAAGAAGAAGGCAGATGATCGTGAGGTCATGGATGTAGAACAGAGGGGACGGGGAGATTGTCGCTTTCCCAAGAAGCGCGGCCGTGATCATGACCGCCCCGAAGGCGCTCTGAAGTGGTTCCCCGTACATAGGCGCACTTCGCATGACTTTGATGAATGCTACGAGTACAAGAAGATGGAGCAACAGCGGTTGGCCGAAGGCAAGATCAGGCTCCATGATAGGGATCGTGGCTACCCCAGAAACAACACTCCACACCGTGTTGAACAACAAGATCGTGATGATGAAGAGGAAAGATACCCTGAGATCAATATGATCTTCGGGGGAAGTTCGGCCTTGGCCTCCTGGACACAGTACAAGAAGATTTACCGGGAAGTGTTGGCCGCAGAACCCTGCACCAAGAAGCTAGAGTGGTCCGATACCCCGATCACCTTTGGCGTCGAGGATCACCCGAAGAGCTTACCAAGTGGGCCAGAGCTGTCGTTTGTTGCCAAGATCATCGTGCATCGGAACAAGATTGCGAAGACTCTGATTGATAATGGAAGCGGCCTGAACTTGTTGATGAAGAAGACTTTCCTACAGATGGGTTTGCCGCTCACTGCGCTCACTCCCGTCGAAGGATTGTTTCACGGGATAGTTCCCGGGGTGTCATCACAGCCCCTTGGGAAAATTCATCTGGACATCTCTGTGGGCCCCAAAGAGAACAGGAGGACCGAAGTTCTCACATTTGAAGTGGCTTATTTTGATTCCGCCTACAACTGCATCTTGGGAAGACCGTTCTTGTTCAAGTTCATGGCAGCGGCTCACTTCGCGTACGCCCAGTTGAAGATCCCTGGACCGCATGGCGTGATCACCGTCAGCGCAGATCAGGAACAGGCTGCAAAGTGCGACCTCAACGCGCTGGTGTTAGCTGGTCACTTCAAGGATGAAACGCTGAAGCCGCTACCTCAAGCCAAGGCTCTGAATAGTGATGCGGTGCAAACCCCGAAGGGCAAAGACAATACTCCTCCGGAGACTCCAGACACCTTGGCCCAAGCGATAGCTCCGACATCTAACAGAGCTGCGAAGGCAGGTGATCCAGAGAACAAAGAAGTCGGGCTCAGCAAGATCGACCCCACCAAGACAACAACCATTGGTGGGGGTCTGACCGACAAATAGGAAAGCGCGCTCGTAGCCTTCCTCCGGGAGAATATCGACGTATTCGCATGGAAACCGTCTGATATGCCCGGGATCCCCAGGGAGGTGATCGAGCACAAATTGGGGATCGATCCGGCTTTCAAACCGGTGAAGTAAAAGCAAAGGAGATACACTTTGGATAAGCGTGACACCATACATGAGAAGGTGACTAGGCTTCTTTAAGCCGGGTTCATTAGAACGGTCGACTATCCTGAGTGGCTAGACAATCCTGTATTAGTTCCTAAACCAGATGGTTCATGGCGCATGTGCGTCGATTACACTAGCATGAATAAAGCTTGTCCGAAAGACGAGTACCCTCTTCCGAGGATAGATCAGATTGTAGACTCAACTTCCACTAGTGAATTATTAAGTTTTTTGGATGCTTACTTTGGGTATCACCAAATTAGTCTCAATATTGATGATCAAGAGAAGGCGGCGTTCATCACCCCCTTCGGGATCTTTTGTTATGTGACTATGCCCTTCGGGCTGAAGAATGCAGGTTGCACATATAAAAAATGTGTAAATCTCGTCTTCGAAGAGCGAATAGGCAAGAACATCGAAGCCTACATTGATGACATTGTTGTCAAGACAAAGAAGAAGGAGAATCTCCTGGAAGATTTGAAGCAGACTTTCAACAACCTGCGGAAGTACAAGATGAAGCTAAACCCGAAGAAGTGTGACTTTGGTGTGACTTCGGGCAAGCTCTTGGGTTATATGATCTCCGAACGCGGCATTGATGCCAACCCAACGAAGATGGCAGCAATAGAGAAGTTGAAGCCTCCCCGAACCCGAGGAGAGATCCAGAAGCTGGCTGGCATGATGACAGCCCTGAACAGATTCATCTCGAGATCGAGTGGGAGAGGTATGCCCTTTTATAAGTTGCTGTGTAAGAAGGAAGGCTTGAATGGGATGAATAGGCAGAGAAGGCATTTTATGAGTTCAAGGCTTACCTCAAGCAAATGCCTACGTTGGTGCCTCCGCAACCTGGTGAAGAGCTTCTTTTGTATGTTGCTGCTACTGAGTTAGTTGTTAGTGCGGCATTGACGGCTGAAAGAGAAGCTGGGGGTGAATCAAGACAACAGGCTTTATATTTTGTCAGCGAGATCCTCAAGGATGCTCAGACAAGATATCCAATGGTGCAGAAGTTGTTGTATGCCGTCCTGATGACATCAAGAAAGCTGAAGCACTACTTCCTCGCCCATCCTATCAAGGTGGTGTCGGATAGGCCGCTGCAAACTGTCTTGCATAGCAAGGATGCAGTAGATCGAATCTCACAGTGGGCTGTTGAGTTGGGGCAGTACGAGATTGAGTTCGTACCCAGAAGAGCTGTGAAAGGTCAAGCCTTAGCAGATTTCATTGCTGAGTGGACCGGTGGTGAAGAAGAAGATCAATTGGACCCCACTCATTGGGTACTTTGACGGCTCTTTCACCTTGAAAGGTGCCGGTGCAGGGGTGGTGTTTGTTTCACCAGATGGAAAGATCATGAAGTATGCAATTCAGTTGCTGTTTCAAGCTACGAACAACGTCGCAGAGTATGAAGGCCTAGTGTCAGGTCTACGCATTGCAAGGTCGCTAGGAATTGACCGGCTGCTTGTGAAAGGGGATTCACAATTAGTTGCCAGACAAGTACAGAAGGAGTACCAATGCTCGGATCAGAAGATGGCTGATTACCTGGAGGAAGTTCGGAAGCTTAAAAATGGATTTGATGGGGTTCGAAGTGCGGTATATACCGCGATTAGACAATTGGGACGCTGATCACTTGGCTTGGATTGCCTCGTCGAGATCTGTGGTCCCCGATGATGTGATCTTAGAAAAGCTCACGAAGCCTTCGGTGGTGAAGGTGACGCTTGAGATGGACATGATGGTGATAGATTTGGGAGAAGGGCATGTTGAAGACTGGAGAACTCCGATCATACAGTTCTTGGAGAACAACCCTATCTCGGATGATGATGATGCTACAGAACGCATCGCTCGAAAGTCAAAACTATATGTGCTGGTTGATGGAGTACTATATCGAAGAGCTCGCAATGGGA
This sequence comes from Eragrostis curvula, assembly GCA_007726485.1. Lineage (NCBI taxonomy): Eukaryota > Viridiplantae > Streptophyta > Magnoliopsida > Poales > Poaceae > Eragrostis > Eragrostis curvula. Next base: position 5,598,590 of record RWGY01000031.1, on the reverse strand, counting down.
TTTTGTTGAGGTGCGTATCTGCTGAAGAAGGAGTCATGTTACTGCATGATATTCATGGGGGGATTTGCGGCGCGCATACCGCTTATCGCTCCCTGGTGGGCAAAGCTTTTCATCATGGGTTCTACTGGAACACAGCGAAGCAAGATGCGATCTATTTGGTGAAGACATGTGCCAATTGCCAGTTCTTCAGCAAGCAAAGCACAAGGCACGCCCAAGAGTTGCACACCATACCCTTGTCTTGGCCATTTGCCATCTGGGATATAGATATTTTGGGGCCTTTTCCGAAGGCTAAAGGAGGATACAAGTTTTTGTATGTGGCCATTGACACGTTCATGAAGTGGATTGAAGCAGAAGCGGTGACGCGCATCACGCAAGAGGCAGCTGTAAAGTTCATGAAAAGTCTGGTCACGAGGTTCGGAGTCCCAAAGAAGTTGATCAGCGACAATGGGAAGCTGTTTGTCGGAGGCAAGTTTGAAAGGTTCTGCGCCGATCATGGAATTATGCATCCCACCTCTTTGATGGCGCATGCACAGTCAAACGGAGCGGTTGAAAGAGCTAATGGGATCATCATGAGTGGCATGAAGACGTGAGTGTTTGATAAGTTGTCTGCCAAGGGAAAGAACTGGATTGAAGAGTTGCAAACGGTGTTATGGTCAGCCAGAACTTCAACCAGTCGTGCCACAAGAGATACACCATTCTATTTGGTGTATGGTGTTGATGCAGTGTTGCCACCGGAGATACACTTGGGGGCTCATCAAGTCACAAATTTTTACGAAGAGGCACAACCTGATGCTCAGGAAGTTGATATAATCCTACTAGAAGAAGAACGTGATACAGCTTTAAGTCACGTGAAGCAATATCAGGAGAAACTGAGGAAGCAATATCAGAAAAAAGTGGTTGGAAGAACCCTAAGTGTGGGAGACATGGTCATCAAGAAAGACATCACCACCAAGGACAAGCATAAGTTGTCTTCTCCTTGGGAAGGTCCATTCATGGTCGTTGAAGATGCAGGGCTGGGAGCCTATGTGTTAGAAGAAGTCAATGGTGGGCTATTGCAAGGAATTTGGAATACCGATCACTTACGTCGATTCTATGTGTAATAGTTTCCCAATATGATTAATAAAAAGCAATGTTCAGCTGATCAAAATTGTCCCTTCGGATCTATCAAAAGTGTCCCTTCGGCTAGTCTATTAAGTTTGGCCGCTGTCCTGGCCACACGTTTGGTTCACAGACGCGGTACGAACAGCCTTTTCAGGCACCAAAGAGTTATAAGGCTTAGCCACAATGGTGGTTTGATAAGTTACATGGCCACCCTGTGAAAAAGTTTGGGGGGGGGGGGGGGGGGGCCTTAGCCCACTGTTTGGTTCATAAGTGGCCTTTCCCAGACAGGTTGCACGTTCGACCACCCTTAAAACACTTAAATGTGTACAAAAATGAAAAGAACAATCTACATGCCTTACTGATTTACTACTTTCCTGCACACGGTTAAAACCGTGTACTGAAAAGCAGGGGGGATCACACAGCATTAAAGCATTGTTCGGGCCTTCGCCCTATCAATAAGACATTGTTCAAAAAATAGGCTTTCGCCTTGTCATTACAACACAAAATGTTTATTATAAGCTCTTCTAAAAAGAGCCAATCTACTCTAGGCCATCGCCAATGTCATCATCTTTTGCAGCGGGAGCCTCTTCTTCGGCAGGAGCTTCTTCTTCGGTAGGAGTGGTGCTAGGAATAAGTTGCAGGGCTGTTACAAATGAATCAGCCTCGGCATGCACTTGATCCATCAACAGGTCTCGCTGCACAGAATCACATACGAAGCCAGTCTTCACGAAGTCAAGATTCAAGTGAGGGAGGTGATGCTTGAACAGTGCAAGAGTATAGGCGCTGCCCGCAATGCAGCGGGCATAGCCATCTTCCACCGCCTCCTCCTTGATGGCCTTCAGCTTTTACTTGTCTTTGTTGAGGGCGACCACCTCTTGCTGAAGATTCTGAAGATCTTGTTCTTTGAGAGCCAGCTTCTCGTCCAGAAGTTTGGACTTGTTCTTCAGATCTGAGAGCAGAAACAATACATCAATAAGCAGATAGTGAGCAGCTAATACTATGAAGAGATGAAGAAAAGAGAGTTACCTTCAACAGAAGAAGTCAACAAAGAGTTGGTACTTCGAAGACTCTCCACTTCTGAGGCATGGGCTGCTTGTGACTTAGCCAGGGCTTGCTTTGCCGATGCCAAGTCTGCCTCTAGCTGGCTAATCTTGGCATCCTTCTCCGACAGTGCGGGGCTGGGAGCAGACTCAGAAAGCTTTTGCTGCAGCTCCTTCTTCTCCTCCTGAAGCAGGCTAACCTTGGCGCTGTAAGCTTTGCAAGTCTTCATATGCCAGGCTTCTACAGCCTGAACTTCTTGCATGATCTTGCCGAAGACACTGAGCCCTGAAGAAGATGTTCATGATGGAGCTTGGAGGGCTTGTGTTGGAACATTAGCCGAACTAGCACCTCCTGGAGCTCGGAGACAAGGCCTCTTAGTAGCGGCAGCTTTCTTGCCCTGAGATTTGTGCAGTTGAGAGATCTTCGAAAAATCCAGCAAAGAGAGTTCCGAACATAATTGACAAGGGTACCTGATCACCCGGATTTGGGTTGCCGCGGGCAAGTGGCAACTCTGTTGAAGGAGTTACCGAAGTGGTGGCTGGAGACTTGAGCTTTCTCTTCCGAGCTGGTTGCAATTTGATCTTAGGTGGTTCCTCCGAATGCTTGGCCTCTGAAGATCTGGTCCTCGAAGAAGCTCTGGGCTTCGGTTGAGAAGAAGACTCGGAGGCAGTAGGCTTCGGAGGAGACGGTGGCTTCGGAGCTTGAGACTTCGGAGCCACGCTGGATACCAGGGTGGACTTCAAATCATCTACCTTCTCTTCTAGGCTCTGCAGATCCACGCCAGACCCCTGAAGATAAGTTTGTTGAGATCATTGTTAGAAAGCAAAAGGATCAAATATCGTGAGCTGAAAAGAAAGATTTGAACCTGCACATCTGGGGAGTTCAGAAAAGTGTCAGCGAACACCTCAGCAGAGCTTTTCCTCGGAGGCTCCCTGGGCTCCTTCTCGTTGCTGCTGCTCTCCAGGACCATGGTGTTGCCAGCACCTCCTTCCGAAGGATCAGGCCCGAACATGTCCTGACAAAACAGAAGAGGATGAATGATTTACGTGATGAAAAAAATGATCAATTAAAAAGTTTTACCTTGTCCACTGGATTCGCGGCGCTGTACGGAAGTGGGAAGCCTTCTGGTTTGTCCTGCTTGGTGGACTCAAGGATAGCCCAGAGGCGCTTCTCGACCAGGTCTTCGGGAACGTTTTCGACTGTGAAGGCATTCAAGATGATGATGATTGCAAGATACAGTAGATGATATTGAAGATTAAAGATCGGATATTTACCTCCGACAGGGAGCCATCTGGGATTCTGAGGTCCGTCCCCGAACATGGCCACGGGCTCGCGGTGCTGAAGAGGGAAGAAGCCCCTGTGGACATACTCTTCCACAATGTGCTCGCCCCTCAGCCCCCGAGTTACCAGTTCGGTGACCTTGGCCGTCATGTTCTTGAGACGCTCATCCATGACCAGCACTGATTTGTTCCACGCCTGGTAGAAGGGTAGCAACCCTTTGCCCTTGATGTCATGCTTGGAGGAGTCATCCATGATGAAGTACTTCCACCGATAACCACTCCAAGAACGCCTATATGCAAAATGGGGATACGAGGCTTTCTTCCGAACATTGAAGCTCACGCATCCCACCAATCCAGAAGAGTAATAGCGGGGTTCGTGATACACCCGCCACAAATCTAAAGAAGGAGCAGTGCCCAACCAACACTAGCAGAGGGTTGAGAAGATGCTCAGCAAAGCGATGGCTTGAGGTTTTAAGTGAAGAAGTTTTATGCTATAGTATTTACAAACGCGCTCAAGACATTTAGATGGAGGAAGGTTGAAGCCACAGATCAGATGAGATTCGAATACCGGGATTTCCGTGGTATCGAAGCTGAAGCACATGGCGCCCTTGTTCTCCTTGGTGACGACGAAATCTGAGATCCACCCGAGGTCTCGCAACTCTTTGATGTAGTCCTCATCAATCTCCCCGGGCTTCCAGTGATCCATGGATTCGGGAATGTTGCCCGCAGCCATTAGCTGCTGGGCTTTGGTGGGGGAGTCGGTGGAGCTGTTGGAATCCTCCTGCTGCTCCTGAGTAGCAGAGGTGGTCTTCTCGGGTGAGGCGTCGGCCATGAGGATGGAATTAGGGTTTGTGTTGGAAGTGAAACTAGGGTTTAACCAATGGTGAGAATCTGATGCGAAAGGGGGAAGACGACTGTTGCAGTTGGGTTTTATGGACCCTCGCGACCGTTTGGCTTCTCAAGGAAGGTAATCTTCTCCAATAAATGCGCTTGGCAGCGCAACGTCGTGTGACATTTCCGTTATTTTGAAATTTGATGGGTTTCTGTTGCCGAGATTTGGGGAATTTGTTATGGCAGTTTTCGGGGATATTTCTGAAAAGTGTGCAGAAGAATATTGCCACCAGAAATTAATTTCATCTCCGAAGACTTGTTCCCTGAAGACTTGTCCTCCGAAGATTTGTTTCCCGAAGAGTTGTTCTCTGAAGATTTTTTCTGCAAAGATATTGGCTTCTAAGGAGTTGTTCTCTGAAGATTTCTTCTCCAAAGATATTGGCTTCTAAAGAGTTGTTCTCCGAAGAGTTCTTCTCCGAAGATATTGTCCTCTGAAGATATTGTTTCTTAAAGAAATTAAGTTCAGAGAAGTTTGAAGATGTGATTTGCGAAGTTTTATCAAGAAGAATTATTGACAAAGTGTGAAGACATATTTGAACACATATATTCACATTTTGGATTGAAGGCAGCTTTCCATTCATTAAACCAAAGGTCCTATTACAAAGATCTAAGGTACATCTGAAGCTCAGGGAAGCACTTGCCCATTACAGAAAGGTTGAAAGACAAGGGAAAATAAAATACAGGGCTCAGGTGTGAGCAGCACGGGGTCTGCTCGTATCCCTAGTTCCCCCCTTCATCAGCGTCCTCAGAGGGAACTCTGGTGCCACCTGAAGAAGGGTTCTCTGTGTCCCCACTGCTTGCGCTGGTGATGAGGGACACACGAGAGGAGATGTGGGTGCTTCCCACATTAGAGTCAAGGACCGGGTTTGCAACCCCGGTAGAAGGCAGAACTGAAGCGCCACTTGGTGGCGTAACAGAAGCTGGATTGCCTGCAGAGCTTGGATCTGCAGGGACGTCCATGTCCATAGTGTCCTCGCCTGCGGACTCGTCGTCGCTGGAGTCGTCGATGGAGATGACGTCGGCGTCGGCGGGAATACCATGCGGACCTTTGTTCAAGGTCACATGGAGGCGCCTGGCGTATTCTTCGTCGTCGATGTCCTCCTCCAGATCGATGATGCTTGAAGGATTTGGAGGAGGGCTTGGAGGAGGAAGCCCGTAATCCGTCACCTGTGTTGGAGGTGGAGGAGCAGGGATTGCTGGATCAACAGGCTCAGGAAGGATAGTCGCCGGGCTCTCGTCAGATGGGGCAGAGGAAGAAGAACCGGATGCACCGGTGAAGTTGGTGTTGAGCCATTGCGAAAACCTAGGGTTGACGCATCTCTTGCGGTCCATGGTGGAGTTGGTAAACCTGGAGAGATGGGTAAAGATTGGAGTATCTGAAGCCCCGTATTTATAGCCTTGAATGTGGCGTTTCGGTTACTCGAAAGGTCAAGCGGGAAAAGGATTTGTTTACGCGTTTCTAGGAGTATAGGAAGACGAGGCGACTCGTCACTGGAGATGCTGTCAGATTCGTCAGGCAATAGAAGACAAAGTTTGACTTGTCATGTCAAGGTCATTTTTATTTTGAAGAGGTTCTCTAAAGGATCATAGGAAGACAAATTGAAGCTTTGGTGTTCGGAATTCCGAAGACAGATGGTTCCGAAGTATCAGATTCCGAAGATGGTAGATTCAGAAGATGTTAAAGGTTGATGGTCCGAAGAAGGCTGTTCGGTATCTCGGGATCCTAGGTTGACTGCAGAACATATCCCCTGTCGTATTCTCATATAATAGCAGATATGCCAAGTGACATGTTCAGGGGCTTATGTCGTAGCCCTAGGTTCCGGATATTCCGAATACTATTTTAAGACTTTTCCGAAGACTTGCCTTGCACGGTATAGTTTACGGAAAGGATACGATCTCTCTGTTGGATACGGAGAAGAAGTATTGTAATTAGGAAGGACTCTGATAGATGGTAACTAGCCTATAAATACACATGCAACCCCCCCTCCCCCCCCCCCTACGGGGAAATCTATCTGGCACCTTGCGAAACCCTAGCGCAAAGGCTGCCACATTATACAAGATCACACTGGACGTAGGGTTCTTATTCTTTGGGAGGCCTGAACCAGTATAAAACCCTCTACGTGTTCTTAGATCGATCTCGCTACCCAAGTTGTTCCCACCGATCCAAATATCTGCCGAACACCCCGTTCAATCGGGTGACGACAAAAGTAAATCATTTTACCCCTTTTTTGGAATGAACTTCAGTTATATTCAAAAAAAGTGTGCGAATGTGAGTATTAATGTCATACCCCATTTCTGGAATATGTTGTGCATCCTGTATCAGTCCCTGGATCAGTAGCTGATACGCACAAGAACACAGATATGATAATCAAAAGCATACTTCGAATTGGTAAATAAGCATAATACCTGATATAGGACCCTTAGTGGCGGTACGACAAGGAAATATCCAAGTCCAACCAACCAGCTAACGGTGAAGCAGACAGCGGAAACCTTGGCCCAAAGCCACAAGCACACCTGAGGTGCAGAACCGAAAACCCAAACGCCGTCGTCTTCTACGAAGTCTTCTCCTACTAAACCAACAATCGCAAACGCGTGAGTACATAAGGTACTCAGCAAGCCCTACACTATACAAGGGTATATATACATGCATACTTGGTCTTAGCAAGGAGGAGGCTATAAGGTTTATTTGCAGCAAAGCAAGCTTTATGCAGGGTTTACTAAAGCAAGACAAGGATTCTTAGATAAAACAGGGAATTGATTGTCAATATTTTAGTTGGTTGGCCCTGGGGGAGTATGGAGCCTTCCCGCCAGTTCCCAAGTTTTAGTTGGGCCTTCTGACCTCAAGGATCATACCGACCCGGCACACTTGCCATCACTTCCAAAACACGGGCTGACTACAACCCCTCACACGCCAAGGAAAGAGAGAAGTGGCTAATCCATACGTGCGTAACAATAATGTGTCATATGCCGTGACAACGTCCATCTGGATGAATTTTACACTCTGCAGAGGTTGTACATCTTTTCCCACGAGTCCATAACGCCTAGTCCATGTCCTCCGAGTAGTCTCACAATTCCACCACGAAATCACACTCAGGGGCTTGTGACATGAAAGGTTACACACTGGCACTGTACACCTGTAAAAGGGTACGTCATGCTCCTGTAACAAATAGCAGGATCCTGTAACATATACCAGGACGGGCGGCACTCCCGTAACCTATAGCGTGTTCCGCGAGCCGGATCATAGGTACGTTTCCTATGTCCTTTTCCTGAGCTTTCGTTGCCTCGACTGGCCTCCAGATGGCATTTGCAAGAATACCAGGATGATAGGGTAGGTCCTTCCCATAGGGGTTCCGTGGTTGTACGAGAATCATTATGTTAACGGGCGTCAGAACCGGTCCTTATGGCCGGGCAAGCACCATATCCCACACTAGGGGCCTATAACATCAACATCCATCCACTAGTGGCCTTGCCCGCAATCCAACCCATCCCATCATCACCGCCACCATCAACATCATCACCTAACACAGTTGTGCTACTCCCAAACCCATTAAATATCACACACACCACCAAACTCATTTAACACAGTTGTAAAACATATATGTGTGCAAAGTGTAGCAATGTAGAAACATTGCAGGGGTCTTAAGCATTCTAGTAGCAAGGTAAAAGTGCCATCATAGAAATGATGGAACTATCCTAGGGTTATCAAGGTGACAGGTAAACAAAGGGGTAAACAAGGATTCAGATATTAACGCCTAAGTAACCGACATTAATATCAATAAGCAAGTAGGTCCATAGCTACACAAGCAGTAAAATAGCAAGTAATGCATAATACTAGAGTAGGCTCTATAGGTGTATTGCGAAAACAGTAGGTTCAGTCATGATCAAGGAGATGTAGAGCTTGCCTTCACTAATTAGTCTTCTTCTTCACGTCCTCGTAATCCGGGTCCTTAGGTCCTTCCTAGAAGCTCGTACCTTGACTCTTATGTCGGAATCGATGTCTTCAAGTTCTTCTTCGGAGCTCGTCCTTGAAGCTTGTATCTTCTGGATCTTCCTTCAGTTCTTCCTCGAATCTCGCGTAAGCTAGCGTATAAAAAGATATCGTATAAACAAACTACCGCAAAGGAAATAAAGATCGAGAAGAACCATACAAGATCCAATTAACTCCAATAAGAACCAATAGAACACTGATATAAGCCAAAGGCACAAATCATGTATGATGCATTAGGTTTTACTTTAGGAGGAGCTTATTATCTTAAGAGAGACTATTAGGGGTGATGCATAGAGCACTAGGGCTTTTGATGTAAATGAGAGATGCTAAACCATGATAAATGCATACGGGTAGGTGTAGAGAGGAACGACCGTGTGTACGTGTTAGATGTACATTGGCAGCATTACGGCTTTATATAGGTCGTAACCTATATAAAGGCTCATGCAACAATGTACGAGTGCAAGGTGTGTCACTTTAATTACCTACTTATATTAGGTTATTAGCTAATGGTGATTAGCTATTAATTACTTACTATATTGATTAATTACTAAGATTATTCCACTAGTTATTTGTCATGAGCTAAGCGCATGACGATGGCACGTGTACGTGATTATGCATGGCATGAATGCATGGTTGCGAGTAAAAGACAAGGATCAAACAATAAGATCAACTAGCAATTAAATAACGATGAAATAATGGATTCAATACGTTCCAATGAAAGACGAATAACGAGAATAATAAACAACAAAGCTTGGTAGGGGTCGAGGGTAGTCAATAGATTAAGGTCGATTGAGTGACGATTGAATTAGGTTTGGGTTGTAAAAGAGTTGCGATGAAAGAGGTTGCTAGGTTATGATATAGAGCGATACGACAAGATTGGATAAGCTTGTCGACAAAAGATAAGCGAGCATTGATGTGCGAGCTCGACATCGCATGATTTATCGACATGCGATTTAGGGTATTAGGTTTCATGGCGATACAACATGAAAGATTGGGTAGGTTTGCTGCTAGCGAGTCAGGGTGTATGTGCGACATACAAGGTTGAAGTGAGGTGCGTTGAGATAAGGGAGGTACTAGGTTTTAAGGTGAAAGATGTTGCAAGATTGGTTAGGCCCAACGCCAAATGACGAACACGCACTTGCGACAAGTGACATCGACGTCGTATGACTTGCCGATATGGGATTTTTGGACATTGATGGCTTGTAGGTCTGTTCTAGTGCTCCAATTTTAGTACCAAAGGGTACTACGCATTTCTACGAACGCGTGAGCGCAAGAATCGCTCAAAACGGAGCTACGGTGATGAAGATACATAGGTTTATAGGTTCCAGGGGCTTACATGTAATTACAGAAATATGCCGAGGGCTTATCTGTAATTACCAACAAGGGTTTAGGGACTGAAATGTAATTACAGAAAGTTTTGGGGACCAATCTGTAATTATGGAAAAGTTTAGGGGCTTTGGTGCAAAAAGACAGGGGCTAAAACATAATTACAGAAAAGTATAAGGTCGTTTCTGTAAAAAGACAGGACCTAAACATCAATAGAAATAAGATCAGGGGCTTATCTGCAAGAATACAGGGGCTGGGATTTTCTGGAGTTTTTGGGTTTATTTTCCTATTGGAAAAACACGTGGACCGGGGCTGGGGTCCGGTCCACGGCTCACGGTGGACCAGAGAGATCTGGTGCGTTGGATTTTAAATGGGCGGCTCAGATTTTATGAGGCGAAGGGGTATGCGGGATCTAATCCTGGCCGTCGATCTGAGAGCGGACGGCTCATGGTGAAAGGCGGGCGGCGCGCGGCTGCCGGACTTGGCAGAGGCGGCGGCGCCATTGGCGGCTCGCCGGAGCTCGTCTTCCTGGCGTCCCGGTGGGCTAAAACCGACGCGGAGGGGCTCGGGAGAGAGCGGGGGAGACGGGGAGTTCACCTGGGTGGTCGGGAGAGGTCGAGGAGGGGCGAGGGAAGCTCGCGACGGTGAGACGCGAAGAGCAGAGGCGGCGCTCGACGGAGAAGAGGAGGGAGCGCCGCTCGTCGAGTTGTTGTTGCTCGGGAATGTCCGCGGCGATGCGGTGGAGCCGGTGCGCGCACGGGTTGAGCGGGGCGAGGCCGGGAAGATGGCTGGCGTCGAGCGCACCCGATGGTGTGCGGCGGCGCTTGGCGGGGATCGCGCTCCCGTGCTTCCCGAGCTGCACGGAGAGGCGCGGAAGAAGCAGGACACGCTTGCGAAGCTAGCGCGCGAGTGAGGAGGGCGAGGGAGGGCTGCTCGACGACGAAATCGACGGTGGCCAGCGATGTAGCGAAATGGGGAAAAGAAGAGATTGAGGCGGCCTGCTGGGCGAGGAGGGGTGCTGTGGGCTCGGAGAGAGGGAGAAGGTGCACGCGCACCCGGATTTATAGGCGGGAGGAGAGAGGGAGGTCGGACAGCGCGGTCATGGTCGTCGGTCTTCGGTCGCCGGTCGTTGGCTCTGAAGATCGACGGGACGCGACGGTATAGCAGGAGATGGGCGGCCATGTGTGTGACGGAGGCTCGGCGTGGCTACAGGGGCGACGATGGGATGGAACGGGGTGACGCTCACCCGGGGATGACGTCGAGCCGACGAGCTTCACGTGGCGGTGGCATGGGCGGCGCAGGTCGTCTTGACCGGAGGAGAGAGAAGGGGCTGACGGGCGGGGTCCGCTCGTCAGTGAGACAAGGAAGGGAGAGGGCCTGATGGGCTGCTGCCGGGTTTAGCTGGGCCGAGGAGAAAGGATGCGACCCACTGTGATTTCTCAGAAAAGAAAGAGGGAGAAGGTGCGTGCTGGGCCGGACTGGACTGAATGGGAAGGGTGTGGAGGAGAGATTTGGCCCAGGGAGGTTAGAGGGAAAGAAAAAGGTTTAGCCTTTTCACTGGGATTTGAGTTTGATCGAATTTGAAAGGGTTTCAAATTTGAATAGGAGAGAAAATTGATTTAACAAACAAAATGAAACTCTCAAAATGCATATGATGGTTTTCATGCAGGTTTTCAAATATTTTGAAAGTTGGCTTGGGATTTAAATAGGAACTCAAATTTGAATTGCAAATTCAAATTTGAAAACAGAGTTAAACATGAACTCAAATTTGAATGGAGAATTCAAATTTGATTGGGACAAAAGCAGACAAACATTGACATAAAATCAAGAACTCGAGAGTGCATATGTGAAGTTTGTGCAAGTTTAAAAATTCAAGGGTTTAAAATTTGAGATGATCTTGCTTAGAGATTAACATATATGTTTTAATTTGTTATAAATTCCAAAGTTCAACTTTTAGTGAATTTTAAATGAAGTCAAACACTTGAGCACTATTTTAATGTTTGTAAATTTCATATTCTAACTAGGTTTTAATTTATTTAGTGCATTTTGTTTCGAAAATTCATGGAAAGGTAAGAGTTGGACAAAAATTTAAATTTGGAGCGATTTTTATTCCTTTTTAAAAATGCTTTGAAATTTGGGGTGTTACAATTAATTTTCTGATATACAATTTCAAAACAAAATACACCAGTAAATTAATGCTCACATTCACTGATTTGTTTAAGGGTCAGTTACATTATTTGCTGCATATGCAGTCTGATAAAGCTATCTATATGATATTCATGGAACAGCCGTCTGAATCAGAAGCTGATCCTACAATCACAAATTTAACCGAATCTTCTCCGTTAGCAATGTCATATAACTTAGGATATAACACACCTAGAGATACGTCTTCAAGACAAGAATCTTGCCGGCATGGCAGAACCTGATCCTGTTCACCGGGCCCTATTTGAAGCGACATAGCAGGTGAGACTCACAGAACATGGCTATGTTTAACCTGAAAAAGATTTATCTTCCATGTATTTGGCTTCCACCAAATGGTTCCAAATTCCTGTGCCACTGAAATATTAGTTCTTGGTGTCTGAGAAATCGTAATTTATCTACTTATGATGTCTTGGGCAGCCTAAACATTGATATTTTGTATGTTAGAATAGAAAGAGACAAGAATCAGCAAAGGTGAGGCTACCACCTGGAGTCATGTTCAGCTAGACCCAGAAAACAAAACAAAAAATTCCTGAGGCGAAACCCAATATCGAGCCCAGCCTATCCAACAAGGTTCGTTCCATCAAAGATTTTATACTCCCTCGTCTCCCGGGGGGGGGGGGGGGGGGGGGGGGGGCAGCATCTTGTTTGCTGGTCGGATTTTAAAGTCATTTTTGATTCTTTAGAAAGTGAAAAAAAAAATCTCCAGGTGACAGGACCTGAGGTTTATTAGTTTTGACCATTAGGTTTGATAAAACTGGTTTCATTTCTTCAACAGCAAACTGCTCTGTCAATTCTGCACTACCGCGATCAGCGACTTCCTGTCAGTTCCCACAGATGTTCCTGCAATCTGATAAACTTTGTGATATCCTTTTTTTCACTAGTTATATGTGGTTGCAGAATTTGTTGACATTGAAGAGGCAAGTGAATAAGCGTCAATACTTAGAGGTATAATAACTAAGCAAATAATTCAGCTCAAATCAAGTCAGGAAAACAAACTTGAACCCATCCTTGCTGTTTTCATCATACCAAAGCATGATAGACAAGGGTCGCCATAATACAATTACAAATTTCTAAGATTTTTTGTTTCACAAATGAGATGGTTGGTACAAAGTTAATACAACTACTGGATATAGTTACCACCATCTTACGCAAATAGTGATAAAATACCACCATCTTATACAAAACTGACTTGATACATGTTAAAAGTTTCCGGTATATGTGGTACACGATTCTTCCATAGGTTGCTCTGAAGTGTTCCTATGCCTTTTTGGTCAGCAACCTATTTTTTTACCTTCTGCCCCATGGTTGGCCTGCAGTCTAAATCTCCTGCATAAAAAAATGCCAATAGTTAATATCCGTGATTGCTAATTGCAGGCAAGATTCTAACCAATGCTATGTAGGATGGGTTGATCGTACATCACTAGTGCGAGTGGAGCAGAAATATCCTATTATTAGCAGTTTATTATTCACAGACCTAGTAATGTCTTGGTCCAGTAATTCAGCAACCTTCGTCAGTTGTTACTATCCTCTGAAAACTCAGTTTCAGCTGCTCAATGGCACCTGGTGGCTCGAAGCATTTGAGACTAAGCTCCACTAAAACAAAAGAGAAGTCTCTGAATCAGTAGCTGTAGCCTGTGTAGATTCCTGCAATGTCTGGAACTATTTTGGCTGCAAGCACCCCGGAAAAGAAATACTACTTTAGTGCATCGAAATCACTAAGCTGGCATGTGTTGGAGAGAACAATTGCTCATTCAATGAACTACAAATTCCTTCGCTGCTTTATTCCATAAGGGAGGCAACAAGGAGCTTCCTGGCTTGTTAAATCCAAAAACAGATTTTTTTTATTTGTACTTGAAAATATGCCAAATCTAATCAGATATTCCCAATGATAATACTCATGCAAAGCATTATAGCACTAATCCTAAATCTTAGTTTCTCACCTTAATTTGGATAAAGATCACTTCCTGTCATATCATTAATTAACAGACTAAAACTCGCAACCCTTTCGCAGCAATTTACAATTTTCTTTTATAATTTAAATATTGTGTTTCTATCTATTATCTTAGTATTTGAAGGGAAAAAGGAGCCACCACGTTCGCTCTCAAGGCTACGAAATTATCACGTTAATCGGAAAAGAAAAGCTATGAGACTTTGGATTTTATGAAGATTTAACGGTCTTGATTAAACGAGAGAGTCCGTCCCAACTGCAATTCGAAATAGCTAAAATTCGAAATAAATAAATAAGGAAAATATTTGCTCAGATTCGGTCCAACCAAAAAAAGGAGTCCATAAGCAACAGGAAAAAGTCCGACCGCGTTTCGACATGAGGAAAGGTCACGGTGTATTCAGGATGATGTGCATCTCTACACGAGATGTACGCTAGCTGCTGAAGGCCGAGGTATTGGCGTACTGCTAGCCTAAGCATATGATCTGGTGTTTGAGAGTCTAAGTAAGAACGATTCAGCAAACTCAGAATATGATGATCTCCACGTTTGCTTTTTTGACATGATCTGCTGCGTCAGATCCGAAGATAGTTGGGATCAGTATGGGCATAATACGTACGTACGTTGGCTTTGGGCACAGTATGGTGTATTTCATCGTATTCGTTCACTCATGTCGCCGGTCGCGTCGTCCAGTCGTACCAGAGTAGATATTTGGAAGCATTTCCGTTTCTTTTGAATCCTCTCGCAACGGGAATCATGTCTAACCCTTCACGAGGCATGGCGAGAAGGGATAGAGGAGTGAAGAAGATATGGTTTTGTATGACGTGTGGCATAGTGGAACCCAGAAAATATAAGAGATGGGATATGTTCAATCTTCCGTGACACACAATGGACAATTCCTCACATGACCATTTAAGATATTGATTTTTTTTCTTAATCTACTGGAGGTGCTCCAAAGGGTTGTGGAGTCACGGTGCAACCTATGATTTGAATGGAGTTTTGACCGACATGGAAGCGAACGTCTGGATCTTTATGTATTACATGAGTTTAGAAATCTTCATGATCAATGCACGACACTTATAAGATAACAAGTTGAAGTTTTAATAAACGCACAATAATCACTATGTAATTTTCTAGCTCTATAATTTTAAAATTAAGGGACACATCATCGAAAATTAACAAGAAACCAAATCTAGGAACAAGTTACAAAATTATGCAAACTGATAAATTCTAAGTAAACTATGACTTAAAATAACAAGTCTAGCCGCGGAATATGCGCGGATCATCTTGCTAGTTTGTAGCATTTTTTGCATTGATAGTCATTTAGTGAACAGAAGCAACGGCGGAGCATAGTGATGGCCAACGGTGCCCCCCCCCCCCCCCCCCCCCCCCCAGCGCGGGGCCATCACTCAAAGTCCATTGTTTCTACAGCAAAACTGCTACTGTTCATGGTATTTGCAACTAGTATTTGGGTGAAGCTCCGCCAGTGTTCGAATCAGTCCGGACTGTGAACATGGAAGGCCATGGCACAAGCTTCCTCATTGCCTTCGGGAAAGTACAATCAAGATGCAGTCGGGCGAAACATGTCAATATGTGCAGAGACAACATCGACCATTGGAGACAACGATCATGACGGTTGGAGATCGATGTAACAGGCCAGTAAACGATTGAGGATGGCATCGTCCGGGCAACGACGGAGCCTAGCGCTGTAGTTGGGGTCTAAGGACGCACACGCTGGAGTTGGTGCAGGGGCTGCTCTCGCGGACGTCGAGGGTGAAGTGCGTCCGCGTCATGGCTTCCGACGTCGCTGACAAGGTTCATGCATGCATTGATATAGGGACGATGATGCACGCGTGTGCAGTTTCTTGATCTCGGGTACTGCTCCATGGCGACGTTCGTGTCGTGCCAGTTCTGGACGACCACCGTGTTCAACATCAAGATCATGCCAAGATCAGTCCATGGCGACATTCGTGCCGGGCCGTGCCAGTTCTCGACGACTACGGTGGCCGGAATACTTCTTGCAAAGTAGAACAAGTGTCGGACCACAGCGGCGGAAGTCCGTGCCAAGTAAAAAACGACGACTTCGACGATTTGCAAGGCTATATATTGCAGGTAAGAGTTCCTAATCAGGTTGTGTAGCTGCAATATATATACGAACTACTGGCTACAGCTTGTTGCCGGTCTTGTCAATCTGGCCGGTCTTGTTGCAGGACACACCGTCGAGCGTCTCTCTGCCCCTCAGGCCGGAACCGTAGCAGGCAGGCCGATGCGGCAGCACGACGTCGGTGTGCCCGTGCCAGTAGGACGCCTCGTAACCAACGGCGTGCGAGTGAGAAGGTACGAGCCAGAGGGACCGTGGGACGGCTCTCCCGTTTGAACATCAAAACGGGACAGCCATGCACGGGAATTGGGCCATTCGGAAAAAAAAAACCATCTCCGCCCGCGCCGTGTATGCTGCACTACATGAGTGAGGCGTCTCGAAGCAGCCAGCGAGCTCTAGCAATCTCGGACCACATCATATATATGATACGTATATCCTCCATCGATCAGAACAGCACCGATCCAGCATGCATCCGTACGTCAAGATCGCAATAGTGAGTCATAATGACACAAGCACACACCAGTAGTTTTATTACAGCATCTCACATTTTCACGACACTATACATTTCAAGCGACAGCAAACCTACCGCTGATGAATGAATGATCACCCCCTCGAGGAATATGGACGTACATAATACTGTGACGATATCGTCTAGCTGGACTGGTACACACTCCCAATTTCATATCTTCCGGTGAACTACGTAGACACGAACAGAGAGCATCGTCGTCTCTTCTCGTGCCCGAGAGGCCAAACTCATCAAGCAAACGCCATGCAAATCAAAGAATGCATGCATGGGGATGGGGTCACGAACGAAGGTTGGCACGTCGCGATATAGCTGTGGGACCGTCACATCACGGCCGGTCGCGTCTCGGCACGAGCCGCGCCCTGAGCGGGCGGTTCATGACGGTGATGAACATCCCGCGGAACTCGGCGAGGTCGACCTCGTCGCCGTCCGCCTCGCACCACTCGAACTCCCTCACCAGGTTGGCCACCAAGAACTCCAGGTTGAGCATCGCCGTCGCGAGCCCCGGGCACATTCGCCTCCCGGCGCCGAACGGCATCATCCTGAGCTCCCTCGTGCAGGTCAGGTCTGTGCCCTCGCCCTCCCCGCCCGGCATGAACCGCTTGGGCTCGAACGCCGTCGGCCGCGACCACGCCGCCGGGTCGCGGCCGATCTTGCTGACGAGGAAGTTCACGGTCGCGCCGCCGTCGGGGAGGCGAGCCACGCCGAGTGCTGCCGCACTGGCGTCGTTACTCTCCACGTGGCGCACCACGAACGGCACCGGCGGGTGACGCCTGAGACTCTCGAGCACCACGGCCTTGAGGTACGGCATGCGCAACAGCTCGGCTTCCTGGATGACGCGCTCGCCTGAAGAAACGGAGTCGATCTCGTGGCGAAGCTTTCGCTGCACCTCGGGGTGCTTGACGAGTTCCGCCATGGTCCACTCCAAAGCGGTGGCCGTGGACTCGGTGCCGGCGCCGAGGAACTCCGAGATGAGACTGACGAGCTCGCCATCGGTGACTGCCCTGTCATCGTCTTCGTGGACACGTAGGTCGAGGAGGGACTCGACGTACCTCGTGAACGTGCTACTGTCGCGTCGTCCGGCCTTCCGCTTCTTCCGGACCTCGGCGACAAGAGAAAGGAACGACTCTTCCTGCTGTCGTCGGAGCGCGAGAAGCTGGCGCCACCGCGACGGGTAAAGCAGCCTGCCGATCCTTGGGTACCGCACGAACACCCCAAACAAAGGCAGCGCGAGGAGAACGTCATGCTGAAACTTACGCATCGCGCGGAGGCGTGTCTCCCCGAGCTCGGACACGACGTCCTCGCCGAAGCACATCTCCGCGAGCACGCGGTACACGGCGAAGTGGAGTCTCTCGCCGGCGGGTGCGCCGGACCTGAGCGCGCGCACGAGGTCCCCGAGCGCGCGGGCGCGGGCTTCGCCGAGCCAGGACGGGTGGAGCACGCCGGCGGCGATGTTGCGGCGGACGGCGCGCCAGTAGGGACCGTACGGAGACGAGTGTATGTTGTGGTGGCGGTTGCGCGTGAGGACGGTGCTGGGCACGGCGCCCGTCGGGCGGTCCAGGAACGCCGCGCTGTGCTGCACCAGCGCACGGTGCGCCACGGCGCGGTCCGTCACCTGCACGGACAGGCTGCGGCGCCGGGCGCCGTTCCTCCCGGGAGAAGCGCTTTGTAGAGCCGCGTTCACAAGCTTTCTCAGCTTGCTTCTAGGCCTGCATTCTAGCACAAGGACAGCGCCCGTGAGGAAGAGTAAAGACAGTGTGAAGAAACTGGAGACATAGGGCAGCAGGAAGAGGAGACGATCCATTATTGTACTGAAAGGTTTCCAACTTTGGACTCGCTGGTTTGGTCTAAATAAGGAAATAGAAGCACGTGTAACAGTAATAATAAGGCGATAGCAACTTCGGGCATGTTTGGAAGGGCTTCGGATTCTGCAAAAAACAGATTCTGCACTGGATTCTGATGCAAAACATATTCTCTGACTTTTTCTGGATTTTCTGCCAAAACAGCTTCTCCAGTCAGGCCGTTTGGCAAATCAGATTCTCCTAATATTTTATGAAATGAATTATGCATGTGAAATAACTGCAGTACCCTTAAAATTGAAACATCAGTTTCATCCACACCTTGTGGAAATGAAAATAAGTACAAGAAATAAATTAAATATAAGTAGATGATTACTAATAAAATCAAGTTTGAATAATTATTTTTTAAAAAGTTTGTAAAATATAGTCAAGTGTGGTCTAGTTTTGAAGATCTCATTGCAACGATCGTGACGGTGTAATCGATTCATAATTCAGATGTTTAATTTGTAATCTATGGCTTTTTTAAACAAACACAAATGTGTTTTGTTTAGTGGGCCCGGTCATGGGGTTGTGCACCTGCCGTGTGTGTAGGAAGAATCCAAGAGAAGCTCGGTTTTACGACTTGTGCTCCTCCGTTCAAAACGACAGATTCTCCCTGCCATTTTCATCAGAAGCTGTTTCACAAACACCTGTTTGCCCGTTTAAATGTAGAAGCAGAACCCACCTCAAAAATAAAATAAAATGTAGAAGCAGAACCAGAAGCATCTCAGAAATCCATACCAAAGAGCCCCTTCATACACTGTAGCACGAGTCCGATCTGATCTTGCATGTTGTTGGCTTCTGCATGGGCAGCCACAGCCAGCTGCTCCGATCTTAATGATGCATTGTTTCAATATTTAATTTGTCCAACAAATCATGCAAATCATCAAAAAAATCTATACCATTTTTTAATGTTAGACAATGCAACAAGGGATTTTTGTCTCTAAAACACTGCTAAAGCGTAGTTTTGTCCACAAGACACTACATTTGTTGATTTAGTCTTCTAGACATCAATAAAATGCGGTTTTATTTGCAGGACACCGCAACAAAAAAAAAATCATTTTAATGGTAAAATGACGGCATTGCCTTTTTCTTCCTCGTTGAGCAATGAGATGGTGGGGTCCATCTAAGAGGCGGGGAGCGGCGAGCTTGCGACGGTGTCGGGTCGGGGCAAGGAGACGGCGAAGTCGAGACAGGTAGGGAGGCGGCTGGGTCGTGTCAGGGTGCTGGAGTGGCATCGGGCCGGGGCGTTGCAGATCCGGGTCTGCACAACTCCACCAGGGCGACCGCTTCCTCAGGGGCGAAGCTTGGCTTGGTGTGCTGGGTGCAGATGCACCCACGAATTTTTAAATTTTACTTGTATTTAGTTTGTTTTCATCATGTATGCACCCTTTAATTTAAGTTTTAAACACCCTTAGGCAACTAAATGAGACATTCCTGGACCCCACAACTTTTTTTTTCTAGCTTTGCCACTGCGCTTCCGTGTACAGCAATTCGTACAGCACCCCGCGAGCACCTCCAGATCTGTGTGGTCGCCTAGGCTTGTCGCCATCGCGCAATAATGGAACACGAGCAAGATCTTCCGCCCTTCTAGATTGCAGGAACACCGTTCGCCCTTCTGGATTGCAGGAACTCCATCCGCCCATCCGGTGGGCAGGAAAACAATACACGAGTAGTTTTCCGGATCAGGCCCAAGTCCGCGCACAGAACAACAGATTGGAACTAATTCATTCAAGAGGCTTGCACGATTCCTGATGGCACGAAGGCAGAGCTCTGACGGGCGGTGGGTGAAGCCGGAGTCACAGTGTGTTGCGGGCGATGCAAGCGGTGGCTAGTGGGTCACGCATTCGTGCGAGGCCCTTCGCCGCCGGGGACGGCATGCAGTCTGCGCGCCCCGAGGCAAGGCGCGCTACCATGGACAAGCTAGCGCCTGGCCGACGCCGCGAGCTCAGGATCCAGACGGAAGGCACTTGGCCAGAGCAACACTGATGCCAGAGCTGTCATCGGATTTGGAGCGGGAAGAACAGGGGCACTTGTGTCATTTTTCAATTATTCTCTCACTTGGTCTAAAAATTGATTAAAATAATAGGTGCGGTGTCCTACAAACAAAACCTATTTTTCTCAGTGTTCAGAAGATAAAATGAAGAGTTGTGATGTCTAGCGTACAAAACCATGATTTAACGGTGTCCTATGGACAAAAAACCCATGGAACAATGTACATTGGTGCTAAGATTCAAATATAATTTATCTTATGAACTGAGATAAACAAAAAGTTAAAATAATTGTAAAATTGTCAGTGTCACAAACCAGAGTTTTTAAAATCGTAGTATATATGTTGTAGACCAATTCGACTTTGTTAATATGTTGCGGAACGAACCCGCCGTTGCTTAGTGTGTCTCAGACAAATTTCATTGTAATACTAATCACTCATAACATAAAAAAGAAACTACTAGATTATATATAACAACTTAGAGAAAAGTTTCCACTCAATAGATAACTTTCCCCAGGCATAATAAGAAGCTCTGCCCTGAGCGGAATAGGAACATAATTGTGGGAATAAGGATGATCGGACAATTACTAGAACACAAGACACAATTTGGTAGGCAGAGGGCACCGAACGCCCAGTCGGCGTTGAAACAAACATGATACATGCTAAATTTTTAGCCTAGGTAGCGTAGTGTTGAGCAACGGACTCCAACGGCAACAACTGTAGTCGTCTCCATGGACATGCAGGTCGAGGAGCGACTCAACGTAAGGTCGTGAACATGCTAGTGTCGCGTCGTCCGGCCTTCCGCTTCTTCCTTACCTACGCGACGAGCGGGAGGAACGACTCTTCCTTCCGTCGTCGGAGCACGAGAAGCTGGCGCCACCGCGACGTGTAAGGGCCCGGCCGTTCGGTTTGCCCATTCCAGGCCTGGAAAATGGTGCATTTCAGCCGAATTGGTCGGAACAGTTTTGAAGCCAGGCTAAACCAGGAAGGGTTGTTCTCTTCCGTCAGGGCCAGAACAAAGACTGAGATGGAACGGCCATTTCCACCGCTGATCTCACGGAACGGAGCCGGACCACCATACGTCCGGAACACATCCTACTGCGAGCAACGGACTTGAGTGATAGAAGAGGAACCACGTGTTCCAGGTCTGAAACGAATCAGACTAAGATCCATTCATGCAACAACCGAACTAGGCCTAAAGGTGCTTGCCGATTCTCGAGCACCGCATGAATAGAGGGTTGGATGGTGCTTTCCCTCGCCGATAGGTCGGCCAAGGATTTCTCCAGCCAGAACAGGCGGTCGGAGCTCAGCGTCGTCGAGATCTTACAAGTTCAAGACATGGCATCAAATACGAAGGAATTTCTGCCCAACAGTTTCCTTGTTTTTGGTGGAGTAGTGCATGATTCAATTAACTGAGCCGTCGTCGGTGCGGAGGAGAGGTTGACGCGCTCAACATCCCATTCTACGCCCTGTGTGGTGAGGAGTTGCGCGACGCGGTCGATCTCGAGGGCTCCTTCGATATCCTCAACCTTGAGTACTACGATTTCGTCATGAGCGGGTCTAGGGGTGACGCCACACGGGCTGCTGCCATGGCGAGGATCCTGTGAGCGTTGCTAGAGTGGAGTCAAAAATGGCATTTCAGGGTCAACAGCATCGGAGATGAGTCTTCCGGGGGGACGCATTGGCTCCGCTTCTGGGCACAGTTGCAGCGGAGTGATGAAGTCAAGGAAGTGATAGTAGAGGCATGTCGACCACTTTGAAGTTTATGCACACCATGGCTGGAGATTTAGTAATAGACTTTATTCTTAATAATTTTATCTTCCAAACTGTATGGTGTATGTTTTGAGTTATATATCATCATTCGGGCAGAAGTGCTGCTATGCTGTAATAAGACGGTTGATACGGACACGCCTAGCAATGTCCAGAATTTGTCCCAATATTTCACGGTACCAAGATATAAATACATTCTCCTCTGAATTATGCAAGGAATCAGCAATAGTAGTATATGATACTTCTATGAATATAGAGTGTCGAATTCAGAACTGAATCAAGTAGCTAAATTCAAAACTGAATCAGCGCCTATATTAAAAAGCGGTAGACGAAAGCGGGCGGAGGCGCTAGGCAGCGCCTAGGCATTTCTAGGCGTTCGTCAAAAAGCGGTGGGCCTAACCATATATTAATACACATTTTAGCTAATGAGTCGAGAAATTATGCAATTTATGCTTAAGCAGTAACACTAGCAGACCACCTTTTTTTTTTTATTCGCAAACTTGCCTGTGGCCTCTGGACAGAGCTGACCATGTCCTTCGATTTTTGTTAACAAAGCACAGCTCAGAGCATGAAACAGAGGCAAAATCGCATGAGTAAGCTTGACAGCAGACAAAACAACTAATTAAAAAGAAGGGGAAAGGGGAAAGGCAACCGGAGCACTCATTCTACCCCGGAATCCACATGTGAACCGCCCAAGAAAGCGGGGCCCACGTAAAGAAAGCGGATAAACACGGCACTCTCCCACGCTTAAGCGGCCGGCCGCTTAAACCCAACGACTAATGGAAAGCGAGGCGGCCGGTCACCGCGCAGCGCGTAGGCGCCGCTTAAGCCCGCGTAGTCACCGCTTTTTTAAACACTGGGTGGCTGCACCAAACCGAATCTGAACTGAATTGAAATTTTTATATCTTGTAATTTTGTGATTGGATTGACATGAGGCCATGTACAATTTGATAGGAAAGTATGCCACGCCCTTGGGAGGTCTTGGCCACCTAAATATGATCCTTAGCTTCTTCAATTTCCACTAACATTGATCCAATCGAATACTTTGTTTCTTTTCTTTATTCTTCTCCTTGCACAGATCAGCCGCAATGAAAACATTACATGACATAGAGTCACTAGGTGATAGAACCTTGTATTCACAACAACACAAAGTCACTATAGCGGCGGACCAAAACCCACAATAGCGACGGGTCGGGCCAACCGCCGCTATGCTTCTGTCGCTACAAATCGACCCGCCGCTACAGGTGAACTTTGTAGCAGCGGACCCTATTATCTTCCGCCGCTAGAAACATGTATTTTCAGCGGCGGGTGATCGCATCACCCGCCGCTACTAATGATTTTAGAAAACAAAAAAAACCCGGAGCAGCTCTCAAGCTCTCCGATGGCCGCCTGCTCTGCCGGGTCGATCCGCGGCCAGTGAGGGGGCCGGTGCCACACATACTCCGAGGAGGGGAGAGGGAGCCGCTAAGGAGGGGAGAGGGAGACGGAGCCGCCCGTCGAGGGAGAGGGAGCCGCCGAGGGAGAGGGAGCCGCGCCTGTCATCGTCGAGGGAGACGGAGCCGCCGCCGAGGGAGAGGGAACCATCGAGGGAGAGGTAGCCGCCGCTGAGGGAGAGGTAGCCGCCGCCGAAGGAGAGGGAGCCGCCGAGGGAGAGGGATCCGCGCCGTCGTCCTCGATCCGGTGCCGTGGAGGAGAGGGCCGCCGCCGAGGGAGAGGGAGCCGCGGGCGCCGTCATCGATGCGGCGCCATGGAGGAGGGGGCCGAGGGAGAGGGAGCGGCGGCGGAAGGAGCCAAGGGAGAGGGAGGTGGGCGGGTTTAGGGTTAGGGTTGGCCTCCCACTTAAACCTGGCGCCACCGGGATGGGCTGCTCCTGGGCCACCTAAATGGGCCGAGCCATCCCGGGTGACAGCGGGTAGCCACCTAGTCCACCCACCCTCACTAACCTGTGGTCCCGCATTTTGTCGGGACCACATGTCGGCGAAAGTGGCTAGCATCCGTCGGGTCGCGGGCAAGAAGCAATAATAGCGGCGGGTGGAAACCTAATCCGCTGCTGCTATTTATAGTGGCGGACGCATCGTTACCCACCGCTAAAAATCCTCCGCCGCTAAAATCTCCGCCGCTCATGGCACGCGACCGCAACCTCCGCCGCCGTGAGCGCAGGCTCCGACGTCGCCAGCGCTATCGCCGTAGCCGTCCCCATCCCCGTCCCCGTCCGCCGTCGCCGTGGTCGTCATGGTCGGACCGTGAGGAGTCGGTCGACTCCTCGTGGTCACCATGGCTGGCGGCGCCATGGCCCCCAGCGCCGGCCCCGGAGGCACCGCTGTCCCCGTGGGCCCCTTGGCCGCCGTCCCAGTGGGCGCCTTGGCCCCTGGCGCCGGCGTCTCCATGGGCCCCTTAGCCGCCGGAGCCCGATTCCGCGCTGGAGGCGCCGGTGTCCCCGTGGGCGCCTTGGCCGCCGGCGCTGCCATCCCCGTGGTCACCTTGGCCGGAGGCACCAGAGCCAGAGCCTGAGTTGCCGGAGTCCCCGCCAGAGCATGAGCCGCCAGAGCCCGAGCCCGAGCCGCCGGAGCTAGAGGGTGAGGCACCGGAGTCCCCACCAGAGCATGAGCAGGAGTCCCCGCCGGATTAGATCGAACGGATCGCGCGAAGTGAAGATCGCGCGAGTTAGATCGGGCGGATCGAGCCTGTCGGGCTCTTTTGTTTATTTTATCTACTCCTTGTCGTTTTTAGTTTTTTAATTATGTTTAAGTCGTGTTTAGTGTGTATCTAGTTTTAATCAGGTTTAATCAAGTCGTGTTTAGTTTGTATATAGTTTGTATGTAGTTTAAATCATGTTTAATTAAGTCATCTTTACCTTTTGTTGTGTGTTTACTCAAACAATTGTAGAGGCGGGTGCAGATAACAGCGCCGCTACAAATTATTTTTTAGCTGTGGCTGATAACGTCACCCGCCTCTACAAATTGATGCATTTGTAGATGCGGATGACATCGTGACCTGCCTCTTTTAGCCTTTTTCAGCGGCGGTCTGTCTTACGGTCTGCCGCTACTAATATTTTGTAGCGGCGGTCCTTTGTAACAGTATCCCGCGCGCCATTACAGCGGCGGGTCATTTTGAAAACCGTCGCTAGGTGATTTTCGGGTCCGCCGCTATAGTGTGCCTTTGTCTTGTTGTGATTTCTTGTCATGTTTCACAATACAAGTGAACGAGCCAAACTGAATGGTTGGATTTTTAACAACACTACTTTCTGAAATATATGTGGAATGATATTTTTGTTCAGAATTGGTAGCTGTAACAATTGGATGAGCCATATCCTCATCAACAGTCGTAACCTTCTAGTAAGACCAAGTTCGGGATGCTCTTTTTCTCATTATCTTAAAAAATAGGTTAGCCAGGGCCACGGAGGAGCAGTTCTTGGGAGCGGACGCCCTAGAGGACAAGAAACAAACGTGCCGTTCTCATCATCTCCCTCAAGAAACGACATCCATGACCTCTCGCAATAGACTCACAAATTGAGCAGTGCCCCGGGAAGCAAACGTACTCTTTATTGAAATGTTACAAGTACACACACTTAGACTCATACCTCCCGCTACAGGCGCAGAGCGTGGCAGAGCTGCTTACATGGACGGTGAACTAGACACGAACAGAGTAACGGGATGTGTTCCTAGAGACCAAACTCATCAAAGCAACAAACGCCATGCAAAGCATATATACGCAACGCACGAACGTTCGCGTCGTCGTCACATCACGTGCCGCGCTTAGGCAGCTCCGGCGTCCCGCGGCACGAGCCGCGCCCTGAGCTGGCGGTTCATGATGGTGAAGAAGAAGCCACGGAACTCGGCGAGGTCGACCTCATCACCTTCCACCTCCCACCACTCGAACTCGCGCACCAGGTTGGCCACAAAGTACTTGAGGTGGAGCATCGCTGTCGTCAGCCCCGGGCACATGCGCCTCCCGGCGCCGAACGGAATCATCCTGAGCTCCCTCGTGCAGGTGAGGTCCACGCCCTCGCCTTCCCCGCCCGGCATGAACCGCTCGGGCACGAACGACGTCGGCTCCGACCATGTCGCCGGGTCGAGGCCTATCTTGCCGACGAGGATGTTCACGGTCGCGCCGCCGTCGGGGAGGCGAGGCACGCCGAGAGCCCTTGCGGCGTCCTCCCCCTCCACGTGGCGAAGAACCCACGGCTCAGGCGGGTGGCGCCGGAGGCTCTCCAGCACCACGGCCTTGAGGTACGGCATGCGCGACAGGTCGGCCTCCTCGATGACGCCGCGCTCTCCTGATGAGACAACGCCGTCGATCTCGTGGCGAAGCTTTCGCTGCACTTCGGGGTGCTTGACGATGTTGGCCATGGTCCACTCCAGCGAGGCGGCCGTGGACTCGGTGGCGGCGCCGAGGAACTCAGAGAGGAGGCTGACGAGCTCGCCATCGGTCACAGTCCTGTCACCGTCTTCATGGACACGTAGGTCGAGGAGGGACTCCACGTAAGTGGTGTAGGTGTTGTCGCTTCTGGCCTTCCTCTTCTTCCTCACCTCGGCGACGAGCGCGAGGAACGACTCCTCTTGCTGTCGCCGGAAGGCGTGAAGCTGGCGCCACCGCGACGGGTAAAGGAGCTTGCCAATCCTAGGGTACCTCGTGAACACCCCAAAGGAAGGCAACTGGAGCACAATGTCACGCTGAAACTTCTTCATGGCGCGGAGCCGGGCCTCCCCGATCTCGGAGACGACGTCCTTGCCGAAGCACATCTCGGCAGTGATGCAGTACACGGCGAAGTGGAGGCTCTCTCCGGCAGGCGCGCCGGACCTGAGCCTGCGCACGAGGTCCCCGAGCACGCGGGCTCGAGTGTCGCCGAGCAGGCGGAGCCGGGACGGGTTCAGGACGCCGGCGGCCACGTTGCGCCGGATGGAGCGCCAGTAGGGGCCGTAGGGAGCCGAGTGGATGTTGAAGTAGCGGTTGCGCGTGAGGATGGTGCTGGGCACGGCGCTGGTCGGGCGGTCCAGGAACGCCGCGCTGTGCTGCACCAGGGCGCGGTGCGCCACGGCGCGGTCCGTCACCTGGATGGACAGCCCGCGCCGGGCGCCCGGCTGCTTCTTGCCCGAAGATAGTCCGTGCAAAATGAAAGCGGCCGTGAAGAACAGGAAGGACAGGGTCAAGAAACCGGAGAGAGGGGGCAGCCAGAACAGGAGGCGGTCCATCATCCTAGCTACTAACGCTGCTTCGATCCAATTAAGGAAGCATGTACATATGAGTAATCACAAGGCAAACTTCAATACATATATGTAGCATGGAGTACTGCCTTAATTTACTAGCCCTTGGACATACCAATAGCATGCATGATTCCCTCAGTACCTGCCCGCAGATAGACAAACAATATATATACTAGTACAGCACGTAATAAAGATCTTATATCCAAAGTAGATTAGAGTATTAAACCATTGCTTGCCATGACCACGGAAAAAGAAGAATGAAAAAACAGCCATGCGCAACACGCAGCTGACAGAGACAAAGACGATAAAGACAGCAAGATTACTCCTGTTGGCAGTACCTTATTATCTTATATTTACTACTTTTGTTCTTTTACGCCTCAATTAAAAAAAAAACTACTTTTGTTTTTGACAAAAGACGCCTAAAGGCATCATATATCTGACTTATATTAAGGAAATAGTTGAGTGCCCGTGCGATGCCACGGGAGCTGAAAATTGCGTAGCGGAACATGGTATTGCAAAACTTCAAGATGTAGTTGCGCCGTGTAAAGCAAAAAAATTAAAAAAGTTATTTCTGGAAGGTTGCGTACCAGTACATGGTATCGCCAGCGTGCAAGGTTGTACACGGTATCTCGCTCTGGCCTAGCAAAACAATAGCCCAAGCAATATTCATATGCAAACACATGCGCTTGCATCTGAATATCTCATAGTCTGGAAGGGCCTCCATCTATGTTTCAACCTGCGACAATGTGCATCTCGTGCTCAAATGGCGTAACGCTGGAAGAATGGAAACCGCATATCCTTTGTTTCCGCCGCGACCCCTCAACCCCGCCACACGATGCCTTGACTCAGCCGCGACACTTCGATTCGGCCGTGAAAAATCGATTTGCAACGGGACTGATGCCATTACCCTTTGCTATATCGGAAGAGTTTGCTCGAGCTGAGCAAGAATTTAAGTGTGTGTGTGGTGGTGGTGGTTGGGGTGGGGGGGGGGGGGGATGAATTCCCTCGAATTCAACTAAGTTCAATCATTTACTTAGCCAAGATCATTCCAACCATATATATATAATTCACGAGAAAAAAGATCCACCACGTTGGCTCTAAAATGCTAGAAACTTCCATGTTAATCCGAGAAAATAAGAAGAGAAAATTACCCACCACTGTCATTATGAAACAATTAGTCACAAAACCCCCTATAAATTTTTATAAAATAGCTAAATTCGGAATAATAAAAATCAACCAAAAATACCCCTCGCCCCTATTTCTAAATTACCCACCATGCCATTATGAGCAATGGGAAATAGCTATATTCGGAATATTAATAAATAGGCAAAAAGACCCTTCACACATATTTCTAAATTACTCACCATGCCATTATGAGTACAACAAAAGCTAAAAATATCATTAATTCGTATTCTAATTTACCCACGATGCCATTATGTGTTCCAAATTAGCTAAATTTGAAATAATAATAAATAGTAAATAGATGTCTATTTTAACATTTCAAATAAAGTTGAATTGAACATATGTCAAATTAAAAATTAAAATCATATGAACATAAAATATAATTCTAGTTTAGATTATTGGGTAAATACACCGTAATAGGGTTCAAAGCCTTGCTTGACCCAGATATAATTTAGTTGAAACATAAGTTGCAGTGAATCATTTTTAAATGTGTAATGCCTTAGTGGTTCAACATTAACAATATCTATCTTTATTAAGTATATATGTATAGACAATAAAAATGTATACATCTATCTATTAAATACGAAAACAAGCAAAATAATGGACAAAAGATAAAAAGAACATTCAACATTACAATATTATAAACTATAAGACTATATGATTGTCAAAATTTTGATTGTATAATATTATTTTAACTAGATATACATATGTGATAGGTACGATCGAACTCCAATGACGCACATGAGTGCAATCTATCTGCATACATGGGCCCGAGAGAAATCATTGGCATCGCTTAGTAAATCTCTCAGCGCAAAGTCATGGGTCTATGAGAAGAAGCATATGTAGTTCATGTCTAAGTGATCCTAGGGTAACCACAGGTGACACGAATGGGTGGCTTGATTAGAACTAAGCCTTTAAACCATGACTATCTGCCATACACCCATATATGTGCACTTCAACGCCATAATCGATGTTTGAACAAGACAATCTCATTTGTCAATGCAATTAACAAAGTACTTTAATGGTGAAATGAGGATACAAACTAGGCGTCACAATGGATGGATCCATATTGTAAAGCATGGAACAAGAATTTATAATTCACTTGTGTGCTTCATGTCAACAAAAAACAAAGGACAAGACTATCAAATTGAATTTCAAACAATTATACAAAGCTCGAAAACGTTTAGCCAAAGTCTCATGTGGCAAACACAAACTATTGCAATGTAGAGCCGAGAGATATGAGCAAAACTTAAGAAGTTCGTCACTACAGGCTAATCAGGAAAATTAATCGGTATTATTTATTCTTGAAATTATATTGCATATTTTTTATTTGTGTTGTGTCTTTCTTACGCTAAAATCATGTTATGTGTTTTATTTTCTTAAAACAAATTTAAAAAAGAACCATGTTCAAGATGAAAGAATGTAGATGGAAGAAAAATATGTCATAATAAGCACAGAGGCATACCAAAAAAATTACAAAAAAGTGGGAGTTCTATATTATTAAAATTGCATAGAAAAGCATCAATTAAGTTTTCTTGGTCTAATAAAAGATGCAGATATGTGAGGATTGACATAATCTGTAAGTATTTAAAAGAGTGACAAAAAAATGTCATCAAACACTCAAATAGTAGACAGAGCGAGAAATTTCTCCAAACAATTTCAGCTATGTTAGAAATACTATAAATAATAAACTATATTTGATCTATTGAAATAATGTGAAAATAATTCAAAAGGTTTAACAAGTCTAGCCGCGCAAATGCGCGGGCAGACATACTAGTTAGTTAGTAATTAACTAGGCCGCTTGGGATCATGAACTAATATTTGCAACTACTCTATTTACTAGCCCTTGGACCAATAGCATGCACGATTCCCGCAGTGCCTGCCCGCAGATAGACAGACAATATACTAGTACAGCACGTAATAAAGATCTTATATCCAAAGTGGATTAGAGTATTAAACCATTGCTCGCCATGACCACGGAAAAAGAAGAACAGAAAACCCGCCATGCGCAACACGCAGCTGACAGAGACAACGACGAAAAAGACAGAAAGACTACTCCCGGTGGCAGTACCTTATCTTATATGTACTAGTTTTGTTAAAGACAAAAAAAACGCCTAAAGGCATCTTATATCAGACTTATATTAAGGAACAAGTTGAGTGTCCGTGCGAAGCCACGGGAGCTGAAGATTGCGCAGCGGTACATGATATCGTAAAAGTACAAGATGTAGTTGCACCGTGTATAGCAAAGAAAAAAAAAGTTATTTCTGGAAGGTTGCGTACTAGTACATCGTATCGCCAGCATGCAAGGTTATACTTATATCGGTCTGCAAAGTCCCATCTAGCCCAGAAAAAACAATAGCCCAAGCAATATTCATATGCAAACACATGGGCTTCCATCTATGTTTCAACCCGCGACAATGCGTATCTCGTGCTCAAATGGCGCGACATTGGAAGAATGGAAACCGCCTATCCTTTGTTTCCGCCGCGACGCCTCAATCCCGCCATGCGATGCCTTGATTCAGACGCGACGCCTCGATTCAGCCGCGACACTTCGATTTGTCCGTGACAAATCGATTCACGACACGACTGATGCCATTACCCTTCGCTATATAGGAAGAGTTTGCTCGAGACGAGCAAGAATTTAAGTGTGGGGGAGATGAATTCCCTCGAATTCAAGTAAGTTCAACAATTTATTTAGCCAAGATAATTCCAACCATGTACAATCTGATAATGACTTACCTCTTTTCCCATGATCATACATGTCCACTTATCTAAAGGTGTGAGTTTCTTTCTTAAAGTTTATTTTCCAATGGCCTTTCTGACAAGTCTAAATAAATCGCGATTTATGACAAAAAAATGTCACTAGCAGTGGTTAGTGACGCCCGAAAACATCATTAATCAGCAATTTTTTTCTGATGAAAGGATTCAGTAAATTGGTAACTATCAACTACTCTGTTCGATAGATTGAGGCAGCTAATTAGATAATGGTTGTCCTAGATAGTTGGCTAACAATTAGCTAGTAATTAACTAGGCCGCTTGGGATCATGAACTAATATTTGCAACTACTCTATTTTAAAAATATGTGCAGTATTGGCTTTATACTATGTTTATTGAGCATCTTTTGAACCTGGACAAGTATAAGTCCAGTATCCTAGAAGATAATATGAATTTGGACACCCAGAAACATAGCCAGAAGTGCATATATTTTGAAACGGGGGAGTAGCTATTAGGTCCATATGTTTCAAATAGGCCTTCAACATGTAAACAAGGAATAAAACAAATTTTCCGGAAGCCAGGGTAGGTAGCATCCAAAACGAGTTTCTCGATATTGTGGCACGCCGCTGCCACAAATTTTCGCGCCAGGTACCGGAATTGAAAGAATCGTTCACCGACAAGTGAGCCACGCTAAAGCAGAGAGGAGTGCAACAGATAGAGGAATGAGTCGAGAATGAGATATGAACCCGATATAAAAAAGGAGCAATTGGGCCAAAGGAAGATTCAACCCATGGCATGTTGGCTCACATGCAACATTAGCACATATTTGTGACGATATTATTGTACTATATCCTGATAGATGGGCCCATAGTAAGCTGAGATAGATGTGACGTGGCTCTATTCGTAGGCACATCATATCAATGACAAAATTGTTTGATTGTGAACCCCAGAATACATAACATGTGAGCCCGCTCATGTTGACTAGGATGCCATGTAGCCAAATATGTCGACATGGTGGGGTTTAGTGAAGAAAAATGTCCTGACGTGTGGGATCATGATGTGGTGGCCAGGTGTCATATTTGTAACATAGTTTGTGTCGAATAGACCATCAAAAAAGCCAATGGTTGGCCCGGACGACGCGCTTTATACAATTTTTCATCACTAAATTATCACAAAGTGGCATTTGTTGCTTATAGTGACCACATCATCGAGAACCGCGCTGTTGTCGTCGATCACGTCATCAACTACCATCTCGTCCATCATGCCGCCGTCAAAAACCCACACCATTGACAACCACGCAATTGACCACCGTGTTGTCGACAACTTCGCCATCCACCGCTGTATCACAACGTCAATAGTCGCGCCATCGACCAACGCACTTTTGACCACCGTGTTGTCAACAACCGCGCTGTCAAACTAAGCATGGGGAGTCAAAGCCAGGACTTAAGGAGTGCTACAAGCGCCACCTAAACAATTTAGCTAGAGGCATGTTCCCAACATACAAGAGTGCTTGTTGAAATAACATAGGAAACAAAAGAATAAGGCCCCCTTTGTTTGTGATTCTGATTGTGAATTCTATATAGCTTCTAGTATCACAATCAGCAAGAAAGGGGCAGATTCTGGACCCACATTGTGGAATCAGATTCCATAATATGAGAATCTGGCCCATATCAGCTTCTCCAGATTTAGCTTCGCAAAAAAACCAAAGTACCCATCGAAGTTCACAGAAATTACCCACGTTGCCACCCATGTTGCTAGGAGTGAGTAGTTATTTTATGAGAGGGCATTTGTATGGACCAATGTTATGTTTGTACCGACATTATGTATTCCTAATTGTTCTGAATTTTTCGTATTTTTTCATTGCTCCAAAGGGACTCCGTTAGGACAATGTGTATTTAATTAAGCAAACATGACATGCAATGCAATTGAGGGCATTTCAGACTTTTCTCTTCCTGAGGCAAGAATCCAGGGAGTCATAATCCAAGGAAACAAACAGATCCAATTTTTGCTTCTTAGAATCTAAATTCTGAAAATCACAATTCAAAACTAGATCCTTAGAATCAGAATCGCAAACAAAAGGGGCCTAAGTGTTGAGATTTAGATGTTGCCGTTGGAAGGTAAGCTGTTGATTCGCGATGGGGACGTTTGATTATCCGCGTGTTCCATGAGACAAGGACAGATCTTAGAAAAATTCGCAAGCATTGTATCGAATTAAGAGATCAGCGGCCATCTCCTGTGGAACGCTCACCCATTTTCTCTCTTTCCTTTCCGCGAGTTTTGATTGCTCAGGCACCAAGTTGTCAATCTCTTGAGTCCCTTTGCTTGATTGGCGACGTCTGATCCTCCGCGTGCTGCAGGAGGTCATCAAAATTTCGCAAGAGTCTATCAAAGAGCAGCAGCCACTCTGACCTGTTTTCTCTCCATTCCACAAATTTCATTGCTCACACACATAGCTAGGACGATGCGTGCATACTACGTCTAGCCTGCCCAAGCATCAGAAATGGAGATCTCACAAGCCTTGCCTCTAGCCCCTCTCCTTTTCCTCTTTACATGGCTACTATTCTTGTCAACTACCCCTCGCAACAATACCAATGGACGGCGCATCCCGAGCCCGCCCGCGCTTCCCTTGGTCGGCCACCTCCATCTGCTGAAAAGGCCGCTGCACCGCTCGCTCCCGGCTCTGGCCGCGCGGTACGGTGCCGGTTCCGGCCTCCTCCACCTCCGATTCGGCAATCGTCAAGTACTCCTTGTATCCTCCCCCGCCATCACCAACGAGTGCTTCACCGTGCATGATGTAGCGCTCGCCGACCGTCCTGGGCGTGCGTCACGGCGGCTCGTCGGCCACGACTGCCCGTCCATCGCCAGCGCCAACTACGGCCCCTTGTGGCGCCAGCTCCGCCGGCTCGCTACCGTGCACGCGTTATGCGCCAACCGGGTCGCTGCAGCGGCCACCACTCGCAACGCCGAGGCACGCGCCATGGCGGCGAAGCTCTGGTGCGCAGGGCCTGGCGAGGTCGCAGTGAAGTCGACAGCGTATGAGTTCGTGGCCAACGCAATCATGGTCATGGTCAGCGGCAAGCGAATGTCGAAGGAGCAGGTAAATACATATGTGCTGCTGTGACCTCGATCACCAGCGACACATCTTTCTAGCTATATCTTTTTTTTTCCCACATGGATGAACACTAATTAGCACGTAAGTGCAGGTAATCCGGTTCAAGGCAATGACAGAGGATTTGCTCGCAGTGGCATTGGCCGCCAACCGGCAAGATTTCCTGCCGGTGTTGCGCCTGTTTGACTTGTGGAGAACGGCAAGGAAGCACGTCCGCCTCTCAAAGCTGCGCCACCAGTTCGGCCAAAGCCTCATCGACGACTACAGGGAGGAGCAACATCATCACCACAGCTCTGTCGAGGGGACACCAAGGACGGTCATCGGCGACCTGCTACGGGAGCAGGAGCAGTCGCCGGAGTCGCTTAGCGACGTGGTCACCCGCACCGTCTGCCTGGTGAGTTTAATAATGAAATATATCATTATAATATATCGTAAGTTCGTACATTCACGTGACTCACAGCCCTAGCTAAAACTAAAAGGGAGCCAGTACCTGCACAGTGTCTCTTGGCTCTTGCTGTTGTTGGTAGTCAGCAATTTTTCCAGAGGACAGGACTTCAATGGAAGCCCCAAATAGATGCATGTTGAGTATTCTCTTCATCCGATGGCTCAGATCAGATGACGTGGTTGCTTACATTCGTCAGCATCGAAAAAATCAATTTCCAATATTGTTCATTGGAAATAATAATAATAATAATAATAATAATAATAATAATAATAATAATAATAATAATAATAATAATAATAATAATAATAATAAATGTTTTCACCAAAGGAACCCAAGAATGTTTGAATAATTTTGAAAATGTTGCAAATTATACGTTTGCGCACATTTTCGGGGCTTTGAGCCCACGGCATCTCCCTTTCGGTGAAGTTTTTGTCAAATCGTTCGATGATGATCGTAATAGTTGTTGGTAAATGGTCCTAGTATGTGAAATTTCTTGATAGAATTCTTTGTTGCCATTAAAAAGGGAATCAATAAAAAAATTGTACAATGTTGGTATTTGCTCTGTCAAGTTTCAAGGTTGCTAATAGTAACTTTTTAGCTGAAATTTGTGGTCTTGTTGGAGCATAGGCATGAGCAACAGCGTCAAAATATATTGAGGCGCACCTTAAAATACTTAAGGTTCTTGATTAACCAATGAATTTTAGCATGAAACTCAATATGCCAGTTGGCAATGTTTCAGATCTTAAGTACTCTGACATTTATAAAGTGAACCAAGACACATATATGTACAGCTGCATAAACAGGCATTTCATTTCGTCAATAAAAATACATTCATTCATGCGTAGCTATTTTATTGTACTTGTTTGATATGTATTATTCTTTGGGAACATTTGACTTGTTGACTAATCTTCTGCAAAACAAATATATTGATGTATATGCACAGAGCTTGCTACAAGCTGGGTCAGACACGACAACGGGTACGATTGAGTGGGCAATGGCTCTCCTTCTCAATAACCCAGGCGTTCTCAAACAAGCTAGGGCTGAGATCGATTTCGTTGTTGGCACATCCCGCCTGATCCATGAATCGGATCTCATCACTGTCCCTTATCTCAATTGTATCATCATGGAGACCCTCCGGCTGTACCCATTTAATCCAAACCTTGTCCCGCATGAGGTATCTCAAGATTGCAAAATCGCCGGCTACGCTGTCACACGTGGAACCATGGTACTCATTGATGTGTACTCCATGCAGCGAGATCCTCATATGTGGATTGACCCAGAGAAGTTCATGCCACAGAGGTTCTTAGGAGCCAAAGAGAATGCAAACAGTAAATGGATGATACCTTTTGGCATGGGACGGAGAAAATGTCCTGGTGAGGGGCTGGCCTTGAAAATAGTTGGGATGGCACTGGGGACTATGATACAATGCTTTGAGTGGGAACGGATTGAAGACAAGGAGGTAGACATGAGTGAGGGGTCAAGGGTCGGCATGCCAATGGCTGTGCCTCTAGTGGCCATGTGCCGGCCTCGCATCGAGATGGAATCGGTTCTCAAGACTCTCTAGAGACTAGTCATTTTAGGCAGGATCAGTTGAGTTCAGCAAATCATCATCAATATGTATGTTCAACCTGTTATATATATGTTTCAAAGAAAAGCAGAATGTCACTGCTGTATGAAATAACAATATGATGAGTTTTCTTTCTTCCTCATTTATTAATTAATATTGTATCCTATATGAATCCAATATTGTTTGGTTCTTTTCTTTAGATAAAGGAAAAATATATTATACCAGCCTCTACATATAGCCTTTCATTAATTATTACAAGTCCCTCAGCACTACGGCTGCCTCACAAACATGAAGATGGATCAACAATGATAACACGCAAATGGTCTTTCGTCGTCCAAAAAAAAAAAAATGAAAGTTCCGGTTTGCCAAACTGTAAGTTTCGGTTTTGGAACAGTAGTGCGCTTTTGCGTCAACATTCTCTTTAATTAGTACCGGGCCACTGACAACCTGTTCAAGTGTAAATTAAATGTTGTGATTCAGCTGCGCTGTTGCAGAGAGGGCAAGAAAGACAATTTTTGGACTTGGACAAAGCTAGGTCATGATCCAGCAGTAGCTGGCGTACGTTCCGGTGAAGAGGACCGCGCGGTAGTGAACCTGTAGGACGCGTAGGAGAGGTTGCGGGTCCAGCTGTGGTGGATGAGCTCCGCCCTGGCTCCGTCGCCGGCGGCGCCCAGCGCGACGTGCAGCGGGTACAGGTGGTCCGGGCGCGGGTGCGCCAGCTCGGCGTGCGGCGCCGCCGCCTTGCGCCACCGCTTGACGTCGTCGTGCCTCCCGTCGAGGAGCTCGTCCCTGAGCCAGGCATCGAACCCCGCCGCCCACTCCGCCGGAGGCGACCCGAGGACGCCCCTCCGGCTCAGGTTGTGCGTCGCGGCGCCGGAGCCAAGGACGAGGACGCCCTCCTCCCGCAGCGGCGCCAGGCTGCGGCCGAGGTCGTAGTGGTACGCGGCGTCGCGGCCGGGCTGCACGGAGAGCTGGCACACCGGGACGTCGGCGGCCGGGTACATGAGCATCAGCGGCACCCAGGCGCCGTGGTCGAGCCCACGCCCGGCGTCCTCCTCCACCGGGCCGAACCCGGCTTGCTCCAGGAGACCCTTGGTCCTCTTGGCCAGCTCAGGAGCGCCAGGCGCGGGGTACTTGATCTGAACAGCGTGCACAACATATATATATAGGAATTTGAGAAAATTCAGCTAATTAATTAAAGCTCTTGTGTCCTCACCTGGTACATGGGCTCGGGGAAGGGGATGCCGAGGAAGTCGTAGATGGTGCCATTGCTGCCGTGGACAACGCTGACCGCCGGCGCGGCCGTCTCCCAGTGGGCCGACACCATCAATATGGCGCGCGGCACGTGGCCGCCAGCGATCCCTGCGGGCAGCCACGACTGGAAGAAGCGCCGCGCCGGGATGGTGTCGTCGATGGAGAGCCTGGGCGACCCATGCGAAAGGAAGTAGGTGTCCATGGTTAGGCTCAGGCTGCGCTTAGCTTCGGCATGGGGGTGCAGGCTATTGATCATAATCTAATCTCGCCCCGCGCGTATTGCGTTTTCGTATATTATTGTAAATCGTGCATGAGACACGTGAAAGCAATAGGCAACCTGCAGCCAATTATCAAGCAAAACTTAAAACCACTATGTAAGAATGGCAGATACGAGACACCCTTGTCAGCGACGCGTATTTAAAACTCGTCTCCAACGTTGTTTGGCGACGCGTGCTAGCAAAACACACGTCACCAACATACTATATAACACAAAACGGGTCTCCTGTAGAACAACCCTGATGATGATGACAGTGACGTCCAGCACTCGATCTTAAGGTATTATGTGATGTGCGCCCAGCACCAGAGCTGAACTACACGGGTAACGCGGCTCCCTTTTTATGCGCACGTAGGCATCATAGACGTGGCCTAACACATACTCCACTATGGCATGCATATCTCATGGTCATGGGGACCCTTTGGAAGAAACAGAGAAGGAGCAAATATCTGGTGGTGGGACATTTCAGAAGAAATAGAAGCAGCAATATCTTGCATCGTGGACTTTGCATCCATGACATTTCAATGATGTATATTTGAATTTTTATCCAAAAATAAAGCTATATATTTGGGGTTTTTTTGCTGCTATAGTGTAAAAAAGTATGATATGTATAATGCGTCTAGACGTCGTCTAGACCATCAAGACGCTAGTCACCAACCCAACGTCTGTTTTCGTCTAGCGTCTAGAAAAACATTGGTTCATACTGATACATATAATGATTGGTATAAAGGCTCAGTAATGTTTCATACTTGATTTATTGGCCTCAGACACTCTTGACTATGTCACCTAGAGAATATGCAATTTTCTTTGAGATTTCTGATGCATATTCAACATTGTCCTGTATAGTGCACATTTACAGGTTGTTGTGCTAATAGCACACATTTTCAAATTGCTGTGATAATGCCCACAACAACTATAAAAATGTGGACTGGACTACAGATCCATCTTAGTAGGTTAATCAAAACAATTAGTTTCGCATGCCTTCTTCAATTAAGATTGTGAGAAAGATAGCATTGTCGATATATACTTTCTCTTTTGCATTGAGTGTGGGCAAGAGCATTGTCGATCTATACTCTTAATCTCACATAACTTTGATAGTTATTTATGATATATTATACTGTGACCACTTCTGAATTACAGTTTTCTCACCTTTTGTAAAACCTGTTGTAGGGATTTCCCCATATTGATAATAAATATCAAGTGCATGCTACTTGCTCATTGATTAATTCAGATCAGTGCATAGTACATATTTTGAATGATGTCAGTATTTTGCCCTTTGTATTGAACTTATAAGCTTTTAACGTATTTTGAAAAATATCTTTTGTAACGTAACATGCTTCATGTTTGGGTTCCACATGTAGATGATTTGCAAATGGGACCATCATTTAAGGAAGAATGCATGGGAATGGAAACCGACAATGCCCATAGTGTCTGAGGAGAAGCCTCATGACATTCTGTTTTTGCTGCCGCAACCTTTCTTCTATACAAATCATTTGTAAGTTGTTCTTCTGTCCTCATGTTCTTCTATAGTGAAACTAACTTCTATACATTGTGATTGCTGTGTCATGTGGTTCCAATTACGCATGGTGGCAATATTTGCCTTCATGCTGAAACTTTTCAAATTGCCTGCATGAGGCAATAATTCTATGTTGGTTGTTTGTTGCAGGAGCTATAATACATGAAAATTTTGAAAGGCCTAATGGTTTAAAAACCTTGGTCAAGTTGTCCTACTTATTCTATACTCCTGTTTGCTGATGCAGTTGAGAATATCCATCTTTGTTGTTATTGCATATATATTTCCCTTTTCTCAGGCTCATACCATGTTATTGATCAAATAGACAATTGTTAAATATGTAGATACTAGATTAGTACGACCTACATCATGTTCCACAAGCTCTGGGAATAGAATCAATGGTGAATTGTTCACTTGGCGAGGGCCATGCATTTCTCTAAAGAGAAGTCAGTTCACATCATTGTTGCAATGAGAACAGCTCTCTGATTTTTTATTTTTTTTGGGTGCATATGATGTCAAAAACATCCTATTTACTCTTAACTCTAGCGGACTAAATATTATTACACATTTATTTATTTGTTGGTTAATTTTCTTTTCTAAGAGGTTTCCTTTAAGCCTATCAGGGAGCCTGATCAAGTTCTTAGCTGGCCTGTAAAGTGTTGTCCAGTTGTACAACTTGGAGTATTTTTCTCCACCATAATTCCTTGAGCTTGGCGGATGCAAACTTCACAGACTTTCAGCATAGGCCAATACATCAATAATTATGACAAGTCACATGGACTGAAAATGTCTAGGAACATTTTAAATTGATGCTTGGATCCTCATTCACTCTCTTTTTTCGTATGTGAGGATTCAATAATAATAATAAACTATGTTAATTTTTCTACAATGTTATAAATATTTTAAATAGTATAGTAAGTCTAGCCGTGTAAATACATGGGCAGCCATCCTAGTTAGGATGGATCACATAGGAATCACGTTAGTGTTACATAGCTCCAGCATTACTGCCACTGGTTGCACAAGCGCGCTGTGGGTAGCACGCCAGTAGCTAGCATAGCTTGTCTGGTAGAGGGGAAGCCTAAACATAGTCCAATGGAAGTGGACGGGCATGACGATATCTAAGACACATATAGAGGGGTGGTAGGGGAATGCGTGAGATGAACCTGAACAACCTTTGGTTCCTTGCGATATATTCCATTGCAGCGTGCAACAAGCGTAATGAGTTCCCATAAAAAAAAAACAATGCATAATGAGCATGAGTAACGTTTACAAACAAGCCTACACATGGTACAAGTTGGACTTCAAACGATCAACATCATACATTTTGGAGGGCTTGAGCCCCTGTGTGGCGTTGAAGAAGTTGAGCATGCGCGCCCACTTGAGCTGGGTCTTCACCTTGTGCACGCCCACCGTGTCTGCAATGAGCTCGTGGCGGAAGCAGGTCACATCCTCTCCTGTACTCTCCCTGTCCCAGTAGTCGTACATCCTCGGCTCCTCGCCGTACACGTTCTTGAACTTGCCTGCCTTCCGCACCCACTGCCCGAATACCATGTCCTCGTGTCCGCGGTCATTCCGGAGCTCTTCCGTCGCCGAGATCCACTCCGCGATGTCCCACGACACGATGTAACCGAAGCCGGCCATGTACTGCCACTCCCGGCTCACGTGACAGGGGATTAGCATCCCGTGGTACAGGTTGTCGCGCGGCTTGTTCCGCAGCGTGTCCGCGAGCGCCGCCAAGCGGTAGTACGCGTCGTCGTCCGTCTTGCCGACGTAGTCGTAGGGCTCGTCGGCGAACATCCGCGGGATGGTGGAGAAGTACTCGTATGTCTTACCGTCGTTCATGT
The DNA here is from genome assembly GCA_007726485.1 of Eragrostis curvula. NCBI lineage: Eukaryota > Viridiplantae > Streptophyta > Magnoliopsida > Poales > Poaceae > Eragrostis > Eragrostis curvula. The sequence goes on along the minus strand of RWGY01000031.1, from coordinate 5,557,489 downwards.
TCTCGGTGCAGTTGAGAACGACGATGTCGGCGTGCACGATGATCTCCATCGCCACCAGCACGCGGTCCTCCTCCTTGTCCAGGTTGCAGAAGACGAAGCGGACGTCGACGACCGCGCGGACGGGCCGCGGCTGGAGAGAGTAGGCGAGCCGCAGGTGCGCGCGCCGCTCGTAGAAGTCCGGCCTGGTGATGATGCCGAGGAACACACGCAGGTCGACGGGCTGCTTTGCGAGCTGCCGGGATGTCGACGCCGTGGCATCGTTGCTGCATGACGACGCGAACACTTCCTGGAGCTTCAAGTTGTTGTTGGGGAAGGCGACCAGGTAGAGGACTGCAACGAGAAAGGAGAGGATTACCAGTGGGATGGTACGGGATGGGAGCGCTTGAGCGAAGGTAGGAGAAGAAGGTGGCGCCGTCATCGGCGTGGTTTATCTGACCCCGACGCACTCAGGATTGGATTAGCTAAGCTAGTGCACCGCTTAAGTTGGACGTGTACTCTACTTAAAGATGGCCGGTGATCCAACTGTGGTAGTAAAATCTTGCAGCGGTGGGCCATAAACTACTACTTGACTGGAGTGATCCACGCTTCTATGTTCAACTTTTTATATGTTATTTGTGCAAATCGAAGTCTTGGGGTGTCAGATGCGGCGTTTTCTTACAGCAACATGCGGCCTAAAAATGGCTGAAATCCCTGGATCTGCTCGTTTGCCAGCAATTTCTTCTCGGAAGTTGACCAAGCTCTTTAATTGCATTTACTGGCTTGATCGGGATCCGAGGAAGGATAGGCACAGTCAAAAGTTTTCTCTTTCATTTTATTAGTACTATATTTTGAACGGACAAGTTTTCTGCTTTCGAGATGCATGGAGATGTTCAGAAAAAATACTTTATTTTCTGTTATGAGTTTAACTTTTGACATTATGTAAACCTTGGTACTTGGTTACTGCCTTGTAACTTTTTGAGAAAATATCTTCTATGGCCTCAAAACAAATGCAGCTGCCTTTCATAGTCTTTTTAGAGTTAAAATTCCCTATGAGGACCAAAATCAATTTCCGATTCTCTCCTTGGCCCTTCCGTTAGTTTTAGGACTTCACGGTGTTAACGGTAAAAGTATATCATTTTACCCCTTTTTTGGAATGAACTTCAATTATATTAAAAAAAAGTGTGCGAATGTGAGTATTAATTTTTTGATATAACTGAAAATTATTTTCTGATATACAATTTCGAAACAAAATACACCAGTAAATTAGTGCTCACATTCACTGATTTGTTTAAGGGTCAGTTGCATTATTTGCTGCATATGCAGTCTGATAAAGCTATCTATATGATATTCATGGAACTGCCGTCTGAATCAGAAGCTGATCCTACAATCACAAATTTAACCGAATCTTCTCCGTTAGCAATGTCATATAACTCAGGATATAACACACCTAGAGATACGTCTTCAAGACAAGAATCTTGCCGGCATGGCAGAACCTGATCCTGTTCACCGGACCCTATTTGAAGCGACATAGCAGGTGAGACTCACAGAACATGGCTATGTTTAACCTGAAAATAAGATTTATCTTCCATTTATTTGGCTTCCACCAAATGGTTCCAAATTCCTGTGCCACTAAAATATTAGTTCTTGGTGTCTGAGAAATCGTAATTTATCTACTTATGATGTCTTGGGCAGCCTAAACATTGATATTTTGTATGTTAGAATAGAAAGAGACAAGAATCAGCAAAGGTGAGGCTACCACCTGGAGTCATGTTCAGCTAGATCCAGAAACAAAACAAAAAATCCCTGAGGCGAAACCCAATATCGAGCCCAGCCTATCCAACAAGGTTCGTTCCATCAAAGATTTTATACTTCCTCGTCTCGGCGGGGGGGGGGGGGGGGGGGGGGGGGGGGGGCATCTTGTTTGCTCGTCAGATTTTAAAGTCATTTTTGATTCTTTAGAAAGTGAAAAAAAAAATTCTCCAGGTGACAGGACCTGAGGTTTATTAGTTTGAACCATTAGGTTTGATAAAACTGGTTTCATTTCTTCAACAGCAAACTGCTCTGTCAATTCTGCACTACCGCGATCAGCGACTTCCTCTCAGTTCCCACAGATGTTCCTGCAATCTGATAAACTTTGTGATATCCTTTTTTTGACTAGTTATATGCGGTTGCAGAATTTGTTGACATTGAAGAGGCAAGTGAATAAGCATCAATACTTAGAGGTATAATAACTAAGCAAATAATTCAGCTCAAATCAAGTCAGGAAAACAAACTTGAACCCATCCTTGCTGTTTTCATCATACCAAAGCATGATAGACAAGGGTCGCCATAATACAATTACAAATTTCTAAGATTTTTTGTTTTACAAATGAGATGGTTGGTACAAAGTTAATACAACTACTGGATATAGTTACCACCATCTTACACAAATAGTGATAAAATACCACCATCTTATACAAAACTGACTTGATACATGTTAAAAGTTTCCGGTATATGTGGTACACGATTCTTCCATAGGTTGCTCTGAAGTGTTCCTATGCCTTTTTGGTCAGCAACCTATTTTTTTACCTTCTGCCCCATGGTTGGCCTGCAGTCTAAATCTCCTGCATAAAAAAATGCCAGTAGTTAATATCCGTGATTGCTAATTGCAGGCAAGATTCTAACCAATGCTATGTAGGATGGGTTGATCGTACATCACTAGTGCGAGTGGAACAGAAATATCCTATTATTAGCAGTTTATTATTCACAGACCTAGTAATGTCTTGGTCAAGTAATTCAGCAACCTTCGTCAGTTGTTACTATCCTCTGAAAACTCAGTTTCAGCTGCTCAATGGCACCTGGTGGCTCGAAGCATTTGAGACTAAGCTCCACTAAAACAAAAGAGAAGCCTCTGAATCAGTAGCTGTAGCCTGTGTAGATTCCTGCAATGTCTGGAACTATTTTGGCTGCAAGCACCCCGGAAAAGAAATACTACTTTAGTGCATCGAAATCACTAAGCTGGCATGTGTTGGAGAGAACAATTGCTCATTCAATGAACTACAAATTCCTTCGCTGCTTTATTCCATAAGGGAGGCAACAAGGAGCTTCCTGGCTTGTTAAATCCAAAAACAGATTTTTTTTTATTTGTACTTGAAAATATGCCAAATCTAATCAGATATTCCCAATGGTAATACTCATGCAAAGCATTATTACACTAATCCTAAATCTTAGTTTCTCACCTTAATTTGGATAAAGATCACTTCCTGTCATATCATTAATCAACAGACTAAAACTCGCAACCCTTTCGCAGCAATTTACAATTTTCTTTTATAATTTAAATATTGTGTTTCTATCTATTATCTTAGTATTTGAAGGGAAAAAGGAGCCACCACGTTCGCACTCAAGGCTACGAAATTATCACGTTAATTATTCAGAAAAAAAAAGCTATGAGCCTTTAGATTTTATGAAGATTTAACGGTCTAGATTAAACGAGAGAGTCCGTCCCAACTGCAATTCGAAATAGCTAAAATTCGAAATAAATAAATAAATAAGGAAAATATTTGCTCAGATTCGTTCCAACCAAAAAAAGGAGTCCATAAGCAACAGGAAAAAGTCCGACCGCGTTTCGACATGAGGAAAGGTCACGGTGTATTCAGGATGATGTGCATCTCTACACGAGATGTACGCTGCTGATCTATACGCAAGCTGCTGCTGAAGGCCGAGGTATTGGCGTACTGCTAGCCTAAGCATATGATCTGGTGTTTGAGAGTCTAAGTAAGAACGATTCAGCAAACTCAGAATATGATGATCTCCACGTTTGCTTTTTTGACATGATCTGCTGCGTCAGATCCGAAGATAGATGGGATCAGTATGGGCTTAATACGTACGTTGGCTTTGGGCAGTATGGTGTATTTCATAGTATTCGTTCACTCATGTCGCCGGTCGCGTCGTCCAGTCGTACCAGAGTAGATATTTGGAAGCATTTCCGTTTTTCTTTTTTTGAATCCTCTCTCAACGGGAATCATGTCTAACCCTTCACGAGGCATGGCGAGAAGGGATAGAGGAGTGAAGAAGATATGGTTTTGTATGACGTGTGGCATAGTGGAACCCAGAAAATATAAGAGATGGGATATGTTCAATCTTCCGTGACACACAATGGGCAATTCCTCATATGACCATCTAAGATATTGATTTTTTCTTAATCTACTGGAGGTGCTCCAAAGGGTTGTGGAGTCACGGTGCAACCTATGATTTGAATGGAGTTTTGACCGACATGGAAGCGTCCGTCTGGATCTTTATGTATTACATGAGTTTAGAAATCTTCATGATCAATGCACGACACTTATAAGATAACAAGTTGAAATTTTAATAAACGCACAATAATCACTATGTAATTTTCTAGCTCTATAATTTTAAAATTAAGGGACACATAATCGAAAATTAACAAGAAACCAAATCTAGGAATAAGTTACAAAATTATGCAAACTGATAAATTCTAAGTAAACTATGACTTAAAATAACAAGTCTAGCCGCGGAATATGCGCAGATCATCTTGCTAGTTTGTAGCATTTTTTGCATTGATAGTCATTTAGTGAACAGAAGCAACGGCGGAGCATAGTGATGGCCAACGGTGGCCACCCCCCCCCCCCCCCCCCCCCCCACCCCCGGGCCATCACTCAAAGTCCATTGTTTCTACAGCAAAACTGCTACTGTTCATGGTATTTGCAGCTAGAATTTGGGTGAAGCTCCGCCAGTGTTCGAATCAGTCCGGACTGTGAACATGGAAGGCCATGGCACAAGCTTCCTCATTGCCTTCGGGAAAGTACAATCAAGATGCAGTCGGGCGAAACATGTCAATATGTGCAGAGACAACATCGACCATTGGAGACAACGATCATGACGGTTGGAGATCGATGTAACAGGCCAGTAAACGATTGAGGATGGCATCGTCCGGGCAACGACGGAGCCTAGCGCTGTAGTTGGGGTCTAAGGACGCACACGCTGGAGTTGGTGCATGGGCTACTCTCGCTGACGTCGAGGGTGAAGTGCGTCCGCGTCATGGCTTCCGACGTCGCTGACAAGGTTCATGCATGCATTGATATAGGGACGATGATGCACGCGTGTGCAGTTTCTTGATCTCGGGTACTGCTCCATGGCGACGTTCGTGTCGTGCCAGTTCTTGACGACCACCGTGTTCAACATCAAGATCATGCCAAGATCAGTCCATGGCGACATTCGTGCCGGGCCGTGCCAGTTCTCGACGACTACGGTGGCGGGAATACTTCTTGCAAAGTAGAACAAGCGTCGGACCACAGCGGCGGAAGTCCGTGCCAAGTAGAAAACGACGACTTCGACGATTTGCAGGGCTATATATTGCAGGTAAGAGTTCCTAATCAGGTTGTGTAGCTGCAATATATATACGCACTACTGGCTACAGCTTGTTGCCGGTCTTGTCAATCTGGCCGATGATGTTTTAGTCCCTCTGTCCATGTGGCAGGACACACCGTCGAGCGTCTCTCTGCCCCTCAGGCCGGAACCGTAGCAGGCCGGCCGATGCGGCAGCACGACGTCGGTGTGCCCGTGCCAGTAGGACGCCTCGTAACCAACGGCGTGCGATCGAGTGAGAAGGTACGAGCCAGAGGGACCGTGGGACGGCTCTCCCGTTTGAACATCAAAACGGGACAGCCATGCACGGGAATTGGGCCACTCGGAAAAAATCTCCATCTCCGCCCGCGCCGTGTATGCTGCACTACATGAGTGAGGCGTCTCAAAGCAGCCAACGAGCTCTAGCAATCTCGGACCACATCATATATATGATATATATATATATATATCCTCCATCGATCAGATCAGCACCGATCCAGCATGCATCCGTACGTCAAGATCGCAATAGTGAGTCATAATGACACAAGCACACACCAGTAGTTTCATTACAGCATCTCACATTTTCACGACACTATACATTACAAGCGACAGCAAACCTACCGCTGATGAATGAATGATCACCCCCTCGAGGAATATGGACGTACATAATACTGTGACGATATCGTCTAGCTAGACTGGTACACACTCCCAATTTCATATCTTCCGGTGAACTACGTAGACACGAACAGAGAGCATCGTCGTCTCTTCTCGTGCCCGAGAGGCCAAACTCATCAAGCAAACGCCATGCAAATCAAAGAATGCATGCATGGGGATGGGGTCACGAACGAAGGTTGGCACGTCGCGATAGCTGTGGGACCGTCACATCACGGCCGGTCGCGTCTCGGCACGAGCCGCGCCCTGAGCGGGCGGTTCATGACGGTGATAAACATCCCGCGGAACTCGGCGAGGTCGACCTCGTCGCCGTCCGCCTCGCACCACTCGAACTCCCTCACCAGGTCGCCGTCGCGAGCCCCGGGCACATTCGCCTCCCGGCGCCGAACGTCATCATCCTGAGCTCCCTCGTGCAGGTCAGGCAAAGTTTTAAATCTCCTGCTATAGCTGCCGCTATTGAAAGATAACAAACTCAAAACTCTAGGTGCAGATCAATCGGATAAGACTTATCTTTGGGTGGGTAGGAACTTAGCTTTTGAAGTTGATGCTCCCGGATCCCATGACGCCGGCGGCTCTGGACGGCGTCGAGGAGGCTGGCGAGTCGTAGTAGAGGCACCGTGTAGGGCGGAGTGGAGTCCCACGACCTGCACATGCACGAACGAGTGGCGGGCAGGTGGACTTCCCGTCGCTTCAGCGCTGCCCTAGATCGGTGGGCGGTTGAGGTGGAGTAGGGAGACGGTGATCCTTGGATTACGTGAACCCTGGCCCCCACCTCACTTTTATAGGTCGCTGCGCGACGGGGGCCCACCAACCAGTGATAGGTTGGGCACCCCCGATCAGGGCGCTAGATCAAGGACTCCGACCTGGTCGTTGGACCGGGTCAGATGAGATCAATACTAACATTCTCCCCCTTGATCTCATCTTCCATTAGAACTTATACTTAACTTGACAACCATCCCATCACAGATTAGTGTATAGAGCATGCCTCGTCATAACAGAGTATACTGTTAGATTAACAGCCACAACACACCTCTCCGTTTTGAAACAATTCTTATTCTAGGCCCTTAGTATCCAGAAATCATAGGCTTTACCATAGACCCATGTCGACTGAGTGTTCTCTGAACACATTGGGCGGTAAGCCTTTGGTAAGCGGATCCGTAAGCACTTGCTTGGAACTCATATTCTCAATACTCTCACTTGGAACTTATACTTTCAATATGATTCTGGATTTTCTCCTTGACAATACAATACTTAATCGTCAATGTGTTTGGCATCACACTTGACTTGTTGTCACATGAGTGAAAAACTTAAACTCCGGATATGAATTTATTATGTGCCTGCTTTGTGGCCTCATATCATGCTATGCAATAGGTGTATTCATCACTGATGACACCATCATTGTTTGTTTGGAGCTTTTCCACAATAAAACTCCAACTGTGAATGTTAGCAACTACTGTGGATTTCCTTACACATTTCGCAGAAACTTTGTCTTTGTGCCCACAACTATTTGAGAGCACTTGTTCCTTTTAACTTAGCATGAGGCCTTCAATACTTTGCAAAATTGCAAGACAATCTTATCTCCATTCCAGTGATCTATGTCTGGATTGGACTTGTGCCAAAAATATTCTGGATACTTGATATAAGTCAGGGTTAATTCCTTTTGATCGATCATTTCCTTGTTTCATGGGACCTTTAAATTTTCCAGAACTATCACCCTCGACTATAGGAGCAGGCGCATATTTACTCGCATGCATACTAAGTTTCTTTAGAATCTTCTCTAAGTATGTATTTTGCGATAGTCTTGATACCCCTTTTGCTCTATCTCGATGAATCTCAATTCCTAAATGAATGATGCTTCACCAAGATCTTTCATATAAAACTTGAGGACAAAAACTTTTCGTTTTCAGAAGTAGATAATATCACCAGTGGTAAACAGGATGTTATCCACATACAGGATGAGGAAAAAGAATTTCCTTTCTTAAACTTTGCATAAGCGCAGCGTCCTCTCGTTCTAAACCCAAACTTTCTTATAGCCTTAATGACCTCTAGATAGAGGCTTGCTTAAACCCATGAATGGATTTATTCATACGACATCCTTTATGTTCTTTTCTTTCCATGACAAGAACCCTTGGGTTGAGTCATGTAAACTTTCTCATACAAATCATAGTGTGCCACTTAATGCCATTATGATTCCAAAAGAATCCTTACATGAGATCGTACAAAGGTCTCATTATTGGCTATTCTTTTCTTGGAATGAAAACTCTTGTCACAAGATGCACTTTGTAACTCTCGACATTCCCTCTGGAGTCACGTATAGAAGTGTAGACCCTTGGATAGTCTACTGTCTTGGCTCCTTTAGGAATATCTTCTAAGTCCCAAATAAAGTTGGTACTCATTGATCTTATTTCATCCCGCATGGCTTCAGGCCATCTCTGTGAGTGAGAGCTTCTCATGGTTTCTTCAAATGAGGTGGAATTACCCTCCATCATTTGTAGTCATAGAAATGACTATTGTTCTAACTCTTTGAGACTTTATAAAGGTCTCAACATTTGGCACATCTTCTATCTAGGTAGAAGCTGCTCCCCCATATGCGGCAACATTTTCTATCGGCTCCTGAAGGACAGGTTTCGCATTCACACTCGTTGTTGCCAGGGAAGAACTAACTACAGATGTTATTCATACAACATCAAACTCTTGAATCATTGAAGGAGACGTATAGTCCCACTTCTCTTCAAATCTTACTCGTTAACATGCCATCCTCCCCCAGATTCAAACAATCTTCTGAAAAGATAGTGTATCTTTAAAGTTCTTGTTGGGTTCAATCTTTCAAAGCCTCATATGGTACATTAAAGTACCACTTTACTATTTTGCAACTTACCTTGAGGCTCATCCAGTATGAATACTAGTGAACTGTGCTACCTTCCTATTGAAACGATAAATGTTTAGGAATTTAGCTTGTTTCTTTGTATAGGGATATCTATATTATGACCGTTGTACTCCTTAGACGGTCATAGTCATCTTGATAGATCATTCTTATCTTCGATGCATACTATGCATCGCATCAACTTGACAACTTAAGGTATAACATAAATTCCTCCCCCTCGAAATATGGCGTAAACTCTGCAGCCATAATTTTGAAAACTATTAATTCTCGTGAACGAGGAGATCTTTCATCACTTGCTTCATTCACACATTTCTGTTGTGCAAACAAAGTGATTTCACAATGCTTAAGGGAGTACACTTTCCCCATTCCACTTCAAGAACATAACAAAGTCCTTTATCAGCTATACTTATGCAAGACATGCTTGCAAGTCTTTCTTATCTTTATGTCAATATACAACTTCCTTTTGTCCTCAAACTCATTTATGGTCGATAGCATACTTCAAGGAAAAATTCTTTACTTATTGATGTGCTCAGCTTGGTCGAAAAATTCGACCTGCCAAGCCTTAATTTTCCCTTTAATTACTAACCATGTCTATGACTCCATCTTATTGGCCATATTACATATGCAAAAATGTGCATTCTACCACCACTGGATTGCTCCGCAAAACAAGCAACTCAATAAGAGTGCTCGCATACGATTGTAAAAAGTCAAACAAATGACTCTCTACCTTCTTATGATTTCACAATGGTGTAATTTGGGATTGCTTCCCTTATGGCCTTAATCTCTTGAGTGCTTAATGACTATGACACCATAGAAGTGCACAGTTGATTCTAGGGTAGCTTATGAGCTCCCTCAAACTTCTCTCGCTATGGAGATGTATACTCAATAACACAAGAGCCATCACAAACTTCTCCTACCATGTAGGATATGCTTAACCTCTCCTGCCATGCGGGATGATTCCCTATGAGGGACTTAAATGCGAGAGCTGGCTCTCAGGACATAGGAAGTGTTGCATTAATTAGACACGCATATGTCTTATTGCAACATACTTAGTCATAATGACAAAACTATTCACTTAAACTTCATTCTCTGATTAAATCTTCTCGTTGGTTCCAATTTAACCAGAAAATTAATTAACTTACAACAGCGGAAGCTTTAGGGAGAGGGACAACTAAAACTCAATTTTGGCCAAAATTAGCACAAAAATTGGATCAATACAATCTTCTACATTCATTCTACATCACCGTTGGGCAGAAATAGAACAAATGCATTCTCTTATAAAATTTTGTGCCTTAATTCCTTATTCTTGTACATTAATTCGACATCACCGTTGGGCAGAAATAGAACTAATGTATAAAACATTGTCAGGCAAAGACACAATATCATTCTACAATAATTTCACATCACCGTTGGGCAGAAATGAAACTAATGTATAAAACTACTCAGGAATAATGTCACAAAATTGCTATCATCAACGTTGGTCAGAAAATAACAGTATCGTAACAAAACTTGAATAAAAGTATCTACTCCCCCCAAATAAAACTTGGAGCGGAAAAGGGAGATAAAACTTCACTTTTCTATACTCTAGATCAAGATATAGAGTATTTCACTTATCAAAATTTGGCAAAATAATGCCAAAAATTAAAAAATATCTTAATCTTAATTTCATGGAGGTTACTGACAGGGAAAAAAAACTTCAAAATTACTCTTCCAACTTAAATTTTCCCGTTGGTTCCAATTTAAGATGGAAGATATAACTTAACTTTGCAACGGAAACATAAATTTTCAGAAGCAAAACAACCTACTAAAGCATTCTGAATATTGTACTACTCTCCAACTAAATTTATCTCATTGGTTCAAAATTAAATTGGAGATATAACATACACTTAAATTTATCCAAAAAATGCTTCATAAAAAAACTTGCACTAAACTTTTCTGAGTACTCATATACTCTCCAAATAATTTATCCCGTTGGTTCAAAATTAAATGGAGATCAGAACTATTCAAGAATACATCAAATTCATTGAAATGGGCTTCTGAAAATGGAGAAAACTTTAGCTTCTGTCCCAGCAAGGGAAAACAGCCCATGGCCCACACTAGCGCGCGCTGCGCTCGCGGACTGCACACGCGCCAGCCCAAAACTTCCTAGAGCGACTGAATCGGCCCAGCCCAGTAGCGCTAAAATCTTGAGAAAATAGAAAATTCTCTGCGCTCTGTTAACTTGTTTCGGTCCGGCCCAGAGTCTCGCGCGCTCGCGCGTGAAAGCTTGGCTTCGTGGGCCGGCCCGGCCCGGCGACGAGTTTGATCACCCCCGCCTGCACCTGGACCGTGCGTGGAGATCGACGGCTGCGCGCTCTTCTCGGACGAACAAAACAGGAGCGTCGGCCTGTTCTCCTCGAAACCCTAGACCATTTGCTTCTCCTCCGACCCAATCCGAGCCGGAGTTGCGGCGCCGCCGTGTCGCCGGTGACACGCCGGCGCGCCGTCGGGTGCCAGCCACCGGCTCCATGGCCAGCGAGCCGAGTCCCCCCTTTGTTCTATCTCCTCCTCCCCGTCCTTCTTTTGTCAGCGACATGGAGACGACCGCCCATGGCGGCCGGAGAAGAAGATGGCGGCGCCGACGCATGCCCCTTCGCCGGTGCGCGCGCTGCCGTCGAACGGTCTTGCGGCGGCGCCCTTTGCCCGAGTCCGCGCCCGCACGACAAGACGCCGGCGCAGCTTGGTCCTTCTTCCCGCGCGGCGACAAGGCGCCGGCAGCGGTGGTGACGCCGGCGTGGCCTCAAGTGAGTCCTGTACCGCCGCCGCCCTTTCTTTTCTTTGCTAGGGTTAGGGTTTCCTTCTTCCCTTTGCTTCTTCGATTCGAGATCGAATTCTTTCTTTCTTCTTTTCTTTGGGTTATGCTTTCCTTCTTCCGATCCGAAACGGAATCTCTTCTTTTCTTCCCCAAATTGACCTACACACTAGATCGGCTCTGATACCAATGAAAGATAATAAACTCGAAACTCTAGGTGCAGATCAATCGGATAAGACTTATCTTTGGGTGGGTAGGAACTTAGCTTTTGAAGTTGATGCTCTCGGATCCCATGACGCCGGCGGCTCTGGACGGCGTCGAGGAGGCCGGCGAGTCGTAGTAGAGGCACCATGTAGGGCGGAGTGGAGTCCCACGACCTGCACATGCACGAACGAGTGGCGGGCAGGTGGACTTCCTGTCGCTTCAGCACTGCCCTAGATCGGTGGGCGGTTGAGGTGGAGTAGGGAGACGGTGATCCTTGGATTACGTGAACCCTGGCCCCCACCTCTCTTTTACAGGTCGCTGCGCGACGGGGGCCCACCAACCAGTGATAGGTTGGGCACCCCCGATCAGGGCGCTAGATCAAGGACTCCGACCTGGTCGTTGGACCGGGTCAGATGAGATCAATACTAATAGCTATCACTACGTAAGAACTGGCCGAAGGTGATGGGCACATAGGTGACAGGCTTTTTTAACCCGTCACCTTGAACAAAAGGGTGACGGGTCATTTTCAAGCCCGTCACCCACTAGCATGACTGTGCAGGTGAGGGAGGGTAATAGGTGACGGTGAACTTCAGAGCCCGTCACCTATTTGATGGCCGTCTAATAGGTGACGGGCAATAGTGTTGCCCGTCACCTTTGGCTGGACATATGGGTGACGGGTTCTGATGCGGCCCGTCACCTATTAGCCTGAGGATATAGGTGACGGGCCACATCATTGCCCGTCACCTAATAGCCTGAGGTTATAGGTGACAGGCCACATCATTGCCCGTCACCTTTCTGCGAATAGATAGATCACGGGCTTTGATGTTGCCCGTCATCTATTAGTTTGAGCCAATAATTGTTTTGACTTATAGCATGGCCCACAAAGAGAGGGAGGTTTCCTGTAAAATGACGGGCCACACTTGGTGCCCGTTACCGGTGGTTTACAGGCCTGCATCGAACCCTATCTCGGCCCTCCAATTTTTGTCTCTCTCCAGCTCCTCTCCCCCGCGCATGACACGCCGCCGCCTTGCCCAGCCACCGCGGAGACGCCGCAGCAGTCCACTGCAAAAACCAGCGCCCCACCCCGAAGCATCATCCGCCTTCCCTCCCTTCTCCGTGGCTCCGCCATCTCCGCTGGCCAGATCCATTTTTTTTAGACAAAAGGCAGAGCCCAGCTTTATATTGAAAGCACAAAGTTTTACACTGGTGATACCAGTTTAACCATTTGCCAAACACACGGCTAAAGGCACGCTCCGCAAAATTCTACTTGGATCTAAGCTTCTAAACCAAACAAAGGGGTAGCACGACAGCAAAAGTAAGCTTGACGCCATTTCGTCTGAAAAGTGCATTACAGACCAAGACTTCGGACTTAAGGTACATTAACAACGCTGCCAGAGGCATTACTAATACTAATGAGGCCCAACTGTGCTTCAATCTTCTCAGCCATCTGCTCAATTGCATCGCGCCCATCCTCCTTGAGTAGGATTCTCCATCGCAGCATGAGCGAAACCGCCTTGTGCGCCACAACCTGTGGTGATGTGCAAATGACATCACGGAAGACAAAGTCATTACGCGTTAGCCAGATAGTCCAGCACAGGCAACCTAGCAAATAGAACATGATGCAGTTGTTGTTATGGTTTTTATTTTTCATGGAAATATCTATAAAATCTTGTAAGCTTGTAGGTGAGTAAGGCCATCTAAGCGCGTCTCTAAGTACACACCAGACTAGTCTAGCCACTGGGCAAATAAACATGAGATGTCTGGGTGTTTCTCTAGCTTGGCACAATCTACAAAGTTCACTGCCTTTCCACTTTTTCTTCTTCAATTGTGTTGCCAATGGAATTCTATCTTGGAAGAGCATCCAGATGAAAATCCGCACTTTCAGAGGTAGTTTGGAGTCCCACATCTCTATCATTCTTGCATCTGTAACTCCTTCAAAAGTAAGATGCCTGTAAAGTGATGCTGTTGTAAATTTTCCTGAACTTTCAAAGGCCCACTTAACTGTATCTGGTGTGTCCGTTACGTTGAATTGATTTACTAGGCATATTAGCTGTTCCCATTCCGACAACTCGGTCTCACCAAAGCTTCTCCTGAAAGATAAATCTATGCCTTCCTCTGTCAGTACTTCTGCCACTGTAGCATTTTGCTCTCTACAGATCAAATATATCCGATTGAATTTGACTTTTAAAGGGCATGGATCTATCCAAGAATCTATCCAGAATCTAGTCTTATCTCCTTTTCCAGTCACATATATCATTCCTCTAATTGTGTACTGCTTGATATCATGAAGCCCTCTCCAGAATTGTGATCCACCCTCTCTCTTACTGCTAAAGAAACCTTTTCCTTGCAGATATTTGTTTATAAGCAGTCTGCAACATAGATCATCCTCGTCACGTTCTAGTTTGAAGATCCACTTGGAGAGCAAACACACGTTCATGATTCTAGTATCAGTCAAGCCTAATCCTCCATTTTCTTTTGGTTTGGCCATAGTATCCCATTTTACATATGGTACTTTTTCTTCTGTCCTATGCCATGCCAGAAAAAGTTAGCCCGAGCTGTTTGGATCTTTTTGTGTGTCGGTTCTGGGATCAGATACATGCCCATCACATATGTTGGTATTGAGCTCAAGCATGCTTCTATCATAGTCACTCTACCACCATATGAAAGTAGAGCACAATGCCAAGTGCCCATCTTCTTTTCTACTTTCGTGGCCACAAAATTGAAGTCTGACGAAGCCAACTGCATGGTGTGAACTGGTATTCCCAAATACTTCATCGGTAACTTCCCCACATTGCAATTGAACATATTTGCCACTCTATTTTGTTCTGCTTCATCAACTCCTAGTACTATGACTTCACTTTTCTGGTAATTAATTTTCAGGCCTGACATGTTCTCAAAGCAGTAAAGTATGAACTTGGTATATGTAATTGATGCATCATCTACTTCCAGGAATATTATCGTATCATCTGCATACTGCAGATGTGTGATACCTCCTTCAATCAAGTTTGGTACCAGACCTTTGATTAATCCTTCATTCTTAGCTTTGTTTAAAAGAGCATCTAATGTGTCAGCCACCAAATTGAACAGTAGTGGGGACAATGGGTCCCCCTGCCTCAACCCTTTGAAAGTTCTGAAGTAATTTCCGGGTGTTCCATTGAAGTTGATGCTGACTTTTCCACCTTCTACAGCTTGTTTGATCCATCTAATCCACTTATCTGGGAACTGTTTTTGTATCATCACTTGTTCTAAGAATTTCCAGTTGACTTTATCGTATGCTTTTTCAAAATCTAACTTCAAAATAACTCCTTTTTTCTTTTTGCTTCTGATCTCATGCATGATCTCGTGTAGGATGACCACTCCATCTAAAATGTATCTACCAGGGATGAAAGCTGTCTGATTTTTGCTGATCAACTTTGCAGCCAACTTTGTCAATCTCAGTGTCAACACTTTAGTAAAAAGCTTGTAGTCAACCCCAATCAAGCAAATTGGTCTATATTGTCTGATATTATTTGCATCCTTGAGTTTGGGGATTAATGTGATAAGTCCATAATTTAATCTACAGAGGTTCAGCTGTTCGCTGTGAAACATATTGAACATTTCCAGCATAGTTCCTTTGATTTGTGGCCAGAATTCCTTGTAAAATGTCACTGACAGTCCATCTGGTCCAGGAGCTGTGTTATTCTTCATTTCACTCAATGCAAACTCTATTTCTTGCAGCGTGAAAGGTGCAGTCAACTGTTCAGCCTCCTCAGTCGATACAGTTTGATCATTGGACCATAAATTTTCATGTAGGACAAATTGTCCCGGTGGTACACTGCCAAAAAGATCTTTGTAAAATGTCTCTATATGTTCTTTGAGCTCTCTCTCATCTGTGATTTCACCCTGTTCTGATTCAAGCGAGGTAATTGTGCATTTTTTCTTTCTACCATTAGCAATTCTGTGGAAGAATCCTGTATTAGAGTCTCCCTTTAAAATCCAGTCCTCTCCACATCTCTCTTGCCACATCTTTTCCTCACACAGGAAGACATTTTCCAGCTCCTGTTCTAATTTATATCTATATCTCCACTGTTGAGGATCCAGGTCTTCAGATTCTGCCTTCTCATCTATGTCTCTAATTTTGGTCAAAAGCTCCATCTTCTGTCTTTTTATATGACTGCCCCAGTTCGCTCCCCATCCCTTGCAAAATCTTCTGATAGAACTCTTTACAAGCTTCCAAAATTCTTGTACTTCGAGGTTATCTCTTTGTGGCCATTTTGATATCAGATTTTCCTTGAAACCATCTTGATTTAGCCATGCACCTTCGAATCTGAAAATATGAGTCTTGGTAACCTTTTCATCATTTGTGTCCACCAATAGTGGGTTGTGGTCTGACCCAATCCTTGTTAGCGATTTACATGTTGCCAAGGGGTACATTATTTCCCATTCATCAGACATGGAGACCCTATCTAGTACACATCTAATTGGGTTATCTTGCTTATTTGTCCATGTATATCTAGAGCCACTTCTATGCATTTCTCTAAGGGACGTATCTGCAATAAAGGAATTAAACATATCCATCCATGACTGATCAGTGTGCTCAGTTGATTTCTCCTCTGGATATCTAATGAAATTGAAATCTCCACCAATCAGCATAGGCAACTCTGTTCTCATTATCTTTTGAAACATCTCCTGTAGAAACTCTGGCTTCTTGTTATATTGAACTGGGCCATACACATTGATCACCTCCCAGAGGGCCCCTTTCTTCTTACTTTTGATTGTAATACTTGAGAAATATTTCCCTGCATCCATATCAATTGCTTCTGTATTGCCTTCTTTGACTCCAATCAAGGTACCTCCCGAGTGGCCGTCAGCGGGTGTCCAGTTCCATGAGTATGGATATCCATTAACTAGCTCTTGGAGTTCCCTGATTACATATTCCTTCTTTATTGTTTCCTGTAAACAAAACACATCTACATTATTGTTTCTAAGCAGATCTTTCAATTGGCTTCTCCTCTTTTCTTGTCCCATCCCCCTGATATTCCAGAACATAACTATCATTTGGATTTCTTTTTGGCCGAACTAATCCTCCTCTTTCGCACCACTCTTCTTGGTCTAGCTGTTCTATTGATGGAGTTCTTCTCTGCTGGTGGATCACTAGATTGGTCATCAGAATTTTCTACCATGGATCTATTTTCCTCTTCTGTTTCTATTTGATCTGTTTCCTTGCCTTCTTGCTGAGTTGTCAACTGCTTTGTCTCCTCCTCTATTCTGATTCTAGCTGCTGCTAGTGATGCTCTAGCTTCTTCCAATGCTTGAATGGTAGAAATATTTCTATTGACCTCCTCGGGATCTTGCCCTGTGTCTATATGACAAATATTTGCTATCCTAGCTAAATGCAAAGGGTCAAAAGAATTAAATAAAGCAAAGTTAGATTTATTACCTGGGGATTCATTTTTCATCCTCTTTAAAGATTCAGCTTTCTCTATTTTAGATCTCCCATCCTCTTGCATTCTATTGCTCCTTTTCTGTGCAAGCACGATTTTGTTTTTTGCATTATACCTGACTGTGGTGAAACCATCATTGTGAACATCTGTCGTCTGGCTCAGCTCTCCTGAAGTCTCCTGTTGAGCAGCATTCTGTTTGGCCTTTTCAGGTGACTTAGTCATTCTGATGTTCATGTGTGGGATTAGCTCTCTAGTCCTTGCCTCAATTCTAGCTTCTATCTGCTCCATTTCCTCTCTCTGCTTCTCTATGGGGTCCATCTCATAATCTACAATGTCTATCCTGTCATCAATTTCATCCTCTATGGTTTGCTTCTCCTTATTGTAATTGCAGTCTTCCTGAGATTGTATGACATCAATATCCTGCTCTGTTATTATCATATTATCTTTCTTCTTTTGTTCAGATGATTGCTGAAATTCTCCTTCTTCCAAAACTTCCATGCTGCCTTCTGACATCTGTTGAATATCATCTTTAGGCTGCTCTTTGCTGGCCTGGGATGTAGATGTTTCCTTTTTCTCATCGTTCTTCTGTTGTTCCATCAGCTTTCTAAACCCAGGATCATGGCTACCTTTATCAGATTCTTCCTCCTCTTCTTTATCATCTTTGTCTCTGTGCCTGTCGAATTTGTTTTTGGATGGTTGTGGTGGGGGATTGTTCTTTAGGGATTTCTCAACCACCCAAGTGATTTTGTGCCCCTCCCCATTGATAAATATGTCAGTATCTCCTTTCACTTTACTGGAGTCCTTACACATTAGCTGAATTCTCACTGGCCCTTTGCTGTTAAATGTTCTATCGTCCACTGCCATTGGGTCCCCAGCGAGATATGCTATCTCCGTGACTGCTTCCTCATATTGAGCATTTTGTGGAATGCCATATGCTTTAACCCATGTAAGATCCAGTTTGCTGAAAGCTCCAGTAGACATTTCAGCGTCTTCCACCCTTGCACTGATCAGCTGGTTATCTAGAGACTTAAATTCGACTTTCTGAAACCTAGTTAACTGAAATCTCATGGCTTCAGTTGGGAAAGAAATCATAAATTGGTTTTCAGATATCTGCTTTATGGTCCAACCCCTTTCCTCTCTGAAGAAATACTCCATTTCCTTGTTGATAAGCTCCACTGTTGCTGTTCCTTTTTCTATTGTCATCAGTCCCTTGAATTCCACTTTCTGATTCCTCTTCTTAGGAGTATGGAGGCTGTAAAATCCCTGTCCAGGAAACCCATACCCACACAACTTCAGACCTCTCTTCTCAGGGCAGTTGGTTGCTTTGTGACCATGATTCTTGCAGTTGTAGCACAGGGTTAAATTGGTGCATGTCCACCTTGTATGGTTTGGGTCATCGCAGTTGAAACAGTACGGCTCCAGGTTACCTGACGTTGGGATTCTATTACTCTGTCTATTTTCCTGAAACGACCTGTTTCTATAACCCTGACCCTCCTCTTTAGCCCTTTCCTCTTGTTCTCTTTTTAGCTTATTTCTCAGATCCTGCTCAGCCAACTGTCTGTCTTCATTTTCCTCTGACCGTCTCTTGTATGATCCCTTTCTATCATTATCTCCCTGCCTGTATGTGAAATCCTCTCTTCTGTCTCTGTCCATCTCAAAGCTTCTGCGGTTTCGATTCTCCTCTTCCATGAATCTATTGCTCTCAAACTGCCTGCCATAATCCTCACGATTCCTGTGCCAATTCGAGGGACCTTGGCCTTGCTTGTACCTGTCCTCTCCGAATCTATTGCTTTGCTGCAGCTCCCGGCGCCCAAATTCCTGCTTTTCCCCTTGACGAGATCTATTGCCCTCAAAGAATCTATCACGCTGCATCTTTGCTCCTGCTACTTCTGCAAAAGATCTAGAATCAACAATGGATGGCTTCGCCTTGGAGATTTTTCTCGCAAATCTACCGAATCGAAGGACCTCTGACCTCGATGCAGATCTGCAGCGCGACTTCGGCTCGGTAGCGCTGTCCCGCGCGCTGCCGGCAGTTCCACCTCTCCGCCGGCGGCGTCCGACCCCGCCTCCTCGCTGTTCGGGAGCCTGGTGGACGAGCTGCTGCCGGAGTACCGCGGGGACGTGCTCAGGGCCCCGCCGCCCGTCCTCCCAGCCATCGACGAGTTGCTCGGCCTGTTCAAGCACTCGTGGAAGGAGCTCGTCGACCTCCGCCCACCTGATTCGGCCGCTTCCCCAGCTTGAGACCTGCAGCACCTCAGCAAGGTGAGCACACTGCCTTGACCTGCCTCTCTCGTGGTGGTTCCCGCTGCCAAGCCACGCATTGCAGGCGCCATGGCCGTGTGTGCAGTAGCAGGCTATTTTGCCTTTTGCCCTGTTTGTACTTGTTCATCTCTTTTCCTTGTTTAATTCACCAGAAATTCATGGTAGCTCTGAAATTCCTGAAACTTGGTCCCTAGTACTACCATGCCATGCTGTAACACTCTGAAAACTAAATGCTAAGTTGTCAATTTAAACCTATCATCCAGTGTTAATTGCAAACTTAGCAAATAAGCTGCCTAAGCACTCCATTATTGTTCTAGCAGGAGATGAAAGATTTGTATGTGAACTGGCAGTACTCGGTAACATCGCAGTATGTCATGGTTCAGAACTTGTAAACATATCGTGGTGTTTTGATCAATATTGAACGCCTGCATGCTTGCACCAGTCAATATTGTTATAATGTTTCACTAGAATGCAACTAACTGATAGAATACCATCAAACACAGGTGATTGACATTTTGATGTTTACTTCTGATAGAGTAGTGTATGTAGTAGCAGCTTCCTGATATTTATATTTGGTTCCTGATTATATAATTTCTATCATTATGCAAACAAATTAGTGATTTCAAGTTAATTAGTTGATCAATCTCTGAACAAAAATTATTATAAGTAATAATCATATCTGAAACTTCTCATATGTGGTCAGGTCCAGTATTCTTCAGATTTTTATTCTATGGGAAGGGACTCAAATGCAGGATATCAATCTGCGGACATGTTAGATGATGAAGGGACATCTGCAATTCAATTTATCCAACCATGGAAGCGAAGGTTAGCACAAGTCTGTTGAAACAAGATTGCTGAAAGGAGTTGAATTCAAGGTTTTGTGATAAGTGTTTGAGTGTTTAGATCATAAATACTACATCTTACAGAGAATTTGTAGTGACCATAGCCATTTACTTGATTGCAGTTTCAAAGGAAGGCCGAGTACGGGACAGCAAGAGGTGTCCAATCTATGGTGGCACCTTGGCAAATACCAAATAATTTGATTTGAAAGGAAGATACCAGGTGTTGGAACTAGTATAGAAATGGCTCAGCCAAATGGAAAGCACGTGTGCATCATCATAAGGTTAGATGTTCTTTCACACACTTTATTTTCTTATAAACTGGGATCAGAAAGTCATTCTCGGCATATTGCCCTGGATTAACATTGATCTGTACTAGGCCTTTATTACTCTTGTGGCATTTATTGAATTCAAGAATGATAGTGCTAGTTAATTAGTTTCCCTGTCCAGAGTCAATTTTGAGTAGCAATAGCTGAAGGCAAATGAGAGCTTCGACACCATCAGTCCCTAGAGGGCTCTGCTCAGTTTTATCTTGTTTCAATTTTCTGAACCTGTAATGTAGTGTGGTAGCTTAAATTCTTGCTAAACTGCTTTACTTTCATTGCGCTGAACGCTGGTCGAGCGAAACTATATTGTGACTTCGTTATCAAAAGCAATGAAATCCCCCCTGTTATGCAAAAAAAAAAAAAAAGTCATGCTTGATATCTGTTACACCTTCTGATAATGTTTAGTGCTCTCCGATTACAACCCCTGATGTATGAGCTCTCCTCTCTAGCTAATTTATCCTTTCTACAAGCTCTACTGAATATCTATTTAATGCTGCTAATTTATCCTTTGTACCATCCTGCAAACAAATGTAGGATATCAAGCTGCGTGGACATGTGCTTGTTAGAGAAACCTGAGATGGAATTAGCATGCTGAGCATGCCCAGCAAGTGTTATTATACAACACCAGCAAGATGCCCCATTGCAAATTCAACTCCATGGATCTGTATTCCGGTATCGATGCATCCTTAGATAATAAATTGTGGATATTTTGACCTCAATGTTGCTTTTTTTTCTCTGTCCAATGCTCTGAATCCCGGATAAATAAATTTGTGCTACTTCAGTTCAGTGGAAAGACACATTGTCACATAGCAGTATTTTCTCTGTCCATATAGTTCCATTTGAGACCTTGATCTGTGTAAATGATAGCATAACTTTCTAAGTATTTCAACTGATGTTAGAGCAGTGGACTGTCTTGCTTTTGATTAATATATGGCAAAGATTGTCTTGTAAATGAATGTTCAGAAAATCACCTATTCAGTTGTCTTATGAACTGCTTCTTACTTTGGTGGAAGTAACCCACCAATAATTCTAAATAAAGATTTGGCTCCAGAGTGTATCCCTGGTGATTCCCATTCCCATTCCCATTCCTTTTTTATTTTATTCAAAATACTAATGGGTGACGGGCAACACTGAAGCCCGTCACCTAATTACACAAGAAAGGTGACGGGCAACATGAGATGTCCGTCAACTATAACATAATATAGGTGACGGGCAACATGAGATGTCCGTCACCTATGACTCTATAGGTGACGGACATTTGCCCGTCACCTTTCTCTTTGTAATCAGTGACGGCGTAGGGGTGACGGCTCGGATGCCCGTCACCTATTACAGTTTTTGCCCGTCACCTATGTCAATTTCTTAGGTAGTGTATAGCCCGCTATAGCCTTTTGAGGCAGTGTACCGCTATTTGTATTCATGTACAACTTAACCGCTATCTTCCGCTATAGCCCGATTTAGCTCCGCTATTAGCTGTTTTTGAGACAAGCCGCTAAACCCCTTAGCTCGCTATTTAAAACATTGAGGTCAGGTCTGTGCCCTCGCCGTCCCCGCCCAGCATGAACCGCTCGGGCTCGAACGCCGTCGGCCGCGACCACGCCGCCGGGTCGCGGCCAATCTTGCCGACGAGGAAGTTCACGGCCGCGCCGCCGTCGGGAGGCGGGCCACGCCGAGCGCCGCCGCAGTGGCGTCGTCCCCCTCCACGTGGCGCACCACGAATGGCACCGGCGGGTGGCGCCGGAGGCTCTCCAGCACCACGGCCTTAAGGTACGGCATGCGCGACAGGTCGGCCTCCTCGATGACGCCGCGTTGCTCTCCTGAGGAAATGGAGTCGATCTCGTGGCGAAGCTTTCGCTGCACTTCGGGGTGCTTGACGAGTTCCGCCATGGTCCACTCCAACGCGGTGGCTGTGGACTCGGTGCCGGCGCCGAGGAACTCCGAGATGAGGCTCACGAGCTCGCCGTCGGTGACTGCCCTCTCATCGTCTTCATGCACACGTAGGTCAAGCAGAGACTCCACGTAGCTCGTGAATAAGGTGCTGTCACGTCTGGCCTTCCGTTTCCTCCTCACCTCGTCGACGAGCGGGAGGAACGACTCTTCCTGCCGTCCTCGGAGAGCGAGAAGTTGGCGCCACCGCGACGGGTAAAGGAACCTGCCGATCCTCGGGTACCTCACGAACACCCCAAACGAAGGCAGCGCGAGCAGAAAGCCACGCCGAAACGGAAGCCATTGTTGCAAATTGAAGCTCACGGCCATTGAAATTAAAACACACAAATGACAGTGGATGAGAAAAATGGATTCCGAACGACCTCCTCTTTCATTTCCTCATGACAAATATCCAAAATCCAATCTTATCGCATCGTCTTCAATCTCAAGCCGGGGCTTCAACCTCTCGCCTGCGAGAAAAATGAAGGGGGGGGGGGGGGGGGGGGGGGGCAGTAGGGGGGGCTTGAGACCCCCCTGCTGCCCCGCTGGATCCGCCACTGCGGACCACCATACGTCCGGAACACATCCTACTGCGAGCAACGGGCTTGAGTGATAGAAGAGGAACCACGTGTTCCAGGTCTGAAACGAATCAGGCTAGGATCCATTCATGCAACAACCGAACTAGGCCTCAGGCCTCGTTCGGCAAGCCAGTTTTGCTTCAAGGCCAGTTTTGATTCAGAGCCAGGATCGAATGGATCCGTGTGTTTCACTGGAACCTGGCCTTCCCTTGGATCTGGCCAGGAATCAAACTTTTGCAAAATAATGACATGTTCGGCAGGACTGGAACCAGTACACATGGATTGTAATGAAGCGTATGCAAAGACAGACAAAGTGAACGCAATCAGCTAGCAGCGATATACCATCTTGATTTTTACACAAATAATTCAACTGCCCAGCATGCCCTCAAGCATTATCCAACTTGAATTAACTTGAAAACAGTTACCATCCGGACAAAACTGAGTGTCACAACAAGACAGTTTCTGTATTACAATCCCTATGTAGAGCCCAAATCAACAAGATATCTACTGGTCTAATAGCTACCAAAAAATTCCACATCTAAGGAAGCTGCATATTCTATACAAGAGGAGGTGCAAACAGATACATTTCTTTGAGCCGCACTTTTTTACCAATGAAGAAACTTATTAGTCATCCCCATTGTGCATATCACAACTGCAACAATGCCTATTGAGAAAAAATAATAACATGATTAATTGAATGCTTATAGCTCAACATACAGTTCAATTTTACAACATTTTGTGATGACAGACATATGCAAATGGCATGGTTAACTCAAAAATATGAACACAGATGTAATCAAGTACATGGCATAAGACATGATGCAGGTTTACAAGGAGCTGACAGCTGAGCATACTTGAGGTCAAACAAATTTTAATAAATTAGGTTTGTACTAGCTAGAACTATGAAATCAGTGAGGCATTGGTGCATATACAATTGATCACCCATTCACAATGGCATAAGAACAATCTCACAGAATTTTTTAGGACAGTGTTTAGGAAAAAAAAATCTCCATGGTTCATAGGCAGAAGGCATAAGAACACAACAGGGTTGTCAACCGTCATGAGAGTTTCAGACTAGCAAGAGCTTGCTTGGCAACTGCGAAGCTGTGGTACACTGAGCTAAGCTTGGTCAGGTCAAGCGGGTAGTAGTTGTCGCTAACCTGAAGGTATACATGAAAAATCAATCAGAACAGGATTAACTAGTGGAATAGCAATCCATAAATACAAGGAGGAAACCGAAGCACCAAGTATTACTATTTCTTATGTTCAAAAATTCGATGACACCTAATTGGTGAAATACCCATGCAAACTTCACATAAGAGCCACATGTTAATTTCAGACTTATAACTTGAGAAAATGCATATGGATCATTCTTGATCAGAGATAGCAGTACTAGTTTTTACCCTCTTCTCTTAACTGAACAGACAACTTATAGACAGTAACATGCGCCAAGGACAGATATTTGAATGCCAATATTTTTTTGGAATGAAATGCTAATCAAGTCATTGTAGCACTCAGAAAAATATGCAAAGCAACAAGATAATGTGCAACTTATAGACGGTAACATGAACCAATCAAAACGAAGCATGCATGGGGAATTATTTGCATGATCTATGTTACTGAACATTAGTTAATGCAACCAAGCAGCAGGGTGCACCAGGTCATTGCATAAGATATGTTGTAGGTTTACAAGGAGCTGGGCACTTGATGGCAAATAAAATTTTATAATTCATTAGTTTTGTACTAGGTAGAACTATGAAATCAGTATAGGCGTTGGTGCATATACCTGCTAGGCCATTTCAGACCCTTAGCCAAATTAGAGTGGCTTCCGGGTCCTCGCTGCAAGCACTTAGAAAGATCTCTCTGTTTACTTCAGTCTTGAAGCCCACTTGACTGAACTACTTGTATCTAGTATTTTAAAGCAAGCATCTAGTATTTTAACAATGCATCTAGCGATTTTCTGCATCTGCATCTCTGAAAATGCTAGCCATTGGCGTACTGCACACTACATAACAGGCCAGGGAAAGAGACCCGATGGCCTTGTTGCTTGCACACTGATTGCAGTACGTTGTTCAACTAAATGAAGTTCAGTGTGCATGCATTACAACTTGCAAGGCAAACAAACGTATTTTAATCATCTAATTTATATGTACAGGTTACATAGGATTATAGGTTCACTTTAACAACCAGATGAGCTATCATCATCTAAACTG
Source organism: Eragrostis curvula (assembly GCA_007726485.1). Lineage (NCBI taxonomy): Eukaryota > Viridiplantae > Streptophyta > Magnoliopsida > Poales > Poaceae > Eragrostis > Eragrostis curvula. The sequence goes on along the minus strand of RWGY01000031.1, from coordinate 5,532,052 downwards.
AACAAAATAAACTGACCGGCTTCAGGAAAGCGGGAGCAGAGCCTACACCGAATGACGCAAGCCACAACCAGATCGAGCACCTAATCACGCAAGCCACAACCAGATCAAACACGTAATCACGCCAAATCAACATCATCTCGCTAGAACAGTTTATCCCAACAGGCGAAATCGAGCACCAAAACATTGCCAACAACCAGATCGAACGCGGAAGCGAAGCAAGAACCGCCCATCCAAGATATCTAGGGCGAAGAGAGGAGAAGGGAAGGAGGAAAAGAGCGGTGCGGTACCGGCGAAAAGCATGCGGAAGGGGCGGGACGTCGCATGGGGAAGATTCGCATCGTCGTCGCCGTCGTAGCCGTGTCCCGCTGCGCCGTCGCCTCGCGCCGCCAGCCTTTGCGCCGTCGCCCCGAGCTGATTCGATCCGGAGGGTAGGACACCAGTCTTCGAGCCGGGCCGTGGAGTGAAGAAAAATATCAAGCCGGGCCAGTTTACGATTCGGGCCAAGCCTAACCGAACGGCCGTTCCGTGTCCGGCCCGGCTCCAAACATGGCCGGCCTGTTCTGCACGGAACAGCCCATGTTCCGGGCCCGGAACGGCCTAACCGAACGAGCCCTAAAGGAGCTTGCCGATTCTCGAGCACCGCACGAATAGAGGGTTGGATGGTGCTTTCCCTCGCCGATAGGTCGGCCAAGGATTTCTCCAGCCAGAACAGGCGGTCGGAGCTCAGCGTCGTCGAGATCTTACAAGTTCAAGACATGGCATCAAATACGTAGGAATTTCTGCCCAACAGTTTCCTTGTTTTTGGTGGAGTAGTGCATGATTCAATTAACTGAGCCGTCGTCGGTTCGGAGGAGAGGTCGACGCGCTCAACATCTCATTCTACGCCCTGTGTGGTGAGGAGTTGCGCGACGCGGTTGAGCTCGAGGGCTCTTTCGATATCCGCAACCTTGAGTACTACGATTTTGTCGTGAGCGTGTCTAGGGTGACGCCACACGGGCCGCTGCCATGGCGAGGATCCTGTGAGCGCTGCTAGAGTGGAGTCAAAAATGGCATTTCAGGGTCGACTGCATCGGAGATGAGTCTTCCGGGGGGACGCATTGGCTCCGCTTCTGGCACAGTTGCAGCGGAGTGATGAAGTCAAGGAAGTGATAGTAGAGGCATGCCGACAACTTTGAAGTTTATGCACACCATGGCTGGAGATTTAGTAATAGACTTTATTCTTAATAATTTTATCTTCCAAACTGTATGGTGTGTGTTTTGAGTTATATGTCATCATTCGGGCAGACAGAAGTGCTGCTATGCTGTAATAAGACGGTTGATACTGACACGCCTAGCAATGCCCAGAATTTGTCCCAATATTTCACGGTACCAAGATATAAATATATTCTCCTCTGAATTATGCAAGGAATCAGCAATAGTATATGATACTTCTATATTCATGAATATAGAGTGTCGAATTCAGAACTGAATCAAGTAGCTGCTGCGATACCAATTTCTCAATGATCGGAATAGATATGATAACCAACAATGAGAGCAAGTAATAGCAAGATCTCTAACATTTGTAACTGATATATCAGCAATTAAACAATATCACACCAGTAGCAATCTGATTCATTCAACAACGACTAATAGATATCGCCAATAACTAATTCTCCACGGGCAATCACAAAGAGACAGCAGGACACACAATAGATAATACTGGTTTACAAGAACTTGATGTAATCACAAACCAGCAGTAGATAAATTCTCCAACCCGCGACTCAGATGAGCACGATCTAGAGAAGGGGAACCACGAAGTTCCAGGCATGCACCCAGGAGAAGGATCACCTGATTACGAACTTCAGCAACCGGCAAGGGATCGATGACAGCAATCTTCAATCGATAGGTGAGGGAAACGCCTCTAGGCCGGTTCCTTGGAGGACACCACGAACATAAACACAATAAAAATCAACTCTAAGTTACAGGGGTGCCGTCCCTAGGCTATATGGCACATGGGGCAGCCAACACATGGTCTGACTCGACCACAACTCAAAACAGACTCGGACTCAACACAACCCAACAATTGTTTTTACTACTGTAACTAACTCGAGACGAATCTGACAAGGGGCCATATGCGTTCGAAAGCTTATGAAATTATCTTTCCATCAAGTACTAATTCACCTTTAACAGACTCTGTATGAGGGAGATATGGTATTTCTTGTCCACGTCTATCTGGCTGCACCAAACCGAATCTGAACTGAATTGGAATTTCTATATCTTGCAATTTCGTGATTGGATTGACATGAGGCCATGTAGAATTTCATAGGAAAGTATGCCATGCTCTTGGGATGGTCTTGGCCACCTGAATATGATCCTTAGCTTCCTCAATTTCCAATAACATTGATGCAATCGAATACTTTGTTTCTTTTCTTTATTCTTCTCCTTGCACAGATCAGCCACAATGAAAACATTACATGACATAGAGTCACTAGGTGATAGAACCTTGTATTCACAACAACACAAAGTCACTATAGCGGCGGACCAAAACCCACTATAGCGGCGGGCCAGGCCAACCGCCGCTATGCTTCTGTCGCTACAAATCTGATTTGTAGCGGCGGGTCGAGGGACCCGCCACTACAGATGAACTTTGTAGCGGCGGACCCTACTATCGTCCGCCGCTAGAAACATGTATTTTCAGCGGCGGGTGATCGCATCACCCGCCGCTATTAATGATTTTAGGAAACAAAAAAAAAACCAGAGCAGCTCTCGAGCTCTTCGATGGCCGCCTGCTCCGCCGAGGTCAACCCGCCACCGTGGAGGAGGGGGCCGAGCTCGAGGCCGCCCGCGCCGTCGTCGATCCGCCTCGGGGAGGGCCGCCGTTTGATCTGCGGCCAGTGAGGGGGCCGGCGCTACACATACGCCGAGGAGGGGAGAGGGAGCCGCTGAGGAGAGGAGAGGGAGACGGAGCCGCCCGTTGTCGTCGAGGGAGACGGAACCGCCAAGGGAGAGGAGAGGAGAGGGAGACGGAGCCGCCAAGGGAGAGGGAACCGCCGAGGGAGAGGGAAGCGCACCCGTCATCGTCGAGGGAGACGGAGCCGCCGCCGAGGGAGAGGGAACCGTCGAGAGAGAGGTAGCCGCCGCCGAGGGAGAGGGAGCTACGAAGAGAGGGAGCCGCGCCGTCACCGCCGAGGGAGAGGGAGCCGCGGGCGCCGTCGTCTATCCGGTGCCATGGAGGAGGGGGCCGAGGGAGAGGGAGCGGCGGCGGAAGGAGCCGAGGAAGAGGGAGGTGGGCGGGTTTAGGGTTAGGGTTTGCCTCCCCCTTAAACCTGGCGCCACCGGGATGGGATGCTCCAAGGCCACCTAGATGGGCCGAGCCATCCCGGGAGACAGCGGGTAGCAACCTAGTCCACCCACCCTAACTAACCTGTGGTCCCGCATAATTTTGTCGGGACCACATGTCGGTAAAAGTGGCTAGCATCCGTCGGGTCGCGGGCAAGGAGCATTAATAGCGACGGGTGGAAACCTAATCCGCCGCTGCTATTTATAGCGGCGGACGCGTCATCACCCGCCGCTAAAATTCCTCCGCCGCTAAAATCTCCGCCGCTCATGGCACGCGACCGCCATGACCGCAACCTCCGCCACCACGAGCGCGAGCTTCGACGTCGCCAGCGCTGTCGCCGTAGCCGTCCCCATCCTAGTCCCCGTCCGCCGTCGCCGTGGTCGTCATGGTTGGACCGTGAGGAGTCGGTCGACTCCTCGTGGTCACCATGGCCGGCGGCGCCTTGGCCCCCGGCGCCGGCCCCGGAGGCGCCGCCGTCCCCGTGGGTGCCTTGGCCCCCGGCGCCGGTGTCCCCATGGGCCCCTTAGCCACCGGAGCCCGAGCCCGCGCTGGAGGCGCTGGTGTCCCCGTGGGCGCCTTGGCCGCCGGCGCCGCCGTCCCCGTGGTCGCCTTGGCCGGAGGTGCCAGAGCCAGAGCCAGAGCCCGAGCCGCCGAAGTCCCCGTCGGAACATGAGCCGCCAGAGTCGGAGCCCGAGCCGCCGGAGCTCGAGGGTGTGAGGCGCCAGAGTCCCTGCCAGAGCATGAGCCGGAGTCCCCGCCGGAGTAGATCGGACAGATCTCGCGAAGTGAAGATCGCGCGAGTTAGATCGGATGGATCGAGCCTATCGGGCTCTTTTGTTTATTTTATCTACTCCTTGTCGTTTTTAGTTTTTTAATTATGTTTAAGTCGTGTTTAGTTTTTATCTAGTTTTAATAAGGTTTAATCAAGTCGTGTTTAGTTTGTATATAGTTTGTATGTAGTTTAAATCAAGTTTAATTAAGTCATCTTTACTTTTTGTTGTGTGTTTTACTCAAACAATTGTAGAGGTGGGTGCAGATAACAGCGCTGCTACAAATGATTTTTTAGCTGCGGCTGATAACGTCGTCCGTCTCTACAAATTGATGCATTTGTAGAGGCGGATGACATCGTGACCCGCCTATTTTAGCCTTTTTCAATGGCGGTCTGTCTTATGGTCTGCTGCTACTAATCTTTTGTAGCGGCGGTCCTTTGTAACAGTACCCCGCACGCCACTACAGCGGCGGGTCGTTTTGAAAACCGCCGCTAGGTGATTTTCGCGTCCACCGCTATAGTGTTCCTTTGTCTTGTTGTGATTTCTTGTCATGTTTCACAATATAAGTGAACGAGCCAAACTGAATGGTTGGATTTTTAACAACACTACTTTCTGAAATATATGTGGAATGACATTTTTGTTCAGAATTGGTAGCTGTAACAATTGGATGAGCCATATCCTCATCATCAGTCGTAACCTCCTAGTGAGGCCAAGGTCAGGATGCTCTTTTTCTCATTATCTTAAAAAAAAGTTAGCCAGGGCCACGGAGGAGCAGTTCTTGGGAGCGGACGCCCTAGAGGACTAGAAACAAACGTGCCGTTCTCATCATCTCCCTCAAGAAACGACATCCATGACCTCTCGCAATAGACTCACAAATTGAGCAGTGCCCCGGGAAGCAAACGTACTCTTTATTGAAATGTTACAAGTACACACACTTAGACTCATATCTCCTTACTCGCAAAAAAAAAAAAAAAGACTCATATCTCCCGCTACAGGCGCAGAGCATGGCAGAGCAGCTTACATGGACGGTGAACTAGACACGAACAGAGTAACGGGATGTGTTCCTAGAGACCAAACTCATCAAAGCAACAAACGCCATGCAAAGCATATATACGCAACGCACGAACGTTCGCGTCGTTGTCACATCACGTGCCGCGCTTAGGCAGCTCTGACGTCCCGCGGCACGAGCCGCGCCCTGAGCTGGCGGTTCATGATGGTGAAGAAGAAGCCACGGAACTCGGCAAGGTCGACCTCATCACCTTCCACCTCCCACCACTCGAACTCGCGCACCAGGTTGGCCACAAAGTACTTGAGGTGGAGCATCGCTGTCGTCTGCCCCGGGCACATGCGCCTCCCGGCGCCGAACGGAATCATCCTGAGCTCCCTCGTACAGGTGAGGTCCACGCCCTCGCCTTCCCCGCCCGGCATGAACCACTCGGGCACGAACGACGTCGGCTCCGACCATGTCGCCGGGTCGAGGCCTATCTTGCCGACGAGGATGTTCACGGTCGCGCCGCCGTCGGGGAGGCGAGGCACGCCGAGAGCCCTCGCGGCGTCCTCCCCCTCCATGTGGCGAAGAACCCACGGTTCGGGCGGGTGGCGCCGGAGGCTCTCCAGCACCACGGCCTTGAGGTACGGCATGCGCGACAGGTCGGCCTCCTCGATGACGCCTGATGAGACAACGGCGTCGTTTTTGTGGCGAAGCTTTCGCTGCACTTCGGGGTGCTTGACGATGTTGGCCATGGTCCACTCCAGCGAGGCGGCCGTGGACTCGGTGGCGGCGCTGAGGAACTCAGAGAGGAGGCTGACGAGCTTGCCATCGGTGACCGTCCTGTCACCGTCTTCATGGACACGTAGGTCGAGGAGGGACACCACGTAAGTGGTGAAGGTGTTGTCGCTTCTGGCCTTCCGCTTCTTCCTCACCTAGGCGACGAGCGCGAGGAACGACTCCTCTTGCTGTCGCCGGAAGGCGCGAAGCTGGCGCCACCGCGACGGGTAAAGGAGCTTGCCCATCCGAGGGTACCTCGTGAACACCCCAAAGGGAGGCAACTGGAGCACAATGTCACGCTGAAACTTCTTCATGGCGCGGAGCCGGGCCTCCCCGATCTCGGAGACGACGTCCTTGCCGAAGCACATCTAGGCAGTGATGCAGTACACGGCGAAGTGGAGGCTCTCGCCGGCGGGCGCGCCGGACCTGAGCCTGCGGACGAGGTCCCCGAGCACGTGGGCTCGAGTGTCACCGAGCAGGCGGAGCCGGGACGGGTTCAGGACGCCGGCGGCCACGTTGCGCCGGATGGCGTGCCAGTAGGGCCCGTAGGGAGCCGAGTGGATGTTGAAGTAGCGGTTGCGCGTGAGGGAGTTTTTTTTTTAATTTAGACCTTTTTAAACTAATATTTTAAAAACAGCACGTGCGAAACTATATTTCCCAGATCTAGACCGATTAGTCTCGCCAATCGTAATGGAGTGACAAATACATCGGTCACGCCAAGTAGGTTGGAGTGACCAGTTGACACGTCACCAGATCTTTCCACGTAGGCAACTCGACGACCAGCGCTGACCTGGGCTGGTCACGCCGATCGGATGGGCGTGACTAAGTCACTCCATCCTGTTTGGCGTGACCCAGTCGGGGACTTAGGTGCGCCCCTGCTTCCATAGCACTATCGTTCTTCGTCCTCCCCACCCGAAGTGCTGCGCCCCTTTTGCTTAGAGGCGACGCCGTCGCCCTCTCTCCCTCCTCGAATCGATCGACCAAACGAAGCCGAACCCGGTCTACTTTGGGAGGCAATCATCCCCAATGGTTTGTCTATCCTTTCCTCCAATTAGATTTTGGTAAAAATGGCATTTGAATGGTTGTTAAGGGTGGCTAGGGTTTAGGGGTTTGGGTTGATTTTGATGAAATTTGTGCGCTCCTTGTTGAATCGGCTGTTAGAGATGGGTAAATAGACATGTAGTTGTAATGTATTTGTTTGTTTGCATGTAAGTAAGTTCGAAATTCATGATGATGGAAGGACGATGAGTTGTAGCAATTAGCATGATTTGGTTGTATCTTATGGTTGTCTATGTTGGTTGCTTGTAGAATGGGGAGAACGAGGGTGAACCATTACCCCGATGAATGTTGGTGGGATGCCCCGGTGCCGTCGCCATTTCCAATTCCGAAGTGTGATTGTAACATTACGGCTGTGGTGCAACAATCGAGACATCCGTTATCGGCGGCACGTGCGTACTTCTGTTGTCCTAAAAATGTAAGTAACATTATATTGTGCAATATGTGGGAAAGATTGAATAAATGGCAACCGATGATAGATTTTTCAATTGTAGGTTTTGGATGGATGCGAGTTCTTCCAATGGATCGATGATCCGGAAAAATATGACGAGAGGATCCTCTTGGTACCATGGACGGGAAAAAAGGCACCTTGCGACAAGTTCAAGCGATGGGTCCCTCCTCCACCTAATCCGCCAAGAATGAGTAGGGAAGAGATCTTGGCAAAAGCGGCGGAGCGGAAGCTTAACCCTCCGGTTTGCAAATGTGGTTATCGGGCCGAGTTGGAGAAGCCGCCGCCCGGATTAAAGTATTGTCCTTTCTTTTGATGTCCTATAGAACTAACGGTTAGTGAAGTCGTTTTTTGTTTTATTTGTGCAAAAGATGGATCACGCTAGCAATGGTCATTGACTTGTTTTGGATTCCTTAATCTTGCAGGGGAACAAGAGAGGATGTGACTTTCAGGAGTGGCCTCATGGTCCCAAGTCACACTACCCCGATCCAAATTTGTTGCCCGATGATGTCCTATATGGAGAGAAATTGCCATGTTGGGAGAGGCCACCTCTATTGTGTCGTTGTGGGGTGCGTGCTAGGAAAGGAGTTGTACCATCGCAGCTAGGTTATGGATACTACTGCGGGAACACCGTGGGTGAAGATGATGAATGGGTACGTGCTGGAAATCAAGTTGTCATGACGTTGTATTTAATCTTGTGTTTTTTGTTGTGTGCAGGACACCATAAGGTGTGATTGGGAGACATTTGAAGGAAAGGAGGAATTATTAAAGGAGGCAAGGAAGAGGGGGCCAGAGTACTATAAGAATGCCTTAGCGAGAAGGAGTAATATAAGGCGTAAGTATTTGACGACACCGCCATCATTCATATACAAAACTATATGTTCGGAGTTGAACGTTGTATGTCATCCATTCTTGGAGGATGAGGAGGTTGTTTTTGAGCATTGGAGACGTAATCGTGATAAGTATCCTCCAAAGAGTTGTTGAGATTTGTTGGACCCCCCCCCCCCTATGTATTGCGGTTCAACTCAGCTAGAGAATGCATGGATTGGGCTAAGGCAAGGATGAAACAATTATGTGATCCTGTATACCTTGAGGAGAAGAGGAGGAAGAGAGAGGAGGAAACGGGCTCAAGAATTGTATGAGGAAAGACTGAAAGACCCGCATTCATTTGAGCATTACTATTTCAAATTGGCTGAGAGAAAGAAGAAGAGAAAGATGGAAGAGGAAGAGGAGGCAAGGGAGGAGCTTAGGAGGAAAGCCGAGGCGGACAGGAGAGCCATTGATTTGATGATGGATGCTAAAGCTATAGATAAAATGGTGGGCATTGCAAACGAAGTGAAGCGCAACATGTCCAAGGACAAAGGTGAGAAGAAGTGACGAGAATGAGTGATGAAATATGATTTGAAGAATGTATCTTAATTATTGTACTACGAAGTAAGACAATGACATGTAATAGTAATTAGGATTCCTATTGCATCGTTGGCGTTGAACTATGTAATCATATCTATGTCGTGAGGACTAAGTATGGTTTATATATGTCGTGAGGACTATGTTTGAACTATGTTGTAAGATGGATGTTGTGAGGACTATTTTCAGTGAAGTATGTTTCAAATATTCGAGATGTGTTGGAAATGTCAAAGTATAGAAATTACTAATGTTATTCGTCCATGTATATAATATCCTGGCACATGACGACAAAAAATCAATGGGGATCAACTTTCTCGAATGGGCCATCACTTTAGCGCCGAAAGCTGGCCACTCCTGATATCCATTGAATTGTGTACCCAAACTTTGCACCGAAAGTAGAGGGTGGTAGGGCCGGTACCACTTTACCCTCATGCAGCACTTGTCTTTATAAGGACCTCGCGTAGAGATCTCCAAACACAATTCATTCACACATGCTGGTAAGAAATGGCAAACAACACACATGGAAGAGTGCCTGACCCTAAATGGAAGGATCATCCATTGTGTGATTGTGGAGAAGTTGCCAAGCTTTCTACCTATGGGGGTAGTAGGTTCTTCCATTGCCCTATTGAGACCCCTGGCGCCGAGGTATATATTTATTTATGTTCATATGTTGTAAATTAAATTGGTTAACTTACGACGTATTTTGAAATATAGTGTGAGTTTGAAGAATGGATTGACAACCTGCCACCCTCTCGAAATGAAGGGTACGTCACTATCGAGGAAAGCAATGAAGATTACAATAGGCTGAAGGATGAGTTTGAAAGAATTCAAAGGGCTATTATCACTGTTCCGATGCAACTCCCTGAACGCGAAATAGGAATTAAATTGCGGGATGATCAACTAGCCAGGCGATACATTAACCGTCTACGGGCGAGCGAAGAAAGAGCCCGCAAAGAAACAAGCAAGAGTTCAGGGTCAAAATAAGAAATTGTAATAACTCTCTGTATTTTCTATGTTGCACTAATATTTCCATGATCTATTATTTGTTGAAGTAAACTTATTTTGATACATTATTTGATTCACATGATGGCAACATACATAAGGGAGGTGGACACCGCATGGTGAGAAATTAATTTTTTTCATCCTACTAAATACATTAAGGAACGGATACACGTGAACAATTGAAAAAAGAGAATTACTAAAAATTAAGACCGAAATGTAATGTTGCATAATGAATACTGTCACGCCCATCGCCATGGCGGGACCGACTCACGCCAAGCATCCTAAAATTACAGGAGGGTATAGCGGTCGACGCCGCCTGAGTCACGCCATTCACGCTGGAGTGACTCAGTCACGCCACACAGACTGGCGTGACTCAGCCGCGCCAGTGAACAACAAGTTGCAGGAGCATCAGGAGAGGTCGCCCACTTGGTCATGCCAGGTTGGTTGGCGTGACCGACCCAGAATACAGCAAGGAAATTATGTTTTCCTTATGGTCCCAGATTCACAGATTAAAAATATGTAACAAATGAATTCAACATAACTGAAAGCATGACAGCTCCCAACCACATTCCCAGATTCAGAATGTCACATTGCAACGTAGTGTTATCACATAAAAGTTCATCCAAACACATTGTCGAAGGTACATAAAAGTTCATGATACACATAGTTCACTAACAACACATTCGATAGTCCGAACACATACGGCAACATCAACGATAGGAGAAGCATCACTCGACATCACTCAGCGGCCACTAGGAGTGTAAGGATTTTTCTTCTTCTTCTGACGACCGGGATTGGTAGCAAGTATGTTCGCACTCCCAACTTCGCTTGTGTCCCTAGCACGACGCCTTCCAGCACGCCTAACTGATTGTTGAGTGGCCACTGGGGGATCAACCAGCTGAGATGAACCAATGATGTCCTACAAGGGAGAAAGACATAAGAAAATAAAGGGGAAATTTGCTACGGCACACTACAAAGGTGTGGCTTTGGCCCCAACACATTCCAACTCTTGTATTTAGCTGTGGCACACTCCAAAAGTGTGGTAATTTAGGTGAAACACACTAACCAGGAAAAAAGTGTTTTTTCAAACTTTTTTATCTCACTGCACGAAACATATTACAACTTGAAACTTTGCACAATGATAAATTGCTTCATTATCTATCCATATATGTTTTTTGCAGATTTTTTCCTTATTGTTAACATACTTTGTTTTACAAAACAAAAATTATTCTCAATGAAAAGTGATTTAAACAATCATTAAAAAATATAAAAGAAAACACATGGATAGAGAATATAACAATGTATTACTGTGAAAAGTTTCAAGTTGTAATGGGTTTCATGCAATGAGATAAAAAAGTTGAAAAAAACACATTTCCCTTTGTTAGTGTGCTGCACTTAAATTACCACAGTTTTTGAGTGTGCCATAACCAAATACAAGAGTTGGAGTGTGTTGTGTCTAAAACCACACCTTTCTAGTGTGCTGTAGCAAATTTCCCCAAGAAAATACAATTGAAATATGAATGGAAATGAAGACATTAGCATTTACGATATGTGTGAAGAAATTTACATGGCCAAAACTAGGATCGTGTTCCTCGGAGTCATCATCCTCTTCACTATTGGATGGCTGTCGAGATTGACGCCGGGACTGGCTTGAAGTTGCAGCGCTAGATGATGCTCCCCTAGAGATTGAACGGGAGGGGGTCCGTCGTTGGCTAGAAGCAGCAATCCGCCTACCTGAGGTAGAACGTGACGGTTGGGGCTCATCACCGTCAGGTGTAGTGATGCAATTCAGCTTGAGTGCGAGGCGACGACAACTCCTACGCATTTTCTGAAAATTGTGGAAATGAAGATTTAGTTGTACAAATAAATCAGGTCCACAACATAATCCAATCCCAAAGTAAGAAGAGAATTACCTGAGCAAAGGCACGAAGAGCTCCAACCTCTTCCTCCGATCCGTGAGGGTGGCGCAAAGCATGACCGGCATCATTTCCAAATCTAACAAGTTGGCAGGCCTTCGTACAATAAATCAAAAATTGTCAATGTCTTTGCAAACAAGCGATTGAGAATGACAATGCAAACAATTGACAATAATTAGAATGTTTAACATACTGTGTAATTGTGCAGCGGCACCCTCTCCATTTGAGTGCTGTACCTTGTCACCTCATCGTAGACATCCATATGGTCATTGTCATCATCGGTCTCAGATTCTTGTAATTCAGCAATATTCACGGGCGGCCTGATGAAGACACGTGCATTGTTATGTAACCAAACAAGGTACTCCTTGTATGGGCCATTTCGATGAGCAGGCCCATCATATGGATACATGCTGAATCGTTCCCGAGCATCCCAAAGGGAGATATAAGGCTGGTGCTTCACAACCCAATCAACAGCACCCCTCACCTTCCTCCTGTCAATCCTGCATACAGAAGAGAGGAAATATTAGATACTAAACAAGGGACTAGCCGAACTTTTCAAATAGTAGAAATGGGCACTCATGTAATTTTCTTACTTGTGCAGCTCTCTATTGGTGGTTTCCTGATGCACGTCTGGTTGTTGAAGCAATCCAAACTGTCTCACAACACGTTGCGGAAGGTGCCATTCTACAACAAAGAACCAAATAAGTGGGATACTCGCCCTCCAATAATTCTCATCCCTCAAGCAAATTGGACTGAGATTCATGTTTTGTATCTCAGGTCGAGAATACGGAGTCCATTTGACCTACAGAAACATTTTGACATATGAAATATTATTAGCAAAAAATACATCGGGAATCTCTTCAGATAGCATACAACTAAAGATTTTACGCAATTGTTTTATACCTGATTTGGTGTGATCACATCGAACTCATTCGTGGAGTACAAGTATCGGCGATCCTTGTTTCCGGTGACATTGACGCAATTTTTCCATAGATACGCCACCGTAGGCAAAGACCCTTCATCTTCGAATGGCCATGGCTGTCATGAATGGAAAATACATGTTACCACGACTATGCACATTAATTAATATGACAATTGCGTAAATTGTAATGTCAAACATTTAGATACTAACACACCTCAGCTGGACCACGGTCTGGTCTCCCAACAGGAAATCGCTCCCACATCCAAATCTGTAAGAGGTAAGCACATCCTCCTAACGTAGGACTAGCTCCCGTCCTTGTGCAAGCCTCACAAAGAGACCGGTACAGCCATGCAAGAGTGGCTGATCCCCAGCTGTACGTCGCGATGTTCTCCCATTGCTGCCCAAGCATCGGAAGAAACAACCAAGAAATAGTGTTTCCACTTGCATCTGGGAACAAGTACCCCCCCCCCCCCCCCCCCCCACCATGTGCCAAAGCCAATCACGGGCAAACCTCTCAACGGTACCTTCATCTGCATTGTCATCCAAGTTGTTGAAGTGGGATGTCAACCACGCTGAGCTAACTCCAGAGGGCTTCTTGTCTTTCTCGTTCACTGCTGGCTTAGGGGACCTTATGCCAAGAAGCTGCTCAACAGTGTCTTACCAACCATGGGGTTGGGCGAAACCAGTCATGGCAAGGCCATCAATAGGCAGCCCAAGGATCATTGCCACGACCTGAAGCGTGACAGTCAACTCCCCACAAGGAAGGTGAAAAGTGTGGGTCTCCGGCCTCCAACGATCCCCAAGTGCAGTAAGAGCCGGGCCATCCATAGAGGGTAGGCCGGCGTTGACAATCCTGGCCAATGGGAGGAAACCGGCACGCCGTATGTACTCAGTGTACTGCTCATGCCATCTCATGGCACTGTGGGTGCGCGGACGCAAAACGCTGAGCACCTACAATAATAACATGGTCATCACAATTAGCCATGAGAATTTTCATTTAATTCACTTTATAACATCAAAATGAACATATGTAAAACTAACGTGTAAATTGTCGGCGATGAGGTGTGCTCGGTGCTTCGCGTCATAGTCGGCGTCAAGGAGCGGGTAAAGCGGGTGGGGGGCCATGACCCTGCAACAAACAACAAAATTCAGTTAGTTAACATATATGCAACAAATAGACTTGTAAATTGAATGAAATACATAATATGTGCATGTGTAATTTCAAAAATATTCCCCATAAACCTTATATCGATTTTACCTCTAAGGTAATCGTTCCTACCTGTGAGCTACTTTCTTCTCCGGCATGTCGTTTTTTCTTCGCCCGCCTAGGCTTGTTCTTTGGACCTTGCTTGTGTCGTTCCTCTCTATGCCCTTCTTCGTGGCATATACTACAACGGACCGGCAATGAGGACTCATTGAAATCACCAAATCCATACATGTCGGCACCATATCCCTTTTCCATGTCATCGAGCTCATTACGAAGACGTTTCCTTTTTCTCCGACCTCGACTTCTCTTCAAATAACCAGCATATGGCACATAGTCCAAACCTATGTACTCCGGCCATTGCGACTTGTCAACTAAAGGCTGGAAGGTTGACTCCCATGTTCTTAATGTCGCCATTTTTGAGTAAAGTGGGCTAAGGTAGTTCTCTGACTCAAAATTTACTTTCCTTAGTATACATGCCGTTACGACATGGGAGCAAGGGATGTGAAGCAATTGCGGTGTCATACATGTACAAGTCACATTGTTTTCTATCTCCACTCTATATATCCGTGCGCCCGACCTCTCCCCACCAATGGTTGTGTGACTAATCGTTCTCACATCGTACACATATTCCCGAGGATCATACAATCTAGCCTGTTGGTTTGTAGATACATCCCGTTGAACAATTAGATGCTTAGCCACACCCTTGCTCCAAACCTGACCAGCATCAATACCAATCCGTGCCTTCTGCCACCTATGAACAAAGTAATAATTGCACTTGTGAAATGTGTACTCGATTATGGCACACACAGGCATGGCACGCACACCTTTCAATACTTTGTTAAATACCTCCGAGTGATTTGTGGTCATTATGCCATATCTACTCCCCCCTTCATCAAAGGCTTGAGCCCACTTATCCTTGTTAGCCATGTGTTCTTCCAACCACTCCATCGCGCTTTCGTTAAGGATCTTCTTCAAATCTTCTAACCTCTCGTTAAATTTTATTTCTTCCTTGGCCTTGCACAACAGCTTCAGCCCACTTATGACCTCCTTGCTCTTTTGTCGCCTCCAAATGTTTGCAGCAAAGTGATGCATGCACCGCCTATGCAAAAGAGGTGGGTATCCCTCAATATTTTCCCGACCGGCACTTAAAAGACCTTGGTGCCGATCAGATATCATGCAAACTTGCCTTCCAGGACCGATAACATGGCAACGAACGTGCCTTAAGAACCATGACCAGCTATCCTTGTTCTCACTCTCTGTCAATGCAAAGGCTAACGGAATCAAGTGATCCTCCGCGTCCATTCCAACAGCAATCATCAATGTGCCCTTGTACTTGCCCGTCAAAAATGTCCCGTCGACACTCATTACCGGCCTACAATGCTTGAATGCTTCCACACATTGCGGAAAACACCAAAATACACGATGAAGGGCTGGCTTCACATATCCCTTGCCATCGCTTGACGTTTTCCCACCTGTATCAATGAAGTACTTCAACCCAGGATTAAAATGTGCCATCGCACTAAGGTACCTTGGAACCTTCTCATATGACTCTAACCAATCTCCCCATAATTCTGCCATTGCAAATTTCTTCGCTCGCCAAGCCTTTCCATATTTCACCCGGTACAAAGTCATCCCATGAATAGCTTCGATAAGAGTGGACACAGTGACATCTGAGTTAGCCCACACAATTGGAGCTATTCGCATGCCAAGGTACCTTGCCGTGCATTGTGAATGTACTTGCTCAATGTGTGCCGAACCACAAATATGAGGTTGTTTCACATTCGTCACCTTCCACCGCCGACCATCACTCTTAATAAGGCGGACCCATACACCCCAAGGACAAGTTGCTCTCTGGCATTTAATTGTGTATCTCTCTTTTTTATATGAGTTGGTCACATAGTATGGACGGTGGTGACGCACTGCGTAGTCCTCGAAAAATAACTTCACATCTGCGAAACTATCAAATATCATTCCTTTCCTAATCACAAGGTTTGTACTGCTTCGTGGCCCCTCTCTTGCCTTGAAGCCGTTCTCACAAATTGCGTCTTTAACTCTACTAATGTCCAAATGTTGTGGCACAATTGGTAGATTAACATGCATCGCCTTCAATGCACGCAAGTCATCTTTGGAGTATATTGTCCTCCAATTTATATGTACTGATCCACCATGGTTATCTCCGGTCGTCCCTTCACCTCCAACACCACCATGTGCACGGTCCTGTTGGTCCCCTCCATTATCACGGTCCTCTTCATGGTTGTCTCCCCCTCCAACATTGTCATCTTCGTGGTTCGCTCCCCCTCCATTATTGTCATCACCTTGTTCACTTTCGCTATCCGATGACGAATCAAGTAATGCTTCCACATTATCTTCCTCTTCCCGTTCCCTCTCCTCATCCTCGAATGTACCATCGTCAAAATCATTGTTGACCACGGCAAAATCAAAGTCCGATACGCCTCCATCATTTTGTTCCAAACGGAGAGGCGACACAGATGGCACAATGACATCCCCGATTTCTTCTGAACCTCGTTGAGTCAAAGAAGGAGCCTCTTGAGTTATATTTTCAGTGGGCTCCTCCTCCAACAAGTTGCCAAGCGGGACTATGTTAACACCAATTTCATGGTTGTCATTATCCCCTCCACAACTAACAACCACCTCTGCACATCTCACTTGAGCTTCTTTCAAACATTCCTTATATAGGGCCCAATCCTCATCCGACTTCAAATTCAACAAAACATAATGCGCTCTACCACCACCCCCAGCATCGAACCTTCCTTGGTGATTTCAAAAATGTGCACACATCTTCCCTCATATTAACAAATTCCCCATTGTCATTCACCGAACCGGAGTGAAATATACGTACCACACGGTCCATCTACAAAATCAAACCACTCTTTTAGCCTACATCACGTAGAACATACTAAATAGCCAAAAATAAACCATACAATATCTACACTATGCCCGTTCAATGACAACCCACATGCAAGCCATCCTACACGTTAATAAAACATTACAATCGATCAATCGAGCGATACATAACCTCCGATCCTCGTCGATTCGTACTAAATCAAGCACAATCAACCATCTCCCATCCAAACCCTAACTACCATGGCACCACCTAAACCCTCAAAATCCACGGAATCTAGTAGGAGGGAATGAGCTACGTACCTATGGGGGTCAAGCCCTTTCGATTCCGCCCGGAATGCGCGCCTCCCGTCGACGGATTTCAGGTGGCGAATATGGGGCGGCGGCGGCGGCTCTCAAAATCGCAAGCACAGGCAACGGTTCGAAAGGAGAGCGAGGAAGAAGAGGCCGGGTGGCCGCGCGGGCCTAAGTCCCCGGGTCGGTCACGCCAAATGCCCTGGCGTGACTCAGTCATGCCCATCGGGTCGGCGTGACTGGCCCGGTCAGCGCTGGTCTTCGCAGTTCCTACTGTTGGGGTCCTGGCAACAAGTATATGGCAAAGGAGATACCGAAGGCCGAGCCACACCCGCCTAAGGCAACCGAAGCCACCCGGAACCACGCGAAGGACAAGCGAAGCAGAGCGGGAAGAGCAGACGGCGCAGGAGCCCGAAGTTGCCAAGCTAAGAGCTATGCTAAGGTAGCCGATGGCATGCATGTAAATATAATCATCTCGCCCCTTATAAATATGGAGGCAGATGATTCTGCAAGGACATCTGGTTTTGGGGCCTCGAGCCAAGAACGGAATCATTTGCACCGCACTCGATCTTCTCAACACTCTAAACACCTTCGCCCGGCATCGCGGGCAAAGGAGGGCTTCGCACGTCTGATAGCAGGGAACCTGAATGAGAACGTCTTCGTTGCAGGAAACTCTGACGAGTCAACTATAACTTCGAAGGAAAACTTGGAAGAAGTTCGCAACGATGCTGTTCTCAACCTTCAGAAATACGAAGAAGAAACCCAAAAATGGAAAAACAAAAACATCAGGCCGAAGGGAATAAGAGACGGAGATCTGGTACTTCGGCGAAAGCCAAACGAGAAGACTGTTGGAAAACTACAGAGCAAATGGGAAGGACCATTCATAGCGAAGGCAACTGTAAACGAAAGAGCTTTCAGACTGCTAAGCTCCGAAGGAGAGGAGGTCAGTCACACATGGAATGTAGAAAAGCTGAAAAAATATCATGTATAAAAGAAAAACCGGCCTGTACTCTTTTCCTTGCAAAAGGGAATCCCTCCGAAGGGAGCAAGGTTTTTAACGAGGCAGGACTGAGGAATACAATTTTTTCCCTTCAAAAAGACATTCTTCGTGTCAACCGTCCTAAAGGACAAAATCGAACATACGACATCCCCTAAAAAGGGAAGAAAAAGTCATCAAAGGTTAAAAGTCGAAGGTCAGGCGCCAAAAGCCAACAACCTTCGATCGCGTCCAAGAGGACATGAAAAATAAAAAAAAAGTAGAAATCGAAGGACAAAGCGCCAAAAAGCTTACACCCTTCGACTGCGTCCACAAAGGACATGAAAAGAACAAAAGGCAAAAAAGTCCATTGTTCCCTACGAATCGAAGCTTCAAAAGAAGAAGCCTTCGATCAGGCAGTATTCTCCCAAAAACAAGGGAAAGAAAACGCGAAAGAGAAATACTAAAAACGAATTTCAGATATCGCGCAGAGACCAACGAGGTCATCCAAATACATTAATCGAAGGGCAAACTAAATAAATATACAGAGTTAACCTTCGTTTAAAGTAAAGTTTTCTACAAAATTCAAAACAGAACAACAGTCACTCTTCAGTGGCGTTATCATCAGACCCACTCGAAGTACTAGATCCTTCGCTGTCAGAGGCACCCCGACCACTTGAAGAATTAGCATTCTGGTCGACCGAAGGGCTTGCGTTCTGTCCTCCAGCAGAGACTCCAAAGAGAGCAGAAATACGTCCAGGGCCAACAGCGCTCCAATGAGGAATCAACTTCCTCGCCGACTGTCGAGCCACCCCTGCAACGGGTTCTGTCTCGGTCGAAATAGCGAAGCCATCATCTAATATTGGATCGACACTACCTCCGGACAAGCTTAGCTGCGCGAAGGCTTCTTCAATACCAGCAGCCCCAGCAACGACGCCATAATTCCTGGCCACATCCTTCAGAGAGCCAGAATTCGTCGAAATCCACTCGGCGAACTCAAAGGCTGTAGCATTCGGCAAAGGGAAACCCGAAACCTCACCGCCAAAAAAAGTTATGGCATCCCTCAAGTTCTTGCAAACATTAAAGAGGGCGGTCAAAGACTTCCTTTCCTCCGTTCGCTTCTCGGCGAGCTGATGCGTAACTTCGCGAAGCCTCTCCTTGTTGCGATTGAGGCTAGTTTGAATGAAGCGGAACTGGGTATCAATGGCGCCTACAACCGGAATGGACTGAAGCATAAAAAGAGGCTTTAGAACAAAATGTATCTTGGCATGAAAGGAAATAATTAAAAGAATAAAAACATACCTTGAGATGATTAGTATAAAGAGATTTCAAGAGCCATCCGGAGTCAACGCAAGCAAGCTTTCACCTTTCGCGATAAAAGCGAAGGTCCTCCATGATTTTAGTAACATCTTCCGAAAGCTCTTCGCTAGGGAAGACATCAGACGAAGTAAGCGAAGGAAGCTTCGGGTCAGTTCCTTCTTCACAGTTCGTAAACTCTACTGGCTCCTCATTATCATAAGGGAAGAAACGAGGCATGTCAGCGAAGGGATCTTCGCTAGATTTAGAGCCTTCGCCTTCGTCATCACTCGAAATATCTGGAGGGGGGGCAGAACTGATAGGATCCACGGCTAGAGCCGGCTCACGATACGAGCCACTACCGGTGCGACGACGCTTCCGTGAAGTACCAACATCCTCAACAGTCGAAGCCTTAGAGCGTTTCTGCCTTTTCGGGGCTGGAGCCCCATAATCATCATAAGGCAGACCACGAACTGTGAAGGACCGGTTAAAACGGACCGGTATACGAGCCTCTTCGCGGCCTACGGCTTCCTTCTCAATATAAGAGCCAAGAATCTCTCTAACCCGGCTCTCAACATCGGCAACAGGAAGACCTTCGCCGGTCAACAAGTATTTGCGAAGGCCATTGTCATACCTCCCCTCTGCAAACTGAAGCTTCAAGCCGGAACCGAGTGGGCTGACCTCAGCAGAGATGTATTCTTCGACAAGGTCTCGGGTACTCAAAAGGGATCTAACCCTTCGAAGAGCATCAGTGCAAACTCCAAAGTTAGCATCCGGCTCAACTTGGACGGTTATCAGCCACTCAGGGTGCTTCATTGTGCTAACGATCCCAGAACCTTCGCCAAACTTCACGTAGAACCATCTGTGCTTCCAAGGCGTAAGAACCTTGTTGGTTTGACCATACGAAGGGGCATACCCATGTTTAATAGGAACGAAGTTAATCACCCCAAAGCTATCTGAATTATCAGTAGTGGTGGGCTGAAAATGAAGCTTATAGTTGCGTGTAAAATCAGCCAAGCTGGGCTCAGCGCCTTCGGACTCGCAAGCCCAAATAAAAGAGGCAAGCCTAACGAAGGTACTAGGAGTCAATTGATGGATCTCCAAGCAGAAGGCGCGAAGGACTTGCGCTACGAAGGGATGAGCCGGAACGCGAAGACCAAAAAGAAAATAATCAAGGAAAACAACAGCTTCATCAGGTTCTGGCACAGGAACTGTGCTAGAACCGGTTCCTGTGCTAGAACCGGGAGAACGAGCACATTCCCGAGCCCCGAAGGAGGAAAGGAACGCACTATCAAGGAAGGCTTCGGTGCAATCAGAAGGACCGAAGTTATTATTGAAAGACCTTTGAGCCAAAGAGATCTTCTTCGGAGCCATCTTCGTGAAAACAAGCACTAAATAAGCGAAGGCGAAAGACTGGAAGAAGCGAAGGAGACAAAGAAAGGCAAGCTATAAGAGTCAAAAGAGAACTCAAATAGCAAGCCAAGATCGACACGCTTCTTATAGCGACCAAAACACACCGGGAAGCGGGTCAGACATCGAACCACGAAAGGACGCGACGTTAAGATGAAAAGACGTGACGAGCAGACTTGTTGCAGAACTCGAAAGAAACTGGCTCAGGACCTCGTTACACGTGGCACTTCGTCAGTTGAGGGCTAATGTTGGGGTCCTGGCAACAAGTATATGGCAAAGGAGATAGCGAAGGCCGAGCCACACCCGCCTAAGGCAACCGAAGCCACCCGGAACCACGCGAATGACAAGCGAAGCAGAGCGGGAAGAGCAGACGGCGCAGGAGCCCGAAGTTGCCAAGCTAAGAGCTATGCTAAGGTAGCCGATGGCATGCATGTAAATATAATCATCTCGCCCCTTATAAATATGGAGGGAGATGATCCTGCAAGGACATCTAGTTTTGGGGCCTCGAGCCAAGAACGGAATCATTTGCACCGCACTCGATCTTCTCAACACTTTAAACACCTTCGCCCGGCATCACGGGCAAAGGAGGGCTTCGCACGCCTGATAGCAGGGAACCTGAATGAGAACGTCTTCGTCCGGCATCGCGGACAAGGAAGGAGGGTTTCGCATCATTCGACAGACGATGATATCCACCCAGGAGGGCTTCGCAGGGTAATTCGAAGGCATTAGAACCCATCGAAGGCTTCGGGCGAGCAAGATTTCATCAACACTCCGTTGGAGGGCTTCGACACGTCACCCTTAGACCTTCGATCCCCCAACACCTACGTGTAAAGTTCAGCTGACGTGTCAATGGTCACTCCCATCTGCTTGGCGTGACCGATGTATTTGTCACTCCATTACGATTGGCGTGACCAATCGGTCTAGATCTTGGAAATATAGTTTCGCACGTGCTGCTTTTAAAATATTAGTTTAAAAAGGTCTAAATTAAAAAAAAACTCCGCGTGAGGATGGTGCTGGGCACGGCGCTGGTCGGGCGGTCCAGGAACGACGCGCTGTGCTGCACCAGGGCGCGGTGCGCCACGGCGCGGTCCGTCACCTGGATGGACAGCCCGCGCCGGGCGCCCGGCTGCTTCTTGCCCAAAGATAGTCCGTGCAAAAGGAAAGCGGCCGTGAGGAACAGGAAGGACAGGGTCAAGAAACCGGAGAGAGGGGGCAGCCAGAACAGGAGGCGGTCCATCCTAGCTACTAACGCTGCTTCGATCCAATTAATGAAGCATGTGCATATGAGTAATCACAAGGCAAACTTCAATACATATATGTAGCATGGAGTACTGCCTTAATTTACTAGCCCTTGGACATACCAATAGCATGCATGATTCCCTCAGTACCTGCCCGCAGATAGACAAACAATATATATACTAGTACAGCACGTAATAAAGATCTTATATCCAAAGTAGATTAGAGTATTAAACCATTGCTTGCCATGACCACGGAAAAAGAAGAATGAAAAAACAGCCATGCACAACACGCAGCTGACAGAGACAAAGACGCTAAAGACAGCAAGACTACTCCTGTTGGCAGTACCTTATTATCTTATATTTACTACTTTTGTTCTTTTACGCCTCAATAAAAAAACTACTTTTGTTTTTGACAAAAGACGCCTAAAGGCATCTTATATCTAACTTATATTAAGGAAATAGTTGAGTGCCCGTGCGATGCCACGGGAGCTGAAAATTGCGTAGCGGAACAAGGTATTGCAAAACTTCAAGATGTAGTTGAGCCGTGTATAGCAAAAAAATAAAAAAGTTATTTCTGGAAGGTTGCGTACCACTACATGGTATCGCCAGCGTGCAAGGTTGTACACGGTATCTCGCTCTGCCTAGCAAAACAATAGCCCAAGCAATATTCATATGCAAACACATGCGCTTCCATCTGAATATCTCATAGTCTGGAAGGGTCTCCATCTATGTTTCAACCCGCGACAATGTGCATCTCGTGCTCAAATGGCGTAACGCTGGAAGAATGGAAACCGCCTATCCTTTGTTTCCACCGCGACCCCTCAACCCCACCACACGATGCCTTGACTCAGCCGCGACACTTCGATTCGGCCGTGACAAATCGATTTGCGACGGGACTGATGCCATTACCCTTCGCTATATAGGAAGAGTTTGATCGAGACGAGCAAGAATTTAAGTGTGTGTGGGGGGATGAATTCCCTCGAATTCAACTAAGTTCAATCATTTACTTAGCCAAGATCATTCCAACCATGTACAATCTGATAATGACTTACCTCTTTTCCCATGATCATACATGTCCACTTATCTAAAGGTGTGAGTTTCTTTCTTAAAGTTTATTTTCCAATGGCCTTTTTAACAAGACTCAATAAATCACGATTTATGACCAAAAAAGTCACTAGCAGTGGTTAATGATGCCTGAAAACGTCATTAATCAGAAAATTTGTTCTGGTGAAAGGATTCAGTAAATTGGTAACTATCAACTACTGTGTTAGATAGATTGAGGAAGCTAATTAGATAATGGTTGTCCTAGATAGTTGGCTAACAATCTATCTATTATATATATATAATTCATGAGAAAAAAGAGCCACCACGATTGGCTATAAAATGCTAGAAATTTCCACGTTAATCGGAGAAAATAAGAAGAGAAAATTACCCACCACTGCCATTATGAAACAATTAGTCACAAAACCCCCTATAAATATTTATAAAATAGCTAAATTCGAAATAATAAAAAACAACCAAAAATACCCCTCGCCCCTATTTCTAAATTACCCACCATGCCATTATGAGCAATGAGAAATAGCTAAATTCGGAATATTAATAAATAGGCAAAAAGACCCTTCACACATATTTCTAAATTACTCACCATGCCATTATGAGTGCAAAAAATAGCTAAAAATATCATTAATTTGTATCCTAATTTACCCACGATGCCATTATGTGTCCCAAATTAGCTAAATTCGAAATAATAATAAATAGTAAATAGATGTCTATTTTAACATTTCAAATACAGTTGAATTGAACATATGTCAAATTAAAAATGAAAATCATATGAACATAAAATATAATTCCAGTTTAGATTATTGGGTAAATACACCTTAATAGGGTTCAAAGGCTTGCTTGACCCAGATATAATTTAGTTGAAACATAAGTTGCAGTGAATCATTTACTAAATGTGCAACGCCTTAGTGGTTCAACATTAATAATATTTATCTTTATTAAGTATATATATATATAGACAATAAAAATGTATACATCTATCTATTAAATACGAAAACAAGCAAAATAATGGACAAAAGATAAAAAGAACATTTAACATTGCAATATTATAAACTATAAGACTATATGATTGTCAAAATTTTGATTGTATAATATTATTTTAACTAACTATACATATGTGATAGGTATGATTGAACTCCAATGACGCACATGAGTGCAATCTATCTGCTTACATGGGTCCGAGAGAAATCATTGGCATCGCTTAGTAGATCTCTCAGCGCAAAGTCATGGGTCTATGTGAAGAAGCATATGTAGTTCATGTCTTTAAGTGATCCTAGGGTAACCACAGGTGACACGAATGGGTGGCTTGATTAGAACTAAGCCTTTAAACCATGACTATCTGCCATACACCCACATATATGTGCACTTCAACGCCATAATCGATGTTTGAACAAGACAATCTCATTTGTCAATGCAATTAACAAAGTACTTTAATGGTGAATGAGGATACAAACTAGGCGACACAATGGATGGATCCAAATTGTAAAGCATGGAACAAGAATTTATAATTCACTTGTGTGCTTCATGTCAACAAAAAACAAAGGACAAGACTATCAAATTGAATTTACAAACAATTATACAAAGCTCGAAAACGTTTAGCCAAAGTCTCATGTAGCAAACACATACTATTGCAATGTAGAGCCGAGAGATGTGAGCAAAAATTAAGAAGTTCGTCACTACAGGCAAATCAGGGAAATTAATCGGTATTATTTATTCTTGAAATTATATTGCATTTTTTTTATTTGTGTTGTGTCTTTCTTACTCTAAAATCATGTTATGTGTTTTATTCTCTTAAAACAAATTTAAAAAAGAACCATGTTCAAGATGAAAGAATGTAGATGGAAGAAAAATATATCATAATAAGCACAGAGGCATACCAAAAAAATTACAAAAAAGTGGGAGTTCTATATTATTAAAATTGCATAGAAAAGCATCAATTCAGTTTTCTTGGTCTAATAAAAGATGCAGATATGTTAGGATTGACATAATCTGTAAGTATTCAAAAGAGTGACAAAAAAAATATAATCAAACACTCAAATAGTAGACAGAGCGAGAAATTTCTCCAAACAATTTCAGCTATGTTAGAAATACTATAAATAATAAACTATATTTAAACTATTGAAATAATGTGAAAATAATTCAAAAGGTTTAACAAGTCTAGCCGTGCAAATGCGTGGGCAGACATACTATAGTTAGTTAGTAATTAACTAGGCCGCTTGGAATCATGAACTAATATTTGCAACTACTCTATTTACTAGCCCTTGGACATACCAATAGCATGCACGATTCCCTCAGTACCTGCCCGAAGATAGACAGACAATATACTAGTACAGCACGTAATAAACATCTTATATCCAAAGTGGATTAGAGTATTAAACCATTGCTCGCCATGACCACGGAAAAAGAAGAACAAAAAAACCGCCATGCGCAACACGCAGCTGACAGAGACAACGACGAAAAAGACAGAAAGACTACTCCCGTGGCAGTACCTTATCTTATATTTACTAGTTTTGTTAAAGACAAAAAGACGCCTAAAGGCATCTTATATCAGACTTATATTAAGGAACAAGTTGAGTGTCCGTGCGAAGTCGCGGGAGCTGAAGATCACGTAGCGGTACATGATATCGCAAAAGTACAAGATGTAGTTGCACCGTGTATAGCAAAGAAAAAAAAGATATTTCTGGAAGGTTGGGTACTAGTACATCGTATCGCCAGCATGCAAGGTTGTACTTATATCGGTCTGCAAAGTCCCATCTAGCCCAGCAAAAACAATAGCCCAATCAATATTCATATGCAAACACATGGGCTCCCATCAATGTTTCAACCCGCGACAATGCGTATCTCGTGCTCAAATGGCGCGACGCTGGAAGAATGGAAACCGCCTATCCTTTGTTTCCGCCGTGACGCCTCAATCCCGCCACGCGATGCCTTGATTGAGCCGCGACGCCTCGATTCAGCCGCGACACTTCGATTTGGCCGTGACAAATCGATTCACGACATGACTGATGCCATTACCCTTCGCTATATAGGAAGAGTTTGCTTGAGACGAGCAAGAATTTAAGTGTGGGGAGATGAATTCCCTCGAATTCAAGTAAGTTCAATCATTTATTTAGCCAAGATCATTCCAACCATGTACAATCTGATAATGAGTTACCTCTTTTCCCATGACCATACATGTCCACTTATCTAAAGGTGTGAGTTTCTTTCTTAAAGTTTATTTTCCAATGGCCTTTCTGACAAGTCTAAATAAATCGTGATTTATGACAAAAAAAATCACTAGCAGTGGTTAGTGACGCCCGAAAACATCATTAATCAGCAAAATTTTTCTGATGAAAGGATTCAGTAAATTGGTAACTATCAACTACTGTGTTAGATAGATTGAGGCAGCTAATTAGATAATGGTTGTCCTAGATAGTTGGCTAAGAATTAGCTAGTAATTAACTAGGCCGCTTGGGATCATGAACTAATATTTGCAACTACTCTATTTCAAAAATATGTGCAGTTTTGGCTTTATACTATGTTCATTGAACATCTTTTGAACCTGGACAAGTATAAGTCCAGTATCATAGAAGATAATATGAATCTGGACACCCAGAAACATAGCCAGAAGTGCATATATGTTGAAACGGGGGAGTAGCTATTAGGTCCATATGTTTCAAATAGGCCTTCAACATGTAAACAAGGAATAAAAAGAATTTTCCGGAAGCCAGGGTAGGTAGCATCCAAAACGAGTTTCTCGATATTGTGGCATGCCGCTGCCACAAATTTTCACGCCAAGTACCGGAATTGAAAGAATCATTCACCGACAAGTGAGCCACGCTAAAGCAGAGAGGAGTGCAGCAGATAGAGGAATGAGTCGAGAATCAGATATGAACCCGATATAAAAAAGGAGCAATTGGGCCAAAGGAAGATTCAACCCATGGCATGTTGGCTCACATGCAACATTAGCACATATTTGTGACGATATTAGTGTACTATATCCTGATAGATGGGCCCATAGTAAGCTGAGACGGATGTGACGTGGCTCTATTCGTAGGCACATCATATCAATGACAAAATTGTTTGATCGTGAACCCCATAATACATAACATGTGAGCCCGCTCATGCTGACTAGGATGCCATGTAGCCAAATATGTCGACATGGTGGGGTTTAGTGAAGAAAAATGTCCTGACGTGTGGGATCATGATGTGGTGGCCAGGTGTCATATTTGTAGCATAGTTTGTGTCAAATCGACCCTCAAAAAAGCCAATGGTTGGCCCGGACGACGCTTTATACAATTTTTCATCACTAAATTATCACAAAGTGGCATTTGTTGCTTATAGTGACCACATCATCGAGAACCACGCTGTTGTCGTCGACCACGTCATCAACTACCATCTCGTCCATCATGCCGCCGTCAAAAACCCGCACCATTGACAACCACGCAATTGACCACCGTGTTGTCGACAACTTCGCCATCCACCGCTGTATCACAACGTCAATAGTCACGCCATCGACCAACGCACTTTTGACCACCGTGTTGTCAACAACCGCGCTGTCAAACTAAGCATGGGGAGTCAAAGCCAGGACTTAAGGAGTGCTACATGCGCCACCTAAACAATTTAGCTAGAGACATGTTCGCAACATACAAGAGTGCTTGTTGAAATAACATAAGAAACAAAAGAATAAGCCCCCCTTTGTTTGTGATTCTGATTGTGAATTCTATATAGCTTGTAGTGTCACAATCAGCAACAAAGGGGCAGATTCTGGACCCACATTGTGGAATCAGATTCCACAATATGAGAATCTGGCCCATATCAGCTTCTCCAGATTTAGCTTCGCAAAAAAACCGAAGTACCCATCAAAGTTCACAGAAATTACCCACGTTGCCACCCATGTTGCTAGGAGTGAGTAGTTATTTTATGAGAGGGTATTTGTATGGACCAATGTTACGTTTGTACCGACATTATGTATTCCTAATTGTTCTGAATTTTTCGTATTTTTTCATTGCTCCAAAGGGACTCCGTTAGGACAATGTGTATTTAATTAAGCAAACATGACATGCAATGCAATTGAGGGCATTTCAGACTTTTCTCTTCCTGAGGCAAGAATCCAGGGAGTCATAATCCAAGCAAACAAACAGATCCAATTTTTGCTTCTTAGAATCTAAATTCTGAAAATCACCATTCAAAACTAGATCCTTAGAATCAGAATCGCAAACAAAAGAGGCCTAAGTGTTGACACTTAGATGTTGCCGTTGCAAGGTAAGCTGTTGATTCGCGATGGGGACGTTTGATTATCCGCGTGTTCCATGAGACAAGGACAGATCTTAGGAAAATTCGCAAGCATTGTATCGAATTAAGAGATCAGCGGCCATCTTCTGTGGAACGCTCACCCATTTTCTCTCTTTCCTTTCCGCGAGTTTTGATTGCTCAGGCACCAAGTTGTCAATCTCTTGAGTCCCTTTGCTTGATTGGCGACGTCTGATCCTCCGCGTGCTGCAGGAGGTCTTAAAAATTTCGCAAGAGTCTATCAAAGAGCAGCAGCCATTCTGACCTGTTTTCTCTCCATTCCACAAATTTCATTGCTCACACACATAGCTAGGACGATGCGTGCATACTACGTCTAGCCTGCCCAAGCATCAAGAATGGAGATCTCACAAGCCTTGCCTCTAGCCTCTCTCCTTTTCCTCTTTACATGGCTACTATTCTTGTCAACTACACCTCGCCTAGGAAAAATATTTCGGGAACAAAAAAAATTCGGAGGTCACCGATAAACATGAAATTTCGGAAATTTCGGCAGACAAAATTTGAATTTTTAAAAAAGTTTTGACATGATTTCAAAAGATATTGTCTCAAATCAAGAAAACATCATGGTTGCATATGCAAACAAGACAATTTAGACGCATTAAGATGGTCAAAGGCAGAATTTCGGTGTTACTGTTTATTTCGATTTCATTTCGG
Source organism: Eragrostis curvula (assembly GCA_007726485.1). Lineage (NCBI taxonomy): Eukaryota > Viridiplantae > Streptophyta > Magnoliopsida > Poales > Poaceae > Eragrostis > Eragrostis curvula. The sequence goes on along the minus strand of RWGY01000031.1, from coordinate 5,503,159 downwards.
ACCCCACCGATAAATACGAAATGTCGGATATTTCAGTGAAATTTCGCTGAAATTGTTTTCCTAGCACCTCGCAACAATACCAATGGACGGCGCATCCCGAGCCCGCCCGCGCTTCCCTTGGTCGGCCACCTCCATCTGCTGAAAAGGCCGCTGCACCGCTCGCTCCCGGCTCTGGCCGCGCGGTACGGTGCCGGTACCGGCCTCCTCCACCTCCGATTCGGCAATGGTCAAGTCCTCCTTGTATCCTCCCCCGCCATCACCAACGAGTGCTTCACCGTGCATGATGTAGCGCCGTGCACGCGTTATGCGCCAACCGGATCGCTGCAGCGGCCAAAACTCGCAATGCCGAGGCACGCGCTATGGCGGCGAAGCTCTGGTGCGCAGGGCCTGGCGAGGTCGCAGTGAAGTCGACAGCGTATGAGTTCGTGGCCAACGCGATCATGGTCATGGTCAGCGGCAAGCGAATGTCAAAGGAGCAGGTAAATACGTAATAAGTGCTGCTGTGACCTCGATCACCAGAGACACTAATTAGCACGTAAGTGCAGGTAATCCGGTTCAAGGCAATGACAGAGGATTTGCTCGCAGTGGCATTGGCCGCCAACCGGCAAGATTTCCTGCCGGTGTTGCGCCTGTTTGACTTCTGGAGAACGGCAAGGAAGCACGTCCGCCTCTCAAAGCTGCGCCACCAGTTCGGCCAAAGCCTCATCGACGACTACAGGGAGGAGCAACAACATCACCACAGCTCTGTCGAGGGGACACCAAGGACGGTCATCGGCGACTTGCTACGGGGGCAGGAGCAGTCGCCGGAGTCGCTTAGCGACGTGGTCACCCGCACCGTCTGCCTGGTGAGTTTGATAATGAATAATATATCGCAAGTTCGTAACAATAACATTCACGTAAACTAAAAGGGAGCCAGTACCTGCACAGTGTCTCTTGGCCACTCTTGGCTCTTGCTGTTGTTGGTAGTCAGCAATTTTTCCTGAGGACTTCGACGGAAGCCCCAAATAAAAAAAACTCGACCTGCCGGGGGTAAGACCGCCCCCGACGGCATTTGCTTAAGGAGAAGAGCCTCTCACGCAGGCCGAGAAAACCTCCGAACCCCCTCTCCGATCCTACACAGGGACTCAGCTGGCCGTTGTGAGCTCCGGCGCGAGTCTTTACCATGTGCTTTGATCCGGGGAAGGCGAGGGGATTTTTTTGTGTGCACCGCAGATTTTCACTACAGTGCACGTGCGGCACTGTAGCGAGCTACAGTACCGCGCTGGTGCCGCCGCTCGAACCCGCGACCGACAGGAGCAAACGCTCCCGGAGCCTCATGCTCTGGCCAGTCGGGTCGACGAGCTTTGGCCGGAAGCCCCAAATAGATGCATGTTGACTGTTCTCTTCATCCGATGGCTCGGATCAGATGACGGTGGTTGCTTACATCGTTGACATCTAAAAATCAATTTCCAATATTTTTCATTTATAATAATAATAATAATCATAATCATAATAATAATAAATGTTCTCACCTAAGGAACCCAAGAATGTTTTAATCATTTTGAAAATGTTGCAAATTATACTTTTGCGCACATTTTTTGGGGCTTTGAGCCCACGGCATCTCCCTTTCGGTGAAGTTTTTGTCAAATCTTTCGATGATGATCGTAATAGTTGTGGGTAAATGGTCCTAGTATGTGAAATTTCTTGATAGAATTCTTTGTTGCCATTAAAAAGGGAATCAATAAATATTTTGTACAATGTTGGTATTTGCTCTGTCAAGTTTCAAGGTTGCTAATAGTAACTTTTTAGCTGAAATTTGTTGTTTTGTTGGAGCATAGGCATGAGCAACAGCGTCAAAATATATTGAGGCGCACCTTAAAGTACTTAAGGTTCTTGATTAACCAATGAATTTTAGCATGAAATTAAACTCAATATGCCAGTTGGCAATGTTTCAGATCTTAAGTACTCTGACATTTATAAAGTGAACCAAGACACATATATGTACAGCTGCATAAACAGGCATTTCATTTCGTCAATAAAAATACATTCATCCATGCGTAGTTATTTATTGTACTTGTTTGATATGTATTATTCTTTGGGAACATTTGATTTATTGACTAATCTTCTGCAAAACAAATATATTGATGTATATGCACAGAGCTTGCTACAAGCTGGGTCAGACACGACAACGGGTACGATTGAGTGGGCAATGGCTCTCCTTCTCAATAACCCAGGCGTTCTCAAACAAGCTAGGGCTGAGATCGATTTCGTTGTTGGCACATCCCGCCTGATCCATGAATCGGATCTCATCACTGTCCCTTATCTCAATTGTATCATCATGGAGACCCTCCGGCTGTACCCATTTAATCCAAACCTTGTCCCGCATGAGGTATCTCAAGATTGCAAAATCGCCGGCTACGCTGTCACACGTGGAACCATGGTACTCATTGATGTGTACTCCATGCAGCGAGATCCTCATATGTGGATTGACCAAGAGAAGTTCATGCCAGAGAGGTTCTTAGGAGCCAAAGAGAATGCAAACAGTAAATGGATGATACATGGTACATGGGCTCGGGGAAGGGGATGCCGAGGAAGTCGTAGATGGTGCCATTGCTGCCGTGGACGACGCTGACCGCCGGCGCGGCTGTCTCCCAGTGGGCCGACACCATCAATATGGCGCGCGGCACGTGGCCGCCGGCGACCCTGCGGGCAGCCACGACTGGAAGAAGCGCCGCGCCGGGATGGTGTCGTCGATGGAGAGCCTGGGAGACCCATGCGAAAGGAAGAAGGTGTCCATGGTTAGGTTTAGTTTCGGCATGGGGGTGCAGGCTATTGGTAATCTAATCTCGCCCCGCGCGCATTGCTATTATTATTGTAAATCGTGCATGATCGAGACACGTGAAAGCAATAGGCAACCTGCAGCCAATTATCAGGCAAAACTTGAACAACGACTTTAGTTTGAACAACCTTGATGATGATGACAGTCAGACAGTGACGCCATTATTTTTTTGAGAGTTGCTTCCATGCTTTCTAGAAAATAAAAGCACTCTTAAGGTAATTTGTGTTGTGCGCCCAGCACAGAGCTGAACTCCACGGAAATAAAAATTCTCTGCGGGAGGGCTGTAAACACCACCCGGATATCTGCCACCTGTCCTTTTTCATCTAATCTCAAAGCAGGAGGGCTGTCAACATTCGGTTTACAGCCCCACCCGCTGCCATGGCGAGGACCTAGCGAGTGCCGCTGGAGTGGTGTCTTGTCTAGCACTTCAGGGTCGACAACATCGGCGACGAATTTGCCAGGGCCACGGAGGAGCTGTTCTTGGGAGCGGCCGCACTAGAGGACATCAAACGTGGTTTTTTTTATCATCTCCCTCAGGAAAAGACAGCCATATATGACCTCTCGCAACGGCAGAAGCTCCGAACTTCATCTACCAGTGAAGTAATTCATACCTTCTACCCGCCACGACCTCAGGTTTGTAATAATGAACAATTATATGCATTCGTTGATGTGCAAAAGCTACAATATTGAAATCTATTCTCTTTTTTGAAAGAAAGCTAGTAGTATTTATTTTTAAAAATATAGGAAAAGTGGTCGATAAGATAAAGTTTATGTAAAACCTGATTTAAAGCTCGTGAATATTTGAATTTCAAAAGGTGGAAACTGTTTCTCACATATTTGTTGTTTCCATAGTCAAATTTTACGGTACCAGCTAGCTAAAGTAATTTTACGTAGATGATCACCCGTTCGAAGGATGCTCCCGAATCCATCCGCATTGGTCGGCGTTAGAGTCGCGTTAGTGGACCTAGCATGTGTGCAGGACCCACCTATACCCATTTCTCTGTATCTCTCTCACACAGCTCGTGCGTCCCTTTGTTCTCGTCTTCTTCGATCTTCCCCAAATTGAGCAAGCAAACGTACTGTTTATTGAAATGCTACAAATACACACAGACTTAAGACTCATATCTTCAGCTACAGGCGCGGAGCGTGGCAGAGCTGCTTGCAGTTGCATGGACGGTGAACTAGACACGAACAGAGCACAATGGGGGTGTGTCTCTAGAGACCAAACTCATGAAAGCAACAAACGCCATGCAAAGCATACGCAACGCACGAACGTTTGGCATGTCGCGATAGGATAGTCGTCACGTCACGTGTCGCGCCTCGGCAGGAGGCGCGCCCTGAGCGGGCGTTTCATGGTGGTGAAGAACATCCCGCGGAACTCGGCGAGGTCGACCTTGTCCCCGTCGTCCGGCGCCTCCCACCACTCGAACTCCCTGAGGCCTTGTTCGTTTGGCATGGAATGCCCAGGATTTGGGCCAAAATCCAGTGGGTTTTCATAGACTGGAGAGAATACTAGAGTAGGCTGGAAATGTTGTTCGGTTATTTCTGGGTTTGATTCCCACCTAGTTCAATCCAGCCATTGCGCCCAACAAAATGCTAGGAATGGTTCCGGGTGTCTGACCCCATGGAACGAGTCCCACTCACGCACGCGAATTTGATCCCAGTCAACCAAATAATACTTTGGGTCATGGAATTATAAAATATGGGAATCAAACCTATAAGGTGTAGGATTGAGTGACACACGTGGAATCACTCAATCCATACATGATGTGAATCCTGCACGGGAATTAATCCCAAGCTGCCGAACGAGCCCTGACCAGGTTCGCCACCATGTACTCGAGGTGGAGCATCCCCGTCGCGAGCCCCGGGCACACGCGCCTCCCGGCTCCGAACAGCATCATCCTTAGCTCCCTTGTGCAGGTCAGGTCGACGCCCTCGCCGTCCCCGCCCGGCATGAACCGCTCGGGCGCGAACGAAGCAGGGTCTAACCACGCCGCAGCGTCGCGGTTGATCTTGCCGACGAGGAAGTTCACGGTCGCGCCGGCGCCGTCGGGGAGGCGGCCGGGCTGCACGCCGAGCGCCGTCGCGGCGTCTTCCCCTTGTACGTGGCGCAGCACGAACGGCACGGGCGGGTGGCGCCGAAGGCTCTCCAGCACCACGGCCTTGAGGTACGGCATGCGCGACAGCTCGGCCTCCTGGATGGCGACGACACGCTCGCCTGATGATGAGGCGGCGACGACGTCGTCCACCTCGTGGCGAAGCTTTCACTGCACTTCGGGGTGATTGACGAGTTCGGCCATGGTCCACTCCAACACGGCGGCCGTGGACTCGGTGCCGCCAAGGAACTCTGAGATGAGGCTGACGAGCTCGCCGTCGGTGACTGCCCTGTCACTGTCACCATCTTCATGGACACGTAGGTCAAGCAGAGACTCCACGTAGGTCGTGAAGGTGGTGTCGTCATCATGTCGTCCGGCCTTCCTCTTCTTCTTCCTGACCTCGGCGACGAGCGGAAGGAACGACTCTTCCTGCCGTCTCCGGAGGGCGAGAAGCTGGCGCCACCGCGACGGGTACAGGAACTTGCCCATCGTCGGGTACCTCACCAACACCCCGAAGGAGGGCAACGCGAGTAGAAAGTCGCACTGGAACTTGTGCATGGCGCGGAGGCGGGGCTCCCCGAGCTCGGAGATGACGTCCTCGCCGAAGCACATCTTGGCGATGACACAGTACACGGCGAAGTGGAGGCTCTCGCCGGCTGGCGCGCCGGACCTGAGCGCGCGCACGAGGTCCCCAAGCACGCGGGCGCGGGTGTCGCCGAGCAGGCGGAGCCGGGAAGGGTGCAGCAAGACGGCGGCCATGTTGCGACGGAGGGCGCGCCAGTAGGGGCCGTACGGCGCCGAGTGGATGTTGTGGTGGCGGTTGCGCATGAGGATGGTGCTGGGCACGGCGCCGGTCGGGCGGTCGAGGAACGACGCGCTGTGCTGCACCAGCGCGCGGTGCGCTGCGGGTCGGTCCGTCACCTGGACCGACAGGCCGCGCCGGGCGCCGCTATCATACCCCATCTCTGGAGTACTCTGTGCATCATGTATCAGTCCCTGGATCAGTAGCTGATACGCACAGGAACACAGATATGGTAATCACAAGCATACTTTGAAGAGGTAAATAGGTATAGTACATGATATATTGAGCCTTTAGTGGCGGTACGACCTGGATGCAGAACAATCCAAGTCCTTCCGTCAACTAAAGGTGAAGCAGACACATACAGACAGCGGAAAGCCTGACCCCAAAGCCACAGGCAGACTTGAGAAGCAGAACCGAAAACCAAGGCGTCGTCGACTCCTACGAAGACTTCTCCTACTAAAAACATCAAACGCAAACGCGTGAGTACATAAGGTACTCAGCAAACCCTAACACAAGGGGTAAATATATGCAAGGGTATAAACAAGGATGAGGCTGAGGTTTATCATATCGGCGAAAAGCCAACTTTATGCAAAGGTTGTTTTTTAAATCAAAACAGTTCGCAAACTACAGTCAATATTGTTATCATATAGTGGGGTTGGTCGGCCCTGGGGGAGATAATGGTTCAATCCCGCCAGTTCCTCACTTTTAATGCTGGCCGAAAACCAGCGCACGGCTCCACGCTGGTGTATTCCAAAAACACGCCAAGGATAACTCACACAGGAAGTCTAATCATAGTGTGGCCATTGCTTTCGCGTCTATCTAGAGCCTGTTTTTAAATAAACATGCATGGTATTTAAAGGTGATTTAAATGCTAGAAGGACCCAAGTAATGCTTGATTGCCATGCCTTGATCTTGTTTATCCTGATTCCTTGTTAACCCTAGGAACCAACATCATTAAATTACTTAATGATATGTTGGATCGCTTTGCCGCTTAGGACTTTCACCATGTGTTTAATTAATCTTGCTCACATGCTTTTGTGTTAAAATGCGTGAGTCTTGGTGGTGTGTGTGTAAATGTGAAAATAGGTGGGTTTGGTGATAAAGTGCAACCCCTAGTGAGGGAATGTTTTGGCGGGACCAGGCGAGGTAGTCCTCAGTGGGAGGCTATCTCTGGGACGCCCTTCCTCGTGAGGATTGGCTATTGAAGATGCCTGGTTCGGTCGTATAAGGACCGGTTCTTGTGCCGCCTTGCCTAGCACCATACGCGCATCCACAAGCCATGAATGGGCATGGGATTGGAACCACACCCTACTAGTACTCACCCGGTATCCCCCGGAGGCAGGAGATTGCAACGGAATCCCAGGAGAAGACTCGTTCGTTGGTGGGTGTTCGAGATCTGGCATTTATGAATCTGGCCATATTATTGATTATGAAGCCCCTGGTGTTGTCCGTGGGGGATGCCGTGGTGGTACCAAGTAGGTACGGGACCTTTAGTAGGACAGTCCAAACCGGGACCCCGAGGAGGACTGGACTACCTTGTGGGGAAAGTTGTGCACCCTCGGCCGAGGTTAAAAATCTATCCGGATAGGGTCAACATGATCAAAGGGAGTTAGGGCTTGCCTGATAATCGCTTTTCTAATCTTTAAGTTCTGGACTTTAGTCTTTTCTGTCGAAGTTGATGCCTTCGAGTCCTTCCTTGAAGCTCGTATCTTTCGACGGGCCTTGACCTGAGATTTCTCGATGAGTACTTGGATTCTTCTGGCTCTTCCTCGATTCTCGTGTAATCTAGCGCATAAAACACTACGTATAAATAAACTACCGCAAAAGGAAACAAAGAGCAAAAAGAGTCGGATAAGATCCAATTAACTCCAACAAAACCGATAGAAGGCAAATGAAGAACAAAAGACTCAAAACACGGATGATGCATCCAGTTTTACTTTAACAAGGTTTTGTTACCTTAAAAAGGCCATTAGAGGTGATGCATCATACTCTATGGCTTTTGGTGTAATGAGAGATGCTAAACACGAAGAGAAGAGCATGAATGCATGAAGTGACGGGGACAGCGTGTGTATGTGTTCTTCGTACATTCGTGGCACTAGCCTTCATACAGGTAGTAACCTATATAAAGGTTCATGCAACACGTGTACGAAGTACAAGGTGTGTCAGCTTAGGGCTCCTATACCTTATATCGTTAACTAATGATGACTTAGCTATTAATTACTTACTAGATTGATTAATTACTAAAACTAAACTATTATTTATTAAGTTAGTTGTCACGCGTCGGACGCATGACGATGGTACGTGTACGTGAGCATGTATGACATGAATGCATGACTGCAGATAAAACACTAAGATCAATTAAAGACACTAGCAATTAAGACAGGAACGAAACAATAACTCCAATAAGAGCCAGTAACAAGGTAGGGCTTAAACATGATTATCTAAAAGGTCAGGGGCTTGTCTGCAAAATGTACAAGGCCCGGGGATTTTCTGGATTTTTGATTTATTTTTCAATTGGAAAAGGCTGGGAGAGGCTGACATGTGGGGCTGGTTTACACAGTGCAGCAGGTCCACTGTGCTGTGGACCCGGTTCATGGGGCCGTGGACCACAGGGTGCAAAAGGGGGGTGCACGGTGCACCGCGTGCACCACGTGTGCGGCGACTCGGGTCGTCGCGGGCCCACGGTGCCGACGTGGCAGCCACGTCGGACGCCGGCGCGACCCGGTCAGACGCGGCGGCGGGGACGCGGGCGCGGCACCGGAACGCACGCCGAAGGCGGCTACGGTGGCCAGAACAAGGTGCGGAGGGCGGCTGCGGGCTCTACGCGCGACGGCGGACCTTAGGGTGCTTGACATCGACGAGGGCAGAAGCCAGGGCGGCGGCGCGAGCTCGTCGGAGCTTGGCGGCGCGCCAGAGTGCGCGGGGAAAAAGGTGCGCGCGCGCGCGAGCGGGGTTTTAAGTGGATGCGGACGTGCGCGCGTATGCATAGAGGCTGTGGGTGGCCTTGGCGTGGCGCGGTGTGGGCCGGAGGGTGGCCATCGCCGGAGAAGAAGGTGGCGGAGCGGCTGCGCGCGGTGCGCGAGAGCTTCGGGGCGTGCGGAGGGAGAAGAGAGGGGTGCGCAGAGGAGCTCACCGTGTACTCGGTTGAGCCGGAGGAGAGGGGAGGGCGGCCGGCGCCGATGGCGGGGTCGCCGGAACCCTAGGATTCTCGCGCAGGGGCGTTCTGCGGCTCGGCTGCTCAGGATGACGGCGTGCCGAGGAGGAGCACGACGCGGGGGAGCTCAAGGGCGAGGAAGGGAGGAGGGGAAGTGCTTCTGCGGCGACCGGAGAGTTCGCTGAGGAGCTCGTCGGAGCGAGGAGAGTGAGGGGAAGATGAGGAGCTCGCAGCGTGGGAGAGGAGGAGCTCAGCTTCTTAAATGGAGGAGGAGTCGTTGCGGCCAAGGAACGGGAAGCGTGGGCGCTACGGCGATGACCGATAGAGAGGGATGGCGGCGGTATGGGTGGCGCGGTTTCTCCGGTGGCGACGGGACGTGACGGAGGAAGCCGATGACAGGTGGGGTCCGCACGTCAGCGACTCAGTGAGGGAGAAGGAAGGTGGGCTGGGCGAGCTGGGCCGGAAGAGAGGGCGCAGCCCACTGGCGATGTTGGAAAGGAAGAGAAGCGGGCTGGACTAGGTTGAGATTCGGCCCAAAACGAAAAAGAAAAGGAAAAAGGGGTTCATGTTTTTCTGGAATTTGAATTTGAAGAGTTTTCAAATTCAAACAAAAACAAAGGTTGATCAAACACTTAAAATAGAGCCAATAAAATCCAAAAATGCATATGGTGAAGTTTAATGCAAGTTTAAAATTCAAAAATTTGAAAATCAACTTGGGATTTAATTCTACTTTGATTTTATTTGTTGTAAATTCAAAAGCTTTAAATTTTTAGTATATTTTTAAATGAGGGAAAACACTTGAGCACAAGTTTTAAATATTTAGAAATTTTCAAATTCAAACGAGCTTTTGATTTATTTAGTGAATTTTATTTTGAAAATTCATTTCAAGGTAAGAGGTTGGACAAAAATTTTAATTTGGAGTGATTTTTATTCCTTTTTATTTTTTTCTTTTCTCCTTTTCTTTTTAACTCCAAAAATAGGGGTGTTACAGCCGCCCCTTCGGGGAGAAGCTCTTTGCAGAGCAGCAGTCACAAACTTTCTCAGCTTGCTTCGACGCCGGGGTCCGAGCAGAAGGAATGCGGCCGTGACGAAGAGGAAGGACAGGGTGAGGAAACCAGAGAGATGAGGCAGCTTGAAGAGGAGGCGGTCCATTATATTGTTCTAACGATTGCAACTTTGCACGCTGCTTTGATCTTAGGAAAGCATCTATATATATCGGTAATACAATAACGATCGATACCAAGTTACCAACTGGGCACATCGTGTATCAGTAACACTAACCGGACACGTACCTCGTGTGTCAGTACTATACGTACAGGGCAATCGCAATGTTGAAAAAAACGCAATCTATAAGCCCGTTGTACATGCACGAATAATAATCATCGTTGACCGACCATCCTTCTGTACATGGAGCAATAATGATCAACATTAGCAGCAGACCTCCGAGTATCACGTTCGATTTGAATTTCATGATGAAAGATACAAGTTTGAATTTTGTACTTATTTCTACAATATTTGACTAATTGTTAGTTAAACTATATAAAGTTTAGATTTTAAAAATATTTGTCTATTCCTACAATATTGTCGAGTAATTTTTACTTAGAAGGGTCAAAGTTCGAATACTGAAATCATCTTATAAAACAGGACAAAACGATTATACTATTATTAGATCATCATTCGTGGAGGCCCAATCTTATGTGGACTTTAGGGTCGATTTTCAAAGCCCATGAGACTACTCCTTTAGTCCCTTAATATAGGAGATCTTAATATCTGAGACAAAAAAAGGTGATGGAGGGAAAAGAAAACTATAACCCTTAACTCACTAAGCTCCCAGCATCAAATTAATTGCATAAATGTTGTCCTATAGGATTTATTATGTTTAGGTACAAAGTTTGAATGTCAGAATCCATTATATGAAGGAGTATGCTCTTCCCCGTTGCTACTTGTTTCGTCCATCGCCTTCTTGCTGTTCGCGATAGCCATGTTGCCACCTACCCCTTTCCCTCTAAGCTTGCGAGCCACATAACTCTGAATAACCAGACCTCAGCAATGAAAGGTACATGTTTGAATTTTGAAATATTTGCCTATTTCTACAATATTGTTGACTAATCGTTAGTTAAAAAGGTACAAAGTTTGAATTTTGAAATATGTGCACATCTTATAAAACAGGACACAGGGAATATACTATTATTAGATGGACTAGTCAAAACATGCTCATAGCTTGGTTCAGCAATAGATTGCCAATGGAGGTGCATCTCTGGGAAAATTCACGTATTCAGTTGCATGCTTCACAAAAATGAAAAAGAAGGATATATAATTATAAAGTTATTCACGGCAACCCCCCCCCCCCCCAAAAAAAAATCACTTATCAGTACCAGAGGATGCAAAACATAAGCAGATTTATGAAACCAAATCAAATCAGTACCTTGGACTCACTCTTTTTCGGTGTAATGTAGCTATTGATGTTGGGTGTTTCATCGAAGACTGGACCATCATGGTCCATCACATCATCTTCAGCCCCTCCGTATTCTCAGCTGCATTGGATGATTATTTTTCGATTAATAATGAAAATTCATAGTAAACCTAGCTGAAACCTGAACTGATCTCCTATGTTTCATTCCACCTTGCAAAAAGAATAATTCAGATAAAGGAAAAGAATCAGCAGGAATGTTTTTTTTTTTTGTACTAACATTCCCCTACATCATCGAATGCAGGTTGATTGTATAGTTCTACAGAAATTTCATCTTCTTAACCGTCTTCATTTTATCCCCATTGCGTGAAAAACCTCATCAGATCAGCTGCCCCCTCCACTCTTTCAATTGATGCTTCGCTTTCATCAGATGAAGCTCCACCCATATCTCTAAAATCAACACATGATAATTTAGCAGGCCCAATGTGACACCCCGTGTCACTGAAGACCAGCTAGCACGCGTCGCAAACTGAACAGAACCCAAACGCAAATCAAATTTTGAATTCGAATTCAACAATTCAAATAATTGTCAAATCCAAGCTTGTGAAGGAACTCAAAACTTTCAATAACAACTCGAGCAACTAAAAATACCAGTGGATGCAGGTCAGAAAGAAGGAATTTTGGAGAATTTTTCACAATTTTTGTAATTCGTTTAGCTGTCCAAATAAATCCTGAAATCTTAGAAAGTATCCTATTTTGACCAGCTTCCATTTTAAATTCCCTTGGAGTCCAGATGTGCATGTTGGCCAGACACTAGTTCAGTTCAAGTTCTTTCCAAAGAGACCAGTTTCGTGATTTTTGGACTTGGTTTGCTATTTTTAATAGTGTGCCAAACTTTGGGGAAAATCATAGTTTGAATTAATCCGAAAAAGGAAAAGATGCTGTGGAGCCCACCTGTCATCCCCCTCGCTCTCACTGAAGGACGTCGGAGCCCGCTCGCCGCGTGGCCCTCGTCGACCGGCCATGTCTCGCGCCCCGTCTTTCCCCGGCCGCGGACGCCGAGCTTCAAAACGGCGCCCCCGCTCTCTCTCTTTTCCCCACTCGCCTCCAGCCCCAAACCCTAGCACCACTCACCGCCTCCTCGCCATTGCCGGCCGTGCCGACCTCCAACACCGCGCCGCTGCTTTGCTCCTTGCTCCACCCAGCCATCGCCGTCAGGAGGTCCTCCAAGGGGCAGGCGAGCTCCGCTGGCCTTTTCCCTCTCGTTTACGTGAGAAACGGCGTCGTCGAGCCCGTCTTCTTCCCGGGCCCGGTCACCGCTCCTCACCGTGTCTTCGTCAAATCCCGCTTCTCCGGTGAGCCACTCGCCAATTCACCGCTCGGTGAGCTTCCCCAAAGCTTTTCGCAGACGCGTGACCCTTTTTCCCCTCCTTTTCGCAGCTGTTGCCCTCGGATTTGAAGCTCTTTTCCCCGCCGCTATCGTCGAGCCGCCTCGAACCTTCTCGGACAAGACACCTCCTCCAAGCTTCCTCGTCGTCGACGTGTACCACAACTCGCTTCCTCAAGTCTCCGTGAAGCTTCTCAGCCAAGCCCCGTCCGCATCGGTGCACCATGTCGATCCCGCGACCTCACCGGAGCTCCGCCGCCGCAACCGCTCGACGCCGACCACCCTCCGGCCTTCCCCGTGGGACGGCGTCCCTTCCGGTGAGTTCTCCATGCCGTGACGCACCTCTCCGTCCTTTCCTTTGGTCGCCAGAACGCCGGGACGTCGCCTCCGATGAGCCCGCCGCCCATCTCCGGTGGAACTCCGGCCAACGCACCGGAGGACCACAGGATCGTCGATCCGGTGTGGCTACACGGATCCTTTGTGACACTCCGTGTGGCCAACCGTGTGTCCTCGCATCTCAGTGGTCGGATCCCGTGCGGTCGATGCAGATCTAGTGCGGCCCAGAACCTGTGGCCCTCTGTGTGGCCCGGCTCTGATTGGTCCGTTCAGTTTTTAATTCCTTTTCGATTAAGTAAATCCCAAGAAATTCTCAGAAATTATCAAAAGCTTGTAAAATCGATATAAAAACAAATACAACTCAGAAAAATGGGAATCCAATTTTTTTGGATTCCTTGTGGCATGTCTTGTCTAACAAAAATGCCAAACCACTCTTTTAGCCATTATTTAATTCCTGAAAAATACATCTGTCCAGATATTGTTTAATTCCTTATAAATTTCCTGTTGCTCATTAAATCATGAAATGCTGCATGCTTGTTAAGCTTCTGATAACACACATGCATAATATTTTTCCACTGTCATATGATGAATAATTATTTTCTTATGAATTAAATCGTTATCTACATTGTATAAATTATCATAAATAATCCCTTCATCCATAAATCATCAAACTTCACCAAAAATCACTTCCAGTGGTGACTTTCACCAGAAACATGCCACTGGACATAAATTAAGTTTCGAAATCACATTACCTATTTAACCAACTCCAAACTAATTAAATGGTTAACTTAATTGAAAATCAATGAAGGAAATACTTCAGACGAAAGAAACTAATAAGTTAATCAGTTACACTGACAGTATAAATGACTGTCCTATTAGCTAATTAAAATTCTTAATTGCATCATGTTACTCGCATCTAACTTGCATTATTCCTTGTCATAACGTGTAGTGCCAGGGACGACTCCGGAGCCGCTCGACTTCCAGCTGTTGGAGGAGCAGACCCAGGAGGTGCAGGAGGAGCAGCCACAGCAGGACACTGACCCCGCTGACTTTGTTAGCGTAGCTCCTGAGCCAGGCAAGCCCCGGTGCATGCCTCTCTATTTAGGATTTTATTTTCGCACTTGATTGGGGCTAGTAATTGATTGTGCATTAGGTTTATTAGGAGTTGATATGAAAACTTAGAACTGCATTAGGACTACCCTTCCATATCCTACCTTGTGTCCTATTTTTGTAGATGTGGTCTAGGTTACGTTAGAACTTGCTAGGCTTAGTGGCTAGCGGACGGTAGAAGTCGAGTGGTAGGTCCCACTCGCATGATAAGGACTCCTGGATTGTACTAGCTGGATTTAGGATTTGTTGAGACCGAACGGGGAATTGTTTGTGTAGGATGGTGCGAGAAGGCTGGGCCTTCACGGTGGTAGCCCCGTCTGTGTCGATTAAGGATCGTCCGTTGTTGGCCCTGTTGAGCAAGTTTGAACGTACTGACTCACATGCTAGTGTTTTTATGGGCCTAGTAAACCTAGTAGCCTGCGTCGCCCTGGATGTCTGGTAGATACTTTACTCTTTCTATCATGGTATTTGGGAGAGGTAGGGTGGCGTCCCGCGCAGTCAGCCGTCCGGGACGGGGGCTGCAGTGGGAGAGCCCTTCCTCGGGAGGAGTAGAATCTGGTACAGCTCTGGTGGTACGTAGCGTAAACGGTTACCGTATGTGGCCTTTGCCGCGTATGGCGTGTGGTCAGGTTTTCTCCTGCAGGATGTACATCGATGCCGCCGCTCTCGGTCAAGACACTGCGTCACATCGTAGTGTGATATGATTGATGAGATGATGATGCTAGTCTATTACATTACTGTTATTTACATTGCTATATATACTGTCACCGTTGATTGTATTGTTACTTATACCTGTTCTAGATATATGAACACTGCTTTATTGGTTAAGTACTTAATTGGAATTAAAACTTGAAAGTAAGGACCAAGTAATTAGTGCGCTTTTATGCAAGTGAGTCAGCCTAACCCCTTGTAGCCTTTGCATTCTAGGAGTCGGCTGTAGTTAGCCACGTTGACGGGTAAGTCTTGCTGAGTAACTAGTACTCAGGGTTTGGCTCTTTATGTTTTTGTGCAGGTATAGATTTTGCTTCCGCTGTTGATTGGTGGAGTTTCTCAGCGGGTCCACATCGCAGGGCTTCGATGTGCGGCCACTTATCGTCGAGTGTTGTAGATTCGGTATAGTTGAGATTTCCGCTGTGCTACTCGAATGTTTTAAATCATTTAAGATTTGTAATAACTTAAATATGCAAATTTGTGCTTTTTATGTGATGTACTGTTGCGTCTGTTCATCAGCGCTTTACCGACTCGATCCTGTGAAAAGCGGAGACGCTTCAGCTGGCATCAGAGCCGTGTTGGGACAGTACATCATATAAACGGCCTATTTTCGAAAAGCTAACCACGTTACGAGTGAGGAACGAAAAGTCCATTATAAGGATGTTAGAGTAATCAGGTGGTAATAGGAGTTGATTGTTATTTTTCTGTAACGACGCACCGACGCTCAGGTAAGAAGGTAAGGATCATGTATGGCTCCGTGGAGATGATATTCTGGCATGGACCATCGAGTTCATGAGGTGATGATGATTGAGCCATGCATTTACTTTTGCAAGGATACGTCACCTGTGTAGGTTGGTTGAGGTGACGTTGTGTGGTTTTCTGCAGGTATACTAACTCGCGCGTAGATCGTGTAGAAACGTTTGCGAGTGCGAATTAGTTACCACCACTGTCTACGGCCTGCTATATTTGGGCAAGATTTTATTTTGTGAGGACGTATAGGTCGAACATCTATTGCATATTCATCTTAAAACATTTCCACGAAATTCAGATCACCCAGAAATTTCAGACTGACAAGCTAACTTCAAAAATTCGTAACTCCAAAACCGCTAAGCCAAAAATTGCAAACAAAGACTTTCTGGAAAGCTTATAACATGAACTAAAACTTTGTTTCATATTTTCCCTCTAGATTCTGTCAGTATCTCCTTCAAATCTGTTGACCAAATGGAACTAAAATTTCAGCCGCGACAAGTTTTCAGAATCTGTCTGCCATATTCAATATTCGATATCTCCAGTTCTGCTAATCCGTTTGAGGCGTTTGAGCACTCGTTGGAAAGGTATTGAAGTTATCTACAAGTTTCGTGTTCTGAGTTTTCTCGTTTGACGTCTCCAGAAGTGCCAGATTTCAGTTTTGTGACTGCTGCCTGAAATCAAGACAGATTTTGACCTGTTACTTTGAAGGAACATTGCTCTTTTATTTTGCCAAAATGACTATGGATAGCTTCTTGCTGCGACCGTTCAGCTTCTTGCTGCGACTGTTCAGAAGCCCTCTGCCAAGTTATCATTTTGGCTTGGCTTGGTTACTCTTTTGAGAAGGATTACGACGTTTTCCGTCGCTTTTTCCGCAGATGGCTGAGGGCGTCAAGTATGATGATAATAATTGGATGCTTTGAACTTGCCTTAATAGACTAGGCTTCCCTACCCTGTTTTGGCGTGTTCTCTAGCATCTTGGTTACACGGAAGTGGAAAAGCAAATTTGGATTGAAGAAGAAATCTCGTGCATCATACCTGTAACCATCCCCGCAGCCCCGAGATACCCAGCCTGAGAGCCATGGACAGTGTGTGAGTGGAGCAGAATTACATGTCACTTTGGATGTTGCTGCCCTCGCAGCTCTCACGTGATTCTGCGAGGATAATCAGAATGAGATGGAAGGAACCTCGTTTGCCCTCCTGCCAGTTAATGACCGAGCTAACCCTGATTGGAGACATCGCATGGGCATGCTACTGGATGTTAGACACCCGCAATACAACCCTTATTTGGCTGTGCCCGTGTACTACTCGGCAACCCTCCATGCCTTGAACCGTGAACAGGAAGAGGAGAGAAGCAGGTATTTAGAGGCGATACGACTTGGCAATGAGCGAGATGAAGCTAAGGATGCTCTACTTGACATGAGAGACGCCCAGATTTTTGAGCTAGCGCTACAAGTGCAGAACCAAGACAACCAGATTGAAGGACTTATCGAAGAACAAGATGCAACCCAACAGATGGTCACACAGCGAATAGCAGCCCAAGTTCAACCCGTTCCCTTTGCAAAGCAAGTACCAACAGACATCGTCAAACTGCAACATGAAGAGCAACTGGACAGTGAGGAAGACATTGGAATGGTTGTAGTTGCTCTGACCAAGCCCATCGCGTAGCGTGTTGTTTAGATGTGTTGTTGTTGGTTAGTTGGAACTAGTATCGCAATACCATAGCTAGGCGACGCGATCTCTTGTACGTCTTTGTTCATAATCTTACCGTGGTACCATTGGAGCTGCACGTTATCGAATTGTACGACCTTGTCTGACCTCGATGGATGGAGTAGTATTCATGTTGAGCCCTGATTCCGTTTATTTTCGTCATGAATACTTTTGCACTCTCATCTGTCATGTTCGTGTGAAGCCCCTCTTTTCTGTTGTATACCGTTGTTAATGAGTCCTACACTAGAAATTATTTTCCCTGTGATTGATATCCTTACTAGTTGCCCACCAGAGATGGAGAAGATAATGCTAGACCTTGATAATCTTCTCCTTAGCCTTGCTTTCGGAATCCTCGTTCTTGCTCAATTATTAAAAATTTGATAACATAAAGCATGTGCAATGCACCATTCCATATGTATTGCAATACACTATTTGCATTGCATCATCATATACATCAAGTAATACAAGTCATAACCTGATCATCATCACATATGCACCATTAAAAATGCATCATGTCAATTGCACCATTATGCACCATAACATGTGCATCATATCATAAACATTTTCATTTGCATCAAGTCATATGCATCATTTTTGCACCATGCAATGAGCATCATGAGACATGACATAATGCACTTGCACCATTGCATGGGCACCATCACATATGTGCATTGCACCATAAAGCACGTAATGCACCATGATTATGTATCTTACCATTCTAGCAGATAATAATTGGATGCATTAATAATCACATTAAAGAGCAAGAATGTGGAAGTTGTATACCTTGATTACCTTCGCATACCTGCAACCTTGTGCCTGCAAATCTTTGGAAATTCCACTCTTTGAACCCAACTTTTACGTCTTCCTTAGTTATCGTTAGAGAGCCTAAGCATCCGATGTTGGCTGATCCTCCTGCTCTTGTCCGTCATAATCGCCCTTCAGACGCCGTCAGACTCGAATCACCGTTTAGTAACAAAGACTCGTTTCACATCTTTGTGTTGACCGCATCGAGACCTTAGCACTCAATCGTTGGCCTGGTTCGTGATCCCTCCAAGTTTTCCGAAGCGAATAATCAAACACGCATACCCGACCCAGATATGCAGTTTTAAGATCAAGTTTCAAGAAGCGCATCACCTACCTCCTGTAGACCGCACAAGATGTCAACCAATGAGCTAGAAGAGCAGAAGGTTTAGTTCAGTAAGTTGTGGAAATGCTTCGAATGACAAAGCCCGTCAGAACTCAAATGCCCAACACCCTTTGTGAAAGAAGATGGCTTGCTTTCTAAGAAGACTTTCGATCCAGCTCTGAAGAAGTTGACAATCATCGCAAAGAATGCCACCAGGACCCGCCAAGAGGACAAGAGTTTTCAACACCTCTTCACTCAGTCAGAAACGTTTAAGCGTCAGAAACGATGGTTGGAGTTGAACAAGGACGATGGCCTGCCGCATCGAGTCAACGACTCGTTGCCCCACCGAAGAAAAAGAGTTCCAAGCCTCATTGTTTCACCGCTAATCGGCACTCAGAAGAAAGCAGTCTCGTGTTCGCGCGTATCCTCCAGGAACCGCGGCCAACATGTCACTCGCTCCAACCTTGTGTGGTGATATTGTTGCCGCGCAGAAGAAGACAAGAGGTTGAAGGACAGTATGGTCATTTCGAGGAGCTTTGAGTTAAGCCAGAAGGTTTTTGACGAAGCCCACTTGTCCAAGTACTCTATCCTTCCCGACAGCAGCAAGATATACCGGGACTCACAACAAGAAGTGGGATGAGTGCATAACACTAGTAGAGTTCTCCCTAGGCAGCGGACATCAGGAAAGTATTAAGATGGTACCGTTTGATGCTTTTGTGTGTGGACACCAATGTCGTACCCCACTGAACTGGACCGAGTTCGTGGAAAGGATCACCATTGGACCAAAATTGATAGGAGCCACAGAAGAGACAATACACCCATTCACTTCAACTTGCGAGCAGCCAAGTCTCGACAGAAGAGCTATACAGACAAGAGGCACTGACGTTTATTGTTTGCAGTTGATGACCACATATACCTTCGTGTTTCTTCCATAAAGGGTGTACGTCGGTTTGGTGTCAGAGGGAAGCTAGCGCCCCGATGCATTGGACCGTTCCGGATATCTGAGCAGTGTGGAACCGTTGCTTACGGATTGGAGTTGCCCTCCGACCTCTCCGTTGTTCACAATGTCTTCCAGGTATCACGGCTGAGGAAGTGTTTAAAAGCCCCAACAGATGTCATAGTCAGTGATGTTGAGCAACTTGAGCCAAACCTTGCTTATCTCGAGCAGCCCATCAAGATCATCGATCAGAAGGACAAAGTTACCAGGAACAACACTACCAAGTTTTTGAAAGGTGCATTGGAGCAATCACTCCGAGACTGAAGCCACATGAGAGCAAGAGGAATTTTCACAACCTAGATCGCCGTGGTTTTCCGCCTTTGGAGTTTTGGATTCGCTTCATCTCGCACCGTTGTTTTTCCTCCTTCAGGAATCTCGGGACGAGATTCTTTTAAGGGGGGAGGGCTGTGACACCCCGTGTCACTGAAGACCAGCTAGCACGCGTCGCAAACTGAACAGAACCCAAACGCAAATCAAATTTTGAATTCGAATTCAACAATTCAAATAATTGTCAAATCCAAGCTTGTGAAGGAACTCAAAACTTTCAATAACAACTCGAGCAACTAAAAATACCAGTGGATGCAGGTCAGAAAGAAGGAATTTTGGAGAATTTTTCACAATTTTTGTAATTCGTTTAGCTGTCCAAATAAATCCTGAAATCTTAGAAAGTATCCTATTTTGACCAGCTTCCATTTTAAATTCCCTTGGAGTCCAGATGTGCATGTTGGCCAGACACTAGTTCAGTTCAAGTTCTTTCCAAAGAGACCAGTTTCGTGATTTTTGGACTTGGTTTGCTATTTTTAATAGTGTGCCAAACTTTGGGGAAAATCACAGTTTGAATTAATCCGAAAAAGGAAAAGATGCTGTGGAGCCCACCTGTCATCCCCCTCGCTCTCACTGAAGGACGTCGGAGCCCGCTCGCCGCGTGGCCCTCGTCGACCGGCCATGTCTCGCGCCCCGTCTTTCCCCGGCCGCGGACGCCGAGCTTCAAAACGGCGCCCCCGCTCTCTCTCTCTTCCCCACTCGCCGCCAGCCCCAAACCCTAGCACCACTCACCGCCTCCTCGCCATTGCCGGCCGTGCCGACCTCCAACCCCGCGCCGCTGCTTTGCTCCTTGCTCCACCTAGCCATCGCCGTCAGGAGGTCCTCCAAGGGGCAGGCGAGCTCCGCTGGCCTTTTCCCTCTCGTTTACGTGAGAAACGGCGTCGTCGAGCCCGTCTTCTTCCCCAGGCCCGGTCACCGCTCCTCACCGTGTCTTCGTCAAATCCCGCTTCTCCGGTGAGCCACTCGCCAATTCACCGCTCGGTGAGCTTCCCCAAAGCTTTTCGCAGTCGCGTAACCCTTTTTCCCCTCCTTTTCGCAGCTGTTGCCCTCGGATTTGAAGCTCTTTTCCCCGCCGCTATCGTCGAGCCGCCTCGAACCTTCTCGGACAAGACACCTCCTCCAAGCTTCCTCGTCGTGGACGTGTACCACAACTCGCTTCCTCAAGTCTCCGTGAAGCTTCTCAGCCAAGCCCCGTCCGCATCGGTGCACCATGTCGATCCCGCGACCTCACCGGAGCTCCGCCGCCGCAACCGCTCGACGCCGACCACCCTCCGGCCTTCCCCGTGGGACGGCGTCCCTTCCGGTGAGTTCTCCATGCCGTGACGCACCTCTCCGTCCTTTCCTTTGGTCGCCAGAACGCCGGGACGTCGCCTCCGATGAGCCCGCCGCCCATCTCCGGTGGAACTCCGGCCAACGCACCGGAGGACCACAGGATCGTCGATCCGGTGTGGCTACACGGATCCTTTGTGACACTCCGTGTGGCCAACCGTGTGTCCTCGCGTCTCAGTGGTCGGATCCCGTGCGGTCGATGCAGATCTAGTGCGGCCCAGAACCTGTGGCCCTCTGTGTGGCCCGGCTCTGATTGGTCCGTTCAGTTTTTAATTCCTTTTCGATTAAGTAAATCCCAAGAAATTCTCAGAAATTATCAAAAGCTTGTAAAATTGATATAAAAATAAATACAACTCAGAAAAATGGGAATCCAATTTTTTTGGATTCCTTGTGGTATGTCTTGTCTAATAAAAATTCCAAACCACTCTTTTAGCCATTATTTAATTCCTGAAAAATACATCTGTCCAGATATTGTTTAATTCCTTATAAATTTCCTGTTGCTCATTAAATCATGAAATGTTGCATGCTTGTTAAGCTTCTGATAACACACATGCATAATATTTTTCCACTGTCATATGATGAATAATTATTTTCTTATGAATTAAATCGTTCTCTACATTGTATAAATTATCATAAATAATCCCTTCATCCATAAATCATCAAACTTCACCAAAAATCACTTCCAGTGGTGACTTTCACCAGAAACATGCCACTGGACATAAATTAAGTTTCGAAATCACATTACCTATTTAACCAACTCCAAACTAATTAAATGGTTAACTTAATTGAAAATCAATGAAGGAAATACTTCAGACGAAAGAAACTAATAAGTTAATCAGTTACACTGACAGTATAAATGACTGTCCTATCAGCTAATTAAAATTCTTAATTGCATCATGTTACTCGCATCTAACTTGCATTATTCCTTGTCATAACGTGTAGTGCCAGGGACGACTTCGGAGCCGCTCGACTTCCAGCTTTTGGAGGAGCAGACCCAGGAGGTGCAGGAGGAGCAGCCACAGCAGGACACTGACCCCGCTGACTTTGTTAGCGTAGCTCCTGAGCCAGGCAAGCCCCGGTGCATGCCTCCCTATTTAGGATTTTATTTTCGCACTTGATTGGGGCTAGTAATTGATTGTGCATTAGGTTTATTAGGAGTTGATATGAAAACTTAGAACTGCATTAGGACTACCCTTCGATATCCTACCTTGTGTCCTATTTTTGTAGATGTGGTCTAGGTTACGTTAGAACTTGCTAGGCTTAGTGGCTAGCGGACGGTAGAAGTCGAGTGGTAGGTCCCACTCGCATGATAGGGACTCCTGGATTGTACTGGCTGGATTTAGGATTTGTTGAGACCGGACGGGGAATTATTTGTGTAGGATGGTGCGAGAAGGCTGGGCCTTCACGGTGGTAGCCCCGTCTGTGTCGATTAAGGACCGTCCGTTGTTGGCCCTGTTGATCAAGTTTGAACGTACTGACTCACATGCTAGTGTTTTTATGGGCCTAGTAATCCTAGTAGCCTGCGTCGCCCTGGATGTCTGGTAGATACTTTACTCTTTCTATCATGGTATTTGGGAGAGGTAGGGTGGCGTCCCGCGCAGTCAGCCGTCCGGGACGGGGGCTGCGGTGGGAGAACCCTTCCTCGGGAGGAGTAGAATCTGGTACAGCTCTGGTGGTACGTAGCGTAAACGGTTGCCGTATGTGGCATTTGCCGCGTATGGCGTGTGGTCAGGTTTTCTCCTGCAGGATGTACATCGATGCCGCCGCTCTCGGTCAAGACACTGCGTCACATCGTAGTGTGATATGATTGATGAGATGATGATGCTAGTCTATTACATTACTGTTATTTACATTGCTATATATACTGTCACCGTTGATTGTATTGTTACTTATACCTGTTCTAGATATATGAACACTGCTTTATTGGTTAAGTACTTAATTGGAATTAAAACTTGAAAGTAAGGACCAAGTAATTAGTGCGCTTTTATGCAAGTGAGTCAGCCTAACCCCTTGTAGCCTTTGCATTCTAGGAGTCGGCTGTAGTTAGCCACGTTGACGGGTAAGTCTTGCTGAGTAACTAGTACTCAGGGTTTGGCTCTTTATGTTTTTGTGCAGGTATAGATTTTGCTTCCGCTGTTGATTGGTGGAGTTTCTCAGCGGGTCCACATCGCAGGGCTTCGATGTGCGGCCACTTATCGTCAAGTGTTGTAGATTCGGTATAGTTTAGATTTCCGCTGTGCTACTCTCATGTTTTAAATCATTTAAGACTTGTAATAAGTTAAATATGCAAATTTGTGCTTTTTATGTGATGTACTGTTGCGTCTGTTCATCAGCGTTTTACCGACTCGATCCTGTGAAAAACGGAGACGCTTCACCCAATTAGGGGCCCAGTTCGCATGTCTCTCCCGTTTTGACATTCCATATGAGTAATAAGAGACCGTGCATGCGCATCAGGAAAGGCTTGCCCCATGCTTCGAAGGAATGAAGAAGTTCCTGATGTGTCTGTTATTTAGAAAGACATTTTTTTTTCTCGAATACGCAGAAGAGTTATGTATCTTTGTATTGAGAAGAAGAGTTTAAGGTAAAGAACCCCAGTACAACACACCCCCACACTCACAGACTACTTATCGTTAACATTAGCGCCTTTGACAAATGAAAAAAAAAACACACAACCCTACGACATGTTGCACATGGCTTACTCAAGGGTGGTTAGGGGTGTGAGCCCCCGAGCCCCGGCCATACACCACATCTGCAGCTCTTCTCTAGCTGAGCACAAAGCGAACGCTACATGGGGAGATTCCCCATGCGATGCTTCCAGAGAGTCCATGCCCCAAGGATGACGAGGGAGTTCAGTCCTTGTCTAACTTGGACGACATCGACTCTCCCAGCAGCATGATGCCACCAAATTGAAGACATGTGAATTGAAGAGGTGCGCAGATTGGTTTCTTTATTTTGAAAAACTAAACATCATGGCCTGCGCAATTGCGCAGGCTAGCTAGACAGTACACATTATCTATCTCTCATAATGTTTTGATTTTACTTTATGTTGTATGGTACTTTGATAAATAGATACCTCAACAATCAGTAACTCAATTATTTCATTGATTTGAAGTTTGACTTTATGATTTCACATAACACGGGACGAGATTAATAAAGTATCTTGTAGTGAAATAGGTGCACAGGCACGTACTTATGATATATGTTTATGATTAGACAGCAGCGACGGCATGTTGTTTGCACCCCTGAGGGAATAATGTGCCGTGTCGTCACTGCTGCAAATAGCCAGGTTCTGGACCGTCAATTGCTTAAGCGTGGACAGTCCAATCCACTTGACAAACATCCGATGCTGGAGCATGCATGGCCATCACCGACTCACCGCTAACCTCTCTCCGTAGTCGAATGTCACCAGGCCAAACACGACATGCTTCCACATGTCCAACACTTTTGTGTTGCTTGGTTTGTCCTCTAAAGCTGACATGTCCACTGCCGGCCTGGATTACTGCTCGGCAAGTAGTTGGACGACATCACGACATGCCAATGCAACACTCAAGTACGGCATCTATCCATGGAAGCATCTCCGGCGTTGCCATGCATCATGCATCTTCTCCATAACGCCAAGGATATGTCCACTGCATGCAGCCATGCACACAGCACGTAACTTGAGTGTTGTGGATTATTTAACATGACAAACCTTATAATTCATATCTAGTACTTGTTACTAGTTGTGGATTATTTGGTTAAATAGTGCAAGTGAACAATTCCATAACCCCCGGCGTCTCCCCGCGGTCGCGTGTTTCCCGCGTGACCGTAAGAGACGCCAACAAGCATTTCTGGCGCCGTTGCCGGGGAAGACATTGGTTAACAAGAATACAATGATTGTTCATGATTACACTTGATGTGGTTTAACCATTGCCCATGCAGGCTAACCTTGATATGTTTTCTCTTTGATGTGAAAACATGATAGTGTATGCGTGGATTCGACTTGCCGAAAAACTTCGTTGATAATCCCGAGTCACTTGTGAGGAAGACTCGACACCGCGTCGTCATCTCCCCTCAAGTACTCTCGACAAGCGAACCCGCATCTTCCGCACCATCTACGTCAAACGTTATGGCTGAAAAGACCCTTCGTGAATACTCCGCGCCCACCGTCGCCAATGTGCCCATTCGACCCAACGTCGACGTTGGTGACGCCGGACTTAACATAAGGTCCAGCCTCATCAC
The DNA here is from genome assembly GCA_007726485.1 of Eragrostis curvula. Lineage (NCBI taxonomy): Eukaryota > Viridiplantae > Streptophyta > Magnoliopsida > Poales > Poaceae > Eragrostis > Eragrostis curvula. The sequence goes on along the minus strand of RWGY01000031.1, from coordinate 5,477,881 downwards.
GATGGTGCAAGCCATACCCTTTTGTGGGAAGGCTTCCGAGGACGCCAACTCTCATCTCCAACAATTCCTAGAAATATGCAACACGTCAGGCACGGGAGAAGGCAATCAAGATGCTATCAAGCTCCGTTTGTTTCCGCTCTCCCTCCTTGGGAAAGCGAAACAATGGTTCTATGCAAACCGTGCCAATATTGACACTTGGGACAAATGTTCTACGGCGTTCCTCGCTAAGTTCTTCCCGATGGGCAAAACCAATGCTCTTCGTGGAAGAATTGCAAGCTTCCAGCAAGCAACAAATGAATCCATACCCGAGGCATGGGAAAGGCTCCAAGAATACACATCAGCCTGCCCACACCATGGGATGGAAGAATGGCTCATTCTTCAACACTTTTACAATGGGTTAACACCAACAGCCCGTGGACATATGGATGCCGCTGCTGGAGGAGCCTTCTTCTCCAAAACTGTTACTCAAGCAAAAGATCTTATAGAGAAGATGGTCTCCAACCAAGGGTGGAGCGAAGATCGACTCCAAACACGCTCAAAAGGCATCCACCCTGTCAAGGAAGTGGACATGTTGTCCGCCAAACTTGACCTTCTCATGAAGCGTTTGGATGAACACACTTCAAGTGGTAGTGTTCGTGCATTGGACTCACACATGACGTGTGAGGAATGCGGGGATACGGGCCATATGGGGAAGAATTGCCCCCACACCCAAGAAGATGCGTTCTACATGAACAACAACAACGGGTATCGTCCAAACGGAGGTCAAGGATATAATCAAAATCAAAATAGAGGTAACAATTTTCCTGGTTTTTACAATAATCAGCCCTCTTTGAAAGATTTGGTTCTTGGCCAAGCTAAAATTAATGAATCAATCAACAAAAAGCTTGCTGCCAACGATAAAGTTTTAGAAAATATAAATTCACAGCTAGAAGGTTTTTTCTTCCGCTTTCAAAAATCAGCTGAGTTTTAACAAAATGATAGAAACCCAACTTGCTCAGCTTGCTGCTCTTGTTCCTACCTCTAATTCTGGGAAGATCCCGGGGCAACCCGAGTCTTCTTTAGAAAATGTTAATGCGGTTACCACGAGGGGAGGAAAATCCACTCGGGACCCGCCATATCCTAACCATGCAGGTAACAAGGACAGGGTTGAAAAAGAAGAAGAAGACCCTTCTATCATCCAGAAAAAGAATGATGAACCAAAGGCAACCACTGGGAAAGAGGCACTAGAATTCCAAGACACTAGTTTCATGCCATTCCCACACAGAAATAAGAAGCCGAAGGTGGATGAACAATTTGATCGTTTTGTGGAAGTCATCCAAAAGATTCATGTCAACGTGCCTTTGATGGACATGGTACAAGTGCCCACATATGCACGTTACCTCAAATACATCCTCAATAACAAGCGACCACTGCCCAAGACAGAGATGGTCAAGCTCACCGAAGAGTGTTGCGCGGCTATACTCAATCGGCTTCCAGAAAAGAAGAAAGACCCTGGTTGCCCCACCATATCATGCTCCATTGGGGCACATCACTTCGAACACGCCTTATGTGATCTTGGGGCAAGCGTCAGCGTTATGCCCAAAGAAGTCTTCGATCGATTGAGCTACACGGAGTTAACTCCTACACCAATGAGGCTACAACTAGCAGACTCGTCAGTCCGCTACCCCGCGGGAATAGCCGAAGACATTCCGGTGAAAATCCGTGGTAACTTCATTCTGGTGGACTTCGTGGTGCTGGAAATGGACATTGATAAAGAGACGCCCCTCATCTTGGGACGTCCCTTCCTTAGCACCACAAAGGCCCAAATTGATGTTGGAGTTGGAGAAATCCGCCTCTACATCAATGGGAAGGAGGAAAAGTTCGAGTTTCAACCCCGAAAAGAACAATGCTCGATGATCAAGATCAAGTATGGGCCAAACCCCTCAAACATCAAAGAAGTTGAAGTGACCCCGAGAAAGACGGATAGTCTCATTGCTCTTTGGAAGTAAATTGACAAACGTGAGAACCTGTCATGGTACCAACCCAAGAAGCTCGCAACAACAAGGCCGGGGTTATGGGTCAAGAAATCGACCCCTCAAATTGAGAAGCCACCAACACAACCCAAGATCAAACAAATGTGGCAAGTAAAGAAGGTGCAGCCATCTTCATCCTCTTCTCCAAGGACGGGGCCGGCACCTCAAGAATGAAACGCATGGAGAAGTCCTTGCTCACCGGACTTAAAACGGCGAAGCCCTGGCCGACAGGATAATCGGCATTATCATTTCTTTTGATTCCTTTTTGATTTTTCCTTTTCAAACCCACCACTTGCATTTAAAAACTTTAAAATCACCTTGCATATTTTATTTCACCACAAGAAATTCTTATTTCAATCGTTTGAATTTTTTCTCGCCATGCATATAAAAAAAATATATACAAAAATTAATCTCCAAAAATATTTGGTTCTTCAAAACTTTTTCACTCTTTTGTGCAAGGTTTTGGAGTACCTCTGTACCACTACAATAAATTTTCCACATGTTGGGATTTTTCCGACACTTTCTCTCTTCTAGTTTCAATTTTTCCGAAAACCATTTGAATTTCGAGGCATGATTTTATTTGGAAATCTTTCTGAGCAATATTCCCGAGGATTTTCTGGACATAGCAGCCAAGGTCATGAATCATATGACCGTTGGAGGCCATGGGCCAAGAGGGGGAGCAAGTGGGCCCCACAGGGGGTCGGCCGACCCCCATTTTTCAGGTCGGCCGACCTGTGGCAGCCACTGCTGCCCCCCATTTTTTTTCCCAACGGTCACCTGCCCCCTCCAACGTTCAAAAACGGCTACAATTCGTGTTATAAGTTGGAGTGGCCGGCCAGAGGCTCTCTCCCCCTCACACACACTCATTTCATTCCTCATTCACTTCACTCTCTTGCTCACAAGGTTCTCCTTTGCTCTCACTTTGTGCTTGCCTCAAAATTCTGCATAAAAAACTCCTCTCCCTCTGTTCTTTCAGTTTGTGCTTTGAGTTGTTTTTGTTTGTTTTTTTCGAGTTGCGATTTTCTTGCTCACAAGAACAACCGACGGTTTCGCCGATTCAATTTTCCCTAACATAACCCGTTCGGAGTTTTTGTTCTTGTGTTCTTGCTCTCCTCGCTGCAGCCATGTCGGGAGCGAAGCGGCTGTACGGATCGTTGAAGAAGTCCCTAAGCTCAAGCTCAAGTCCAAGCTCTTCACGCCGAAGCACGCGCGCGCGCCCCGTGGTCGAACCACCGCCAAGTCCACCACATGCAGCCGAAGAAGAGAGCAACAACGAGCATCATCTCCTCGCTGACACCGACCTCGACTTGGTGGGCGAGCACGAGGCGAATGCCTACGCACTTCTTCAAAACCGTATCTTTGCTCCTACGCGAGCATTTGACACGGAGCTGCTGCAACAAACAGGTATGGATGCTGAATTTTCTCGAGTATTCAAAGCTATAGGGTGGAAAGATTTTGCTAGTGTACATGAGCCGGGTTCCCGCTTGGTTACACTTCAGTTTTTATGCACCCTACGAGTAGTAGATGAAGGTATTACTTTTCGGCTTTTCCGGGAAGAATACCGTTTGAAATGGAAGGACCTTAGCATGATACTCGGCTTTAATACTCGCTGCAATGTTGATATTGATAGTGCCCTTCCTGATTTTTCAAAGCTTGCATTTTGGGAAAGGATTACGGGTTTTTCAACTTGTGTGCAGCCTAGAACTAATCACATCCATCACCCTACTTTGCGCTTTTTGCACATGTGGATTGGCATCACTCTTTTTCCTAGGAGTGATATTAGAGTTGTGCGCGAGGATGAAATGAAAATTCTTTATGCTATGGTTGAGAAAATTAAGATTTCTCCTGTGCAATACATGATTCACCAATGGCTAGATAATTTTGGGATGATAGGACCTATCGAGTGCACTTCGTTGATTACACGTATCGCTGCAGGAGTAGGTGCTTTGCATGATGCTAATGTTGAATATATTGATACTCCTCGCATGCTCATAAACAAAGATTATCTTATTCGCGGTCATACACTTAAGCGTGGTCCAAATGATTCCCTCATATTTTATTTTGTCGGGTATACAAACGAGTTTCGGTTACCTAACCCGGATCTTCGCTTGTATACTTGCAAAAATCTAACCATTGAGCTCCAAGAAATGGAGAGTGCGCGCAGGAGTATTTCTTCTCGCAGGAGGACGCGCAGGTCGGAGCAGCCGTCAAGTTCCGAGGCACCCACACCGCAGCCCATGGCTCATGGCGGCCCGGAGTATGGTCACACCGGGTATTTTCCCGGTGTATACTCAGCCCCGCCACCGCACATGGCCGGGGGCTCGGCGTGGCAAACCTCGGGGCATGACCCAAGGATGTTCACTCCGCAACAACAATGGGAGGAACACTCCTCCGACTCTGGTGCGACTCAAGGTTTCCACCTTGAGCAAGCAATGAACAACCTCTCCGAGCAAATGGGAAGGCTCGAGACCACGACGGAAGACACTCAATACGCGCTGAATCAACACATCCTACAAACCCATCAGTGGCAAGAACGCACCGACACCCAGCCCACCAACCTCACCAACATGACGGAGCGGGGACAAGCCGATCTTTCGGCTTACTTTCGCCACATGGGATTCAATCCACCAAACCCATGAACAAGAACAAGCTTGGGGGGGGAGACACCATGCCCCCCGCTAAGGTATCATGTATCGCAACTTGTATCCTTTTCCTTTCATTTTTTTGCTTGTTCCTGCTTCTCATATGAAAAACAAAATAAAAATAACAAAACTAAAAAGAACAAAAATAATTAGTGTAGTTTCTTTTTATGTGCTGTAAAAATGTTTCTTTTCCTTCTATGTTGAGATGATGAATAGTTGCTCTGCCGTATTTCTCTCTTGTGCCTAGTTTATAACTTAGTATTCTCCAAGTTTTGAGTTTGTTGGCTGAAAAATACTTGCTTAGAACCTGAAACTTGTGGGTAGCATACGCTTGCACTGAACCTAAGTTGTTGTGAGAGATGATATGGTAAAAAGAGCTGATGCAATCTTGTTCCAAATTAAGCTTGAAAAGCTCCGGAGATTTTGTTTTCGAAAATCATAAAAATTATAAGTTTCTCAGTGATGATAAATTCCTACCAAAGCCATATGTAGTACTTAATGAAAAACCTTACATATGCTGCTTGTCATTTCATTGAGCTTTATCAAAATTGTGTGACCCTAGTGAGATGCTCTCCATACTCTCATGATCAAGATCACGTACACATTCCACCTCATATGCTAAACTTCTACACCGGAAGTTAGCAACATGTCATACCATCCACCAAAATAAAGACACTCCTCACAATTTATCACCTCTCTTGAAATATCAAAATTAGGCATGGCTATGCAAAAGAAAGAAAGAAAATAAAGCTCACAGAAGATGAGCATGAAAAGAAAAAGAAAATTTATCTGCTCTCATCTTGAGCATGGAAAAAGAAAGAAGAAAAGATAGCCATGCCCTAAAATATAAAATAAAGAGAGGTGAACAAAAAGAGGAGTAGTCACATACACCACCATCATCCACTCACACACTTGCACATCTTGATCTTTGATTGTATGGCTTGCTATCTCCGTGGATCCACTCTTTTGGTTTTGCAAAATATGAATGCAAGTATGCCTCTCTTCATATCCTACCTTGAGCTCCACAAAAAGCCTATTAGATGTAGGATGAGGCAACACACATGCCTTGGTGAGGAATGAAAACACCACTTGAGCGACTCGAGAGTATCACTTGAGGAACTTGGTTTTATTTTTGAAAATCTTTTTGAAAACCTCCGGAGAATAAAAGCAAGACAAGGAATGAGAAAACAAATGCTCGTACACCGTTCTCTCTCTCAACCGCCCAAGGTGAAGTATAAAGCAAAAGCCCCATAAGGACTAAGGAAAAAGGGTGAGTTACCTTGACCAACTTATTCAACTCAAGGATGACTATCTTTGTTACACACTTGGTACCTTTGAGAAGTAGGCATTGTAGCAACTCCTGATCAACAACCTAAAGTCATACTTCTTGCTCGGGACGAGCAAGGGGTAAGCTTGGGGGAGTTGTTGACGGTCGTTACGGACCAATTTCGACCGTCAACTAGCTAAATAAACAAGAAGGATTGGACATTCTTTACACGCATTTTATTTAAGAATAACCTATTTCCACATGTACCTCTAGATTTTAGTGTGCAGGTGGAATAAGGGAGAAATTCAGGTGAAATCATGCCCCAAGGCGACGAATCAACACTTCTACAAAACAACGTTCGCCGCGGGAATACAACTTCAAGACAAAAAGGCCAAATCTCGCCAAAGTCCAACACAACTAAGGCCAAATGCACCTGGACCAGAGAAGTAGACCCAGAGGGGGAGCCACCTGCCAAAGCCCAGCCCAGGAGGGGCCAGGCACAGGTCGGCCGACCCCCCCTGGCCAGGTCGGCCGACCTGGCAGGGTGGCCCCCTGGGTCCCACTTTTTGTGGCGGTTTGTTACCGACCTCTGGAGGTCGGTTCCCCCTACATTAAATGCCACCGACCTCGGGAACCGCCTCAAAGTTACCGACCTTCAAAGCCTATATAAGGAGGGGTACCCCCCCTCCTTCCAAGACACACAATACACAAGGATCATTCCCTCCTCCTCACACTAGAGCTAGAGGCAATTCTAGGTAGTGCTAGGCTGAGTAGTGAGCTGCCCTATTGCTCCCAAAGTCTTGTGGAGAATTGGGTAGCGCTCTTGTATCCTTTCTCTCTCTTTGTAAGACTTGTTATTTAATCTATGGAATACAAGTATTCATATAGTTGTTATGAGCTTGCTAGTTCTATCATGGTCTTGTATGATCGTTCGTTGTTCGTTCATGCTCGTTCATCATTCGTTCTTCGTTCGTTCATACTCGATCATCGATTATTCTTGAACTTGCTTAATCGTTCATCGTTCGTCGCTCGTTCTTGAGCGACGAACGCTTATGCATGACTAAGTGCTAGCTTTGATCCCTTTTATCTAGTTTATGCTAGTTAGGCTAGTTGTTCTCATGTTTAGGCATCGGGCTCATTGTCCTGCAAAGGTGCTCTAGATTTATCACCCCGTCGATCCGAAGGGTTGGGGGTGCCTCGAGGGATCTAGAGTCGTGGTTAGTAACGCCGGCATGGTGCCGGGGTAGTCTATCCACCCTTGGGTATGTGCGTGTCCCACGGTTTGTAGAGGTAGGTGGCAGGAAGTGACAGCCCTGTCCATCCAAAGGAACCCTCCACGTTCGGGCACGGCATAGGAGTACGTAAATAGGCCGGAGTCGCGAGGCAGACCTTGCGTATGCCGGATCTCCCGATGTTGCCTTGGCATTACACGCTTGCTTGTGCTTGCATGACGCTAGATGATAGGTAGAGGTTGTGCACGCTATATGAATGTTGTACCTTTGGAGTAGTAGCTCGCTAGTCTAACTTAGCATTGCTTAGGATTGTCTCTCGCCTTTTATTAGAGAGAGTGGAATGCCTTCGTGTGTGTCACACTATCCTTATTATTATTAAACCTTACCCCTGCATTGGAATGTGGTTATATCACTTATCGTTTGTAACACCATGAACATAAGTACTCTTGTCAACCATGTCTTCCTTTGGGAAAATATAAATACGATACCCTGGAATACTCTCGGGTGAAATGCTACAACGGGTTATCCGTCCGCTTGCGGATATTCTATTTAACATGACAAACCTTATAATTCATATCTAGTACTTGTTACTAGTTGTGGATTATTTGGTTAAATAGTGCAAGTGAACAATTCCATAACCCCCGGCGTCTCCCCGCGGTCGCGTGTTTCCCGCGTGACCGTAAGAGACGCCAACAGATACCCATAGCCCAGGATCGATAACTTGTTTGACCAGTTAAAGAAGGCCAAGTTGTCCCCAAGATTGACTTACGGATTCGAGTACTACCAATCGAAGTTTTGAGGTGAAGACGTACTTGAGATATCCCTTGTCACTCGTTACGATCTTCAGCACAGATATATGGTATTGGAAGCAAGATACCATGACTTGCAAGGTCAAGGGATGATAAAATTCTGGCAAATGAGGACAACAGTACAAGGAATGGTGACAAAATACATGATCCCTTGGTCCTAAATTGGATGGATAAAAAAAAGAGAGTATTTGAAAAGATCGTTGTAGTGATAAATGCACTGGATCGCAATAATCACTGCAACCACATCAACAAGCAAAATGGCAACTTGAGCTACTATCAGAAGTCAAGTGGCTAAATCCCGCTTTGTCAAGCCAGGCTAGTTGAGCACCTCCAGTGTCGAATCATTTCTGGACAGTAAGATCTAACCAACTTTAAAGAAGAGTCATGAGACACAAATATCTGGTACATAACCTAAAAGCATCCCAGTGTTCCACATAAGCAAACCAAGACGACTCTTGGAAAAGAGTTGTGTCAGTAACATCAACGTCAGAATAAGTCAGTGATGCATCCTTTGGAAACAGTCTACCGGCTAATTCTGCAATAAAAATAGAAAGTTCCTGCTAATGGATTATGCACTCAAAAGGTGGTTAAGCCTTGCATACCAACAGAAGTAACCCGAGGTCAAGGATTTTAAGTGGGGTAGGTACCCCCACCCATAAGGCAACAAAGATGGAAGACCTTTCCTACGATGGACTAAGTAAATGACTCATAAGGGTCATTGATTACACAAGCCTTTGGATTGTTATGATGAGATAGAAGGATTATGGTCCTGTGTATACAGAAAGTGCCAACATATCAGAAAGAGAGACAACACTTCATAGCACATGAGAAGCTTACAAAGTCGATCAACATGCCATACCCCGCTTGGATTCCGGAAACTCCAGAAATCATCGTTTCCTTCACAAGAAAGGCTGAAAAATAAGCTAACAACTTTGCCGCTCAGAATGCCCCAAGACAGCTAAGACCTGGAATGGCTACACGACATCAACAAGAGTAACCTAAGTGAAAATCCTTTTAAGTGGGGTAGGATTTTCTTCTGGATAACCTAAAAGCCTTAAGACCCAAAACCTTAGGCCAGCCGTCCTCTGCAAAAGCGACCGGCATCGAAAATTTTCAGAAGCAAGAAGCTCAATCATGTTCATCCGCAGTTCGAAGTCCACCCATCTTGAAGAAAACCTGCTATTGAAGCTCGCAACGTCAAGAATTTTTCGACGAAATTTGGGAGGTTACCACCGCCAAATAAGAAAACACAAGACAAGTTCCGCGCCATCCAGAAGATCATTTGAATCTCGAGGACGAGATTCCTTTTAAGTGGGGTAGATCTGTAACACCCCTACTTTTGGAACAAAGAGAAAAGAAGAAAAGAAAAAAAAAGGAATAAAAATCACTCCAAACTAAAAATTTTGTCCAACCTCTCACCTTGAAATGAATTTTCAAAATAAAATTCACTAAATAAATTAAACTTAGTTTGAATCTGAAAATTTTGAAATATTTAAAAGTTGTGCTCAAGTGTTTGCTCTCATTTAAAAATGTACTCAAAATTTGAAGCTTTCTGAATTTACAACAAATAAAATCAAAGTAGGATTAAATCCCAAGTTGATTTTCAAAATTTTGAATTTAAATCTGCATCAAAATCCCATCATATGCATTTATGAGTTTTATTTGAATTGTTTTGAGTGTTTGATCAACCTTTGCTTTTGTTTGAATTTGAAATCCCTTCAAATTCAAATTCCAGGAAAAGTTCAAAACTATTTGTTTTCTCGCGGGCCGCTTCTTTCCTTTCCTTCCTCTGGCCCAGTCCACCTCCTCCCTCTTCCTCTTTTCTTTTTCTGTTTCCGCAGCCCACCCCAGCCCAACAACTCTGGCCCAGCAGCAGCAGCCCAGCCCGCCTCCTACTCCCCGTCTCACTGACAGGTGGGGCCCACCTGTCAGCTTCTTCCCCGACGCGTCACGTCGGCGGCGTCAGCCACAGTCGCCGCCCATGCCGCCGCCCATCCCCGCCTGCCGGACGACGCCTTGGCCGCCATGGCTCCGCGTCGTTAAGAACCGGCCGAGCCCTTCTCTCCCGCTCCCCGCTCCTCTCCCTCCTCCATTTCCCCCTTCTCTCTCCCAAGCTAGGGTTCCGGCGAGCCCTTCCTTCGTCGTCACTGGCCACTTCCCGTCGCTCTCCGTCCTAATCAAGGGCACGGTGAGCTTCATCGCAGTCTTCTCTCTCCTCCGCGTCTCTTCTTTTCCTCCCTCTTCTCTCACGTAAGCACCCGCACCGAGTCGCCGCCGCCGTGCATGGCCTCTCTCGTCGTCGTCCAAGTTCCCGGCTGCGCCGGGTCAAGCTGTGCGCGCCTCACTCTCCCCGTGCACGCACGCACCTCCCCGCACCCACAAATGCCGTCGTGAACCACTCCCTGCCCTTTTCCCGTAGCACGCCGTCGCACCGTCGAGCTCCGGTGAGCTCGGGCTGCCCCGCCAGCCATCCCCGTCGTCGACGTGTGCCACCCGCCGCTCCGCCTTCGCGTGCTCGTCCTCCACGACGACTTCCCGCAACCCACCGTCCACCCTAGCCACCGGCGGCGAGGATTCCGGCGAGTCGCCGCCGCGTGCCTTGCCTCGGTCCACCGTGGACCGGTGGACCGCCGCCCATCCCCGGTCCATGGACCCCGTGGACCCAGTCCTCCGGGCTTTTGAATTATTTGAAATCATTTATCCTCTTTATTGCGTCAGCATCACGCAATAAACAATTTCCAATATAAAAATAATTCCTAAAATCCTGAAAATTCCGGGCCCTGTACATTTTGCAGATAAGCCCCTGACCTTCTAAATAATCATGTTTAAGCCCTTCCTTTTTACAGAAAAGTACCTAGACTTTTCTGTAATTATGTTTCAGCCCCTGTCTCTTTACACCAAGGTCCCTAATCTTTTCTATAATTAGAGATAGGTCCCTAGATCTTTCTGTAATTCCTTTTAAGCCCTTAATACCTTTTTATAATTACAATCAAGCCCCAGAACTTCAAATGCCTATATCTTTTCAACCATAGCTCCGTTTTGGGCGATTCTTGCGCCCACGCGTTCGTAGAAACGCGTAGTACCTTATGGTACTATTATTGGAGCACTATCTTTGACTTAGACCCCATCAATGACTCAAAGCCCTCGCATCTACTATATCCTTTTCCTGGCAATCATGCGACATCAATCTCGCACATCGTAATCATTGTTTACCCAGATCGAACCAATTCTCTGGCGCTAGTTATCTAGTACCCTCCACATCACCACATACACCCCCGTTTCATCCTTGTATCACCCATTTACTTATTCGCTCGCTAGCCTTGAACCTAACGATCTTTTATGTCGTGTCACTTCAAAATCCAATAACCTCCTTCTATTACGAACTCAACTCCAAATCTGGCCTTGATCGATCATCGCTCAATCAAACCTAATCCAACAATGCCTGCAGCACCTATTCCAAAGCCCTCGCCAAATCCTACCAAACCTTATCAATTCGTTATCCTCTTTTATAAGTACCCATTTATTGGATCTTATTGGAGTTATTCATTCGTTGTTATCTTAATTGTCAGTTGTCTTTATTTGCTCTTAGTATTTATCTGCAGTCGTGCATTCATAACATATATGCTCACGTACACGTACCATCGTCGCGCGTCCGACGCATGACGACCAATCAATAATAACTTAGTCTTAGTAATTAATCAATCTAGTAAGTATTTAATAGCTAAATCATCGTTGGTTAACGATATAAGGTATAGGAGCCCTAAGCTGACACACCTTGTACTTCGTACACGTGTTGCATGAACCTTTATATAGGTTACTACCTGTATGAAGGCTAGTGCCACGAATGTACGAAGAACGCGTACACACGCTGTCCCCGTCACTTCATGCATTCATGCTCTTCTCTTCGTGTTTAGCATCTCTCATTACACCAAAAGCCATAAAGTACGATGCATCACCCCTGATGGCCTTTTTAAGGTAACAAAACCCTGTTAAAGTAAAGCTGGATGCATCATCCGTGTTTTGAGCCTTTTGTTCTTCATTTGCTTTCTATCGATTTTATTGGAGTTAATTGGTCTTATTCGGCTCTTTTCGCTCTTTATTTTCTTTTGCGGTAGTTTATTTATACGAAGTATTTCTATGCGTTAGATTACGCGAGAATCGAGGAAGAGCCAGAAGAATCCAAGCACTCGTCGAGGAATCTTATATCGAGACCCGTTGAAAGATACGAGCTTCAAGAAAGGACTCGAAGGCATCAACTTCGACGGAAAAGACTGAAGACCCAGAACTTAAAGACTAGGAAAGTGATTATCTGGCAAGCCCTAACTCCCCTTTGATCATATTGACCCTATGATTGCAAAGAAACCCACTTAGAGCCTGTTTTCAAATAAAGTATGCATGGTATTTAAAAGTGATTTACAAGCTTAGCATGTCCTAAGTACTTGTTGGTTGCCATGCCTTGTTTTTGCTTATCCTGATTCCTTGTTAAACCTAGGAACCCACATCATTAATTCTTTAATGATGTGTTGGATTAAAATGCTGCTTAGGACCTGTCACTTGTGTACTTAATTAATCTTGCTCACATGCTTTTGTGTTAAAATGCGTGAGTCTTGGTGGTGTGTGTAAATATGAAAATGGGTGGGTTTGATGATAAAAGTGCAACCCATAGTGGGGGATGTTTTGGCGGGATCAGGCGAGGTAGTCCTCAGTGGGGAGGCTATCTCTGGGACGCCCTTCCTCGTGAGGATTGGCTATTGAAGATGCATGATTCGGTCGTATAAGGACCGGTTCATGTGCCGCCTGGCCTAGCACCCTTCGTACAACCACAAGCCTTGTATGGGAAAGGTTTGGAACCACACCCTACTATAGCGTTCACCCGGTACCCACCAGGAGGCTGGAGTGGCAAACGGAAGCCAGGAGAAGACTCGACGATGTTGGCGTCGAGTCCGGCATGTGGAAACAATTCTGGCCTGTGGCCATTCTATTATATGATGATGGAAGCCCCTGGTTGCAGATTTTCCGTGGTGGTGCCGTGGTGACGCCAAGTAGGTACGGAACCATTAGTATCCAGTCCAAGCCATGGCAGTGGGGAGGACTGGGTACCTTGTGGGGAATGTGTACCACCTCTGCAGAGGATAAGAATCTATCCGGATAGCCGTGTTCCACGATATTGGACAACGCGAAAGCTATGGCCATACAATGATTAGACTTCCGGTGTGAGTTATCCTTGGCGTGTTTTTGGAATACACCGGCGTGGAGCCGTGCGCTGGTTTTCGGCCAGCATTAAAAATTGAGGAACTGGCGGGATTGAACCATTATCTCCCCCAGGGCCGACCAACCCCACTATATGATAACAATCTTGACTGTAGTTTGCGAACTGTTTTGATTTCAAAAACAACCCTTGCATAAAGTTGGCTTTCCGCCGATATGATAAACCTCAGCCTCATCCTTGTTTATACCCTTGCATATATTTACCCCTTGTGTTAGGGTTTGCTGAGTACCTTATGTACTCACGCGTTTGCGATTGATGTTTTTAGTAGGAGAAGTCTTCGTAGGAGACGACGAAGCTTTGGTTTTCGGTTCTGCTTCTCAAGTCTGCCTGTGGCTTGGGTCGTGCTTTCCGCTGTCTGTATGTGATTGCTTCGCCTTTATTTGACGGAAGGACTTGGATACTTCTGCATACTTGTCGTACCGCCACTAAGGGCTCAATATATCAGGTACTATATCTATTTACCTATTCGAAGTATGCTTTTGATTACCATATCTGTGTTCCTGTGCGTATCAGCTACTGATCCAGGGACTGATACATGATGCACAGAGTGCTCCAGAAATGGGGTACGACAGTAACTGAATGTGTTGTGTCTTTCTTCATTGAAAACTGTATCAGTGTGGAAGGCCAGGACCAACTCAGACACAACTTCCTTTTTGTTTTTCAGCAAATAATCGTTTTTGTGATGGCAGATCCCTGGTTGAGAACAATTGTGAGAAGCCATGTTGAGATGTGCCATGGCTTGGCTTTGTGATGGGTACTTGACATTGGTCTCTTCTTCATGGAACATAAAGAGCAATGTTTGTTTATGAGGATTGTATGAGATTTGCTTTGTGTCAATATACTCATCAAGGGGGAGATTGAGAAACCATGTTGAGATGTGCCATGGCTTGATGGTTGTGATGAGTAATTGACTTGTTGAGTTAAAATGCGGATTTTGATATCGCTTTAGCTTGTTTGTTTTGGCAACTTTGAGTGTTGCTTTATGACTAACCAGAGTTGGTGAAAGTGTTGGCAAAGTTGGAGGAGAAGAAAATGTGTTTTCTTGTCTCATGATGTGTAGGTCAATGTAGTCAACTTGGTGGTCAACTGCAGGAGGATCGGGACCAAGCGGGGGCTTGGGGCCAGACGATCGAGAGGCCGGGTGAGGTCAAGGGTGATCCACACCATACACGTGGAGAGGACAAGAAGCATGGATGGTTTCGCGGTTTGGCCTCAAAACCGTGGAGGTAATGAAGACGGCGTGTTGACCAGGGTCAAGGCGAACGGGAGGCCGGTGCAAGTGAAGGGCCCCGACGGGCTGGGACCGAGGAGACTTGACGGCGATGAGGTTCGCAGGACGAGGTGACACGCGTCGACATCGAGATGGTTTCCCGGTTTGGCCTCAAAACCGGTGGTGGGTGGTTTCCCGGTTTAGCCTCAAAACCGGTGGTGGGTGGTTTCCCGGTTTAGGCCTCAAAACCGGTGGTGGAGGGTTTCCCGGTTTGGGCCTCAAAACCGGTGGTGGATGGTTTCTCGGTTTGGGCCTCAAAACCGACGGCGGACGGTTTCCCGGTTTGGGCCTCAAAACCGGCGGCGGCGGATGGTGGTGCATGTGGCACCATCGCGAAGGTAGCTTCGAGGTGAAGCTAAGTTGTGAAGGTCCCGACGGCGTTCGGGTGATGGAGAAAAAGTTAGACGGAAACGCCCTTATGTATGTATGGGTGTGTTGTAGTGTGGGGGCATTTTCGGAATGTGAAAATGCCAAGAGGATAAGAGAGAGTGGGCAGGTTGGCTGCCCCTTTGAGCCTTTCATTTTGAGTTGTGGGAGAGGGCTTGAGAGAGGAGAGAAAAGAGAGGGGAGAAGAGAGGAGATGGCTCTTTGATTGAGCTTTTTGTCATCCTTAGTTTGTGTGTGCTAGGGAGTGGCTTGCACATACATCTTTGAGAAATACAAAGTATCAATTCGTCCTCAAAGTGATCTCCTCATCTTGAATCCCGAATTTGTTATTTTCCCCATTTTCGGAGCTATTTTTGGGTGATTTTCGATTCGCCTTGTATGATGCATTTTGGGATGAATTTCTTGGGGGATCTTGGTTCTAGGATGTGCTAGAACAATCTTGGTAGGTCCTTGATCGAATCCATGGCACGAGCACCTTCGATTTGATGATTTGGTGAAGTTTCCTTCTCTAGTTCATCCAAACCCTACCCTTCATGTTAGAATCCAAAATCCGTATGGATTTCTTAGGGTTTTTGGTGTGACTCTTGTTGGATGATGTTCTCCGTATGGATTTCTTAGGGCTATTGTTCAAATATCGTGATTTTTGAAGGTCGTTTGGTCGGGTTTCGAGATTTTTCTTGAGCTTGCGCGCGTGCTGTCCTGACAGGGCCGGACTGTCCGACATCATGCCAGAGTATCCGACGGCCGGAGTGTCCGACAAATTACCGGAGTGTCCGATGGGGAGTTTCTGATGTTGGTTCTATATTTCAGAGTATCCGACAAGTTACCAGACTATCCGATGGAAGTTTTCTGTTATGATTTTTCTATATCATCTTTTTTAGTGTGTCTTTGCTTGATTTGCTTCTGCAAGTGTTTCTATCTCTTCCACAATCATTCCTAGGCTCAACACATTACGTTCCATGTGTGTGTGTGATCTTAGTGGTTGTTCTTGAGGTGGGTTGGGATATAAACCAAGTTCTTTGCAAGAATTTTTATTGGCTCCCATTCTCCCCCCCCCCCCCCTCTGGTTGCCTTCTCGGTCCTTCAAATTGCAATGGCAAATATCTAATTGACCCATATAATATTGATTTCGGACATGTTGACACCATGGACTCTGCAGTTCGGTCAGTGCATCCAATTGGAAGGGTCAGTTTCAGCTCTTTGAGCGCACCCGTAAGAATTAAGATTACTGGAACTTAAGTTTCATAACTACCCATTTTTTCACCTGGTTTAGTTGGACGCGTCAAACAAGAAAATTTTGTGGATTTGCGGCTTGGTTTGCAGATTGGGGAACAAGAAATTGGAGCTCGCCGAGGGCTAGGTTGGTCAGTTGGGAAGCTAAGAACCAGATGAGGGAGGGCCTTCGCGATGGCCTGGCTGATGGCATAGATATGCGACGTCTTCTAGCCGCCGCTGAGGCGGATGCGCATGTCAATGTCCTTGAACCTTCTGTGGCCACACTACCGGAAAATCGAAATTTGCTGAGTGTCTGAAACTTTGCCGAGTGTTTTTTTTTTTTCGGGCACTCGACAAACAGCGTCTTTGCCGAGTATCTTTTCCCCGAGTGGGCTTTGTCGAATGTTACACTCGGCAAAGCCTTTACCGAGTGTTTTATATTTCTGGTAGTGCAGGGAGCATGATGAGCTCGAACGCCTTCGGGCGGAGCATTTGCGGGTGGATAAGTTCGATGGGAATGCCGGCGGGCGAGTGAGCGCGGCAGCCATGGTTGAGTTGGTTAGGATCGCAACAACGGGAGCCAGAAAGGCCAGGGTGGAGCACCACGCGGTGGGCGGGTCTGGGCGCAGGAGAAGAACGTGGCGGCGACGGCACGGCCGAGCGGAGCAGCGCGCGTTGCGGATGCCAGAGGCGGAGCAGCACGCGGTGGTGTTGTCCCTGCCGGTGTGTTCCCCCGTCACGGTGGACGACCTCGCAGATGCGCGGCTCGTGTCGTGGTTGGCGCCTCACCAAGACGACTGTGGCAGTGGAGGTCAGAAGTGAGGGCGGCAGGACGCGGGCGAGATGAACACATGCACGGGAGGGGAAAGGAGCACGAGCGAGAGGAGCGCGCGAGAGGAGGGAAATGGAGAGTCGAAAGCGCTCAGCAAATATGGCTAGTGAGGGGGAGAGATGGCGAGCCAGATAAAATAGAAAGAAGGAGAGGCTGTTGGATCATGTTTTGGCCGGTGATTTTTCATTTTTACCGAAGCAAAAAGATTTTTCCAGGCTCTTGGGGTTGCTCTTAAAAATTTGAACTTCTAGTTCGGTTTGGTACACCAGGAATTGATTATTAAATCTTTTTCTTTGATATGACAACTGCTTTTGAGAGTAATTGGTTTCTTTTGATACTCCTATGTACACTATATTTGAGAGTAACTGATTATTGGTCAAAGTTTAAAATATTTGACTTAGGACAAAGCTAGATGTACATTATATTTCTGGACAGATGAAGTAGCAAAGAACATTTAATCAGAAAACTACTCTCTCTTTCTCTCTCTCTCTCTTTTGGATGAAAGAAAACTACTCTCTCTGTGTCTCTCTCCACAAATTTAGTGCCTTCTAAGTTTTGTTACAAGTCAAACTTTTTAAAACTTAAGTTGACCAATAAATATCAAAGCGCGGGCTGGGGATGCTGGCGGGTGTGGCCATGGCCAGCATGCCCTCGTCGTCGTCGTTCAACAACTCGTGGAGGCACACGGCGTCGCCGGCGCTGCGGTGCGCGGCGTGCGGCTGCACGGGGAAGGAGGAGTGCCGGCTGTGCGCGCGCTGGTCCGACGGCGACTGCAGGACGTGCGCATTGCTGCCGCGAGAGGCGCGGGGATGGCGCTGCGTCGCGCAGACCAGATGAGAGGGCTTCCTTCCACCGGCCGAGGCCACATGCCGAACGACGCCTCCACCGCCCGGCGGACCAAGACGCTGCGGCGAGCTGCTGCCCCGCGAATTGGAGCAGAGGAATCACCGTCACGGCGTTCTTGGCGCCTTTTTGTTTTCTTGTCTGACGAAAAGCAGATAGAGGATTTAACGGTGTTGATATATATCAATTTTCAATAGCAGATAGAGGATTTGCAGCACATGCTAGACGGATCAACTTTCATAAAAGGATTGCCCTTTTACATGTCGATATTATATTTAAGGTTTTAAATCTCCCGCTATAACTGCCGCTAACACCCGCTATAGCCTTTTGAGACAGTGTACCGCTATTTGTGTTCATGTACAAATTAACCGCTATCTCCCGTTATAGCCCGATTTAGCTTCGCTATTAGCTGTTTTAGAGCCATGCCGCTAAACCTCTTAACCCGCTATTTAAAACATTGATTATATTTTCATTTTCCATGGAGATGTACCGACTGCAGCGACACGTCCCGAAGCTGTCGCACATCTGAAACTGACCCCCAACGGCATTAAGCTCGCACACTCAAAGCTCGCACGCTCAAAACCTCTTCATACATAGGAGCGAGTGGTCCAAATGGAAAACGGACAAACCGAATCATTATTTTCAGCTGTCCATGAGCAGTGCTTCATATCAAAGTTGCTCGCTTTCAAATCAAAACAGTTTCCAGTTAATGCTGATACCCATGTCTACGTTCAGTTAGTCGCGAATGCGACCTCAAGTCGAGAAAGGACAAATGTCACAAGTCGCCCGGGGACAAGCTGCCAAAATACTAGTGATAAGCTTTAGACATAACTTTCAGAGTGGGGGTGTTCATTGCTTTAGCATTTAGCATTTAGACCTGTCACATGAAAAAGAATCTTATTATTTAAGAGTACTAAATAAAATTTAATGACAAAACCTTTTTACAGAAAGGTACATCTTTACGAGACGAATCTAACGAGCCTAGTTAATTTATATTTTATTACAGTGATACTACAGTAATGCTACAGTAACTGGCACCTAATCACGGCTAACCTACCCTCGTTAGATTCGTCTCGTGATTTAGACCAGGGGTTCCGCAGTTAGTTTTGTAATTAAACTTTATTTAATACTCTTAAATGACAAGATTCTTCCCTCTAAATTTTAGACCCCATACAACTAACACCCACGAGCTCATTTTTTTTGACGCATTAGGCTGGTGCCAGATCTTGCCTTCTGAAACGGCCCAGACGCCTTGCCAAACTTGCCTTTGGCAGTGACACATCATCTTGCTTTGTAGCAGCAGAACAGCAATAGACATGTGTGTGCTTTATATAACAATCGACGTCCACTACTACGGCTTTGAGACACATCACCCGTTTTGGAGAAACGGGGTTGTAATTCACAGCATTATTGCTGTTGTGTTGAGTAGGGCCGGACCTTTGGGTTTTGTAATCCGCATGTTGTGTTTTGCCTCTTGGCAACTCCTTTTTAATACAAAGATACTCAATTCTCTTGCGTATTCGAAAAAAGAAAAATACACATCACCCGTACAACGTGTCAGAAGCTAGCCCTCGACCATTTCGAGCCATGCTCATGAAGTGAAGATGCATAGGACGAGTCGCCGGCCTAGAAGGTTGTAATTAAGCAACATCAGTCGAAATGATAAATATTGATGATTCGTCGAGTCTTTTTCTTTTTGAGGAACCCGCACTTTATTGATCAGAACGGAGGTGTAGTACGAAGTACAGATGAGCAATCAGAGCGGAGATAGCTGGCCTACTTCTCTTTGATACATCATAATTCATAAAGCGCAACTTATGCATATGGTTATTACTCCAGAATTCATTTTTATATAAGACTTTGATTGCAATAGAATTCCACCCTTCATTTTTCTCACAAAAGGTTCCATTGACCCGAAATTCTGATATCAACGTATATTAAACACCACTGTTATGTTGGGCATGTACGTGGTATTTTGGCGTTTGCAAGCATAGCATAAATGAGCATTGTAGAAACTTAGGGGCAGGCTTTCAGGACATAAATAGTGGCATAGGACATACTTAGAGCATCTCCAGCAAGGCTCCATACATGAGCTTCTACATGAGATTTAGGGGTTTGATGCCAAAAAAATCAAGCAGTGCCCCAGATGAGCCCTAGACCTATTGGATCCCCAGATTTCCCCCCAAAGCTCACAAAATCCTTGGGCTCTCTACGGGGTCGCTAGACGGGCTCTCGTCGTCGATTCGTCGTGCCCCCGCCTGCTCCAGCCCCACCTCCTCTCACCGCTGCTGCGGCCTACTCCAGCCCCGCCTCCTATTGTCGTGGGTCATGCCGGGGAGGCGCGCCTGGTGGAGGGCCACGTCTTGGTGCTGCGCACCGGGGCGCCGCGCACTAGGGGACAGGCCATGGCGCCGGGTGCTGGAGCGGGCACACTGTGGCACAGCGAGGCGAGGAAGGTGATGTGGATACCTTGGCAATGCAGGAGGAAGAAGAGAAGAGCATGAGAGAATGACATGCAGGACCGACATCATGTAGGGACTTGGATGTAGGAGGTGCTGCTACAGTTGGATGCACTTTGTAGGAGCTCAAATGTAAGGGTCAGCCCCTAAATGGCATGTAGGGGCTCTGATCTAGGGACCCTTCATGGAGATGCTCTTACCTGAGTGCATATCCGGTAAAAACCTAGATAAATGTAGAGTGCATATCTGGTGAAAACTGATGAAAACCTCATCAAAAAATACAACTATACTTTCATGTGTATAAACAAATATATTTCAATGGGAAGATATGTGTTCCACCAGTAAATTCCATAGTATCCCTACTATTTTCTATTTTTCCTAGTAAGAGAGCTTAGCCATTTCATAAACATTCCCGATGATCTCATTTCCTAGGGAATGAATATTTCTCTAATGTTTCAATTTCCCGACAAAGTGTTTCCTAGGAATAATGAAAAGTTTCAAAAGGAGATTTGAAAGGAAAACGCTTTGTGTACTATTTTTCTTTCTGCCCCTAGCAATATGGATCCAAGGGAAACTTGCAGGTTCCAGTATTGTTTAATGGACCAAATGAATGTTTGTTGATACTTCTCACGCAAATTGCGACAGGGCTTGGTCAGCTTTCCCTGTACTAAAAAAGATGTAAATTATTTCCTGCTGCCTAACCTTTGTTGACACTTTTCTTCTGCTGAAAGTTCTATATATGCATAAACAAAAAGCATAGTAGCGGACGTATATCGTTAGATAAAGCATACACATGTCTACCACTGTTTTGCTGCTACACAGCAGGACAATGCGTCACTGCCAAAGAGAAGTTTGGCGTGGCGCGTGGGCCTTTTCAGCTAGGCAAACAAAGCAAGATCCGGCACAAGCCTAATGTGTCACAACAACTGAGATATGCTTCGAAAGTTTGTCTCTGGCTTGTCACTAGTATTTTGACAGCTTGTCCGCTGTCGAGAATAACTGACTCGATTGCGACCTTTGACAGAGGGCAAGCATCGCAAGTCGATCGAAGACAATTAAGCTGCCAAAATACTAGCTATGGATAAGCTAGAGGCATAACTTTCAGAGCATATCTCAATTGTTGTGACGCATTAGGCTGCTGCCACACCTTGCCTTGTTTGCCTAGTTGAAGATGCCCACGCCAAACTTCCTTTTGGCAGTGACGCCATGTCCTGTTGTCCAGCAGAAGAACAACAATAGCCATGCCCACGCTTGACATAACGATGTGTCTACTACTCCCTCCGTTCATAAATTTTGGCATTCCTAGCTTCCCAAGACCAGCACAAGGTTGGAGCCAAAGTACCCTGCTATCCCTAATAACTGCTTGTCCAAGTGGGAAGTCCAAATGAAAAATGAGTATGGAATCTCAACCGGTGACCATGATTTGAGCCAAAAATGAATAAAATAACATTTTACACCACACGCTTGCAGCCTGCAGCACTCGAGTATTCTGTGCGATGGTGCATGGTGCGTTCAGTTAGGCTGTTGGAGTTAATGGTTGTACAGTGCATGTGGGCCCAATAGCTAGGAATGCTGAGATTTATGGACAAATCGATTTCGATAGAAATGCTAAGATTCATGGACGGAGGGAGTACTATGCTTTTGAGACGCATCACACGTGTCAAGAAGCTAGCCGTGGACAACTTCGAGTCAGGGGCCGTCTAATTAGCTTCTGCCAGATATTTTGAGCGGCTGTCGACGGCACGGGGATGGTCGCCTACCGCCTCTACACGGTGGGGGGACAGCATTGTGCCGTGTTAATTTTCTCGTGTGTGCTATCTGCAACAGCATTGTGCCGTGGTGCACTGGCTATATAAAGGTGGCCCTGGCACGCCGCTTGGACACACATCGACCAAAGGAACCCGAGCCCCGTTGATCAAGTTCGTTGAGGCACTTTTGGATCCTCTTTGAGATATTCCTAGTTCCAATACCACCTTCCAACTTCTGCAACGATGGTTGGGTCGATCGTGCTCGCAGCATCCGCGGGCATCGGGGCGCTTGCCGGACTGGCAGCGGCCGACAGGTTCTCGCCGACGGGGAAGCTGCCGCTGGCCGCCGTCGGGCCAAGCTGCGCGACGTGCGGTGGCACGGGGAAGGTCGCCTGCCGCCTCTGCTCCCGGTGGTCCGACGGAGACGTCGGCTGCCGGCCGTGCGCGGGGACTGGTCGCCAGGCATGCAGGAGCTGCCGCGGTTCAGGCACCGGGCGGAAGGCCTTCGTCGCGGTGCGTGCCCAGGCACGTAGGCCTCTGGTGGCACGGCAGGTTACAAAAGCGAAATGAAGAAGTGAAGAACCGTCGGACTAGGAACGTTGCGTACAGCAACAACATTAGTGGAAATCGGTGGTGGTGTGAATGTACATCTTATTACTTAGCTGGATTTTTGTTATTTCGCTCTGAATCAAGTGTTTTGGTAGTGGATGCCTTTGGACATAATGAAGAATTGGAGTTTGCAATTCGTGATGTATATCTTATAATTACTCATTGTATGATATTCTCAGATGCTCCATGATGGATCAAAAACAACTGAATGTTCAGCTGTCAAAGTGCAGTAGTGATGATCCATATCGCAACTATCCGCTTTCAACTCATAACAGCTTCGAGTTAATGCTAATACCAATATGTGCATGCAATCGGTTAGTCTCGGATGCCGACCTCAAGTTAACAGGAGTACAAGCATCCCACCCAAGTTGTCGTTGTGAACGCATGTCCCCTTGAAAGTTGTTTGACCCCCTTCTCCCTTTGTTGTGCCAAGATATGTGGACTCCGAAGCGTACATCAGGACACATGTCAAAAGAATAGTCCCTGGAAACACTTGGTACTATTGTATATAAGCATTTTCAGAGCTTGTAGACATGCTCTATTGAAGTGTTCCTCGAATATTTGTTTCCTGGACCGAGAAAAAAAAAGGCGCATTATATAGACGGGAAACCCGACCAATTCAGACTATGCCACGAAATTGGGCCTGTAATTGAGGCCCATCAGAGCGCTGTTAAATTCCAAAGAGCCGTCAGACGAAATCGGACGTCAGAACGAACGAGCATCACCGAGTCCGAGTCAGGTGCCGTATTAACAATGAATAAGGTACAAACTTCGATTAAACGCAACTAATCACGAGTTTGCCGACTAATAGTCCGACTCGACCCTCCGTTCGAAAATAAATACAATCAATGCACGCCAATCTTCTCGTCACGCAGAACGCGCTCACACATCCAAGGGGGCATGACGACGCCGGAGCGCCCCGGGAAGCGCTGCCGCCGGAACTCCAAATCTCCGGCGGCCGTTACCAACATCCCCGACGACGTTCTGATCTCCCACGTGTTCTGGCGCCTCCCCGTCGACTCCCTCGTGAGCGTCAAGTTCGTCTGCCGTTCGTGGCGCGCCGCGATCGAGGACCCCGGCTTCGTCCGCCGCCACCTCAAGCTCTCCTGCGCGAGGCGGCCGCCTTCTTTCCTCGTCGTCCCGCGTGCGGAAGACGCCAATAACGCTTCGGTTTCCGAGGACGTCAGCTTCCACCGCCTCCTGCTTGACGAGAAGCGGGCGCCGGAGACCGCCGACGTCGAGCTGGTGTTCGAGACGGCGGTCGCCATGGCCAACGCCGTCGTCCCCACGCACTGCGACGGTCTCGTCGCGCTCGCCACGGCCACGGAGCAGGTGTTCGTCTGCAACCCGGCCACCCGGGAGTTCGTCGCGCTGCCGCCCGGCAGCCGCGACGTCCGCCCGATCAAGGACAGGGCGCCGGCGGCGGCGCTCGGCTACGACGCGTCGCGCGACAGGTACGTCGTGGCCCGGTACTTCTACCGGGAGTACCGTCCGTTTAAGGACGCCGACGGCAAGGGTTGGCTGGACTTCGAGATCGGCCACGAGGTCTTCACGCTGGGCGGCGACGTCAGCGAGGGCTCTTGGGAGCTCACGGACGACCCGCCGCACGCCATCGGTCCGGCGCGGCCGATATGCACCCGGGACGCCATCTACTGGTGCACCGAGCACCTCAAGCCGAACGCGCTCCTGCGGTTCAGCCTGCGCGACAGGGCGTTCGACGTGGTGCCGTGTCCTCCGGGCGAGAACTTCCGCCACGGCGTCGACCACGTGACGGAGCTGTCCGGCAAGCTGTGCTACGTCCGCACCGACACGGTCCGTGACACGGCGTTCGACGTCTGGGTGGCCGACGACGACGGGCCGCGGCCGGAGTGGCACCTGCGCTGCCGCGTCGACTTCGACGACTACGGCCCCGACATCGGGTCGGAAATATTGCTCCCGGTCGCCGCCGCTGGGCATGAGATGCTCATAGCGGCGGACCACAGCAAGCTGTACAGCTACGACGCCAGGTATAGAAGCGTAAGAAAAGTGGTGGACATGGAAAAGGAGCTCAAGTATGCGCGGGCGGACGGAACCGAGTTTCCGGATTCTGACGATGAAGATGAACAAGATCTGGCCGGTCTCGTGCACCACGTCGTCCCTTACGTGGAGAGTCTGGTTCCCATTAGTAACCGGACAAAACAGAAACCGGGCGGAGGAACGCTCGTTTTGTGATTTGGATGAGAGGAAAAAGCTTGTGCATTTCTTTCGAGCTGAAGAAGGTGTAACGAATTAGCAGGGAACACATGCTGTAATGTGAAATGCCAGTTGTAAATTGTTTAGTTTGGCCCAATTTTCAGGACTACTGCAGTTCCGAGGTCCTAATAATCATGTTGTGTACTTGCAATGTATATTATTATTTTAATATCTCACCAAGTAAAGGACTAACCAATTGCTACAAATTCCCGAATCAATCATAACAAACAACAACGGAAAAATCACTAACCCCGATAATGTATAAGTGCTGCTGTGAAGGTCAGTAGTAGTAACAAACTAAGGGCAATAAGCAAAGGGTTAAACCTTGAACGGGAACAGCAGTCCCAAATTGTTATGTCAAGGCGATAATGGCTCGGTGTGTGCGGCCCCTGGTCTACGGCCTGCGGGAAACCGGGCACGCAGGTTGGTCACGAAGGTGAGGGACCTTGAACGCGAAGTAGGCTATGAATCCCACAGGTGGCAACAGCAAGGAGGCAACGATGATGAAGCCCGACAAGAAACGCATCATGATCGTCCTTCGAGACATGCCGCTGCTTATAACCGCGTCCGAAGCTGCCGGGGGTGGTTGTTTGCTGGCGTCTCGCCTCAGTGAAATGAGTGGGTCGCCGAGGAAAGACTGCTCGTCGAATGTGCCGAATTGGCCGGTGGTCCGGAAGGTGCCGGAAAGAAGCGGATTGTAGGACACATTGAAGCTATTCAACTCCGTGAGCTGGATCAGGCTTCCTGGCAACTCGCCGGAGAAGTTGTTGTAGGAAAGGTCCATCATCTCGAGGGACAACATGCTGCAAATCTCCAACGGGATCGTACCTGAGATGTTGTTTCTTGAGACGTTCAGCACTAAGAGCGGAAGCTGGCCGATATCCGGCGGCAGCCGCCCAGTAAGCCGGTTATCGTCGAGGAGGAGCAAACTGAGGTTCCGCATTTCACCCATCTGCGGCGGTATCTCTCCAGACAACTGGTTCCCTGATAGCTGGACGTACCCGGAGGTCGTCTCAGACCTCATCGGCGACGAATAGTTGGTGCGGATCGGGGCGACGCCGTAGCCCTTCAGAATTCGGTCCCATATGCTGCGGCAGTTTTCCCAGGTCATGATTGAGTACACGAAGCTGAATGGGGGATAGCTTGCTGGGATCCACCGTTTCATGGCCTGGCACTCGCCGGAGCCGGCAAACACGCTGGGATCGTTGCGGTTCTTGGCAAACGTTGGGGCCGGGTCCCTGCCGATGCTCGCCATCTCCGGCGGAATCTTGCCAGTCAACTTGTTGCCGGCAATGTTCAGCCAGAGCAAGCTAGTGCAGTTGCCGATTTCCGGCGGTATCTCACCGGATAGCTGGTTCCCGGCGAGCATCAGCCACAATAGCGATGTGAGATTTCCTATGCTCACCGGTATCGCACCGGTGAGCTTGTTGTACGACAGGTCCAGTGCCTGAAGCTCGGCAAGCCGGCCGTACGTCGGCGGGATTCCGCCGCTAAATTTGTTGCAGGCGAGCATCAGGTACTGGAGCCTTTTCATGTCGGCCACCATTGCAGGGAGCTCTCCTGTGAACTCGTTGAAGCTGAGGTCGAGCCTGGTCAGCAGCGGTAGCTGGAGCACGCCGGAGGCGACCAGTCCTCCGCTGTAGTTGTTGTGGTGCAGCATGAGGTGCCTCAAGCTCGCAAGCCTGCCAAAAATGTCTTGCACGTCCCCACCAAACATGTTACTGCTGAGGTCCAAGAATTGAAGCTTCGTGCAGTTCGTCAGCCTCAACGGTATCTGAGGGTCAAACATGTTCTTCCCAAGAATCAGAGTATGGAGGACGGTCAGCTCTCCCATTCCGACGGGTATGGCGCCGGTGAAGCCATTCTCCCAGAGAGACAAGTATGTCAGGTTGGAGCACTTGGAGATGGAATCCGGAAACTTTCTGACGAGCTGGTTGGCGGAAAGGCCTAAAGATTCGAGTTTGCAGCCTTCTGGGAACGTGGCCGGCGGGATGCTCCCGGTCAGCATGTTCTTGGCTACGCTTAGCAGCCTGAACTTCGCGACGCCCGGCCACAGCTCGCCGACGAATTTATTGGAGCTGAGATCGACAAACTCGAGCTTGCCGCACCCATCAAAAAGGCCAGTTATATTGCCGGTGAGCATGTTGGTGGAGACGTTAAGCACGGTGAGGTCGGCGCATATCGCCGGGAAGTTTGCTGTGATGTCGCCCTGGAGCCGGTTACCAGACACGTCTATCGTCCGCAGCCTGGTCAGACCGGACATGTTCAACGGCCCGCTGATGAGGTTACGGGAGAGGTTGAGGTGTGTTAAACATAGCAATGTGAATCCATTGATTGGAGCTGCGTCTCCTTGATTTCTGTCTCCTTGACTTCTATCCTTGATTGGAGCTGCGTCTCCTTGTCTTCTATTCTCTCTTGATTGGAGCTGCGTCTCCTTGTATTCTGTAACTCTCTTCCTGCTATATATATGAGAGATCAAGACCCATATGGGTCATCCAGCGCCATCATATTAACATGGTAACAGAGCCACGAAAAATTCCCTGAAAATGTCATCTTCTTCCTCCTCCTTCACTACCTCCGCCTCTATATCCAGCCTCGCTGCTTCTTCCACCTTTGCTCCTATCCCGATCCACCATGCCGTTACCATTCGCCTCAACAAAACGAATTTTACCCTATGGCGCGCCCAGCTCCTCCCATATCTGCGGAGTACGAAGCTTATTGGCTTTATCGATGGATCCCTCACAGCGCCACCAATGCTCATCGCGTCATCGACTGATGCAGGCGCTGATCTTGTACCAAATCCGGCATATGACCGGTGGTATGATCAAGACCAGCAACTTCTCAGCGGTCTTCTCTCCTCAATGACCGAGGATCTTCTTCAAGATGTGGTGTCTGCCACGACCTCTAAAGAGGCATGGGACACACTGCAGCGCATGTTTTCCTCTGCCATACGTGCGCGCGCCGTCCAGATCAGAATTGATCTCGCCACCACCAAGAAACGGGACCTTTCTGCTGTTGACTACTTCCGCAAGATCAAGGGTCTCGCCTCTGAGTTGGCAGCAGCTGGCACTCCTCTACGTGATGACGAGGTCATTGCCTATCTCTTGGCTGGTCTTGGTCCAGATTATGACTCATTCGTCACATCCATGACCACCAAGACTGAGGTCCTCACTCTTGATGATGTTTATGCGCACATGATGTCCTTTGAGGCACGCCAACTTCAACATCAGGCTGAGATGCATCTCAATGTTGGTGTCTCTGCCAACTACGCCGGGTGTGGCGGTCAGCAACGGAACCGTGGTCGTGGTGGTCCACCATCTGGCAGGCCCCGCGGTCGTGGCGGTTCGCCATCTGGCAGGGCTCGTGGTCCTCGCCACCCTTCTGGCCGTTTTGGTTCCCGGCGCCCTACCTGTCAGATTTGTGGCCTTGAGGGACACTCGGCGATAAAGTGTTGGTACCGCATGGATGAGTCCTACCAGGAAGAGCAACCTTATGCTGCAGTTGCGTCTACCTCATCCTACAAGGTGGATCCAAATTGGTATTCTGACACAGGGGCCACGGATCAGATCACCAGTGACCTAGATCGCCTTGCTCTCCGTGAACAGTACCATGGTGGAGAAACAGTCCAAGTCGGCAATGGGACAGGTTTGCAAATTATGCACATTGGTTCATGTTCAATTAATACTGCTACTCGTCCTCTTGCACTAGAAAATGTCCTCCACGTTCCTGAAATCTCTAAACACCTTCTTTCTGTTCATAAACTTTCTCGTGATAATAATGTTTTCTTTGAATTTCATCCTCATTATTTTCTAATTAAGGATCGAGCAACGAAGCAGCTGCTCCTGGAAGGAAGGTGTGAGTCCGGCCTTTATCCCATTAAGCCCTCTGATATCGAGTCTCTCAAACAAGCACTTGTCAGTGTCAAGGCAACCCCGGATCAGTGGCATGCTCGGTTCGGCCACCCCTCTACCGCAGTTGTCAAGTCTATTTTATGTCTTCATAGCCTGCCATGTGTCAAGGAGTCGGGTCCTTCAGTTTGTAATGCATGTCAATTGGCTAAAAGTCATCAACTTCCTTACAATAATGCCATTCATCGTTCTACTTCACCACTAGAACTTGTGTTTTCTGATGTATGGGGCCCTGCTCCCCAATCTGTTGGTGGTTACAAATATTACATCAGTTTTATTGATGACTTTAGTAAGTTCACTTGGATCTATTTAATGCATGATAGAACTGAGGCCCAACGCATTTTCTTACAGTTTCAGACTCATGTAGAACGACTCCTTGAGACTAAAATTAAGTACGTTCAATCCGATTGGGGTGGGGAGTATCAAAAACTTCATAATCAATTTTTTAGATCCCTTGGAATCGGCCATCACGTTTCATGCCCCCATACCCATCAGCAAAATGGGTCGGCTGAACATAAGCATCGTCACATAGTTGAAACCGGTCTTGCTCTTTTAGCTCATGCCTCGATGCCTATCAAATTTTGGGATGAAGCCTTCTTGACAGCCACATATCTCATTAACCGGTTGACTACACGAGTCATCGACAATTTGTGTCCTTTAGAACGCCTCTTCAAAGTTCCACCCAATTATACCATGCTTCGCATTTTTGGTTGCGTGTGCTGGCCGCATCTCAGACCCTACAACCAGCACAAACTTTCTTTTTGATCTAAAGCTTGCGTGTTTCCTGGGTATAGCGCTCTTTATAAGGGGTACAAATGTCTTGACATGGACTCTGGTCGTGTCTATATTTCGCGTGATGTCATTTTCGATGAGTCAAAATTTCCCTTCTCCACTAGTCCTTCATCTGATATTGCTAACCAAAATCATTCGTCACCCTCATTTCAAGACAGTGGCAGTTTTAATTTGAACATTAACCCTATGCATATTTTGTCCCCTGCTAACTCTGTGACTGCAGCACATCACGAGGCAGAAAATACCGCTGGCTCACTGCATGAATCGCCTTCAGGATCGGTGCCAACATTTCCTGCAGGTGCTCCGGATTCCTGGCCAGGGATTGATTTAGCCTCGGGATCTCTGTTGAACTCCCCACGCGGTACATCGCTACCTCGGGATCCCACATCTCCTGCCGCGCAGGAACCGACTAGTGCTGCTGTGTTGACGTCACCGGGACCGACATCACTCCTGTCTGTGCCGCCTGAAACGGATTCTCCTACACAACAAGACGTTGTTCCATCAGATGCCGGTGCACCGAATCCTCCCGCCCACCCATATGGCACACGTCTTTGACACAACATCAAGTGTCCTAAAATTCGCACTGATGGGACGGTAACATACTCTGCTATTAGAGCTTGCACTGCAGAACCTTCCTCTCATGTTACTGCTATGGAGGATCCTCTCTGGCGTAGTGCGATGAATGATGAATTTCAAGCTCTTATCAAGAACAAAACATGGCACCTTGTCCCTCCTCGTGCTGGGCTTAATGTAATTGACTGTAAGTGGGTTTTCAAAGTCAAGCACAAACCTGATGGTACTGTTGATCGATACAAGGCACGCTTGGTTGCAAAGGGTTTCAAGCAACAATATGGAGTTGATTATGATGATACATTCAGTCCGGTTGTGAAGCCTACAACCATTCGCCTATTATTGTCTCTTGCAGTTTCTCAGGGTTGGTCTCTTCGGCAAATTGATATCCAAAATGCCTTTTTACATGGTCTTCTCCATGAGGATGTCTATATGAAACAACCTCCAGGATTTGTGAATTCTGATCACCCTAATCATCTATGCAAGTTGGACAAGTCTCTTTATGGCCTTAAACAAGCTCCGCGTGCCTGGTTTTCTCGTCTAAGTGGAACACTTTTACAGTTGGGTTTTCAAGCTTCTAAAGCCGATGTATCCCTCTTCTTTTTGAATAAAGGGGGCATTCAGATGTATATTCTCATCTACGTTGATGACATCATCATTATTAGCTCTTCTTCATTGGCTACAGATCGCCTACTTACTCAACTTCAAGCTGATTTTGCGGTCAAAGATCTTGGTAGCCTTGGATATTTTCTTGGCATCGAGGTGCATCATACTTCCACTGGCCTTGTCCTGACGCAACATAAGTATATCCAAGATCTTTTGATCCGTACTAATGTGGTCAAGGCCAAAGGAGTTCCTACTCCCATGCTTCCTACGGAAAAATTATCTTTGCATTGTGGTGTTCCTCTATGTGCTGAAGATGCCACAAGATATCGGAGTGTGGTTGGTGCACTTCAATACTTGTCCTTGACTCGGCCTGATATCTCATTCTATGTCAACCGAGTTTGCCAATTTCTCTCTGCACCAACAACTATGCACTGGGGGCAGTGAAGCGCATACTGCGCTATCTCCATGCGACATCTGATCTTGGTCTGTGCATCACTAAGACTGGTTCGTCCTTGCTCAGTGCCTTCTCAGATGCTGATTGGGCTGGAAATCCCGATGATCGTCGTAGCACAGGTGGTTATGCCATCTTTTTCGGTGGGAATCTTGTTTCTTGGAGCTCTCGTAAGCAGCCGACTGTCTCTCGTTCAAGTACGGAGGCCGAATACAAGGCGATTGCCGATGCTACTGCTGAACTGATATGGATTCAAGTCTTGCTACGTGAGCTTGGGATCCCTCAGTCACGACCACCTAACTTATGGTGTGACAACATTGGTGCCACCTATTTGTCGGCTAATCCCATTTTTCATCGCCGCACAAAGCATGTTGAGGTTGATTACCACTTTGTTCGGGAACGTGTTGCCTGCCGTCAACTTGATGTTCGGTTTATATCTTCCAAAGATCAAGTGGCTGACATTATGACCAAGCCGCTGCCTGTTACAGCATTCAGTCAATTTCGACGCAATCTGAACTTAGTTACACACCGTCCAGATTGAGGGGGGGTGTTAAACATAGCAATGTGAATCCATTGATTGGAGCTGCGTCTCCTTGATTTCTGTCTCCTTGACTTCTATCCTTGATTGGAGCTGTGTCTTCTATTCTCTCTTGATTGGAGCTGCGTCTCCTTGTATTCTGTAACTCTCTTCCTGCTATATATATGAGAGATCAAGACCCATATGGGTCATCCAGCGCCATCATATTAACAAGGTGCACGAGCCCGCAGCACTGGTTGATGTCGCCGACGCCCCTGAGGGTGTTGTCGGAGAGGTCCAGCCAGGCGAGCTCCGTGAGCCGCGAGAAGTTGCCGAACGCCGGGCCGGAGATGCTCGCTCCGGACAAATCCAGAGACGTCACACGGCCGTCTGCGCCGCACCCCACGCCGCGCCACCCGCATGGCGATGACGAGTCCGACTCTGGCCACGCGCCATAGGCGCCGCGTGTCACCTTGTTGTTCTTCTGCAGGAACCGCTTCAGGTCGATGAGCACTTCCACTTCGCCGTCTCGGTTGCCGCCGTCCAGCACGCCTATCACCACCCCATCAGCTTCAAGACACGATCACCACAGTTAGATGTGCAATCCAACTCGAGTACATATCATCCCTAAATATGTCTTTTGACGGAATTTTCAAGTTTCATCTTTTCCCTGATATCCACCCATCTAACTCATAAGTTCCAAAAATAGCAGAGTAAAGAAAAAATCGGTAATAGGGCGCATAGGATTAGCAAAAACCTGTGACGAGAAACAAGCAGAGTGATCGGAGCAGTCGAGACATGGCCTTGCTTCCCGAATCGTGGAAGAACCCGAGTCGGGAGGGAAGCTACGCGAGTACGAGTCGTGCGACCTCGGTCTCATACGAGCTGTGTCTCTGCCTATGCTTCTCGTCGGGCTCTCTGCTGCTTCTGCTCTTCAAAGATGAAGGAAGCAACCAGAACCATCGTCACCGCTGCTGCTGACGCACCACCGACGACCCATTTCAGTCCACGGCGTGGTTTGGAACAGACGTTGTCGGCTGCACCAGAAGTCCACGCACGCGCGCCTAGCTCTTTCCAGTGTCCACAGTGTGAACGGTGCTCCAAATGTCATTCATTAAAAGGACTCGTGCCACCAAAAGATCGTTTCATTTACAGTAGTATATTCCGTCAATGTCAAGTATGCTTTTATTTTATATATTTCTAACTCTCATCAGAAGAAAAATGACCTATATAGGCTTGTGGAGCAGATTTGCCGGCCACAGCCGGCCAAAAACCGAGGACCCATCCTGCCGTTGTCTTCTTGTAGCTTGTTCGGCATGACTGCTGCCATTCAACAGCTATAATATTCGTAGTTATTTTTCAGCATCCGTTATAATGTTCGCAGTTATTCTTCAGCATCTGCTACCGTGTTCGTAGCGGCTTCTGTTGCCATTCAGCATTGCCGAACAGAGCCTTGGTGATGAGTCCCTGAGCTCCTTCGTAATCTTACCGCTGAGGATAATCGGTTGATTCCTTGTTTTTTGTCATAGCAAGTCTTGGAGGTCGAGGTCTTCGCCGTTCATGACCATCTGCTTGACGACCTCGATGTCAGCCGCGTCCAGGGTTCACCGCACGGAACGGATCTGGTGATCTGGACCTGCAATGAAGGGACCACGATCTTCTTCTTTTTTTTTTTTTTTTGAGCACAACCACGATCTTTTCGCTGGTCGTGTTCCCTACTGGAATAAGAAATCCATGGGCCTTGCGTGTGCTGGAGGGAGAGGGGAAGAAAGGTAGTGTGGGAATGGGCTTCGATGGGCTGGGCCTAATACTGTAATGTGATTCTTTTGGCAAATTTTGCTAGAAGAACTAACGGAACGCACTCTCGTACAAAACTGTAGAGATGTTTTATCCAGCTTTTATGAATATACATACTCCTACCTGCGGCGGCGGCGGCACACTGGACATCCAAAACCATAGGCTTTAAACATGAGTAGGAAAGCATGGATCGGTGAAAAACACCAGCCCATTATCACGAACTTTTCAACAAACATTTATATTGAAGGAACTAATCCGCAAATAGAAACTTTTGATTATCTATGCTTTATATGTCTTGAACAGTTCGATCTAATACTCTAAACACTATAACAGCGGTCGATACTTTTCGACGATTTTACATGAAATGTTTTCACTCTAATTCACTTTTCAATGTACTGTACTCTTTTTCCTTCCTTATGATTTGTCATTTCCTAATTCACCTTACAATGCACAGTACTCTCGTTTAGCATTTTCTCTACCTTGTGACAGAATGAACCCTGACCCAGCTAACATATGCTCTCTGAGGCAATATTGTGTACATTTCATCTTGCTCATCTTTATACGTGCTCCCCACGTTCTCGAAAAAAGTGTGGAAGGCCAGGTCCAACTCAGACATAACTTACTTCTTTTTTTTTTCAGCATATGACATTGATTTCAGACATGTGCTTGAATTTTACATGTTGACACCATGGACCGTGTTGGAATTCGGTGCACCCAATTGGAGTGGTCAGTTTCAGCTCTTTGAGCGCACCCCTATGATTACTGGAACATAAAAATTTGAACTTCTAGTTCAGTTTGGTACACCAGGAATTGATTATTAAATCTTTTCTTTGATATGACAACTGCTTTTGAAAGTAATTGGTATATTTTGATACTCCTATATAGCAAAGAATATTTAATTAGAAAACTACTCTATCTGTCCACAAATTTAGCGCCTTCTGAGTTTTGTTATAAGTCAAAAAAATTTAAACTTAAGTTGACCAATAGTATCAAATAAAAAATAATATTTCAAAAAAAAGAATCATATTATGATAGCTGATTTGATGAATCTAGCAACGTCATTTTTATGTTGTCAATTTATATGTCTTTTTGTTATTCATAGCCAAAGTTTTTTTTTGATTTAGCACAAATTTAAAAGGTGATATTTGTGAATGGAGGGAGCAGGGGTGAAGCTACATTGTAGCTAGTGGGTATGCACCCACAGAAAATCAAAAATTAGTGTATGTTGGTATTTCTTTCCATATATGCACCCCAGAGGTTTATTATTTTCCATTTCAATCTCCTATGAGAACCATTAGGTTTGATAAATTTGGCTTCATTTCTTCGTCATTAAACTGCTCAGTCAATTCTTCACTACCGTGATCAGCGACTTCCTGTTAATTCCCGCACATGTTCTTGCAATCTGATAAACTTTGTGATTGATTTTTTTTTTTGATAAACTTCATGAGGAAAAGCTTGGTACAAGTATGTACGCATGCACAAATGAGATATATCTACAAACAGGGACGCCGTTGTAATGACGTTAAATAATATTTCGTTCATTCAGAAAAAGAACACTGCATCTGTTCCAGAATATAAGCATTTTTGAGTTTGTTGACTGTCAATCATTATTAATTTTGACTAACTATCTATAAAAATAAAAAAAATTAAATATAAAAAGTTACTTATTAGCATAGTTGCTTTCATGGAGAATCTAATAACACCATTTATATATAAACAAGTGTTATTAATTGGTTGTTATTAAGGGTCAAAGTTGAAACAGATTGACTTTGACCAAACCTAGAAATGCTTATATTCTGAAACGGAAAGAGTATTTCGTTTTGGAGTGGAATGTCCATGTGATCACCGAACCAGAAGCAAGATGAAGGGGGGAAACAAAACCTCAGGGACATTTGTTCGCGTGACCATCTGTGTTGCAGAGTGTAAAAACTCAGACACCACCTGGGTTGGAATAGCATCTAGTATGGCAATTGGCAAGTGACTACGGATTTTGGACTAATAAGCCTGAAAACATACGATTCTCCCTTGGACCGGGAGTAAGCCGAAAAAAGGTTGCCTGAAATTCAACTGTGCGGGCGGTTTTTTCAGCTGAGCCAAAAAAAAGTACCACTTCTTTTATTTTCCCCCTCGCGCAGTCTCACTCGAATATTTGTTTTGCCTGGACTGAGACAAAGCCGCACTGCACAATACACGGAAAAACTGGTCCTGTAAATGTAATTGAGGCCCATCACTCAGAGCGCTGTTACAGAAAGAGCCGTCGTCCAGGGGACGTCAGAACGAGCATCACCGAGTCCGAGTCAGGTGCCGTTTTAACAATGAACAAGGTACAAACTTCGATTAAACGCAACTAATCACGAGTTTGCCGACTAATAGTCCGAATCGACCCTCCGTTAAAAAATAAATACAGAACCATTGCTCGTCAAGCTTCTCACGCAGAACGCGCTCACACATCCAGGCATGACGACAACGGCGCGCCCCGAGAAGCGCCGCCGTCGGAACGCCGAAACTCCGGCGGCCGCCAGCATCCCGGACGACGTTCTGATCTCCCACGTGTTCTGGCGCCTCCCTGTCGACTCCCTCATGCGCGTCAAGTTCGTGTGCCGATCGTGGCGCGCCGCGATCGAGGACCCCAGCTTCATCCGCCGCCACCTCGAGCTCTCCCACGCGAGGGGGCCGCCGTCTTTCCTCGTCGTCCCGCGCGCGGAGGACGCCGACAACGCTTCGGTGTCCGAGGACGTCAGCTTCCACCGCCTCCTCCTGGACGCGGCGCGGGCGCCGGAGACCGCCAACGTCGAGCTGGTGTTCGAGACGGCGGTGTCGGACATGACGAACGCCATCCGGCCCACGCACTGCGACGGCCTCGTCGCGCTCGCCACGGCCACGGAGAAGGTGTTCGTCTGCAATCCGGCCACCCGGGAGTTCGTCGCGCTGCCGCCCGGCACCCGCGACGCCCGCCCGATCAAGGACAGGGCGCCCGCGGCGGCGCTCGGCTACGACGCGTCGCGTGACAGGTACGTGGTGGCCCGGTACTTCTACCGGGAGTACCGCGAGTTCAAGGACGCCGGCGGCAAGCGCTGGCTGGACTTCGACATCGGCCACGAGGTATTCACGCTGGGCGGCGACGGCGACGGCTCATGGGAGCTCACCGACGACCCGCCGCACGCCATCGCTGCGGCGAGGCCGATCTGCACGCGGGACGCCTTCTACTGGTGCACCGATCACCTCGGGCCGAACGTGTTGCTTCGGTTCGGCCTGCGCGACAGGGCGTTCGACGT
Source organism: Eragrostis curvula (assembly GCA_007726485.1). Taxonomy (NCBI): domain Eukaryota; kingdom Viridiplantae; phylum Streptophyta; class Magnoliopsida; order Poales; family Poaceae; genus Eragrostis; species Eragrostis curvula. Next base: position 5,441,139 of record RWGY01000031.1, on the reverse strand, counting down.
GGTGCCGTTCCCTCCGGGCGTCCACTTCGACGTCGACCACTCCAAGGACCACGTCACGGAGCTGTCCGGCAAGCTGTGCTACGCCCACCCCGCCACGAAAACGGCCTTCGACGTTTGGATAGCCCACGACGACGGGCCGCGGTTGGAGTGGTCCCTGCGCTGCCGCGTTGACTTCGACGACTACGGTGGCGGAGTTAGTTCCTGCCAAGTAGATCAAGAAGACGACTTCGACGACTCCGACGACGACTACGGGACCGACGACAGCGACATCGGGTCCCAAGCCTTGCTCCCGGTGACCGCCGCCGGGGACGAGATCCTCATTGCGGCGGACCACAGCAAGCTGTACAGCTACGACGCCATGCATAGAAGCGTAAGGAAAGTTGTGGACATGGAAAAGGAGCTCGCGTATGCGCGACCGGACGGAAGCCTGTATTACGACGGTCTGGTGCACCACGTCGTCCCTTACGTGGAGAGCCTGGTTCCAATTGGTAACAAGAAGATGCAGATACCACTTACCAGGCTGAGGAACGCTCGGTTGTTAGTTTGATGAAAGGAGGGATACATGTTGTTTGTTTGTTTTGTTTTCCCCTTTTCGAAATTAAATTGTTTGCGCATTCTTTAGAGCTGAAAAAGGGGCAAGGAATTGACATAGACCCACGCTGTAATGTGAAATGTCAATTGTAAATTGTTTAGTTTGGCCCCATTTGCAGGACAACTATTGCAGATCAGAGGTCCTAATAATCATGTTTTGTAGTTGCAATATATATTCTTCTTTTAATATTAGACCAAATAAATGAGTCATGATGCCAATTTCAATTGCTACAAATTACCACGATCAATCAGAAAAAACAATCACTAACCAAAGCTTTCATGTTTATAAATTATTACATGTGGCTGTCATTATAAAAAAAAGTCCAAAGTGTTCATATTACTTCTAATATTTGATCAAAGTCAAAAATTTCAATCATTGGCCATCAATTTGTAAAAGTTCATATAGATTAAAAAACATAAGATTTAAAATTGTAGATTCATGATGAGAAACACACTTTTATACCATAATAGGTCCCTTATCGTTAAATTTTACTCCCTTTGTTATTTTTTTAATGACGTGCATTAGCTCAATTTGAAACTAATGAGCGTCATCGATTTAGAACAGAGGAAGTATGAAATTGACAAAGTTCATGACCAAAGGAAGAAATGTTTGACTCTGACCAAAGTTGAAATGACAAATAATTTGAGACGGAGGTTCTAGTAGATTTTTTTTTATCACAAAAATATACAGGACGTGCTGAAGAAGGTGCAAGGAATTAGCAGAGAAACATGCTGTAATGTGGAATGTCAGTTGTAAAATCGTTTAGTTTAGCCCCATTTTCAATTGTATTGCAAGTCAGAGGTCTTTGTCATGAAGGCCCGTCGTCCGCCGGCCAGACGTCGAATTAGTGCCGATGGCGTGCAGCGTGTCCTCTGGGTGATGAGCCACGAACTCCCAGGTGACCCGGGTTGCAGACGAGCACCTGGCTCGTGGAGTACAGCGGGAGCCCGTACGTGTGTGCCCGGAGGAGACGGCATCGTCCACATCCGTGCCGCACCACGTCGAACGTCCTGTCGCGTAGGCTGAACCGAAGCAGCCCGTTTGCCGGAGTCGGTCGGTCGGTCGGTCGGCGCAACAGTAGAAGGCGTCGCTCGCGGAACCGACAGCGTGCGGCGGTGGGTGCCAAGGACCAGGAACTGGAGCGTGAAGATCTCGTGGCCGATGTTGTATTCCAGAAGTACGGTGCTCCCGGTCGGTACGAGTGCCGCGCCACCACGTACCTGTTGCGCGAGGCGTCGTAGCCGATCGAGCGCCAATGGCTGCCGGTGCCCTGACGTTGATGCCGCGGACGTTGAAGGCCCGGGCCGGCAGGTCACCCGCCTGCATGCCAGGCGTCGACTGCCGTCTCCGTGGCTTTGCAGACGCAGCACAGCTTGTTCCCCGCCACCTCCATCTCCATATCAGGCCGATGATGTTAGTCCCGCTGTCCGCAGGGGCAGGACACCGTCTCTTCCCGCAGGCCGGAACCGTAGCAGGCCGATGCGGCAGCACGGCCACGTAACTCCCACGTGGCCGGGTCGCAGACGAACACCAGCGCGTGAAGCTGGCGAGCGCAGTGCACTCCGCTGAGTCCACTCCACCCATACCAGCACCGCCATCTCCATCTCCGAAATCAACATGCGGCGCGTGCTCTGGAGCCGCCCGCCGAGCCGGCGGAGGATTTCGAAGTGACGAGGGGCCCAGGAGAGGACAGAGCGGTGGTGGATAACTCCGTTACTTGGTCGCCGGAGTAGAGTAGCGGGAGTCCATTCCCGAATCCGGAGGAGACAGCAGTGCACCACGTCGAACGCCCTGTCGCCGCGGCGGGCTGAACCGGCGCAGCGCGTTTGGTCGATCGGAGGTGGTCGGTGCACCAGTGCAAGACGTCCGGGGTGCAGCTCGGCCTGGAGGTACCGTGGGTACAAGTGCCGGGCGCCTCGTACGCGTCGTAGCCGAGCGCCGCCGCGGGCGGCAGCGCGACGACCTCCCTGGTGGCCGGGTTGCAGACGAACACCTGCTGCGTGCCCGTGGCAAGCATAGAGCGATGAAAGACGTCGCAATGCGAGGGAAAGACGGCGTTCGTGTCATGACGACACCCTCCGCACACGGCACATCAGGAGCCTTGCCCGGCGTCCGCGCCTCGTTCAGCACGACGTCCGCCTTGGACAGTTGTTGGACTACGAAGCGTCGTCCGCGCGTGGGATGACGAGCAAGGACGGCGGCGGCCTCGCGCGGGAGAGCTCCAGGTCGAAGCCGGGGTTGGGAGGTCCTTGGCGGCGACGCGCCACGACCGGCTGACGAACCAGCTGACGCGCACGAGGACTTTGCTCACGGCGTGTACTAGAAGAAAGGTGGGCTGCGTGAGGAGATAAAATAGTGGCCTTAGGTGGGCTGGGAAGAAAGGCGGGCTCTATAATTTAACAATAAGGAAACTATATAATTATAAAGTGTGTTTCTCATCATGAATCTACAAATATTTATGTTAACCTATGTATATGAACTTTTGGATGTGCTCAAAAAAAAAATATGAACTTTTGGAAATTGATGGTTACGGATCGAAAATGTTTCACGTTCTTTAAAGATAAAATTAAGACTATGTTTGAATCCTCAAGTCGGCTAATTTTAGCCAACTAAAACATTAGTCAGCTAATTTTTTAGCTAACTCATTTTAGGAGGTACTTGCTTGAATCCTGGTTAATCCCTCCTGACTAATGAAGCCAATTCCACTAATTATCAATGTTTAGTCACTTTTAGGAGTGTTGAGGTTAGCGCTGCAAGCGGGGCGGGATGCGGGTCCCGCGCCGCGCGCCGCATCAGCCGCAACTGCCGAAGCGGGCTGATGTGGCGGCCCGCATGGCGCCACTTGCTGTTGGCGGGCTGCCGCATCCTACCGCAAGTGCGCGTCGTCCTGCATCAGGCGTTCACTTCATCTGCTGCTCGTTGAGTTCTTGAATTCATCCGCTCGACGAGGCGCTCCTGCCTCCTGGTCTGCTGTTACTGATACTCCGCCTCCTCGTCAACGGTGGAGGCTGCACCGACGACATCTCGGTGCTACGGCTCGCCGTCGCCATCGCCGGAATCCGCAGTACAATGTGCGGCACCGACGGCGCGCGGGCTGAAAGTTTGCGGCGTTTGCGGCGCCGCCGGATCCCGTGAGCTGCGTCACATGGACCGCTCTAGTCAAGCGGGCTGATAAACGGGCATGTTGCGGGTTGCGGCGCTGGCCGGCCTAGCGGCGTTGCGGCGCGACCCGCCCTGCTTGCAGCGCTAGCTGAGGTGATTAGGGGCTAAAAGTTTCAAAGGCTGGTTGGCTAATAGTTTAGTTATTTTTACGAGTTCATGTTTGGATCTAAAGTGACTAAAATTAAGCAGCTAAAAGTTTAGGAGATGGATTCAAATAGGACCTAAGTAATCTAGTAGAGAATGTATCCTCGCGCAATTCATCTTTAGCTGACGGAACCAGCAAAATGTTTTGAGATGAAAGAAATCACTCAAAAACACGAAAGGAATACTTACATGAAGAATTACAGTTTACAATAGACATTTCACATTACGGCATGTTTTCCTGCTTTGCACTTTCTTCAGCTCGAATGAATGCTCAAGCAATTTAATTTCCATAAACGGGGGGATAAAATACAAACTCAGCCAAATCATGAATAATCGAGCATTCATTCGTCAGCCCCGTTTCCGTTCTACCCGATTTCTAATGGAGACACGTCATCATGCTTATGTGACAACGTTGCCATGTTGGACATCATGTCATCATGCCATCGTGGTTGTCATCATGGCAATATAGGTATACGAAGTACCGTATCATAACCTTGCTGCCCGGGCAGGCTGTCCGAACAGTAAAAACGTCATAAATCACGGTTGACTACGTTCGACTGCTGACGGTCGCTAAAAGGTTATAAATCGCGATTTATGACGAAATTTTCGTCACTAGCAACGGTCGATGACACCTTAAAAACGTCACCAAGAGTAGGCCGCCTCCAAGCGCTACTTGTTGGGGTAGGCCGCCTCCACAGGGGATGGGCTAAGTCATCCAACGTGGTGCCTGTCGGCGTTGGGAAATCTGGCTGACGAGTAAATTTAGACTACGCGCTTGGTTGATTGGAGAAAATGAGGAAGACACAAGGGATTAGACTGGTTCGGGCGATCGAAGCCCTACGTCCAGTGAGTTGGTTCGGTTCGTGTTGCTCGTAGTAGGGGTTACAAGCCTGGCAAGAGAGGGAGAAGCTCCCAAGTCTCAAAGTGTTCGTGGTGTTCGTCCTTGCGTGCGTCGCAAGGCCGAAGTGAGTGTGTGTTCGAACGAGAATGCGGTCCTCCAGCCGCGAGTCAAGCTCTCCCTTTTATCTGTCAAGAGAGAATACTCCGTTTACAAGGATGGAGGAAAAAAGAAAAAGAAAGTAGGAGAATTGATAAAAAGCTCGACGTAGGTAGGCGGCTCGGCAGGGATGGGTGCTCCCGTCCTCGACGCCTTCTCCTCCGGACGTGGGCGGCGACGGCCGCTGCAGTTCCCGCGGCGGGGATGTCCGTGTCCTGTTTGCGTACTGTTCGACCCTGTTGAGCTGCGGCTCGCACTGTTACCACATGGAGAAACGGCTTGACCGCTGTCAAACGTCCCTATGGGACGTGCGGGGCTTGCGGTTCACGTCTTTTGGTAATGTTGAAGGATGCCCACTTGCTGCCCGATTTAATGCGCTCCACCGGCAGGGCTCCGACCCCGGTCATCCGACCCCTTCGTGCGGAGGCTGGAGTCGGGCGCCCGGGGTCGGCCGAGGCGGAGCCTTTCCTCGACCCCCGGGGGTCGGGAGGTTGGTCGAGGGGTTGGAGCCATTCTTCGCCCGAGCGGCCTTTCCGGTTGCGGGCCGTGTCATGCGTTGTGGGCTGGGCTTGGTTGCTGCTCTTGCGGAGGCGACTACGGCCTTAGGCCCAGTCCTTGGTCATTTATGTATAATCGTAATGTTATGTGGGTAATCGCGGGTACCTGATTTTAGGTACCCGATAGTAGCCCCCGAGTCTTGCGCGGAACGCTGTTGCGTTGTGCACAGGAGTCCCCCTCGCCTCCGGTGGTTCCCGTCCCCTGCCCGACTCTAGAGCAGATAACTAGTGGGTGCGTGCGAGCGCACCCGCCGGCTGTAGCCCCCGAGCCTGGATGGGAGTGGTTCACTCGCGTTCAGGCTTTGAATCGGGCATTTTTACTTGCCTTCATCCGGACAAGTGTGTCAACGTCTCGACGAGGGATTGGTCACGAGGGTTCTGTTTACTGCGTGAGGCTTCGCACCTTTGTCTTTTTTCGGAGTGGTTCTTGACGGTTCAGGAATCTGGTCAGGTTTCCGCAACCCGTGATCGCGTTTCAGGCTTTCACGCCTTTTCACGCTCCTTTCGGTCCCTCCCGTCTCGTGAGGTTCCCCTATAAATGGAGTGGTTTCCTCCACTTGCTCTCACCGTGTCTCACCGTGGCCAATGGTCGAGTGGTGAGTTTGCAGCGTTTGCTTTACGCGGACTGCTTCGGGGGGTGCGCCTTCCCGTTCATGGCTCCTTCCACGGCCTCCATTTCGGGTGGAGGCGTGGCTCGTCCTCGTTTGGTTTCCCGAGAGGCGCTCGCCTCGCTCGACGCTATCCCTCCTGTGATGCTGCTCCTCGGGGTCGAGCCCCTGACCCATGCTTCTCCCGAAGCTGCGGGCGCCGCCTCGGGAGATGCGGGTGGTGGTGGAATCGCCCGTCGCCGAGGCAAACCTCCTTCGGCTTGCCGTCCTACCCTCTTGAGAGGCGAGGCAAGCCGGACCCGGAGTCGCACCCGAGGCTGCTAGGAGCGACGGCGCCCGCTCCAGTCACCCTTGAGGTCGAGTCCTGTGTAACCCGAGCCCTTGTTCCTCCACATTGTGGAAGAATAAGGGCCGGATCGGGAATCGCACCCGAGGCGACCGTTGCGGGGTCGGCTCCGTCCTTGGGACGGCGGGACGTCTGTGAGCCACGGAAGGGACCAGCCCTTCGGCTTCCGCGAGATGGTGGTGGTCTCCGTGACGCGTGCTCCCGAGGGCGAATTCGTTTGTACTTTGTAAAGAGGATCCTCCCCCCTCAGCCACTACCAGGTGACCGAGGGTCATTTGTGTTGTCGCGTATTTTGTGAAATAAAAGGTTCCCTCTTTACTATCCGAGGCCACGCTGTTGGCCCTATTTGCGAATGCGAGCCCCCGAGCCCCCGTTCGTTACGCAGTTCGACCGAGAGTCGTTTCGTGTTTCGTTTGACTTCCCCCGCGTATCACTGCGTTGTGATAGGGGTGCTGAGCCGTCCCGTCTGTTCCTCGATGATCCGACGGCGGGTGCCCGGTCGAGTTGCTAACGGGTGAGTTCGAGTGAAGCCCTGGCTTGCCCTTAGCGGGGATCCAATTGAGACCAGCTGGGGTCGACTTCATATGATCCATGGGATCGGTCCAATTAGTTCCCGAGTCCTTTCGATCGGTCTCGGGGGCTTCGCAGCCTCCCCTCGATGGGAAAATCTTGGTCCGACTCTCCATCAGGACTCGGACGCAACCGACAGATGCCCGTGACGCTTCGCTCCTCGGGGTACTGGCCGCTGGGACCCCTCTTTGGTTGCCCCTCACTCTTGTTTGCCCAGAGCGACTGTCGAACCCTCTTGGAGGGCCAGTCTTCGCACTCTTGGGCTGGAAATGGGCCGTCGGGGCGTTTTCAGCCCTTAGCCAATATTACCTGCGGGCCGCATCTGGCTTTCCTGACCAGTTGGGCCCATGATGCTCCGTGGGAGCCAAAGGGATGCCTCCTTGGCCGTACGATGGGCGCGAATCTTGGGACGCCGATCCGGTGCCGCGCGAGTTGCCCTGGCTTCTGCGAGAAGGGAGAGATGAAAGACGACAACAGACACGGCGCACGAGGCGGGAATTTGAAGAGACGCGACGGGTCGTGGGACGCTGCGGCGGTTCAGAGGCTATAAATGAGAGCGGCCGTACCTGGCATTGCGCCTTCCCGCACTCACCATTTTCTCCCCATTCTTCACGCTACAGTTGCGCTTCCCGTTCCATTCCGCCGCAATCCGCCGCGATTCTCTCCCAAATCGCTTTCCCTTCGCCGCAATCCACCGCGCTCCTTCCGCGCCTCATTCCGCCGTCGCCTCCCCCGCCGATTCGTCTCTCGCTGAGGCCGCTTCCGCTCTGTTCGGTGTCCGGGATCGATGGCAGCCGCGAGGGCGCCCTGGCTGGCCCAGGTGATAGGGGAAGGAACCATGAACGGCCTTGTGGCCCGGGGGCTCATGAAGCCCAACGGCGTCATCCTGGAGTGGATTATCCCGGAGGGCGGTCGGGTGTCGGAGCCGCCTGATGGGTACGTCCTATCCATCTCCAATTTCCATAGTCGCGGATTCGGAATGCCGGCGCACCCCTTTTTTCGAGGCCTTCTCTACTATTATCAAATTGAGCTTCAACACCTTGATCCTGATTCAATCGGCCACGTCGCCGGTTTCATCACCATGTGCGAGGCTTATTTGGGGATCGACCCCCACTTTGATCTCTGGAAGTATTTTTTCCGGGTGCGGCATTGCCGTATCTTCGTGAAGGGGAAGCCGCCGATGGACGTGCCGCTCGGGTGCGCAAGCATCTGTCTCAGGCCGAATAGGATGCATCAGTACATCCCTTTCACCCCGGCGTCCAATAGGCGCTCGAATTGGTTCTATCTTTGGAACGACCCTGACGGGTTACTTTCGACATTTACCGGCCGGTACGTCGAAGCGGCGGCGCCCTCGTGGCAGAGGGACCTTGGGAGCGCCGACACGGCATACATCCGACCCTTGATCAACGCCGTCCAAGGGCTGCGCGCCTCCGGAGTGACATGGGCCGCGGTTACCGGACACTTCCACGTCGTCCGGGTCTTGCCTCTGATGAAACGTACCCTCCACCTGTGGGAGTTGACCCCGGAGGCCAACAGGGAGGGGACAGCCATGGTGTTCGACGTGGCGTTGAGCTTTTCGGAGGTCGGGGCCCGTCTCGCGGAGGCGTCCGGGCAATCTTCTCTCTGTCACGTGGACGCCGAGTTCGAATATCCCATCCGCGGTCATCCTCGGGCCCTCCCATCGCCGGGCGTCCCCAGCTATGTTCAAAGAGGAGTTCCTTCTGCGTCCCGCCGCATCGGCTGAGGAGGAAGAATAATGAAGAATTGTTAGATCAGTCAAGCCCCCGAGGGCCTTTTGTCTATTTCCTTTTCTATTTCAGAATGGAAAAAAATTGTAAGGGTTAAGAACATGTGATGGATGTTTTAAGTTGTTTTCATTTTATCCCTTATTCGCGCCACGGTTACCACTTTTTTGATTTCAAGCGTTAGGATTTTGGTTCGGAGTCTGTGCTGCCGGTTTAGGACGTCCTTAGCCACTGGGGCGTCAGGTGCCTTTGAACCGGGCAGTCGGACCCGAGGCCACGATCCGTTACTCGTCATCTCAAAGCAGTAGCGTGTGCATCAAGGGGTCGGAGCGCGAACCCTTTGTACAGGGAGTCGGACTCGATCCCCAACGAGATTGCGTTGTTCTCGCCAGGGCGTCGCTGTCCTGTACTTGGGACTCGCGTGGTGTTGCCACAGCACCCGCCGGGTGTAACCCCCGAAGTAGGGGGTTGAACCTAGCGGCTGCTCCCAGCGTGAGAAGAAAGAAAAAATGTATTCTTGTTTCACGAAAGGAAAAGGGAAATGCAGGGAAAGTGTTAAGGGTAGAAGCGACGTAGCTGTTCAATGTTCCACGCGTTCTTTATCTGCTAGCCTTCCGAGTCCATCAGCTTGTAGGTCCCGAGTCAGAGCACCTCGGAGACGATGAAGGGCCCTTCCCATGGTGGTGACAGCTTGTGACGGTCCTTGTTGGTCTGCACGAGTCGGAGGACGAGGTCGCCCACATTGAAAGCTCGCCCGCGGACTCGTCATCCGTGGTATCGCCGTAGTGCTTGTTGATACTTCGTCGCGTGCAGGAGAGCGACCTCCCGGTCCTCGTCGATCTGGTCAAGCGCATCCTCGAGGAACCGCTTGTTGTTCTCCTCCTTGAAAGCTTGGACTCTGGGGGCTCCATATTCGAGGTCGGTCGGCAACACCGCCTCGGCCCCGATCATGAAGAAAGGAGTGTGTCCTGTCGCGCAGCTTGGGGTCGTTCGAAGGCTCTAGAGCACTGAGGGGAGCTCTTGCACCCATCGGCCAACACAGTCCTGCAACTTGTTGAAGATTCTGGGCTTGAGTCCTTGCAGGACCATGCCGTTGGCGCGTTCGACCTGCCCGTTCGTTTGGGGGTGCGCCACGGCTGCCCAATCGACCCTGATGTTGTGGTCGTCGCAGAACTCCAAGAATTCTTGGCCAGTGAACTGCGAACCATTATCCGTGATGATGGAGTTGGGGACCCCAAATCGATGGACGATGTCTCGGAAGAAGGTCACCGCTTGGGCCGATCTTATTGCAGCGAGGGGTCGAGCCTCGATCCACTTTGAGAATTTATCGACCGCCACGAGCAGGTGGGTGTAGCCCCTGGGCGCTTTTTTCAGGGGGCCAACTAGATCGAGCCCCCAGACGGCGAAAGGCCAGGTCAGGGGGATCGTCTGCAGGGCCTGCGCCGGCAAGCGAGTCTGTCGAGCATAGTACTGACACCCTTCGCAGGTGCGCACGATTTTCTCCGCGTCACTGACAGCCGTTGGCCAATAGAAGCCGTGACGAAACGCGTTGCCGACTAGGCTGCGAGGGGCGGCGTGATGTTCGCAAGCTCCCTCATGAATGTCGCGCAGCAGCTGCCTTCCGTAGTTGAGCGGTATGCAGCGCTGCAGGACGCCGGAGTGGCCCTTCTTGAAGAGTTCGCCTCCCATGACGACGAACGACTTGGCTCGGCGGGCAATTCGCTTGGCTTCGGTCGAGTCTGGAGGGAGTTGTTCCCTTAGCAAGCAGTCGAGGTATGGCCGCATCCAGTCGTTAGGCGGAGGGTCAGGCTCGGGCCTCTGGCCCTCCTCGTCCTCGTCGATCGAGGCGATGACGAACGCCGCGCGATCGTCCCACACGACGCGAGGTGGGTCGAAGGTCGGGCCCTGACTCGGGTCGTGCGACTCAGCCCCGACCTCTTCATGTCTGTCGACCGACTCCTTCATGGAAGGTTTGTTGAGGTCGCTGGCGAAGATCTCGGACAGAACCGGCTCCCAGTTTGAGGCCAGCTTGGCCAAGATGTTGGCCGCCTCATTCTATAGCCGTGGCAAGTGAGAAATCTCGAAGCCGTCGAACTTTTCCTCGAGACGCCGGACCTCGGCGCAGTACGCGGCCATCTTCGGATTAACGCAGTTCGACTCGTTACGGACCTGGTCCACGACGGGTTGTGAATCCCTGAAGACTTCCAACCTCTTGACGCCGAGCTCGATCGCGGCTTTGAGGCCGTTGACCAGAGCCTCGTATTCGGCGACGTTATGCGAGGCCAGAAAGTTGAGTCGGGCGGCGTATTTCATCCGCACTTTGAGTGGCGAGACGAGTGCCCATCTTCCCCCGGCTCCCCTTTTTGTGAGAGAGCCGTCAAAATACATCTTCCAGCACTGCCGGTCGACAGGAGCGGCTGGGAGTTGGACCTCGGTCCACTCGACAACGAATTCAGTGAGCGCGTGCGACTTGATCGCTGTCTGAGGGACGAACTCGAGGTCTTGCCCCATGAGCTCAATCGCCCACTTCGCGATCTTGTTAGATGACTCCTTGTTTCTAAGGACTTCGCCCAGGGGAAAGGAAGTTACTACGGCCACATGGTGGGCGTCGAAGTAATGTCGTAGCTTGCCCCTAGTGATGACGACCGCGTAGATCATTTTTTGGATCTGAATCCAGCGCGTTTTGGTGTCAGAAAGAACTTCGCTTATGAAGTACACGGGCCGCTGCACCTTGAGCGCATGCCCAGGTTCGTTTTGTTCCACAACCAGTGCCGTGCTCACCACCTGCGTCGTGGCAGAGATGTAGAGCAAGAGCGTCTCCCCCGGGGTCGGGGCGGTCAGGATCGGTGGGTTGGTGAGCGCGGACTTGAGACCATCCAGCGCTATTTGAGCCTCCGTGGTCCATTCAAAGCGGTCGGACTTTTTCAGGAGACGGTACAAAGGTAAGCCCCGCTCGCCGAGCCGAGCGGCTCGGCGCTGCAAGGCAGCCCATGACTCGCTGGACGCCCTTGACGTTTTGGATCAGGCCCATCTTGAGGATGGCGTCGATCTTTTCAGGATTCGCCTCGATACCCCGCTCGGAGACACAGGATCCGAGCAACATGCCTTTGGGGACGCCGAAAACACATTTTTCCGGGTTCAGTTTAACTCCGTTCGCTCTCAGCCTGTCGAAGACTTTGGCGAGGTCGGAGACCAGCTCGTCGGTGCGTTTGGACTTGACTACGATGTCGTCCACATATGCCTCTACGATCTCGCCGATGAGGTCTCCGAAGCATTTGATCATGCACCGCTGGTATGTTGCCCCAGGGTTTTTGAGTCCGAAGGGCATGGTGACGTAACAGTACGCACCGAAAGGAGTTATGAAGGATGTTGCGAGTTGATCCGACTCCTTCATCGGGATCTGGTGATAGCCCGAGTAGGCGTCGAGAAAACAGAGGGTTTTGCACCCTGCTGTCGAGTCTACAATTTGGTCGATGCGCGGCAAAGGAAAAGGATCCTTTGGGCATGCCTTATTGAGATTCGTATAGTCAACACACATTCTCCATTTACCATTCTTCTTACGAACAAGTACAGGATTAGGTAGCCACTCAGAGTGATACACTTCTTTAATAAAGCCTACTGCTAGGAGTTTAACTATTTCCTCACCGATGGCCTTGTGCTTCTCCTTGTCGAAGCGGTGGAGGTGTTGCTTGACGGGTCGAGAGCCCGGCTTGATACAGAGGGAGTGCTCGGCGACCTCCCGGGGAATGCCCGGCATGTCGGAAGGCTTCCACGCGAATATGTCCTGATTGGCGCGGAGGAAGTCGGCGAGCGCGCTTTCCTATTTATCGGAGAGCTTGGCCCCTATCAACACCACCTTGCTGTTGGGGTCGGAAGGGTTGAGTGGGATCGGCTTGGTGTTGTTGTCGGGGTCGAAGGAACCCGTCGTCTTCTTCGCGTCCGGTGCGTCACCCTCCTCCACCTGGTTGACAGTCAGCAGCTCCTCCTTGTGAGCCAGCGCGGTTGCGAGGTTGCAGTTCTCGAGATCGACCTCGTACGCCCTCTGCACGGAAGTGCTGACGGTGATGACTCCCTTGGGCCCCGGCATCTTGAGCTTGAGGTAGGTGCAGTTCGGGACGGCCATGAACTTCGCGTAGCACGGTCAACCCAGAATGGCATGATACGCGCCCGGGATGTCTGCCACCTCGAAGGTGAGGGTCTCAGTGCGGAAGTTCTCGGGCGCGCCGAAGGTGACGGGCAGGTCGATTTGCCCGAGTGGTACCACTTGCTTTCCCGGGACAATCCCGTGGAACGGAGCCCCCGCGGGTCGGATTCTCTTGCGATCAATACCCATGGCGTCGAGGGTCTTGGAGTACAGGATGTTGAGGCCGCTACCCCCGTCCATGTGTACCTTGGTGAGCCTTGTTGATGCGACGATGGGGTCAACGACAAGCGGGTAGCGGCCCGGCCGATGGACTCGGTCGGGGTGGTCGGAGAGGTCGAAGGTGACCGCAGTGCTCGACCACTTGAGGAACTCCGGGGCCTCCGGCTCTGCGGAGTACACCTCCCGGCGCTCCACCTTCTGCCGGCGCTTGGGCAGGCAAGCATCTAGTCCGCCGAAGATCATGAGGACCGCGTTGCTTTCGGGGAACGGGCCTTCGGGCTCCTTGTTGCCTTCTCCTCCCCTGGAGTCGGACGACTTCGCGTCGTGCCTCTTGGAGGGTCCGGCGAGGAACTTGCCCATGAGGCCGCAGTCCTTGTATAAAGGCTTGACGGGGAGTGGGTGGTTCGGGCACGGTCCCTCGAGCAGCTTCTCGAAGTGGTCGGGCATCGCCTCGTTGGTGGCCTTCTTCTTGGGCTTGCGCTCGACGGCCGCCACGAGTGATGCCTCCTGCCGAAGGAGGTTGTCCTTCTTCTTCTTCTTCTTCCCCGACTGGACAGACGGGCTCGCGGTGCCAGCCGCGTCCGTCCTCTTGGCTTTTTTGGCTGGACGCTCAAAGAGAGCTCCGACCGCATCCTCCCCGGAGGCGTGACTTGTGGCAATGTCCACCAGTTCCTTGGTGGTCGAGGGACACTTGCGCCCCAACTTGTGGACCAGCGACTTGTTCCTAGTTCCCGTCAGGAACGCGCTGATGGCTCGGCGTCGACGACATTGGGGAGGGAGTTGCGCATCCTGGAGAAGCGACGGATGTACTCTCGCAGCGACTCGTCGGGCCTCTGCTTGCCCTCGGCGCTGGAGAAGCCCTCGGCGCTGCCGACCATGCAGCACTCTCATGTCGGGTCGTAGCCGCCGAAACTGAAGCACTCGTCGATGAGGTCGGAGTCGGAGTCGGAGTCGGCGCTGGTGTCGGAGCGAAGGGCGCAGGCCCTGGGCCACCCCTCGGCCACGGTAGGAAAAGGGGGTGAAACGGCCGGGTCGCGTCGCATCGCCTCTGCCATGGGCGGGCCCGCCCATGCCGCCGACGGAAGGCGGCGGGCAAGCTCGAGCTCGAATTGGTCCGCGGCATTGCGGAGACCATGAGGCAGGGGATTGCCTTGCCGCCAGAAGTTGGATTCCGGCGGGAGATGTCCCCATCCTTCGAGCTGCACCAAGATATTCGCCAACGCGTAGAAGACGCGCCGGCACTCGGATACGCGTGGTTCAAAGCCAAGATATGCCTCAATGCGGCAAGGGAGACCGCTGCGACCCCGTTCGCAGGGGACGATGATGTTCGCGATCATCATCCTGAGCGCAAAAGGCGGTGACCGCGTCCGCGCCACCTGCAGAGACGGCGGGTCATGGGACCGGTTGGTGTCGGACCAGGACGCATCCCGAGGACGCCCATTAGCTTGGGGCGTGGGCGTGAGATAGACGGTGATCAGATGGTCAAGCCACTCCATCATGCGCCATAGTGCTGGGGGAAGCGCGTGGAGACGCCCCCAGAACTCCTCCTCCGGCGGGTACGGCGGCTGGCCGTGGAATTGGGCGGCCGCGGCCGCGAGAGTGTACTGCACGTGGCGGTACTCATCGGGCCGCGGATTCGGGCCGAAGTGCGCTTCCATGCGCACCTCATGGTCGGTGCCATCCATGTCCCGGGCTAGCCGGGGACGGACGGTCAGAGGTCCCCTCCCGAAGAGGATTGGGTAATCCTGCATCAGCTGCAGGCGACCGGTGTAGTCGGCCTCGAGCTCCAGGCTTCCAAATCGGATGACCTGGTGTGGAGGGAAGAGAGGAGTGGGCAAGAGCCCGCTCTCGCCTGAATCGACGACGTTGCGAACCGCCCTGCGGCGCCGCCCGCGAGCGCCGTGCGTCGACGATGCAGCCACCATCAAAGGCAGCGAGAATCGCAACCGTAGCGCGCACAGGTCCCCTACCTGGCGCGCCAACTGTCGGCGTTGGGAAATCTGGCCAACGAGTAAAATTAGACTACGCGCTTGGTTGATTGGATAAAATGAGGAAGACACAAGGGATTAGACTGGTTCGGGCGATCGAAGCCCTACGTCCAGTGAGTTGGTTCGGTTCGTGTTACTCGTAGTAGGGGTTACAAGCCTGGCGAGAGAGGGAGAAGCTCCTAAGTCTCAAAGTGTTCATGGTGTTTGTCCTTGCGTGCGTCACAAGGCCGAAGTGAGTGTGTGTTCGGATGAGAATGCGGTCCTCCAGCCGCGAGTCAAGCTCTCCCTTTTATTTATCAAGGGAGAATTGACCGTTTACAAATATGGAGGAAAAAAGAAAAAGAAAGTAGAAGAATTGATAAAAAGCTCGACGTAGGTAGGCGGCTCGGCAGGGATGGGGGCTCCCGTCCTCGACGCCTTCTCCTCCGGACGTGGGCGGCGACGGCCGCTGCAGTTCCACCGCGGCGGGGATGTCCGTCTCCTGTTTGCGTACTGTTCGACCCTGTTGAGCTGCGGCTCGCACTGTTACCGCATGGAGAAACGGCTTGACCGCTGTCAAACGTCCCTGTGGGACGTGCGGGGCTTGCGGTTCACGTCTTTCGGTAATGTTGAAGGACGCCCACTTGCTGCCCGATTTAATGCGCTCCACCGGCCGGGCTCCGACCCCGGTCATCTGACCCCTTCCTGCGGAGGCTGGAGTCGGGCGCCCGGGGTCCGCCGAGGCGGAGCCTTTCCTCGACCCCCGGGGGTCGGGAGGTTGGTCGAGGGGTTGGAGCCATTCTTCGCCCGAGCGGCCTTTCCGGTTGCGGGCCGTGTCATGCGTTGTGGGCTGGGCTTGGTTGCTGCTCTTGCGGAGGCGACTACGGCCTTAGGCCCAGTCCTTGGTCATTTACGTATAATCGTGATGTTATGTCGGTAATCGCGGGTACCTGGTTATAGGTACCCGACAGTGCCCACATGGAGCGGCAGTCTGCATCCGTCCCCATCGGGATGGAGTTCCCAACCACCACCCGCGCTTGTCTCCAAGCCGGATCCGGCAATGAGAAACGAGAGCACGAAACAAACGCGAATGGTCACCGACTTTGTGGCTGCGGCCGCCGCTGGCCGCCGCCACTGATGAAGCCGGCGGCCATGGCGAGTTGGTCTTAGGGCGGCTGGCTAGTCACCCCTCCCGTGGACTGGGACCGACATGGAGGGGTATGCTCTCTCTCTCTCTCTCTCTCTCTCTCTCTCTCTCTCTCTCTCTCTCTCTCTCTCTCTCTCTCTCTCTCTCTCTCTCCGTTTTTTCTGCTATTAACGTGGAGGCTTTAAAAAAAGTTTCCAATTAGTAAATATATAATTGATAACGTTTTTTGACAAGTAAACAAGCAGGGAACTACTAATGAACGTCGCCGATATCCTAGTAATCCTAGCGATAGCGGTGGAGTTACAAGGAGGCAAGCAAGCGAATGCGAATCACGTGTGCACAACGAGCGGTGAGGTCGACACGTCGTCCAATGACCAACCCCACCCCCCCCCCCCCCCCCCCCGGTAGCTATCCACGGCCCAAAGATCGTCCAACGATTGTCGGAGGACACACGTCCATCAATAACACAAGATCACTCCTACTCCTGCCAGCATGCTGCATGCACTCCCTCGGGAGATCGATCATGTCTTGACTCATTCTCTTTTCTGCCCAACTCGAGGCATTCTAACACTTTCTACTCCTCCTCCAGACCTATCTCATCTACTTTTCGCATCTAGATTGGTTCTTCTCCATGGTCGCCCCATCAGGCCGTCACGGTCTGAGATGGAAGATGTACCAATAAAAGAATGCCCCACTCCATGGGGTTTGACTATGTTGAGCATGGAGTCAGGATACTCCATATTGACCGGCTTGGGCTATGGGTCTAGTACGCGAGTTGCATCACAGTTTTTTATTCGTGCTTCCATGTCTTCTCCGTCAACAGCTGCCTCTTCGTTAGGCAACGACTAAGTACAGGTCTGGTGTGGATGCTGTGCTTTGCCGAGTTCTCATGCCAGAAGTTTTATCATTTTCTGGTAACTGTCACAGATCACCCTAGCTGGAAATTGTGGAACAGTGAAAAGGAAAGTCCATGGTACCTATTTGTTGTGTTTCAAATTAATTGGATTAATTTGATTTTATTTTATCGTCTCTGCATGTAGTCCTGTTGGAACTAAATTGTTGGGCTTGAAGAAAAAAAGAGACAACAAGAAAACAAACCTCTCCACCAATTTATGCATTATCATAATCAGAAGTCTAGATTATATAAGTTGGTTTCAATATATAAAAACTTGCCAGTTTGTTACAACTTTTAATAAGCCAGCTTATAATAATATATAAGCTGGCCCTAAAAGAGATCAAAATGGAGCTAAAGTGATATATGGAGCCAAGACAAGTAGATGTATGCATTTTTCAAACTGGCAAAAATTGACCACACGTGGAATATTTGTGGAAATTTCTGAGAGAAAAGTAGGTGAAAACAAACTTTCGCCCACCCTGTTGTGTTAACATTTCGGAACGCACGACTGAGCTGCCTTGAATAGTCTTGTATGATACTGTATAAAGCGAGCAGCTTCTAGCTATGCTGAAAAACTTCATCCCATTCATGCTTGGTACTAATTGTAATTCTGCCCTGCAGATCACATACACAATTCGTAGATTCTTGCCTCAGCTAGAAGCCAAGTGATGGCAAAGCTCAAGAACCACTCAGTACTACTAGGCCCAATAATGTCTCCACTGCTCCTCCTTGCACTTCTTGGGAGGCAACTGGCGCTGGCATCCGGCGTCCTGAGAAGCCAAGAGGGCAATGGCCCGCTTCCGTCCGCTGCCACCCTCGCCGGTTGCCCAACGAGTTGCGGTAACCTGACCTTTAACTACCCCTTTGGTACAGGCGCCAGTCATTGTTTCCGGTGGCCTGACTTCGAGCTCACCTGCAATGAATCTGTGCATCCCCCTAGGCTTTTCTTACGTGATGGCATCACCCAGGTTGCCTATAATATTGTCACAACTGATACAGGGTCGCCCTACGGCTACGGAGGAAATGATTATATTGATATTGACTTAACCTATACTATACCTATGAGGTACGGTGTTGATGCTTACAATATGTCTTGGGTTTCTCCAGCGAAATCATTTGCACTTGATTTTGATCGGATGAATGTCACCGGTTGCAATTTTGAGGTATACTTTTCTGATGGGGGCAGTAATACATGGTCGCGGCTTTGCACACTTACATGTCCAGAGGGAGAACTCACAGACATGGCGGCTTTACAAAACTGCAACGGTACTGGGTGTTGCTCTATAGTTCTGGAGGACGTGACTATTCCCTCCTTCGAGCTCAAGTTTTTACCTCTCAACAATAGAAGTGCTGATTTACTTCCAAATCGGAGTTCCTTATGGAATTACATCAACATAACTACAGACGGGGCTGAACTCTCATGGCGCATCATGGATCAGCCAACCTGTGCCATTGCCAAAGACAATAAATCAAACTTCGCTTGTGTTGGAAAGGATAGCCGATGCATGGACAACACTGAGTCCCTGGATTTCGGGTATCTCTGCAAGTGCAATCCTGGATATGTAGGCAACCCATATCTTATCAATGGCTGCTCGCGAGACAGAGGTATCATCTATAATATTTCCTCTTTATACACAAGTAGATAAATACTATGTGTTACAAAATTAACTAGGCATAAGATAAACTTGATTGAAAACCAAAAGAGCAGAAACGATCTACATAGTTCAATCGAAAAACGAACTAGCAACAAACCAATTATAGGAAAGACCAGATCGACCAAAGCGAACTGACTACTCATTACAAGGACGATTGCCGGACGAGGAACAGTAGCAAACTTACAGCGAATCCCGCTAGGAAGAAGAGGTTGGTCGTCGAAGAGGAAGAAGTAGTCGATGAGGGAAGGACAGCGAGCGGTCGTGACGATGATGCACTTCCCAGAAACCTGATCGCCGGCACCCATGCAGGGCTTCAGATAACCGGCGTGGTTCGGAGACACCGCTCTCCCCGATCCGCTGCACGGCGGATGAGGGACGGCAGGGCTCGATGGCGGCGGCGCAAAATATGAGAGAAGAGCGATTTTATTTCTGTGTATTCCTCTAGCCTCTGGGACGTCTCCTTATATAGCCAAGAGGGGAACACGAAATTAAAACGCATTGATCTGCCATGATAACAGGAACCGCCCCCTGAAATCTCTCAACGTTAATAGGAGCCTTAATTCATGAGAAATTACTCACATTAATCGTGTGTGCGTTAA
Source organism: Eragrostis curvula (assembly GCA_007726485.1). Taxonomy (NCBI): domain Eukaryota; kingdom Viridiplantae; phylum Streptophyta; class Magnoliopsida; order Poales; family Poaceae; genus Eragrostis; species Eragrostis curvula. The sequence goes on along the minus strand of RWGY01000031.1, from coordinate 5,421,792 downwards.
CCACACCGATTCTCATTACTCCTAGTTAACGTGGCAGTCAAGGTGCTGGTGAAAATATCCCATTGATTGTGCAGCAAAAATAAACTGTTGTGGAAGACCTCTCACGACACGAACGCGCAACGTCACAAGAAACACGCGATGCGTGCGTGTGTTCTCCAGCAGCCTATGTTCTTTCATGCTTCACTCATGTTGGATAGCATCAAACATCTCACCATTTATCTTGGGTTACTTTCACCTAGATGAGCAAGGTGGTACAAAAGAAATCACCCAGCCATGTATGCACCACCGTGGCTTTCCAAACTGAATTTGGGCCTCCCCAAGTGCTGCACGCATGGGCTGCCTTGAGGCCTAAATTCCAACACTATGTACAATTACCCTTACTGACGCCTCCTGTTATCTCAAAATTACCCTTACTGGTCGATTTGAGAAGACCATTTTATTTCTATACAAATATGACTACGCTTTTAAATAGAAAATGTGTTCCGGCCTTTTTAAGAAGCATGCATTTCGTTGTTCACTATTACATTATTTTGGCATATAATCTGAAATTCAAGGAGATGAAGCACATCCATCGCAACAATATATTTAACTTAATCCATTCACCTGTTCCAACTTTGCAGCCTACATATCACTAGCAATTGATAGCTCCATGACACTAATTAACCGCAATAATAAGGAAAAAATTATAAGCTGGAAGATATAGTTCTAATACAACAGAGTATATTCCAAACAAATTGATGGTCCTGCGTTTCGACCAAGTTGTCAAGAAACCTGGAGTTAATATTAATAACAATACTCCTTATGTTTGCTAATATATGACGTTGGTTGAACTATTTGCAGCTCCTGCACAAAACTAGAGGTAGTAGTAATTAAACTCCTGCACAAAACTAGAGGTTGCAGGTCTAAGATATTATTCTTTTAGATAATAAAAATATTGCATTAATCATGGCCTTGACCTTCAAAGAAGTTACAGCCGCAGTGACCTTGACCTCTAAAAAGGTTAGTGCCAAATACAATCACCGACAATAGTCAACCATCATCAAAAGTGCACAAAAGCTACACTGATGAAACAAAAAACCAAAAGAGAAAGAAAAAGTCTCTAGTCCACAGCTTTTATTGTCTTCCAAGTGATATTTTTTTAAGTACAGTCGACTCCATGTGTCTGTTTTTCCACTATCAGGGATAGAATACACACAAGCAATTGCTAATCTAATGATGAACAACATCCTGGATTGAAACAAAGACAATCCAAGCGGCAACCAACCAAGGAAGAAATTTATAACCAACAGAAGTCCAAGATTATTAGTTGGTTATAATTCATCATTATGCATTCTTATTTTTTTTGCGGGTATCAGTATGCATTCTTGGGGAATGAGTTCTCCGCTTATTTCTTTTCCGCAATACTGACCATATTGAAATTGGCCCAACTTTGTGTTCCATTAGGTTATGACCCCAAGGCAGATAAGGTCAGCTGTAGCCATTCATGTGGAAACATTAGTGTTCCTTTTCCATTTGGTATTGAAGAAGGTTGTTCTGCGAGAGAACAGTTTTATCTCAACTGTACGAACACGACAACATCCACTCTTCTACTGGAAAACTTTTATTTGGTGACAGACATTGATGTTGACCGAGGACAAATCAAATACAAAGATCTTGATCAATATGAAGGGTCAGTTGCATCCATGTCAGATGCAGGTCCTAGTATTTTTATTTTTTCAGATCGGTCTGTCTCTATGAAATGGGTTGTTGCTAATCTAAGTTGTCTGGAGGCGCAGGCAAACCATTCTGGGTACGCCTGTGTTAGCACAAATAGCAAATGCGTGGAGGTAAATTCCACGGATCTCTATGTTGGTTACCGATGCAGATGCTTGGATGGATTTTGGGGAAACCCTTACGTGCGGATTAATGGTTGTCATGGTAATGAAATTTGACTTAGTTCATATATACCATGCTAATTAACTTTTTGGATGCTAGTTGGTAGTCCAGTAAGTGTACTTTGGATTATTCAAGATAGGCATGGGCATAGTTTTAAAAATTATTTCCTGAAAACTATATATCCACCACTTTTTAATTTGATGATAATATTTCACAAACAATTAACAAACCATACAGAAGTTTTTCCAAAATATAAATATTTGATGTGAGAAATGTTAGAAAAAGAAGGAAAAGAAACTATAACATTATAATCAAAGCTGATATAGGCTAAACTCATAGGTCATCTTTTTTTGCGAGGAAAAATAATATGCATTCTGTGACATTAAAGAAGTAAAACCAATTATTATAATTTTTTTTGTGTAATTAATTGAATCATAATTTGATGGATACATATTTAATGGAAAGTTAATACCTATCGTTTGATATATTTATAAAGGACTAAAGATACCCATCGCTTTTCATAACTGCAGTGCATCTGAACGTAATATTTATTGATTTGTATTAATATATTCTGGCCTTTTTAAGAAGTATATTTTATCACTCTTTTGATGCAAGTATATTAAGTAACAATGTTCTAATCAATAAAAATGTGAGTCATTTTAACCCTCCATGTTTTTTTTTCATGTTGAAACTAAACCATGGAAATCAAAAAGAAATTGGGGCATTTAATGAGCCATTGGCCTTTGAAATAACAAGCTCTGTTATTTTAAAGATCAATATTGTACCTGAATATAACAAATGTAATTAGGTGTTGAGATTTAAAGATGCATGCGATGAATTTGCAGATATTGACGAGTGCAGTCAACAAAATAGATGCAATGGAACCTGTCATAATACTATAGGAGGTTTCAACTGCACGGCATGTCCTCAAAAGATGGTATACGATCCAATAAAAATGCAATGCTCATCAGCAAAACAGCAGACCGCCCTTGTTGGTGAGCAATATTTTTGTTTTATTATTTCCATAGAACATAAAACTCATATCATCGAAACTTTCAGGTACTATCATCGGACTGAGCAGTGGTTGCAGTGTTCTAGTTATTAGTGTAAGTGCGATTTACCTCACCCGTAGATGGAGAAGGAACATCCAAAAGAAGCTGCGACGGAAATATTTTAGGAAAAACAAAGGTCTTCTTCTTGAGCAATTAATATTATCTGACGAAAATGCCAGTGACAAGACAAGGATTTTCTCATTGGAGGAGCTTGAAAAGGCAACAAATAACTTTGATTCCACACGGGTTCTAGGCCGTGGAGGACATGGCATGGTGTACAAGGGCATCTTGTCTGACCAACGTGTGGTGGCAATAAAAAAATCAAAGATCATCGAGGAAGATGAGATTAATCAGTTCATTAATGAGGTTGCAATTCTTTCTCAGATAAACCATCGAAATATTGTGAATCTATTTGGGTGTTGTCTTGAGACAGAGGTCCCACTATTAGTGTATGATTTTATACCTAACGGCTCACTGTACGGGATCCTTCATGCTGATTCAGGGAATGAATTGCTTTTATCCTGGGATAGTTGCCTCAGAATTGCTGCAGAAGCGGCCGGTGCTCTTTGTTATCTACATTCTTCAGCATCTGTATCAGTTTTTCATCGTGACGTGAAGTCATCCAATATTCTCCTGGATTCTAACTATACGGCTAAAGTGTCTGATTTTGGTGCTTCAAGATTGGTTCCCATTGATCAAACACATATTGTTACAAATGTCCAAGGAACCTTTGGGTACTTAGATCCAGAGTACTACCATACCGGGCAGCTAAATGAGAAGAGTGATGTGTACAGTTTTGCTGTTGTGCTCTTGGAATTGTTCACTAGAAAGGAACCTATTCTTACAAGCGAGTCTGGCGCAAAGCAAAACTTGGCAAACTATTTTCTGTTGGAGATGAAAGCTAGGCCTATTACAGATATAGTAGCTTCAGTAGTTCTTGAGGAAGCGTCAGAGGAAGAGATAAATTGTTTTGCCTCCCTTGTGGAGATGTGTCTGAGACTCCAAGGTAACCGAAGACCTACTATGAAACAAGTGGAGAGTGCATTACAATTCTTGAGGGCAAAACGGAGGGAGGCTAATGAAGCAACGATTGGGAAAGATGAAGAGATGCAAACATTGCTAACGACAACAGATATAATGAGTTATCAGTTACCGGCTATTCATTTTGCCAAGAATTCAAAATTTTCATCATCCAAATATAGTCAAAAGTTTTGCAGCTTATAGGAAGAGTTTATGTCAACTGCTGGTCTGCCACGTTAGATGTACCCTCTCTAGCTTTATATTGCTCGTTAATGAACAATCGTTTTGTTTATCTCTGCATGCCTATGTAATGTAAAATTATCTTCAACAGCTTGTGGTTTTTATTTGATCCAAATAGATCGTTTTTATTTCCTTCACAGCCATGCAAACCGGCTACTCCATTAATAATTTTTAGAAACTAATTTTCACAACCAAGGGACAATAATTTGAAAACACTGATTTTTAGAAATATATACCACTAAATTTTCATGCCTCGCTTTCAATGGTACCAAACCATTCAATGGCAACTAATAATGAAACATTTATAAGACAGGTACTTCGTGTTCTACCAAAGAGTAATGTCCCACCAACAACTACCAGTAAGTGTTTTCTGCATGTAACACCGGACTCGTTTTAGATTCTTTACTAAAGTTTCTATGCCCCTCAACGCACTCTGGTGACTTGTGAGAGCGTGGCGGCTTCGGGCAGAGAGCAGCGCGTTGCGACTAGGACAGGAGAGAGAGAGAGAGAGAGAGAGAGAGAGAGAGAGAGAGAGAGAGAGAGAGAGAGAGAGAGAGAGAGAGAGAGAGAGAGAGAGAGAGAGAGTTAAATCTGGTTGCATCCTATTTTATTTATAGTTATTTATAGGAGCGAATTTTTCACCACATTTTTGGCAAATTTTGACAAAGACGTGTGGCAATGCATGGTAGTGAACCAAACGTGCCCGAAATGTTGAAGTAGTAGAAAAAAATGTTAAAGTGATGCATTTAAAATTTTGCATTTTGAAATGTCCAAAACAAGAAAAAAATGTATCCATTTGTGATCAAACACTGTGAATGACTAGATTCAACATTTTCTAATATCTATTTCAACATTTCTAGTATATTATTTCAACAAGTTTTGGGAATGATTCATTCAAAGAGTTGAATTTTAAAATTTTCAATAATATGAAAAATATATCCACATGGGATCTTGTTTCATTGCATTAATTATAAAGATCATGAAGGTTCCAACGAAATTGGAAACATAGTTACGGTTTGTGAGGAAAATAGATTTGAAGTTTAAAATTCCACTCCAATTCCGCCCCGCCAATTAGTAGAAGCCACGTGTCCCTCAGCCCCTTTCTCCCCTCAGCCTATACCTTCTCCGCCCAGGAGCAGGGGAAGCCGGAGCAGGTGCGTCTTGGTCCTCCTCCTCGTCGGTGACCTTGTATTCCACATAGCCTTTCTCCTGGTACTGTCTCCGAACGTCCTCTGCTTCCATTGCCAGATCGTCATCCGCCTTGTTAATGTAGGCATCATCCTCGTTGAAGTCATGCAGATCTTATAGCGGCCAGCCTATCCAGGACATTCGTGGGCAAGCGGTCCAAGATCTCTTGCCTAAAGGTGTCGAGGACCCTTCAAAATTGGTAGGGGAAGAGTCTTCTTGAACGAGAGGTAGCTGTCGATCTGCTCCTGCGTCATCCTCACCACCTTCTTCTTCTTTCCTTGCCAGCCAAAGGATCGGCATCAGACCCATGTTGGACCGTCTGCGTCGTCTCTTCCTCCTTTCCTCTCGCGGACGAACCCATGGTCGATTTGACTCCCTTCTTTCTTTTGTTTTGCCTGAGCCGAGGAAAATCCTGCACGCCGGCCCGCCCCACAATTTATAAACTGGAAAAAAGGGACTGATTCCGACTGTGCCACGAAACTGGGCCTGTAATTAGGGATGGCAACGGGTCGGGTCCGGATCGGGTGCGGGTGAAATATGTAACCCGTGACTGCACCCGCGGGTGAAATACGGCACCCGCGCCCGCGCCCACTGGGTTTCGGGCGGGTCTTGGGCGCCCGTCGGGTGATCACGAGCTGTAGTTGCAAGCCAATGGTAGGACTGCTCGTCCAATCCAGATCGCAACACTCGGGAAAATTCATATCGTTTCTATCCATAATAATCCATCCACATGCCTTCCCAGCAAATCAGATGCAAAGGGGGAAAAGCAAAAAAAAATAAGAATAATATCCAATCGGAGGTGGAAACTGAAAGCATTTGTAAAGAATTGGGAAGACAAAGGCAATAGAAGCTGCGCACGAGACGGCGTTGGGCCAGCGGCGCAGCGCTGCCCCGCCCATGCGCTTGCATGCGTGCATCGCCGGCGTCGCCATTCGTAGCCGCGCTCGCCGCGACCTGCCCTTGCTTCCGCGTTGCCGACGGCGTTCAGCAGCGAGCGTGGTGGCAGCGCGCCTGAGCGAGATGGGGAATCGGGGGGATTGGGCGAGCATGGTGGCAGCGCGCCTGTGGGAGGTGAGGTGGGAAGTTGGGCTACAGTGGGCTGCCAGGGGTTGTCTCATTTCTCATGCCCCGGTGGGTCACCCGCGGGTGGTAGAACTCACCCGCACCTGCACCCGAATCAGTGCGGGCCGGGTGCGGGTATCACCCGCGGGCGGAAAACTCCAACCGCACCCGCACCCGCGGGTGAAATTACCATCTCTACCTGTAATTGGGTCCTGATGGGATAGTGCACAAAGAGGCATGGCCCAACTACCAGTCCAGCCAGGACCCATCCAGCGTACGGGTGGAAACAGGGAGGCCGTCGCTGCCGCCCACGTCAACCACAATCCCCCGTCCGCCCACCCCCCATCCCCAGTTCCTTGTTGAAATCCGGCCCGTCAACACTCGCACATATCGGCCCGTTAAAGAGAAAGGCCCAGAAACAAAACTGCAGTTTGATTTCAGCACGTATCTTTGCTCGCTTCGTCTTCCTCCTCAAGAGCCGCCATTGCCAACTCCCGAAGCTCAAAAATTGTTGTGTTCCTCCAGAAAAATCAATTGTTCCATCACTCAAAATCGAATGTTCCATCATGAAGAATCGAATGTTCCATCATGAAGAATCAAATATTCCATTATAGAGAATCAAATGTTCCATCCTGAAGAATCAAATGTTCCATCATAAAGAACGTTCCATTAAAGAAAATCAAATGTTCCAATAAATTCAACTGAATTTTCATAGACCAAAAAGCTTGGAGAGTAATTGCCACCAAAATGAGATGTACGAGGATGCATGGTTTGGGACCACGTAGGAGTCCGTCCGCTGGGTACTGAGATGCAAATTTGTTCGACGACGATGTTGCGGAGGCGCAAGCGCCTGGGGCTGCAGGTAGGCCGCGTGGCTCGGGCGCGGGACCACGGCGAGACTCAGCCGCGCGGGGCAGGCGCGATGGCCGGGCGGCCAGGCAGCCGGAACACGGCGGTGGGTTCAGCGGGCCTTGATTTTTTGGGCTGATTTGTGAGTGTGGGCCCAAGAAGCAGTGGGGGGGAGGGGGTGGGCGGAGGAGGCATGGGCGTTGCCCTGGGCGAAGGGGACGGTTTCCGGTGAAAACGGACAGATAATGTCCGACTGACCGCCGAATCCGAGTAAAATTAATATGGGCAAATACGGGATGTATCAATGATTATCCGACACTATCCGTGCCCGAATCCGAGTCCGGAAAATAATAGCGGAATAGGATACGGGATGGGTGATATCCATCCCGAATCCGAACATCATGTGATCCTAGTAAGTTTATAACGATTATACACCTAATAATATGGTGTAAAATCGAGAGATTAACATAAATAAGAGTCAAATTGTTCTTCATCACGTATATCAATGGTTACTATGCTCTTTTTTACTCTAATTGTTTTTTCATCCTTTGATTTTTCATCCTAACAAACTTTATAATAATACCCGTGTCTAACTCTGAATCCGAACAAAAAATATAGGATAAGGTACTTGATGCAGAAATAATTATTCGGTACTATCCGTTCCGACTCTGAATTCAAGTAAAAAAATATAGAATAGGATACATGATGAGCACTATCCGTTCGTATCCGCTCTGCTTTCACCCCTAATCCAGCGTCCCCACGTCCAACGTCCTGTCGCGCGCGCTGGCTGAACCGAAGCAGCGCGTTGCGTTTGGCCGGAGGTTGTCGGTCTGTGCAACAGTAGAAGGCGTCGCGGGACTGACAGCGTGCGGCGGTGGGCGCGCCCAGGAACTGGAGCGTGAAGATCTCGCGGCCGATGTTGTATTTCTGACGGTGTCCCGGCGGCAGTACGAGTGCCGCGCCACCGCGTACCTGTTGCGCGAGGCGGTGCCGCGGCCGGTGCCCTGCCAGCCAGACATCAAAGGCCCGCGCCGGAACGTCGCCCGCTGGCCTGCCAGGCGTGGAATGCCGTCTCCGTGGCTTCGCAGACGCAGCACAGCTTGTTGGCCGCCATCTCCATCAGGGCGATGATGTTAGTCCCGCTGCCCGGAGGCCGGGCAGGACAACGTCTCGTCCCACAGGCCGGAACCGTAGCAGGCCGATGTGGCCGTGTCGCAAACGAGCACCTGGCGCGTGAAGCTGGCGAGCGCGACCAGGCCGTCGCAGTGCACTCCACTGAGTCCACTCCACCCATACCAGCGCCGCCATCTCCATCTCTGAATCAACATGCCGCGCGTGCTCTGGATTTAGATGTGACGAGGGGTCCAGGAGTGGTGGATAGCTCCGTTATTTGGTCGCCGGAGTAGCGTAACTTAACTAGCTGGAGTTCATGTCCGTGTCCGGAGGAGGCAGCTAGCACCACGTCGAACGCCCTGTCGCCGCGGCGGGCTGGACCGGCGCAGCTCATTTGGTCGATCGGAGGTGGTCAGTGCACCAGTGCTGCAGTCACTAGTACAATAAGAGCCTGCAGTGACGCATGCCAAAAAACTTTAGTGGCGGACGCACTTTCATCCGTCACTGCAGGCTCCCGTGAGTTACTGTAGCAGGTAGAAGTGGCGGACACGATGACATCAACAAAGTTAGCACTAATCAGTGGCGCTCGAAATGACGTCAGCACTGTCCGCCACCCAAGACGCAACAACAATGGCGGACAAGCTGATGTTATCTTAGCACCAGTGGCGGCCCAGCCCATCTCAGCCCACTTGAACCCGAACTGAAAAGTCGTATATAAACAAACACTAGGGTTCCAGTCCAGTTTCAACTCTCCATCCAGCGCCGCCGCACTATCTCCAAGCACTTCACTCCTCTCCAGATCTCCTCTCTCTCCACTGCCAGAGCTCCTCCCCCGGCCACCCTCTCCTACCCCGGCCACCCTCTCTTCCCCGGCGATCGCGCCTCCCCCGACCACCGCGCCTCCCTTGGCCACCACGCCTCCTCCAGATCCAGCGGCGGCGCGTCCGCTACTCCTTCCTCCCCTCCGCGAGTCGGCGGCGCACGGAAGGCGAGGCGACGCGGCGTCGGCGGAGGCGGCGCGCGACCCTCTTCCTCGGCGCGGATCTCGCGTAGGTGGCGCGCCCCCTTCCTCGGGCCGGTTCTCGCGCGACGGCACAGATCCATGGCGGATCGACGACGAGCGTCGATTCATGGCAGATCGACGACGAGCGAGGCGGTGCCACGGTGGATCGACGGCGGCGTCCTCGGCGGCCACCACGTCGCCTCCCCTTCCACTTCGGAGTGCGAGAGACAACGGCGTCCTCAGCTGCTTCTGCTCCGGCGTGCGAGAGACGGCGCTGCCACCACGTCCCCTCCCCTTCCGTGCTTCCACTCCAGCGCGCACGAGACGGCGGCGGCGGCGGCGAGGCGGCGCGGTTCCGGTGGTGTCTAGGGATCCATTGGCGGTGGGCCAGCGTGGCGGGTTGGGCTTGGCCCAGCCCGTCATTCCTTTTTTTTTTTAACTATCTGTCTATCTAGCGGTGGCGGACGTTTCATCCGCCACTGCTCTTACGCCGATAGCAGTGGCGCATGCACAATGGCGGATGTTTCGTCCGTCACTGCAGGCACTTTTTGTCCGCCACTGAAGGCGACGATTGTACCAGTGAGTGCAAGACGTCCGGGGTGCAGATCGGCCTGGAGGTACTGTGGGTACAAGTGCCGGGCACCAGGTACGTACCTGTTGCGCCACCACGCGTCGTAGCCAAGCGCCGTCTTGGCCGCGGGCGTACGTGTTGCAGGCAAACACCTGCTCCGTGGCCGTGGCGAGCAGAGCGCGATGAAAGATGTGGCAGTGCGCGATGAAAGATGTGGCAGTGCGCGGGAAAGACACGCTGCTGGGCCGGCGTGTATTACAAGAAAGGTGGGCTGCGTGAGGATATAAAATAGTGGGTTTAGGTGGGCTGGGAAGAAAGGTGGGTTCTATAATAATTTAACAATAAGGAAAATCTAAACCTTTAAAGAACCAGTTTAGAAAAATACAGTTTTCACCTGCCAAATTGTACCCAAGTAAAAATTAATCCTTGATCTAAAAGGTCACCCTTAATATCTACCATCGGATCCTGCCATGCTGGGCCCGGGCCCGTGGAAGGGTGGATAGTGGAGGTGGATAAATGTCCAAATTAGTTCATTTTTGTATGACGATTGTAATTTTTTTTACACCCACTCCACCTCCACCCGCACCCCCACCTCCCACCTTCTTTCATTACGTTCAAAAAAATCAATGCCTTACTTCTTCCTTGTATTGTATTAACTGTAACAATGCCATCCCAGCACAATACAATTTTTAGAAAGTTTTCTTCCTTGATTCTTCGCTATTGCTTTCCTTTTCTGAAATCGTCTTCCATCCTCCTATTGAAATCGTCTTCCATCCTCCGAATTGACTTCCTTTTTTTGGGGTGCGTTTGAATCCAATTCAATCCCAGTACCGTCGTTGTCGCCGGCAAAACAGAAGGGAACTTGGCCGCGTCGTGGGATCAATCGTCGGTGGATCGTCGGGGGGACTCGTGCGCAGCAAGGCCGCGCCGGAGAAGATCCGGGAGAAGGCCGCCGCCGCCTCGCCAGAGGCGCAGTCTAAGCGAGAGGCAGGGCCAACTCGCCGCCGCGCGCCAGGAGCTCGCCAGGTACGTCGGTGCCCTCCTCGCCCCTGACCTCGCGGATCTGGCCAGAGGCGGGCGAATCCAGCCGCGGGGCTGGCGCGAGGGTCCCTAGCTGGCGACTCGGCGTCCTCCACGGCTCATCGACGCATCGATCGAGGTAGTGGCGAGGTGGATCCAGCATGGCGGCAGCGGTAAGATCCATTGATTTTTTATTTCGTTGATTTCATTGATTTGTGAGTCACGCCCCGCCCTTCTCTCCGCTCCGCTGCCGAATTCCCGAGGGTCCACCCCGGATCTGCGATTTCGTTGCCGCCGCAAGTCGAGGGTTCCCCAGTTTTGATCCCTGTGTTTTCGTTCTTCGTTCGCAGATCGGTTGCAGATGGGGGAGGTCGTCTCCACGATCCCAAGTGAGTTCCTGCTCTGATTTACCCACTTGTTTGTGCATTTCAACTGTTAGGTTGCGGTCGATGGATTAGGTGTGATGTCGTGCGTGTCTTGATGCAGCGATTCGGTTCAACGTGGAGACGGTGCAGTACAACAACATCAAGTTCCAGGTCTGGGATCTCAGTGAGTCATTCTGATCTTACCGCTCTCATTTTTGAATTGGAGTGGATGATCGTCTGTTTAGATTACCGCTGAAATTTCTGTGCCTTATTGCCCTGGAAACATTTGAGTACTACACTTTGCAATGAGAATTATATGTCCTGTGCCAAATTCAGTTGAAGGCTGCATAGATATTACGTTTGCAAATACCCAGTTAATTTACTTATGATCCACATCCATGCAGTTTTTCTCATGTTTAGTACATTGTACGCGTATAATGTATTTAATTTTATGTTGTTGAAATGGAAATTTAAAGTCTCTGATTTCTTGTCAGATTAACCTTTTTAGTATTTGTGTTGTTTTCTTCTCCTTTAAAATACACATATTAATGTTAACACCAACTTTTTTGCTGAACAGGTGGTCAAACAAGCATCAGGTACCCTCTCTTTATCATCACTGTTGAAATCTTGTCAGTCATTTGTGAGTGAATAGTGCCATCTCCATATCTTCTACACCGGCTTCGTGGAGGTGCCCAGCTACTGACCTGCTGCTGATGCTATTGTTTCGATGTTGATGCACGACAACCAAGGGGAGCAGAGAAAGGGACTACAAGAACTGAAGGAGGAGGAAGCATCAGATGACGAATAAGGAGAAAGCCGGCTTAATGTTCCTAGGTGAGACCAAATTTTATCAGCCTAAATTTGATAAGCTTTGATTTTACACCTAACAATCTCACCAATATGAAGATCGTGCTTGACTACATGCATATATAGGAACAATAATATGATTTACGAAAAAGGATTTGATTTTTTCTGTGCATGGTAGCGTGTCTTTTTTTTTTTTTTGAACTGCAGTAGCGTGTCTATATACTGACACAAAATCAAGTTTCAGATTCATTAATGTGTGCTGCATTAAAAAATAACAGTCCAGACAATACAAAGTATATTTTAATTTTGTCTGTTAAATATGCATGCTAAACCATCTTTACCTTTACTTATACGACCAGATCTTTTTATTTCAATCAGATATTTTGTAATGCAAGCAAGATTGTCATTTTGAATGCCAAGACTGAAACATCGTATGCTACAAGGAATAAGGGATAAGGTCCTGCTAACATTTCAGAACCTGCTAATAGTGCTATCAGTTTGTGCCATTTATAAATTGTTAAATTATATGGGATGACGATGTAGGAAATGACATTACAACTTTTTTTTTCTCACTTCCTTGGCTTACTACACGCCTTAAAAGTGATCCTACAATCAACCAATCTGATGTGTGTGCTTTGTTGAGGAAAAGACTTGGTAGGTTCTGGTTAACTTTCTCACTATGCATTTGGCATTAGAGTCCTCGCACATAATTTATTTTTCATGTCTTTATTATTAATTGCAGAAGTTCATGGCCTGGAAACATGCCTTCCCCCATCAGAAACATTTTGATAAATCTGTTCTTTTGTTTCTTTCACAGAAATGGAAGCACCTTTGTTATTGTTCTTACGATTGATGAGCTGAAGTTGTCTTCCCTAACAGAAATATATGTGCATCCTCCTGTTGCATGGTACAATTCTGACCTTTTGTAGGTCTAACGAAAAACATATTTCTGTGATTAAAGATTAAGGTTTGTTCCATATTACAACATTGTTTTTATTTAATTACCTGCCGAAATTCATGATCTGGAAACACGTCTGCTACTAATTTTCAAATGTTAAGCAAGCAGGCCATTGTGGAACTAGACACTGCAGTCATATGCTTGAGTCATGTCCTTGAATAAATTATTTTAAGTAGTAAGATGTTCTCTTAAGTGATCTTGATGCAAGACAACACATCCACACTCTGTAGTTGAATTTTCTTTTAAGGTATTTTAGATGTTTGGAAGATGCATAGACTGGAAGTTTAATGGTCATGCTTGGGTATTCCCGCATTAGCATGCATGTACCCATTTTGGTTACATTTAACCACCAATCATTGAGTAGAATTAATTGTTAGTTATTTATTTGAACATGATTAATGAGGATATTTTCATGAACGCTTAGGTAACCTCAAACACTAGAAAAAATCTGTGGAAGAACATGCTCTAATCAAGGAGCATTGTCATGTCTTGCACATCATGGCATTTCAAGTAATCTTCTGGAGTTCCAAATTGAGCGTCTACTGTTGTGTGCATAGCTTGAAATGCTTCTTACTGACTTCTAATTCAATATAAGTTTTGCACGTTACCCTTCTGCTACTCCAGTTATTTGTGATTCCACTTCATTTCTCTAGAGATGGTTTATCAATTTCCAAAAGCAAGTTTTATTGTTTTATATGCTGCTAATGCTTCTAAAAATTTGATCAGCGTGTAAGCAGGTGGAATGTTTATAATATTGGAAGAATAAATTATATAAATATCTGAATTATGTGGTCTCTTCACAAGTGCCCTCTGTATATACCCTACATTTTTTAATAAAGGGATCAGTTTATATTGTCCAGGATCATTCATTCATTTTCATCCCATTTCCTCTCATGTCAACCTATAGTGTAGACTGTAATATTCTCTCACATTGAAATGTACTACATATTTATTCTTGATAAGTATCCTTTTAATATAACTTTACTGTTCTAATAGAATGCAAACTCCTGGTGCCATGGTGTTGTTGATGGGAGCGCTCGGTGGGGATTGTATGTTGAGGTCAGTTGGATTCTAATTTTGCAGAACAGTTCAGTTTCTTGTATAGGTAAGTTTGATTGCAAACCAAAATGTTTCAACGTCTTGTGTCTTTGTTTCTCAAAGTTTCCGAAGTTAAATTAAAACCTTTATTACTTGTCAAGTTGTGATGTGTCTCCACTCTCTATGCAGAAAGAAAAGTAGTGATTTCTAAAGCCTGAAGGATTATTTGTTGAGTTATGATTGAATTTTTTCGTGACCATTTCTCCTATGTATAACTCAGAACTTGTACTTCTGTCAGTCTGGTTATACCTATGGTGTCGAATCAAAGGTTTGGATTTCTTATATTCATGTATAGAGTTCGAAGATGCGTCGTGCATCTTGCCACTTCAATCATTGCCCACCCTCTTGCTTGACAGGCCACTCTATATGCAGAAAGAAGAGATGGGTAGAAACGACAAGTTGAGGAGGGCCAAGGGAATGGCCAGAGTGGCCGCGCGTGTCCTGCTGTTGGTCCTATCTTGATGATTTTTAGATCATTGCTGTGGCGACGGATATATTGCCCCGTATGGTAACAGTTTTTCATATTTATAGGAAAATGCATGCCATATTTAGGAAAATTCTCTTGATTCTGACATTTCATACTCCATTGCATCATGAATTTTAGTATATTTTTCATTTTTTCCATGTTGTTACTCAATAAAGAATGAAGTGAGAAATCTAAACTAGGTCAGGACTACCTATATATCTCAGAAATTTTGTGCAACTATGCCTTGATGTTCCAAGATTTTCTGGACTCATCAGCTTTGCCTTTGTGGAGCAGAATTGATAATTATGCATTTTAGCGGCAATTCACAGTAATCAGTATAATCTAAACAAAAACACGAAGCTAGGTACTTTTTCTTTGTTTGCGTGGTATTTGGAAAACTCGTTATGCTCAAATTCTCAGTTTGGTGAGAGGAGTCCCAAGCTGTCGGTTCACAGGATGGAGAATCAGAAATTTAAGAAGTCATGCTAATTGTGTATGTAATTTTTAGTGAAAATGCATCCGTAGTGCAGCTTGGATTTACTAATGCCTTTCCTATTGGCTTATTTTATCATTGATGTTCAATCTAACACTGCCTATACTTTCATTTCAGGTGTTTCCATCGAGGCTGATGAGTGAGGCTAATATAAAAGAAGAATTCGACAAACCGTCCGCTGACCCGCTATAAGGAGCAGCAACATGCTCGCCTCCATTGTCTCTGAACAGCAGCAACATCACTATGTGTTCATTTGTCATTTTGGTTGACTGAAATAAAACAGTTCAGGCACCATAGTGTGTTCAGTGTCCTCAATATGCTATCAGCCACATCATAAGTATTATTTTGAGTGTTTTAGACATGTGCGTGGCGCACGTGCATTGTTACTAGTATAATATAATTATAAAGTGTGTTTCTCATAATGAAGATATAATCAAGTAATCTAGTAGAGAATGTATCCTTGCGCAATTCAGATTTAGCTTTTTTTTTTTATTACACAGTACAACTCAGACACTCATAACGCATGCACACTCACCTCTATGAACGCACATACACAAACCCTACTTCTATGAGCATCTTCGAAGATTGAGCCGGCAAATCCTCCAGATTGACGAAGTCACCACCTGGCGCCTCGCTGTAGACGGCCACGTCGCCTACCGCTGAAAGCATAAATACCGTTAAATCCTAGAAAATTCGCTTCCACCAGGAGTCAAACCCAGGACCTCAAAGCTAATTCCGTCAAGCAATTTAATTAGGGCATGTTTTACTTCTTTCACCTTCTTCAGCTCGAAAGAATGATCAAGCAATTAAATTTTCATAATAAAGGGAGGAAAAAAAAATACAAACTCAGCCAAATCATGAATAATCAAGCATTCCTCAGCACCTTTTCTGTTTCGTCCGGTTACTAATGGGGACCAGACTCTCCACATACGGGACGACGTGATGCACCAGACCGGCCAGATCTCCATCCTCATCGTCAGAATCCGGAAACTCGCTTCCGTCCGCCCGCGCATACTTGAGCTCCGTTTCCATGTCCACCACTTTTCTTACGCTTCTATACCTGGCGTCGTAGCTGTACAGCTTGCTGTGGTCCGCCGCTATGAGCATCTCGTGCCCGGCGGCGGAGACCGGGAGCAACATTTCCGACCCGATGTCAGGGCCGTAGTCGTCGAAGTCGACCCGGCAGCGCAGGTGCCACTCCGGCCGCTGTAGCCCGTCGTCGTCGTCGGCGACCCAGACGTCGAAGGCCGTGAACGTGGCGGGGCGGACGTAGCACAGCTTGCCGGACAGCTCGGCCACGTGGTCGACGCGGTGATGGAAGCTCTCGCCCGGAGGAAACTGCACCTCGTCGAACGCCCTGTCGCGCAGGCTGAACAGCAGCAGCGCGTTTGGGTGGAGGTGGTCGGTGCACCAGTAGAAGGCGTCCCGGGTGCAGATCGGCCTCGCCGGACCGATGGCGTGCGGCGGGTCGTCGGTGAGCTCCCAGGTGCCGTCGCCGTCACCGTCGCCCAGCGTGAAGATCTCGTGGCCGATATCGAAATCCAGCCAGTCGTCGCCGGTGACCTCGTCTTTAAACTGACGGTACTCCCGGTAGAAGTACTGGGCCACGACGTACCTGTCGCGCGACGCGTCGTAGCCCAGCGCCGCCGCCAGCGCCCTGTCCTTGATCGGGCGGACGTCGCGGGTACCGGGCGGCAGCGCGACGAACTCCCTGGTGGCCGGGTTGCAGACGAACACCCGGCTCGTGGCCGTGGCGAGCGCGACGAGGCCGTCGCAGTGCGCGGGGAACGACGGCGTTCGTCATGCCCTCCGGCACCGCCGTCTCGAACACCAGCTCGACGTCGGCGGTCTCCGGCGTCCGCGCCTCGTCCAGGAGGAGGCGGTGGAAGCTGACGTCCTCGGACACCGAGGCGTTGTCCGGGTCGTCCGCGCGCGGGACAACGAGGAAAGACGCCGGCCGCCTCGCGCAAGAGGAGAGCTCCAGGTGGCGGCGGACGAAGCAGGGGTCCTCCACGGCGGCGCGCCACGACCGGCACACGAGCTTGGCGAGGATGAGGGACTCCACGGGGAGGCGCCAGAACACGTGGGAGATCAGAAGGTCGTCACGGAGGGCGCTGGCGGCCGTTCCGGCGGCTGCGTTTCTCGGGGCGCTCCGTTGTCGTCATGTCAGATTGTCAGGGTGTGTGAGTGCGTTCTGCTTCTGCATGACGGGAAAGCCTCACGGGCAAGGTTTTGTTTTTATTTGGGAACGGATGGTCGATTCGGACTATTAGTCGTCAAGCTCGTGATCAATCGCGCGTTTAGTCGAAACTTACCGCGACTCGGATTCGGCGGACGCTGCTGGGCCGCCGTGTGCTGGAACAAAGGTGGGCTGCGTGAAGAGATAAAACAGTTGGCTTAGCTGGGCTGGGTTGCAAGAAAAAAAGTGGGCTGGGTCCTGATCTAGCAATGTAAGGTAATTTTCTTTTATTTATTTATTTATATTGAATACAACAACTCTATAAGCTCAAGTACAAGGCTTTTTGCATTCAATTTTTGTGAATACACCCCTCCTTTTTTTTTCTTGTCGTTGACACAGAGTGTTTAGTTGAAAAACGAACTTAGTTTCTTGTCTCAACAACTAGAAAAGAAGACCGTAGGTAGTAAGCGGCAATATGTACTAGCACACGCGTCAACCAAAAGCGTAGGACATCAGAAGCATGGATCTGACTCGTGAAAGTTTTCGGTGAAAACACTAGCTCAATATATATTGCCCCATTTCAAGACCTCAAAAAATATTTATGTCGAAGAAGAAAAACTAATCCACAAATATGGCCCCTTTGATTATATATGCTTTATCTGCCTTGAACAGTTCGAGGTAACACTAACAGCGGCCGATATGATACGCTACTGTGCGACGATTTTACATGAAACTTTGCCATTTCTAATTCACTATACTATGTTTCCGCATTTTATCTACCTTGAATTCACCTTAGCCTTACAATGCGCAGTACTCTCTTTCAGAATTTTCTCTACCTTGTGACAGGGTGAACCCTGACCCAGCTAACATCTGCTCTCTGAGATTCTTGATAGCTTGGTATCTCTCCTCATCATGGTCGAAGTTCAGCATTCCGTTGCAACATCCTTCTGCCCACTCGCCCTCTAGCTCTTCATCCATGCCTTGGAAGTTCTGATCAAAGCGGCAGGAATCCGCACCATCCATACCCCTGTCTGAAAATGATTCATTTCTCTGCCTGCCTTTCGATGAAGGAGTGTAGCTCCAGGTGAAGGTCTTGCTGTTTCCATCGACGTTCAGTTCAATCGAGTGCATCTCACTGCCTTCCGTGGCATTATCTTCGCTGTCATCGCCGCACTCCCCTTTCTGTTTAGCAACAGCATCATGTGCAGCAGCGCCGTTTTCAGATGCCTGAGATGATTGCATTGGATCATTCACTAGTTCATGATCTTTCTTAGTATCCAGATATGCTTGGAGCTCATCACGCAGTTGATTGACAGCTGCATTTTTCTCCTCAAACTGAATTCGTGCTTCCAAAAGCTTCATCTGAACTCTTTGCTCACGCCACTCATCTGCAAGCTGAAGCATCTCACGCTCTTTGTGAAGCTCTTCTTGTGCCTTCACGGTTTCCCTCTTCAGTGCCTCCACCTCAGCCTTGTCCTCATCAATGCCCCTGATGAGCTCGCTGCAGATCTTCTCCACCCTTCCCTTAGACTTTCTCTCCCTTTCGAGTTCTTTCGTTGCTGCCTGCAATGAGGCCTCAGTGTTAGCCAAGGTCGTGGATAGCTTCTTATTTATCCTCTCTGCTCTTTTCCTTGACTTCTTCTCACTGTCCAGTTCTGTAACAATGAATTGGAGAGCATTTGCTACTTTCTCCTTTTGTTTGGCCTTCCAAGATTCCATTTGTTCTGTAAGTTGATTTTTGAAGCCCTCGATGTCATGTGAATCAGACTTTTGCTCTTTGATAAGCCTTCTCACATGCGAACGAGCAACATCAAGCTCAGAACTTAGTGCAGAAATGAGTGATACAGTTGATGGATTCAGTTCTCCAGGTCCCCAGATGTGGGCTAGTACTTTGACAAGCTCTTTAGAAGCTATCAAGCTGTTATACAGATCCTGTAGATTGACTGTTTTCTTCGCCGCACATCTTGAAACGTCATCTTGAGAGTATGTGCCAGCCTGAAATCAGTAACCAAGTTTAGTAACGTCAAGTGTGTGCTATTATTCTTCGAGAAATGGATGTAGTCACGTGAGATGAAAGAATTTGGCACATAACGTACTAACAAATTTCAATGATTTCCAAATGTTTGGGAGCCTCTTAGGCACTCAACCAATCAAAATCTTATTTCTTAGGTCTTTAAAAAAATCTTATTTCTTAGGCAGAAATCCAAATAATGATAGAAATTTGTTACATAACATAAGTAAGGATTGATCCTTTCAGGATTTTGTTAGCTGTTGATGTGTCAAACATAAATATTTTCAAGTTTGATAAGCGTTTTGAAACCTCAAAAAGCTTCCAATGGTAGAAACAATAGAGCAACATGCTGACATTGAAAATTAAATAGAACTATTATATATGTAAAGTCATTTTATGTAGTATTTGTAACTCTGAAAGATCACAACACAACTGGAAAAACAGAGCACTGATCTCTTTTCGAAAAGGCACGGCAAGATCAAAACTAAAACTGAAGCACGTGCAGGCCACATAGTCAAAGAGCTTTGAGGTTTTCTAGAGCCTACTTCCATTTTTGTCTGATTGAAAATAGCTTACAACCACTCAATTTGTCTTCCAAGGCTTTGAAGATTGTTCAACTTCTAATCAATGTTTTATGCCCCATATATACCTAAAAGGCTATGAGTGCTCAATATCTAATCCTCCCTAACGCCTAAACATGTTGATGTGCCAGTTCATCAGTAGAATAAACAATTAAGGTGGTACAAAGGGTAGCTTGTAGCCAGTTACAGAAGTGGACATCATGCATACTTCCTTGCATATGCGCCTCACATTACCTCTGCTTTCAAGCTTACATAACCAGCTTACACTTAAAGGTGCACCATGTTGAATGAGGTGTCAAAAGTTTTCGGCTTTCTGAAGTAAAACATTCCTTTTCTACTTGTTACTAGGTCGGCGTTGTCTAAATTTATAAGTAGTTTCAGAACTGAGCAGTAGGCACCTATGCAATGCACTATAAAATGCTTCCCTTGGAGTTCCGGAGAAGCATATCAGATTATGGAGAACAACCTGTGTGCTAAGTTTGAACAGAGTGTCAAAAGTAATAGACTTTCGGAAGAGAGATTCCTTTTTACTACAACTTGCTAGGCTCTACTGAGTAGAATGGGCTTTATAACTCAGCGTCTATTCAGACACTTTATTATTTTGGTTAAAATAATTCAAATTTGCAGTTAGTCCATTCTACACGACTGAACCAAGAAAATTATTGTTCGGAACTCAGCTACGTTGTCCTTTGTTTGCTATTCAAACAGCACAACACTTTGGCGCAGACTATAATGTAAGGAATTTTTTTAATTAAATTTCGGCCAACCAATTTTCTGCTTGCAAGTTTAATATTTCAACTCAATCTAGCACAACGACCCTTTTCAAACATCACTACAATCAGAGGTTGAAGTGAATCAAATTCATCAGACATTCTGACACAAACATTGTAAACAACCAACACAATACACACAATACTAAAAATCTTTTCTAATGGCAAGAACAACTACACGGGTTTAATCGAACAAAGGTTCTGATCCTTTTACCTCCATTGCACTGCCGTTGCTCAGCATATCCACCGAAAGCCACCGGCGATGACCGTTGCGCCGGCTTCCTTTGCTATCAGCCTCCAAAATCTTGCTCCCGCTTCTTCTTGAGCTCTTGGACACCTGAACCACAAGATTAATTGACGCCAAAAAAGACCAAACCACAAAAATTTGCACAGCACAGCATCAGAACACAACGCCGCTCACCTCTGTGGACGCGCCGCTCCAAGGAACCACGCTCCGGCGCACCGCCGGCTCCGCGTCCCCTTCAAACAGCATGTCCTTGTCCACCTGCCAGAACGCGCCGACGAGCCTCCTCGCCGCCCCCGACGGCCGCGTCCCGTCGTCGGCGAGGCGGCAATGCCGGCTCCGGGACGACTCGGACATGTCCCCGCCCGAGCGCGGCAACTCGCCACGGCCGCCCACGCCGCCGCTAGACCGCCGCCGCGTCGGCAGCAGCACGGCGGGCCTCCTGGACCGAAGCCTCCTCCTCGCCGCCGCCGAAGGGTCCGACGCGCCGGACGACGACAGCTCCCTCCGCTTCCGGATCTTCCTGGCCAACCTCACTGCCGCCGCCTCAACAGCCTCGTCACACCGCGGCATCGCAGTCTCCCAAGACTCCCGCCTGCTTGCCACACCAACCAAGAACAAAGCAGAGCAATGCGAGTAGTGTCAGTACCCAGTCTCACCGGCCAGTGACTAACGCGGTCAAGAAGTAGTAGAAGGCGGTGGCAGTCACATCAAGCCGATCAAAGAAAGAAAAAAAAACTGGGAAAAAGCAAAAGAGAAAAAAGGATGGAATCGATGCAGCTTTAAAAGAAGGAATGAGAAGGAGGAGCAAGAACTGGCAAGCCAAAGCCCAAGGGGGATGTGGGCGACCGTCGCACCTTTTCTCAAGCACAGGAGACTCTCGGGATTAGGGAACCAAGATTCGCCACCCCTCCTCTGCTTTGAACAACAGAACAGGGGGAACGAACGGAACGGCTAATAAAGAAGCATCCGGATCGTCTAAAAAGAAGCCAGAAATCCAAGTGGTGATGTTGAAGTTGCAGGCAAATGCACTCAATTAACGAACTAGAAATATACTGTATAAAAGAAAGAAAAAAGAAAAAGGAAAATCTTTCGCGGAAGCCGAGGAACACAGTTCCAAGGACCCAAGAACCAAGAGATGGGCACCCGGACAAGTACAGCAATGTACATGTACTTGGCCCCAAACACTGGCGGCAGCGCTGAGCAAGAGCCTCGAGATCGCAGAGGAAAAGCAAGAGAAAGAAAAAGGAGGAGGAAGAAGAAGCGGCAGCAGCCAAGAAGGAAGACCTGGTGGCGTGCCTGCTGAGCCCCGAGTGGCGTACCCATTGATGACCCTGGCTCTCCTGTCCGCTTGCCTGTCCGCCTGAGCTCGACGGATCAGCCGCTGCTGCTCATCCTGATCCTGGCTGTTGCTGCTGCTGCTGGCGCCATCATCGTGATACGGGCTTTTGGAGCTAACGGGGCGCGTCGTCAGTCACGATTCACACGAGTGGGCAGGCGTGGGGAGGGGGGAATCGGGGGACAGGGATGATGGGCGAGCGTTGTGTTGTGTCAGTCGGCGGGAGAGAGTGGATGTGTGTGTGCCCGCTGCGTACGCGTGTGTGGGATGGATGGATTTGTTATGGTCGAGGGAGGAGGCAGCAGATGAGTGACCTGGCCGGGTGGTGCCGCGTATAATTGGAGCTCGTGGGATAGTGGATGCGAGTACGCCTCTGCCGGGAAGGAGGTGGTGGCCGAGGTACGAAGCACGACGAGGCAGCCGTAGGACGGCGGCGTGCGGCGGGGGCTTTCCTGGTGTTCCGAAACCCAGGACGGCAACAAAAGGTGGTAGTGGCTGGCCGGCCTGGTTGATGCTATCGTTAGGCAAAGTTCTGACGTTATTGCAAAATCGTAGATGGAAACAGCATCTTTTCCGTTCCGTTCACTCGCGACGCCAAATCAATCGTTTTCGTCATCTTAGGATGGGTGATGTCGTGTCACTGTGACATTTCGGTTATCTCCTAGTAAAACAGTTTCCTGAAGCAACAAAGCGTGAGATTAAAACAAAAGGCTCACGGAAGCTGTCTGTCCATTCCAAGGAGATGCACTATCATTTTTGTGATTGTTCAGAACATCACCTAGCCACAGATGATCCTAGATCTCTCTCTACTAGGAGTACCATTCTTCCATGCCCCCCTTCATCAATTCGTTGCCGTTTATTTTCCCCTTCGACGCACACCTTTTCTTCCAATGGAACATCTCCATGTTCTATGGGGCCATCGGTGGTTGAAGCAGCTTTGCCGATGGGTTCAGATGAATGTGAATCATGCAAGAAACGAATTTTTCTGTAGCGAGCTGGGGGACGAAGGGAACACCCAAGGATGTGGTTCCGGGACAGGCGTACTTCCAGCACATGCGCTGCTCTGTATTCCGTAGCACGAGCCACCAATAGCTGTTGCATGTATAGTAACTGACGAATGTTCAGAGTTCACATGGCTGTAAAGGCCGCATCTGGGATAAAAGCCTGGGCAAGTAATACCATGGGGCAACCTGAGCAAGTAATACCATGGGGCAACCTGCAAGAATAGCAAACAAACAGGTTCCAGAAATGAGTTGCACTACAGTAGGAGTATTAAACAGCAAGCAAAGATGAGTAACTACAACGTGAATCCATGATAAAGCAGGAATCTAAACAACATATCAAGTGATGAAAAACTGGAATGGGGCAAATAGGGTGGCAACATGTAAAACATGACCTGTATGTGACTTGTCCGGTAAAACATTGAGGGCACAAATCAAACAACAAAACTCAGTGCTGGAAACAGCAGATTTGCCAGCAGAAAGCTAGCCGGAAATAAGTATTTACAATGCCATGTCAACAAAAAAATCACAGCATCGCAGATTTGCAAGGTACATACACTTCGGAAAACTTGCTATTCAGATCTCAGCATGCTATGATTGTTGGACCCAGAAGCACCAAACGATCAGTCTCCAAAGAAAGGGAAATAACATCATAAATGCTGTACATGGCGATCCACTACCAGTGGTCCTTACTTATCGGCCATTCTCAGGCGGAATGGTTGTCTTGCTCACTATGCCTTTGCTAAAATAGTCAGCGATGACAGAGAACCCATCCTTCGAACCCCTCAACTGCCTGAAAAATAGATCATGGTCCCTAGCATTTTGTTCCAGCTTCTGCTTTGATTCCATAACAGATCTATATTCAGGTGCACATTCTGGGCATTCTTTCTCGTTGTCTCCAAGGCAGCGAAGGTGGAATGAGTGCATGCACATAAAATGGACAGCGGGAAGATCAAGAGTAAAAGTGCACGCCGTACACTTGCTAAGTTGAAAAACCTTCGCATTTGTCTTGAGATCTTCTATCTCCCTTTTCATCAGCTCTGTCTCCTCCTGTAACAACAGAAAGGTATTGTTTCATCACATATTCATTTGAATCATTAGAGACTAATTCTTGCTACCAGGTTTCAAATATCTGCTCCAAGAACTTGATGTGTTCAAGCAAGATTATGCCAAATGCTCTTTTGCACAAGAAATGCGCATGTGCCATGAGATTACTGATCTTGTCTAACATGATATAGGACCGCCAATTTATAGCCTTATTCAATTCACATATTCAGTCAAATTGTAATGCACAATTACAGAAACTTCACGAATTAGAATGAACTTATATAGTATTCCCATGGGCAAGGTAAGGAAAAGAGAACTGTTAGAAATCAGCGAGTTGAGAGAAATGTAAATACACATCTTTTTCATAGAAAAGGAAAGCCTATATTTTATCGAAATATAATGTTCAGGTGCATGGTGCATCTCATACATAGTCCATCACGTGTAAAGGTGCCTGGTTGTAAATAGGGTCTAGCTGATGAATGATGTGCTAGCTCCAGTTAAAAAGATCAGTATATCAACAATAGTGGGTACAAGACGACAGGGAACAATTTACAAGAACACTTTCAAGGTAACATCTCAATTGCCAATCATCAATTTTCCAAATGCTCCTTTAAATTGAGCTTTGCACTTTAAAAGAGGATACTTTTTTTTTATCTCATCTTTGCAATCAACCAAGCTATACTAATGCCTTTTTAAAAATGCCTAAAAAATAGTACCGGACAATACAGGCAGACAATATTCACCCAGAGTCCCATTGCTACCCCAATGCTGTTCTTGAGGGACCTTACCTTAGAGCAAAAAAAAAAAAGGGACAATACGAAATAAAAGTTGCAGAAGGTTTCAGAAATAAATCACAAACCTGGTACTTGTCGATAGATTTTCTGTCATCTTCAATTAGCTTTGATTCTTGCTCAAGTTTGCGAGCAATGTAATCCTTGACAACTGAGAGCGTCAAATATGGATTTTTTGACAGCGTCTGTAGCACAACAATGGGAGGCACAACATCCTCCTTCTCAATATATGTCAAGACTTCTTTAACTTCTTTAGAGCAATCCTCGCCCAGCTCTCCAAAATATTTCAATAGATCACCCCAGAGAGATGGATCCCCACCTTGAGATGAGTCCCCCAGCTTCTTACAGCAAGCAATTAAGCCTTCATGATCGTGAGCTTGCTTGTAACAACTTATAACTTCTTTATACAATTTTAGTTTCTCATAAAGAAATAGCAGTCCATCCTTAAATGCATTTGTATTACAAAGAATAAGAGCAAGATCAACATCATACAACGGATCTTCCATCTCAGATGTCCAAGCAGATTTGAGCAGTTCAAGCCCTTTCCTTCGTCTAGCAGCAATATTCTTTGTCATTTTAGAATCTTCTTTCCCAAGGTTTGCTTTCACCCTTGACCCCGATTTATGTCCATTTGCATTTTCTTTACCTTTAGTTTCTTTGATATTATGATCCTCAAAGCCATTTTCTTGTGACATAGATGGGAAGCTCAAATCATTCGAGATATAGAGCTCGAGAAGGGTATTATGAATTTCTGTTTGAGCAGGTGAGTCCTTCACTAATGTGATATAGTTTTCTAGAAACTCCATAAGATATTGTGGGCTGTGAACAAATATATTCACGAAATCCATTGGAGAAGGTATCGTAAGCAAGTGCATGCTGTTTGAGCCTCTTCTAGACGCAGGATCTCCAATATCAGTACAGAGCCTTAATAGTATTTCAACTGTTTCAGCAGGTCTATGTTCCACAAGAATTTTCCCATATTCTTTTACAGTCAGACCTGCTTGATTTGCCTCAAGGCCTGATATATATTGCAGTGCCTCATCATATCTACCAAGATCCTCAAGTAAAATCTTTAAATACAACTCATGCCTCCCAGCTTTTTTAGCCACAAACATGGCATGTTCATGGTATCCAGCTGCACGGCATACTCTTATGGCAGTTTCCACGTCGAACTTGATTTCACCTATCCCATCTTCATCTTTGATGAATTGGTTAAGTTTCTCCACATCTTTCAATTTGGTGTAGCAGTTCAACAAAAGGGTGGTGTGGTCTTTGGATGCTAGCCCTCTATCATGTAACTTCTCCAAATAATTTGTCAGGTTGTAGATACGCTTAGCGTCAAGGAACTTCTGTATAACATATGATGGTTCAAGATGACCAATAGTGTTGATATATTGGGACATTGCCTCATCATATTCCTGTTTCCCATACAGATGGTCACCGTACTTCCTCAGCACTTCAGCAGTCGAAGCAGGATCAGCCTGCTGACTTTGTACAAGATTGATAGCAACTGTATATAAATTCTTCTTGAAAAGCATATCAAGCTTACTTTCCATGTCTTTCTCTCCAATGCACAGAATTTTTTTGTCACTCATTATAAGAATAATATAACCCCACTCAGTGACCAAGTGCAAAACATCACCCACAGGCATGCTATGGGCAATCAACCGATTCTTCAGATCATAAACATTAAGAGTATTCTTATGGGTCCTCTGATCTTCAATGATGCAAACTAAATAGCCTCGAAACCAACCTACAAACTTTTTCTCACCATCAAAAGCCCAGCAAGGGCCTCTACCATCAACCTCATAGAAATATACAGCTTCAGGTCGACCAATAATCAGATCCTGCTTGGTTGAAATAAGAAGTAAATAAGTTGTGCACTTCGAGAGGATGAAATCACAATAGCAAGCATATGAGAATAGCAAACTATAAGAGAAGCTAGCATTTCCTAAATTTTCTTGAATAATGTCATGGATAAAATTGAATAGATCGATATCTGTAATCAATTGGGCAGAGATCTGGTGCATTATGAGTTTTAGCAACAGGCTAGTAGCTGAGGAAAAAAAGGCTGTAATATACTGCGAGCCTATTTGGTCAAATGTGTGGCTGCAAGTTAGGGTAAACAAACTAGCTACAAATTCATGCTACCAAACTTTCATCCAACGGCATGCTAGTCTGTTTAAACTTATTTGCAAGTCGACGCAACTGACCACAGAAGTCCTAAATCACATAGAATTACCAACATATTTATGTACTGAGCTACACAATAAGAAAATAGCATATTGACATGTGGAAATCCATTCTTACCATACGGTCACTCATTGCCACGGCATTAGTCTGGCAACCAATCTGATCAAGTGTTTGCCTCCTTGGTGGTTGAATATGTAAGCTGAACAAGGATACAGAGGTAGGAGTTACAGCAAAAAGCTGATGTGCCTGCCCTTCAACTCGGAAACCAAGACCAGTAATAGGTAAACTGGTGCCTCCATCTGAACCAGCCTCAACTTGCAACTTGAAGCGTGTGATACGCTCACGTGCGATGTCGCCTTTGATACAATAAATAAAACCATTGTCCAACCCAATGGCAATCAACAGTATAGGTGGTGCTTCTTCGAGAACCATAAATGATGTAATCTGCAGAAGCCAGCAAAAACATGTTAATTACACTATCCCCGGATATTTTCATAGGTACCAAAATTCTTCCAAACAGAAGATTATATCACATACACTCCATTGCTATCAAAATAAACAACAGAGACTTTACCTTCGCCAGAGGAAACTGGTCGGTGAAGATCCGCAAAATTTGGACACAAAAAGGAACGGTTGTGCTTGATCCCTCATCTTGTACTTTATCAAGGTCAAAAACCTTTAGACAGATACCTGATGACTGCGAAGACGACTGATCATCATCTCCAACCGTGACCAGAACATTTCTTTGCTGATCACACAGAATGAGAGAATGATATGTTGTAAGTATAGTTTACATTTGTGGATGTTATGATAAAAACAGGAGGAAATGAATCTAAAGGTGCACACAAAAGGCACTAAGACCAGTAACTGGAAGGCATGATACACATAGAGCAATAACATAGCAATTAGTAAATGATCCATGGTACTGGCAACCCAATCGACCTGAACTTTATTTCTTCCGAGTACAGAGCACTGGATAGTCAAAACCAAACTAAATACTTGGACATTGATTGTAAACTCAACCAATGCAACAAGATACTTGTCAAATTTTACAAAAGAACATTTCTGTCTTTGGATATAGAGCTCTGCCACTGTGCAAGCCTTATCTGCAAATACAGAATTGGCAGACACTGCGTCCACTGCCCACACTTAATTATAGCAGGTGATTTCAAGCACAAACAGGGGAAACACCTGTTTTCTTTCCCATGCCCCTAATTACACATGATCCAGTAGTAGACAGCACTAACAAGAACCCTAACATGAACTTTATCCAATAATTCCATAATTATGCGAAATGATTAAACATCCTGCAGCTCCAGATGCCCTACCGGAGACTAGTCTGAGCGTGTACCTTGAGCTGCTGGAGGAAGAGGACGGAGGAGGCGTAGGCCTGGAAGCCGTAGGAGAGGCGGAAACCGCGGTCGAGGAGCCCGACGGTGCCGTCGTCGCACCCCACCGCGACGCGGCCCCGGCCGCCCGAGCAGCAGGTGACGCGGCCCGCGATCTCGGACGGCACGGCGGGCCCCGCCCCGCCGCCGCCGCGGCCAGCCGCCTTCTCCTCGAAGAACTCGAACTTGCGCCACTGGTACATGCCGGGCCGACGCGAGGCCGCGGATCGGGCGCCGGCGCGGCGGGTGGGATCGGGCCCGGCGACGCCGGAGGAAGAAGGGGTGGAACTTGGGACTTGGGAGGGAGGAGACACCGGTTCGGTTGGCTTCGATTAGGAGGGGCTCGGGTCGGACCCGAACGCGAGCCGACCACGGGAGTGCTGGACACGAGTCGGGACCACCATTTTCTTTGAAAATCGGTTTATTTTCTTTTTTTTCCCGAATGATTGTATGTATCAAAATGGATACAAAGCACTACTCCCTGTGTTTTTAAATCGGTATTGCTATATTTTGCCCGGGTATTATGGAGGCCACCCAAAGCCCGAATTTTTTTGCTAGCCCTCCATTCCTCCTCTGCTCCTCTTGACCAGCTCCGGCAAGGTTTCCGGCGGGTTAGTGCTCGGGATTGGGGTTAGGGTTCGGGGTTGGGGGCTCACCGGAGTCCGCCGGACTTAGAAGGGGAGGCCGGGGGAGGTAGGCCGGCCTGGCGGAGACGGCGGAGGCGGCGGGGACGCCGCCGGAGCGGGCGGCGGGGGATGGCGGTTGGGCCAGGGTCGGGGCGGGGGCGAGGAAGGTGACGGCGGGGTGGGAGGCGGCGGAGGGTGGCTGCCTCGGCGGGCTAGGGTCTCGCCGGAGCTCCGGGCGCGCGGAGCTCGGCGAAGCCCTAGCCCGCTGAGGCAGGGGCGGCAGCGCGTGGGGCGGCGGGTGGAGGACGGAGCGTCGGGAGGAGGAAGACGAGCAGCTGCCGTTGGATCTCCGCATCGTGCGGCTGAAAATTCGGGCATGAGATGGGGCTGGATTGCCCGGGCAGCGTATAGACGCTCCCTTTTAAATTTAATAAGTCTATCCCGCGCAAGGACGCGCTCCGGAGCGAGAACACGTCCGCGTGCGGCCCGGCCCACGCACGAACGGGTGGCGGAACGCGGCGGCGAGCTCGCCGCCGCGTCGCCAGAGGTGGAGGTGGGCGGGGGTTAGGGTTTCCGGGTTGTTAAGGGATGGGGGAGCTATGTTCGTCGCCGAACATATAGAGAAGGGGGTTCGGGGGGCGGCGGCCGCGAGCCCGGGCCGGGCGGCGGTGCGGCAAGGCGGCGGCGACGGAGCCGCGGGTGGCAGGAGGGCGGTGGGCGGGGTAGGCGGTGGGGGCGTCTCGTCGGAGAATTTAGGGTGGCGGCGGCGGTGGGTGATAGCGGCGCGGCGCGGCCGGCCGCGCCGGAGGTGGTGGCGGGCGGAGGAGGGGCTAGCGCCGGGGGCGATGACGGTGCCGGGGACGGCACCGGAGTCGCACGGGCGGCGGTCGTCGACGAGGAAAAAGCCGATGCCACGTGGCGGCAGATGCGGTGGGACAACGCGCCTCTTTTAAATTGATATCGGCCATTAACTTTTTTAGTTAAGTTTGACCATTCATTTTATTCAAAATATTAACTCAAATATGTAAAATTATAAGTTATATTTTAATTTATCTATAACAAAGTATATGATATTTTTTTAAAAATTGGATAAGACAAATGGCCAAACATAACTTAAAAAGTCGACGACATTAATTTAAAAACATATGGAGTATTTGATTTTACGTACAAAACCACTGTCAATTAGATAACCGTTCTCACTCCCATATTGTCACACATTTGGAGAAATATATCACAAAATTACGATGCTGAAACATGAGAACAAATCTCTCCTGATGCCGGTGATAGACCCTAATTGGATTGATGCTTATGCTAATTGAGTATATCTCTATTTTTGCACATAGCATATTCGACACATTCACGCTTGGAAAAATAAATGTAGTTCTTTAAAGCATAGAAGAGTTAACCTCCAAACAAAGCCTGGGAATGGGCACTCGCATCAACTCTATTTTCAGAAAAAAAAAAAGGTAACTACTGAAGGATATAAAATCCCTATTGAAATGTAAATTCTTTGAAGGCTATAAACACTAAATCCAATAAATCTCGTTAGTGCCGGTGTGAGGAAGGACAGAGATCGAAATGCTGGTTATGAAATTACAACTATACGCTGATCCTTATAGTTGCAAGATAGAAATGAGAAATCTATTTTTTGAACAATGGGGAAAGGAATTTTTTTCATAGAATACAAAGGGTGCATGTGTTTATATTAAGGCAGAAAGAGAGTGTTACAAAAAAAAAGGCAGAAAGAGAGTTGCGAAGGGTATGTACCCTAATGGTTACACTTTCAGTGGTAGACGACGTTCTCATCAACAACGAGGCATCAGTGAAGACTTCGTCAATTTCAAAGATTTGCTGACTCGGTCATCATAGATGCTTATAGAAATAAAATTTGCGTACGTGTGTTTATAGGGGTGAGCGTGAGTGTCTGAGTAATTAAGATAGAAAGAGAGTTTGTCTTAAAAAGACCGTTTACAACGCTGATTCGCAAAGCATCAGCAAGGCAGCGAAACTATTCGCCATTACATCATTAGCCTACTCTCGCGACATCATTACCTATGCTGTTTGCGCCAGCGGCAATCCACAAATCCGCTACGCGTTCCACGATTTGACGGACCGTCGCACTGTGCTGGTTGAACACTGTTGTTTCGTTCGCGGCACAGCTCTCATGCCACTAGCATGGACAGAGTGTTGGATCCCTTCCTCGGCGACTTGGGCAGCCCTTGCCTGATGTTGATCCATATGCTGACCAGGTTTCGTTCGTCCATGCTTTTTTTTCGAAACGACTGTCGCGGCCAACCAACCTGACGCACGGGCAGTTTCCAAGAAGGTGGTCGATGTACTCCGGCGCTTGATCGCACAAGGCGCAAGCATCGCTGTCCTGGAGCCCGTGCCTCTTCCTCCTCTCCGCTGTCTATGTGCGCTGATTCATGGCAATGTACATGAAGAATTTTACCTTCGGGGGATCAGGCTAGCCGCTTGAAACTTGGTTAAGCCACAGAAAAACATGGCGTAGGCGGATTTGTGAACTGACCGGACGTAGTCCAGCGCCATTGCACGACATCTTGCAGCTGGACTTCCGGGAAAGGAAAAATTCGTCGCTAACTACTGGACATTAGATAAGCTTTTTCAGAGGTATACTTATGTCCACGTGGACTGCAAATGCTCAGGAGTACACCTGAGCGGCCAGTTCTGAATGGAATGCTCTTGACGTTTGCTTCTTTTTACACGAAGTCTCAATGGTTTTTTGAAGCCAGCGCAGGGCGGCAAAAGGGAGTGGGCAAGTGTTGCCGGAGAGAGAAAGAGGAAGAAACTGAATTGAAGTTTGGGTTTGGGTTCCTCCAGTTGGAGATGCAGGTTTTTTTAGGTTGTTTGTTGAACACTTTTTACACCCAATATGAGTTTTTGGGTAGGCATCCGGGTTGGAGTTAGTCTTAGATCTCTTCAGATGCATATTGGATTCTGGGGTATGCACGCGGTGACTCGTCAGGTGACTCGCTCGTAAAGCGTTATAACGACGACGACCGGCGACATTCCATCAAAGTCACCTGCTTCTTCCATGGCAACGAAATTGTCGTGCGGCCGTGTCCAACTCTTAGGCAATATAACACTGTTGCTTCTTCCATGCAAGAGTGTGTCACATACGTTTGGTTAGAAGAGAAAAATGTACTTGGCTTCAAGGATGGAACAGTACATTTTCCTTTTGTGTTTTAATCAAGGAGTATTTTACTACTTTGTCTTTTGAATTGATCTTAGATCAAGTCTCAATCAAAAGTGTTAAATAGGAGTAGTTACTACTGCAGTTATTTGGCTTTTTTAAGAAAAAAACTTATTTGACCGTTTCAATTTCTAAACTAATTAAGGCCCCAGCTCGTCCGTTCAAATATATTATTACATTGGAATAACGAACACAAGTCCTATCTCCATAACACATACAAGAGAATGGGTATGGCCTTGAGATGACGAGTTGTCATAGGTGATCTTATTGTTAATGTTCTGGTCACCTATCACTGAAAAATAATTAGCTATTGAAAAATAAATATGAGTACCGTGCTGAGTTGAAGACTCGAACACAGTGCATAAGTATTGAACTATGTTCGATTCACCATTGAGGCCCATTAGCTACTCCTTCGAGGCTTAAAAAACTTTTCTGTACGATGTTCTGGCCAAAGTTTTAAATCTTTGACTCGTAAACAGAAAATTTTGTAAATTTGTAGTTTGGTAACCCACACATAAATCATATATGCATAGGTTTGCCTCGAAGAATACTTTAATTGTATCATATATATGGTTTGTTTCATAAATTTATTTTAACAGATGTTGTGTGTTCATGGGTATGAATACTCGTGCGTACATGTGAGTATATATACATAGAAAAAACACAATTAAAGTTGTATTTTAAAACCATAGTGTCTTTCAACAAGATAATTATTAGAAAAATTTAGTAATAAATAAGGATGTAGCCAACACCCCAGTTCCACCTATCAACAACTAACTTAAACAAGTGCTAAAGCCAAAACAACATGCATGTTGGGGTAATATAAATTATTTGTAGAGTTCCAAATATAAACAAACAAAATATGGATAATGCCAAGTGAGCCTTTTTTTGGTGGACTATAGTATAAATGCAGACACTCAATATTCACGCACAGGTACTCATCCATATGAGCACATACACGCAAAATCTACCTCTATGAGCGCTAACATGGGAACGGGTCGGCTGATCGACCGGATGTCCGCTATCGACCGGGACATGACATACCACTGAAAAAATAATTAGTAGTAAATTCAACACCCATGTAGATTTTGGGACTTGAATCCAGCTGAGTTGGTTCTGCCATTACAATTTTCAACTCCAGGTGAGCTAACTTTAGGAAGAAGAAACTAAGCAAAATTGTCCGGGGTAATCCTAATGATCCTGTGTTACAGTCGATTAAAACGGATCAAAGAAAAGGCGCGAACGAACAAAATGTACAATGCTGGTAAAAAAAAAGGAATACTATAATTAAGGCCAACCCATATTAGTTCGATCACATGTAAACATTCAAGACTTACAGTGAGCAGGGGCGTCTCGCTAAACACGACGGGCGTTTAGTTGCGTCTAGAGTGTTTAGCCTGTTCGTTTGGATGTTTTGCAGCAGGCAGCAGCAGCAGCTACAGTGTTCGCAGTTATTTTTTGAGGATTTTTACAGTCCCCTATACTACCTAGTATTCAATAGACAATACTAGCTAGTATTTTTTAGGGTAGTTTCGGAATTGAATTATTTATTTACTATGCCATGGAGGCAATCACGCCTTTAATCCTCTGTTCACGTGTCTCACATTTAACCATGAGAAGAATAAAAACAACAATGTGATTAATCACTGAAGTTCGTGTTCTTGAGACATGCCTTCCTAATTCCAGTAGCACCTCTATGTAATTATCAAGTGGGACATATAAGCGTTGTGAAACATGATAATCAAGTTCGTATATATCTATGTGTCTTCCTTCGATGGATTTGCTTAGTGATCCAAATAGGCACAGGTGTTAACAGCGGCTTCCCGGCAAAGAGCGCTTTGAGATTCCTAATTAGGTCGTGGAGGTCGACCCTGTGTAGTCCTCGATACACCGCCTCGTACGCCGTCAGCACGAAGGTGCCCATGGCCATGAACGCTGCAGCATGTGCGGCTCATTCTCCCAACACGCTCAGCCCCAACGAAACGGAGCAGGGACACGACGATTTGCGGCGGCGACGGGGAAAGGATTTGCGGCGGCGGCGACAGTCTACGAAGAACCTTAAGCCATCAAAATCTGATTAATTACTAAATCAGTCTGCCATTATTTTATTTTCCAACTTTAGCCTCGTCGTAACAAAATAATTCCTAATTTGCCATTAATACTAGCTAGTATTGGTGGGGGAGAGCCAATCGATTTGAACCATCTGATCATAATACTAGCTAGTATTCTTAAATAATACCAGCTAGTATAGGGGACCGTAAAAGTCCTCTTTTTTTTCAGCAACAGCTACAGTATTTTAGCAGCAGCTACAGTGTTCTCAGTTATTTTTCTGCTCCTCTGGTTTCTTGTTTGAGGCTCATCCTGTGAGAGCTTTAGGACCATGCCGTCTCGCAGCTTCGATTTGATTAGCAACTCATCACTGCGAAGTCTCGTTTGAGATGGCATTCTCAGGTGACGTTTCGTTTTCAACCGCTCTGATCATGTCCACGGCGTAGGTCGCTCAGGTCGAAAATCACAGGTTGATCGTAGTAGGTGGCTTTGACCGGATCCGTCACCTTTTTGTGAGCTTCCCGTGCCTATAAAAAGAGCACGGGTTTTCTGGTGATCGATCAACAAGTTGTAGCCGCGCGTTCATGTGCATGTTCCTGCCGATCTAGCTGCCGCCTACGTTTTTTTTTTTGAGGTTGAAGAAATTCCTTCTTAATTTGAGTGTTCCTCGGAACAAAAAGAGCTACTAGTAGCTACTTTGCAATGGCGACTGATCCTCCTCCATCATCTGCAAGTGCAAAGACAGGATTCCTCAAGACATGTTTCAATGGCGTCAATGCTCTCTCAGGTTTCTTGATCGTCATCATCTGCCCTTTGCTTAGCATTACCAACCATTAATTGTTCATACACAAAAAAACTCATAATGAATATTCAGCGAAATGAGTCATACATTCAGTAGTACTACTAGCGTAAAATTGTTGAGCACGTACGTACATGAATACTTTTTTAGCTGTGTCACCTCACTTGGTGTTCTTTGCATGCATGTTTGGTGGATGCAGGCATTGGGCTTCTGTCCATCCCCTACGCGCTGTCGCAGGGCGGGTGGCTGAGCCTGGCCATCTTCGTCACCATCGCCGTCATCTGCTACTACACGGGCCTCCTCCTGCAGCGCTGCATCGACGCCAGCCCGCTCGTGAGCACCTACCCGGACATCGGCGCGCTGGCGTTCGGCCAGCGCGGCCGCCTCGCCGTCGCGTTGTTCATGTACCTGGAGCTCTTCCTCGTCGCCGTCGACTTCCTCATCCTCGAGGGCGACAACCTGGAGAAGCTGTTCCCGGCGGCGAGCGGCGTCCAGGTCGGCGCTCTCCACGTCGGCGGCAGGCAGGCGTTCGCGCTGGCCGCCGCGCTCGTCGTGCTGCCCACGACGTGGTTCAGCAGCCTGAGCGTGCTGGCCTACGTGGCCGCCGCCGGCGCGCTCGCGTCCGTCGTCCTCGTCGCCGCCGTCCTCTGGGTCGCCGTGTTCGACGGCGTCGGGTTCCATGAGAGGGGACGGCTCGTGCACTGGGCCGGCATGCCCAGCGCCATGAGCTTGTACTCGTTTTGCTTCAGTGGACACGCCGTCTTCCCAATGATATACACCGGCATGAAAGACAGGAAAAAGTTCCCCATGGTAATCCTATTGGACTTTTCAATGCAACCGTACTTTGACAACTATACCCCTCCGTAGTACGTGACAGCTGATCCGCTTGTTGCATCATATATGCAGATGTTGTTCATCTGCTTCACGCTGAGCACGCTCAGCTACGCCTTGATGGGCATCATCGGCTACCTCATGTACGGCGACGCGCTGGAGTCCCAGGTCACCCTCAACCTGCCGTCGGGGAAGGTGAGCTCCAAGGTCGCCATCTACACGACGCTGGTGAACCCGCTGACCAAGTACGCGCTGGTGGTGGCGCCAATCGCCGAGGCCGTCGAGGACGAGCTCGGCCTCCGTGTCGCCGCCGCCAAGGGCCGACCGCTGCTCCTCCGCGTCGCCGTCAGGACGGCGCTCGTCGCGGCCACCGCCACCGTCGCGCTTGCCGTGCCTTTCTTCGGCGACGTCGTCTCCCTCACCGGCGCGCTCCTCAGCTGCTCTGCGACCATGCTGCTGCCGTGCCTGTGCTACCTCAGGGTCCGCGCCAAGATGATCGTCAGGCCGTCCGAGAAGATGTATCGGCTGGAGACGGCGGTCTGCACGGCCATTATTGTTGTTGGCGCAACAATCGTTGGATTGGGAACTTACAGCTCTGTGAAGCAAATTGTTCGGAAGCTGTAATAATTTCCGAACAGAAAGTTGGCATGCAGGCGTGCACGTGGCATGCCCAGATTTGAGATAATGCATACTTATCTTAAGAGTAGCTAGTATGGCAGCCCGCGCATTTGCGCGGCTAAATTTATTTTAAATATATTTTGAATTTTTGAATAGACTTTTATTTTTTAAATATTATTGATTTATTGAAGAATTTCCATTGTGTTTTTGAAATTTTATTTAAAAAAGTGTATTCAGTATTTCTAAGTTAATGGGATTGTGAGATGTCAAAAAATAATGTTTAATATCCTTCTGTTATATAGTACTTGTCCTTGTCCTTTGGTTGGCTCTGTACACTTTTGTTTCTCTCCATCATTTTTGGTACAATTTCTTATTTTGAGTGTATATGGATTATCATTAGGATGTCAATACAACAATTGATAAACGACATATGTCATACCAATCAATCGGTTTCTAGGTACATGTTACAACTAAATCCATATTCAACCTTGTTGAGCCAGTTGTCTGTAGAGAAACAGACCTTTGGTTAATGTATAAAATAACTGAACTTTTAATTTAGACGACCTTGAGCCATTGTTGATGTAACAATCTAAACTAAATGCTTTCCAGTTACATCCTCACTGAAATTACACAATGATAAATATAAACTTGGCCTTATCAGTTCATAAAACCCATGTTTGGATATTTATCCTTTTTCTCAGGGTAATTTTGTGGTCTTAAACGTGAACGAAAGATTAATTTTAAGCTTCAAATACTAACGTACGTAAGCCGCCTCTCCACTTAATTTTTAGTTTTAGCCTTTTCACCCAGAAATTTGTTTTACCACATTTAAGAGTTACAACGGAGTGGCAAGAAGCATACTTGCACCAACCCATAAATTTAATTATTATGTTTCTCATACTCTACAGTAGCAGTTTAATTTGTGCTAGTGAGATATCAATCTTCTTCTTGCAACAAAAAAAAAATCAATCGTTGTTAAGACAATCCTATCTGAAAAACATAAGAGATAATATAGTGTAAAAACAGGTGATTACAAAGCAGATAAGGAGAAATTAAATAGTTACTTGGGCCATTTCGTTATTTGCTTTCACGTTTGTATTGATGTACACGCTTTTCTATTCATTGCTCTCTGGACAGTACGTTGCTGGTTATTGAAGTTGCTGATTGATCCCCCGTAAGTATCTATTAAACTCTCTTCCAGATCGAAGATGGATAAGTACTATATTTTATATCTTTTAGTATCATATATCAAGCTCATAAGTCTGCTTTCTTATTAAGTATTAATATTGACCAAAGTCCTGTAGTTAAACAACCCAAGCACGTTTTTTTTGCTGTCAGCTCCCTGAGCTTTTGTTTCCGTATTTTGGCAGTATCTCAAAACATGTTCATGATGTTGAATAATAACTAATGATCATCTGCGGAGCAGATTTTTGTTAGAATAGTACAGCACAACTTATGCCTTCTCAACTATTTTAATGTAAAGCGTAAGGTCAGCTATACTACTTACCCGCTAAGACTGACTCCAACCCACACCCTATATGCACAAAATGGGTTGTTAACTGAAGAAATAAGACTCGAACCTGTCTCCAACCGGTGACCCTAACAAC
The DNA here is from genome assembly GCA_007726485.1 of Eragrostis curvula. Classification (NCBI taxonomy): domain Eukaryota; kingdom Viridiplantae; phylum Streptophyta; class Magnoliopsida; order Poales; family Poaceae; genus Eragrostis; species Eragrostis curvula. The sequence continues at coordinate 5,383,324 of RWGY01000031.1, read as the reverse complement.
ACACCCATTGTTGGCAACGACGAGGTCGCCACCCACAATTGAATCACGACGCCTTCGCGACGCAACTACTGTAGCTCTCTCTTCGTCGACCTCCGCCTCCTCCGAGAGCGGCAAGCAGCATGGCGCGGCACGGCGCGGCGCGGCGCCGGCGAGCAGGGCGCAGCTGGGTTGGGTTGCCGCCGTGGCTTCTGCGTGTTGCGGACCGATCGATGCAGCTGCGGAGCTTCCGGAGGGAGCATCGGACCAGCAGGCCGCCGGAGCGAGAGGAGGATGGGCCGGACCGCCGGCGGGTGGAGGTGCTGGCGAGCGCTGAGGAGGACCAAGCGGTGGAGAGATGGGAGCACGACATGGCTGCTGGTCCGCGGCGACGGCGTCCAGGGCTGGTCCGCGAATTGAGTTGGGGACGCCGCAAATCGAGGAGGATGCCGAGAGGGCCGCCGCGAATCGAGGTGGGGAGGCGCGCGGGCGAGGTGGTGACGGCGGCGCGCGGGCGCGACATAGCCGCGCCGGAGTCCACGACGGCGACTCCTCCCGGTGCCTGCGTCCATCTCGATTCGACGCCCGCAGCTCGATTGGCCCGCGCGTCCAGCTCGATTGGCTGCGGGAGGGAGGCCGCCACGAGCTGCGGCGAGGCCGCGGCAGGGGGCGCGGCGGCGGCCGAGCTCGCAGGCGAGGGCGCAGCGTTGCTTGGGGAGAGGCTGTGGGCGGCGCGAGGCGGCGGCGGCGGCAGCTCCGCCTCCCAGCTTTGGCCGCGCGCATCTACGGCAGCGTTGCCCACCGTGGCACACGACGTCGCGGAACCGATTCTCGGACTCCCGTTGGAGATTGAAGAAAATGGATGGTGTTCTTCTAGCCCGGCTACCATCCATTCAGTTGTTTTAGGTCCTGATTTCGGTCGGCAGCGTTGGAGTCAGTCTAAAAGAAAAAAAAGGTCAGCTATACTATATTGATGATTTGGTTCATGATGCACATACGTGTACATAAATCTCCTGAGAAAATTTTCTCTGTTACAGCTGAGATGGCATGTAATGTTACAGTAATACATATGCACGAAGATATGGGCATAGAACATACCAGAATTGCGTCTTGCTGGATGACCAGGGCTAGATGGAATCAATCTGCGAGTTTTTGAGCTGCAAAGCCTTGGTCAATCTAGCTAGTTTGTTGCTCCGGCGAGTTGGCGAGAAAACCATCGCCGAGCATGATAGTGCAGGCGTGAATGAGTGTGATAGTATATTATTCTACCTTGGCGACAGAATCTAACAGAAGCTTTTCTGCCCTAGCAAGAAAACATACTACTATCGAGCAATAAACTTTGGCGTGTGCCATTGATGAGAGACCCATCTCTCCACGTATTCAAGTTTCCAATGTCCTTTTAGGTTGTGTAGTTTACATATCCTATAATATCTTTTATCCCACGTTGGTAATGTTAAGATTTTGCCGCACATGTTTTTTTCTATGCTTAACGTGAGAAATAGGTGGAGGGCGTGGGTAATTTTCTTGTGGGTAATTATTTAAACATGTGAAGGGTATTTTAGACTAAAATTTTTATAATGCCATTGGTGGGTAATTTTCTCTTCTTATTTTCTCGGATTAACGTAGGAATTTCTAGCATTTTAGAGCGAACGTGGTGCTCCTTTTTCTCATCAATTATATATATAATAGATTTTTTAACACGAAAAATATACTCCCGCCGGTCGGAAACGTTGCTGCGTAAACTTAAAATAGACACCTAGGAAACCGCCACTGCAAAAAAAAAAAATACGAGCTTTTTCCAAAACAAAGATATAAATGTCGACTTGGTAATGCATCTACCTATTACTTTTTTTTTTTGGCAAAACAAAGATATAAATGCTCATATCTATATATCTTATATAGATGCAACCCACTAAGAATCATTGATTGCTATAAAGCTAGACTCTCATTGTGCCACATCATCTTAAAATTCACAGCAGTTAGATGAGCAGTTAGATGGTGAGCTCATGAGTTCATCTGACCATCAGATCTATAGATTTCTAAAACTGGAAGCATGCATGGCCAAGAAACTGAACCGGACCTCACGAATGGCCACCAACCATCAACGTCTTCCATCAGCACCCTCCGTTTTCAACATGCAATTGTCTCACCCAATCATGTAACTGATGTAGCACTATATTGCCCACTCCCTCAACCTGAAACTGCTGCACCACTAAATCCATTTAACAACTTGCTACCCCGTAGACTTCTATTTCTTCATCGGCAGCGTTTTTCCATTAGTAATTATGGTCTTTTACCTTCGCTTTTTATTCTCTCTTTCAACCGTATCCATGCCTGCCACTGCTACCACTGAAGAACCGAAGAACTTGGCAGATTCTAATCTCTCTCTCTCTCTCTCTCTCTCTCTCTCTCTCTCTCTCTCTCTCTCTCTCTCTCTCTCTGCAGTTGAATCAAATGCTCAGTAATTTCTTTTCCAACCTGTATAGTATATTGGAATGGGTTGTTTGATGTAGTTTTGTACATGTCGATCTGAAGGCAAATGCTCCTTGCAATATGCTTTTGTTTAAATAATCTACCCAGAGTTCTTGCTTTATTTCTCAGTTTTGTACATGTCGATCTGAAGGCAAGTGCTCCTTGCAATATGCTTTTGTTTCAATTATCTACCCAGAGTTAATTCTTGCTTTATTTCTCAGTTTTTTCATGGTTATCGAAGTGCGAAGAGGGTTAGGAGAAATTTTTTGAAATAATATTGTATTCCTTTTTTGTCCCTCGAAATTCTCACACTTCAAGAACACTGATATACCTTCATGATGTTTTGTTTTGCAGGAGCCATGTTCGGTCCTTCCATTCTATTTATATCATCTAATTAATCTACAGGGCACAGACTTTCGTCTGTCATGTTATCTCGAAGTGAAAAGTAATAAGTCATGTTTGCCTGCAGTGAGTTGTTTTTCTTTTCTTTCTATAGAATGTGACGTGGAAACATATATTTAACTCATGGCTACAATTTCAGCTGGCCCGCGTTGACATATGATCATTTGTAGGAAAGCATTTATCTAACATTTTTCTTCTGTTACTTCTGTAGGAGAAAAGCACTTATGTGGACATGTTTTTTAACTCACGGCTAGCAATTCAGCAGGGTTATCTAATATTTTTCTTTTCTTACTGTAAGAGGAAATTAAAGCACTTATGTGGAAGTGGTATATACTGTTCTTGAATCTTTTATGAGTTCATAGAAATGAGAATTCAACATACTGGACTTGGTTAAAGGAACAAAATTGTCACAGGGACCGTAAAAACTACACCGGAGATTGGCATCAAAGAATCAGGAAGTACTGTATAAATATTAGTAAATATCATAATAAGTACTCCCTCCGTCCACAAATGTTAGCATTTGTTGACTTTCAGACAACACGTTTGACCATTCGTCTTATTCAAAAAAATTAGTGAATATATTGTTTATTTTGTTATAAATTGTTTTATAACTAGATATATCTTAAGTATGACTTATTTGTTTTAACATTTTTCATAAATTCTTTAAATAAGACAAATGATCAAACGTGCATATAAAAATCAACAAATGCTAACATTTGTGGACAGAGGGAGTAACACCTATTGAATACAAAGATCTATTAATGTAATCGGAATATATCTAAACTGTCTACGTACCTTTAATCCATTAACCATACAGTATGATTGTTGGAGAAGCGAAATGTTGTTCCAGTCTAACCTATTGATATACAATTTATGTATTTCCACATCATTCCTTCTACTAAAAATTTAATTTTTCCATCATCCACACCATGTAGTTAGAATGTATCCTTTTTATTTCCGCAGCAATGCGCGGGGAATCACCTAGTATTACTCTATAAACGCACACACGCACAACCTGTCTTATACAAATGCATCCAAAAGACCGGTCGATCTTGAGATTGATGAAGTCAATGAGGCCACCTCTATGTCGACAAAGAACGTTGCCTTCCACGTCTGAGCTCTTAGTTTGTTCGTGTGCATCTACCTTTCACAACAACACAAACGCACTATTGCGGCGGACCATAACCTACTATAGCGGCGGTTCCGCTGGTCCGCCGCTACGCTTCCGTCGCTACAAATCATCTTTGTAGCGGCGGTCCAAAAGACCCGCCGCTAAAAATGCCATCTGCAGCTGCGGACCATGTCACTGTCTGCCGCTAAAAATGACATCTTTAGCTGCGAACGATGCCACTATTTTTAGAGGCGGACAGTGGCATGGTCCGCCGCTACTAATGATTTTTGAAAACAAAAAAAAGACCGCAGTAGCCGGGCTCCGTGTGGACGACGGCGGCGACGGCGAGCCGCTGCTCCGTCCTGGATGCGCCCCGCCGCCGCTCCGTCCCGGCGGAGCCCTAAACGACCACGCCGCCGCCACGCCGTGGCGCCGGCACCGCTGCTAAACATGTCCCAATGGAGCGCCGCCGCTGCCGAGGGAGCGCCGGGGCCGGGCCATCCTTGCCGCCGCCACGCCACTGCTCGCGCCGCCCTTGCTAGCCGAGGGAGCGCCGCCACAACCGAGGGTCTTTGCCGGGGCCGGGCCATCCTTGCCGCCGCCACGCCGCTGCTCGCGCCGCCCTTGCTAGCCGATGGAGCGCCGCCACAACCGAGGGTCCTTGCCGGGGCCAGGCCATCCTTGCCGCCGCCACGCCGCTGCTCGCGCCGCCCTTGCTAGCCGAGGGAGTGCCGCTGCTCGCGCCGCCGCCACGTCCTGCTGCGTCGCTGCCGAGGTCACGGCCATCACGCCGCACCGCGCCAGGCCGGAGCCGCCGCCTCCACGCCGCTCGCCTGCCTAGGAGCCTCCTCCACCGCTGCCCCGAGCCAAGGTACGCGAGAGAGAGATACTTGAGAGAGATAAGGGAGAGAGAGAGATACATGAGAGAGAGGTGGGAATCAGAGGGATCCGGGGGTCACTTTTCAACGAATGGGAGGCCACGATTTGAGAGGTATGGATCGCTGACGTGGCCATTTGTATTTTCTTGTTCTCTTTGTATGCTTATTTTGAGGTGTTAAACAATCTCGAATACAAAAGTTGTCAACTACAAAGTTTTAGATTTCGTTGAGGTCTACAAATTTCATTTTAGTAATTTCTCCATCCGAGGTCGTTTATGAAATTTGAATTTGAAATTTGAGAAATTCAAACTTCAAATGTACTTTTCGTTAGCAAAATTAATTTAAATAAAAAAGTGTTGAACTAAAAAGTTGTATAACATTTGAGGATATACAACTTTTATTTTGGTCATTTGTTCATCGCAAATAGTGGTAGCAACATTGCTAAAGAATCTTATATATTTGTCTTATAGTTTCATGAAACTATATGATAGATGTAGATTTTGTGAACATCTTTACTACTACCTCCGTTCGCATAATGATGTCGCTTCCGACCGTCGGATGAACTAAAAAAGAACTAGCCCGCCGTGTCGGAACGACATCATTTAAAATACGGAGGGAGTATCACTTTGTTCAAATCAAGAAATGATCCAAATAAGAGTTGTATAGCTTGATAAGTTATACAACTTTGTAGTTCAATACTTTTTAATTTGAATTCGTTTAGGGCTTCAAAATAGTATGCACATATTTATCATAGTGATATAAATTTGAATTCGTTTAGGGTTTCAAAAATTTTGACCAGTAAATATGCAAATATACATCCTTAGTTGAAAGAGCATGATTTTAAAAAGAAAATAGAAAAAAGAATCATAAAATTTGGAGTTCGTATGAGGGAGAAATACCAATTACAAAATATAATTTGTGGTATAATAAAATAAATTAAGGTGACGGACCTAAATGGGCCACCTTGTTAGGGTTCGCCACCGGGATGGGCTCCTTCTGGGCCACCAAGATGGGCTGAGCCATCCCGAGTGACGGCGGGGGTGGAAACCAAGTCCACCCACAATCACTGACGTGTGGTCCCGCATGCGGTTGGGGTTCACATGTCAATGACAGCGGCTAGCTACGCATGGGCGGAGAGCGCGCTCGCATTTAAAGCGGCGGGTGAAACCCTAGTCCGCCGCTACTATTTATAGCGGCGGACGACAATTCATCCGCCGCTACAGATCCGGCGCCGCTATAGATCGGCGCCGCTAAAAACGAAGATGGCGCGTGACCGCCGCTCTCGCGACCACCACCGCCGCGAGCGCGCCATCCGCCGTCGCCGTCCCCGTCCCTGTCCCCGTCCGCCCTCGCCTTGGTCGCCATGGTCCGACCGCGCAGAGTCCGTCGACTCCTCGTGGTCGCCATGGCCGGCGCCTCGGCCATGGGGTCCAGCGTCCCCATGGAGGCCATGGCCTCCGGAGCCGGAGGCGCAGTCGGAGGCGCCCGGGTCCCCATGGGCCCCATGGCCACCGGAGCCGGAGCCGGAGACGCCCGGGTCCCCATGGGCCCCATGGCCACCGGAGGTGCAGCAGGAGGCGCCCGGGTCCCCATGGGCCCCAAGGCCACCGGAGGTGGAGCCGGAGCCGACCGCGGAGGTGGAGGTCGAGGTGGAGGCGAAGCCAGAGCCGGAGGAGGAGGCGGACGCGGAGCCGGAGCCACCGGTGGAGGTCGAGGTGGAGGCGGCGCCGGAGCCGGAGGAGGAGGCGGCCTGGTGGGGTCTTTTGCCGCCGGAGGTCCAGCCGGTCCCGTGGGCTCCTTGACCGCCAGAGGTGCCGGCGGCGCCTTCCCCATGGCGTCCTTGGACGCCGGAGCCGGAGGCGGTGGCGCCGGCGTAGTGCAAGAGATGGAGGCTGTGGCGCCGGCATAATGGAAGAGCCGGAGGCGGTGGCGCCGACGTAGTGGAGGCGTCCCCGGCTGTCAAGACGACGGCCGGGGATCTTTTGGTTTTACTTTTGTTATTGTAAATATAGTTATTAGGCCGTCTTAATCGTGGTTATTCGCGATAAGTAATTTTATATGTCGTCCGTTTTATCGCGATAATTATGTATATAAGTATTTTCAATGAATGTTTAGCGTTTTTAAATTATTGTTCAACTTAAAAACGGAGAGGGTCAAGGGAAGAAAAGCGGCGGCGAGAAAGTCACACCGCCGTTAAAAATGTTTTTGTAGGGGCGGCTTCAAAGAAGACCGCTGCTACTTCGGTATTGTAGCGGCGGTCTTCTTTGAAGCCGCCTCTAATAAAACTCAATAGCGGCGGTTCATGTTTCAGGCTGTCGCTATTAATTATTTGTAGCGGCGACCGTTTCGAACAGTGCCACATGCTCCACTATAACGGCGGACCGCATGCCAAACCGCCGCTAAGTGTTTTACTGGTCCGCCGCTACAGTGGATTTGTGTTGTTGTGTTTTACATACCATTAGGATATACTAGAATTAGTGGTATACTGAACTCTGTTTGCTGAGTTTTCGAGCTATATGTTGAGTGCTTTTACTTGTAATCTCTTTGTTGTAGTGAGTGCTTGTAACTTGAGCATGTACTAACTACATATTAATATAATTCTTCTTTTATCTAACAAAAGAATCAGTGGCGTGCTCCGGGTCGTATTTTTTTCTTTTCTTTTCTGTTTTTTTTTAGGAACACTTTTCGTTTCTGTTGAGGCTGTTCGATGCACGGTGAGTTCTTTGTTTAGTAGTGGGCCTGTTGGGCTGAATTTCTAATGTAGCTGGCACTGACTAAACAGGCCTGGAGGGAGATGAGGGGGGCCCAGACGCAGTAGCAACCGGGCCAACAAAGCAAATAGGCCCGGAGAACGTGAGGGCCTGAAAATCAGGCCCGCGAAAGGCCTAAAGCAATCCTGGAGGGAGATGAGAGGGGCCCAGACGCAAAGCGGTGGTGGCAACGAGAGGCCCACTTAGACCTAAGGCAGGACACACGTCGAATAACAATACATGACACGATGTAACTATTACTAGTATTTCAGATCAATAAAACTAGCCAAATGGCATTAAAAAATACATGACACGATGCCTAAATTACGAAGAGCCCTTTTTCACCGTTGAAGATTCACACTATATCCAGATATCGTGCACGCATAGAGACATGTGTTCACCATATTTTGAGATATCCAGCTTGTTTGGCTGGCTGCATTGCAGCAGCTACGATTCATCCGCTAAGTGTTCGTAATTATTTTTCAGCAGCCGCTACAATATAACAGCTGCAATTCAGCCTGCCGAACAAGGCGATCATAGTTTGATATATTGTACTGCCATTAGATCAGTCATTGTGTAAGGATCATGTTTGGTTCCAAACTATGGTATATGAGGGCCGGGTACCCAACGGCCATTGTGCATGGAGTGTAAGTTGCCCATGCTCGTTGGCACCCTATGTACCTGCATGCATTTCCCATGGTTTTGCGGTTAAAAGTGGCTACCATTTCCTTGCACTGACTGAGTTTTAATTTACCGAGGAAGCTTGAGTCAGAAAGCACCGCCTGTGCGTGCACACTGCTACAGCGCTCATTGTCCAAATCGAATGAAAATACTCTACAAAGTCCAAACCACTGTAGTGTTTGAATTGTTCCTATGATCCTTTATTAAAGTTCATTTTTGGCGATTGAACTGGCTTACGACTAACAATTATATATGCGAACAACAAAAGCCTTTTAAGGTTGAACGGCCTGTGAGTCCGCGAGTCGTGGCCAAAGCAGTCACGGTGCTTAAAATTCCAAATGTAGTCGCAGTACTTTAATTTCCTTCACTGTCAAGTTGACTAACTGACTAACTCAATTTCCCCTCGCAAAAAAAAAAAAAAAGAGACTAAAACTCAATTTCCCTTTTCTAGAAATTTGTGTTTTATCCGTGCGATCTTGTCTGGTGGCAACGGTATATAGCTACCTACTGCACATACGAACGCATCCAGGTGGCTTCTGAGAGGGCTCACACTAAAGCTGATCCACATCATATGTCACTGCAAACTACTCGCTCGATATTTCGGTATATTCAATCCTACTTGAAAGTTGAAACCATGTGTGGAAAATGTTCAAATCAAATAATCCTATCTAGCACGAATATAATCATATGGCGACAGGGGCGAGGCTACAGCCTCTTGTTGGTGTCAGCTGACACCGATGGATTTGAAAATTTACAGTGTAAAATGCTGCTGAACCAACGTTTCCAATGCTAATGACACCAGTAAATAATGGCCATGACACCGGCGGCCAACTATCCTGGCTTCGCCCCTGTATGGCGAACCCTTTTTCTGTTTGTATGTTTCACTTGATTAGCAAGTTCACGCGCATATTAATCATCTTGAGTATGTCGTGCAGCTCGATCTGCTCTGATCGCTGTGGTCAGGCTGTGTGGCCGGCCAGGAAGCTCGCTTTATTCCTAAACTGTGGGTCGGTGCGTCCGTACATAAACTATCTTCCGGGAGCGGGAAGAGAATCCCTCCAAACGGACGCCAACGCTACCGGCCGGGCGGGCGAGTGGGAAAAGCGCGGTCGCAGGTGCGGCGCCGCTGCGTCCACGTACGGGTCCGACAGCTCGCTCGCGCCCGCGGCGAGAGGCGCCTTTTCGAACAGGCGCGCGCGCGGTAAACAGGAGCCTTAGCGGCGAAGGCTTTCCTTCCTTCCTTCCTTCATTCCCGTTGCTAGCTAGCTAGATCCATTCGCCGCTAGACGTTGGGGCTCTGGGATTTGTGGCGTCCAGCTCCAAGTGGCTTAGCCACTACTACTGCTTTTCTTACCCAAATTAACAAAGGCCGGTGAAAGGTGACGAGTTCCTGTAGTAGCAGCTCAGCGGCTCAGAGAGTGGACGCGTCACCTAGAATGGATGGCTTGAGCTTTGATAAACTGCAATGTGTCACCTGCTGCTTACCTCTGAAATCACACAAACACTAGAGTTATACACGGTACATAATTCTAGCTACTATTCTCGTTATTAGGGCTGTAAATAGGTGCCCCTTAGGGTAACTCTGGCCTTATTTAGTTGAACCAAATGAACTAAATTTTCAAAATGAGATCTCGTTATAATAGACTATCAAAATAATTTTATCTTGTAATACTAGCTAGTATTTTAGGTTTTTTTGGTTAAAATAAGGCTCATTTGGGAAAAACTGATAGACAAGTAATTAATTGTACTACAAAGGTCAAATTACTTCTTAAAATTGCAATTCTAATTACGAGAGAAAACTACTTTCATGAGGTGAACTACCATTTCGTGTCCTATTATACCGTATATTTGGCCTCCGTTAATTCTTAACGCAAAATGTAAATTAATCAATGGATACTTCAATTCCTAAGCTATCACGATGAATACTAGAATATAGTCTCAATAATAGTAGCTACTACTATTGACCGGCAAAGTCTTCAAAAAGAGTAACTAATCTTGCGTGAAATAAATTATCAAGCGATCCACTGATAATGCATGGCTACATTACTTTTATATCAGTTCGAAAAAGGGAAGCATAGCCCATTGTATTTGTAGGCCTCATGTGGAATTGCCTAGAACAAATTAAACAAGGGCAATCCCTGAATAGAAGAATGCTTCAGCACGTTGCCAACTGTTGCGCACGATCGAGTGCGCCGCCGGACGGCCGGCCTGTACCACACGGATGAACTCGACCCCATAATTGGGGCTTGCCGTTCAATACGGGCCGTGCCACGGCAGAGTCCGTTTCTCAGAACACGACGACATCCATCAAGGACTTCTACTCTCTTTGTTCCGCTTTGCATGCATGCATGCGTGCGTGCCCACCATCTTTAGTTACCGCCGCTTTTGCTTTGCCACCATCACCGACTCCTTTTTCCTTAATCCGCCCATTCCTTAGCGAGTAACCCCTGCTTTCGCGTGTGATGGTGAAGCTTCCAGGAGCACAAGCCCACTTGCTGAGCTCCTGCTCACCAGTTGGTCACTACCACCAAAAATCTGGCGGCCCCCTATATAAACCCGTGCCACCCCACAGGCCAAACTCCATGTCCAAGCATCCAAGAACACACACCTAGTACCGTTTTCATTTTGTTGTAGAGCTCGGTTGCCTTGAATAGTTTGCAAGTAGCAGTTAAGTTTGCATCAAGTGTGAGTTAATTAAGCGAGGTGTGGAGAAGAGAGACTCCTAGCTACCAGATCGGAGATGAAGACGAAGGCGTCGAGTTTCCTGAAGCAGATGATGTCGACGATCGTGGCGGTGGTGAAGGCCAAGTCGACGGTGGTGCGGGCCAAGACGAGCGCCCTCAAGACGCGCCTCCTCATCTTCGGCATCCTCCGCAACAAGAAGCTGCTCATGACGGCCATCAACACCAAGATCCACGCCATCATGGGCCAGCAGCAGCAACAGGACAACATCGACGGCAAGAAGCACGACGACGGCGCTAGCTCCAGCAACGGCGACGAAGAAGCCGTCAAGAAGGCCATCGTGCTCTACTCGGCGCCGAGCTACAGCTTTTCCACGGAGCTCGGCGCCCATGAGGCGGCGGCGGCGGCCGAGGATGAAGAGGAGGAGGAGGAGGAGGACAGCGACGCCTACCTGACGCACACGCTGTTCGCGGAGGAGGAGGAGGACGAGCTGGTGCGCGCGCCGGGGTCGGTGATCGACATCATGCGCGACGCAAGGGAGCGCGAGGGCGGCGACGGCGCCGAGTTCCGCCTCGAGGACGAGATCGACCACGTCGCCGACGTCTTCATCCGACGCATCCACCGGCAGCTCAAGCTGCAGAAGCTCGACTCATTCAAGAGGTTCTGCGAGATGCTCGAGCGAGGCGCCTGATCCATGATGCTCGATTCACGATGATCCATTGCTACTACTACTACTACTACTGATCTACCACCACCGACCACTGTGCATGGTGGAATTAAGATCTAAGATTAAAAAGAGGATCCAGCCAAGATTGGTTAACTTGGGGATTGATTCCATGCATGTAAGTAGATGGAATAAAAGTGGCAGTAGGCAGGGCAGGGCAAGAAGATGCTTCGCATCTTTTTTCCTAGCTGGTGTAGGGTTCAAAGTAGGAACGGCCAGCAGGATGGACTTTAACTGATCATGTTCTTTTGTTCTTTGGGGGATGCGTGAATATTGTCCATGTGCTCAACCTTTCGAGAAATCAAAAAAACATAACAGGAATCAGTAGATTAGAGTTCAGAGCAGCGAAGTTAGTTGTTCCTTGACATGACTTGTGTCAGTTGGTTTTCTTTAACTACCTCTTCTCTCAATCTCTCTCTCTGTTAGGAACCCAAGAAAATAGGACACATGCATGAAAGTTTTTTCTTATAAAGAGAAATGAAAACAGCCTACTCACTGGCAACTAATCAGGATTCTGTTTCTAACATGGATGAGACCCAAGCTTTAGGTATCCACTCATGTTTGGGAGGGTAGCCTTCGTTGTACCAGTATTTCTTTTTTCTGAAAAGAGATAAAGAAATTTTTCAACGTGATTTAGTCGGTAGAGATGAACATCAGAAAGAAAGTCATGTGTTTTGCTCTCTGCTTTTGTTCTAGCACATATAGCTGTATGCCAGAACGTCACGTACGATGATTAACTGTAAATCGCACGGCATATCTGGGGGGTGTTCGGCGCATAAGGGTCTAAATTTTAAAGGGGTCTAAACTTTAGATAAGCTATATTAAATAAAATTTAGTTACAAAACTAACTACATAACCCTGGTCTAATTCGCGAGACGAATCTAATGAGGGTAATTACGCCATGATTAGATGATGGTTACTGTAGCATGACTGTAGCAAAACATAGATTAATTAGGCTTATTAGATTCGTCTCGTAAAGATGTACCCATCTGTAAAAAGGTTTTGTCATTAAACTTTATTTAGTACTAGATTCTCTTTGTTTAGAGGGTTCTAAAATTTAGCGCTAAAAGAAACGAACAGGGCCCTGATCATTTTTTTCCCGATGATTGTTCATATGCTCAACCCTTTCTATAATAAATCAATAAACGTAAACATGAATCAGCCAGTACTATGTAAGTCAGACTTCAGAGTACTGAAGCTGTAGAGCATACTTGATTCATTTGCTGGACGTTACAAATCACAGATATTTTCGAGGAACAATATTTTTTTATTTGTTTTTGCTGAAGGAATGTCGAAAATCACAGATAAGAAATCTCAGGAGAACATTGGCTTGTTTGTATTATGTTGGTTTCTCTGATCTGTCTCCCTTTGGAACCCAAGAACATATGAAGATGAAATTCGTGTAATCGCAAAAAAATATATATGAAGAAACTCAGTTCTCTTTCCCACGACAAAAGCAGTACACCCAGGTTTGGGTCTTGGGAGAGTAGCTTTAACTGTATTTTTCTTTCTCGAATGGAACATCACAATGAAGGTCCAAACTATAACCCTTCGGGAAATGATAGGCTTTCAGTGAAGGTCCAAACTAATGAGACTGCACATCACAAAGAAAATTGCCCTGTTTTATCCCCTGCTTTTTTTTGACACATTATTCCCTGCTTTTTGGTATAGCACAAACCTCATCTAACGCCTTACTTTTGAGCACATAGCCACCGACCTCAGCACACGTTATGACATACCAAAATCAAATAGGAGATGAAGGCTCGATGAAGCAAGATAATCACAGTGCCAACAAATGGAAACGTGCAACGCATGTATAAATTGCACGAACACGTAAACGTATCAATGTCGTTAACGTTTCCCTTTGCCGGAGGCGCCCAGGGCCATGTCGTAAACTCCCTCCTCGTCAGAGGGCTGGCAGGAGAACATCAGAACAGCTCTTTCACTGCTTGCCCTCACCGCTGCGTCATTGGCGGCAATGCTCCGCTTAACTAAGAAGCCTATTCACCGCCGCTTGTAGTGTGGATGCCTACGCTTGAGGTGAACCTGAAAGGGGGGGGGGGGGGGGGGGGGGGGGGGGGGGTATGGACGATATTCCATAGTTGTTTTGCAGCCAATAAAAACAAATCCCAATGGAAAATCATTAAAAAAAACAGGGGGACCGCATGGGGGGGGGGGGGGGGTGGGGGGGGGGGGGGCATGGCCCACTTTGGACTAAATGATCCTCCGTCTATGGTCGTAAAAAACCCGGCACATTATAGGCTCAATGCCACATTGGCGTGTATCCCTCTTCTTTTGTTTGTTCTATAAACTTATTAAAGTTTATGGCAGAATATAGATACATTTATTCATTAGTCATGTGTTGTTATTTAATACAGTTCATATAAGGGCTGAGGTTAAAACCTGAATACCTAACCCATTTTCTTCTCACATTCCGACAAGATTTTGCTCATCATGTTATTAAGTGTTTGTGCTTTTACATCAGAGCAGTAGTTTAAATAGTAGCAAACAAATATATGTATATATATATGCTTGCCCTCCTACTGGATCAGGATATGAGAAAGGTTACAATTCGCTCCGTTGCGCTCTTATTCGTTTTTATCTCTAATAGAGGGGAAGTCCCACAAAATAAAACAATAGAATGGACTGAATATATGTCCAAAGGTAAGTCAAGTGCTTGACAAGGAAATTTTGTGGTACGTCAACTGCATGCGTGCGTGGAAGCTATATGATGAAATCTAAACTAAATGGGAAAAAAGAGTCAAGCCATGACAACATGATAAAAGCTAGTCACCAACCTTTAGGTTTGTAGCAAGTAGGTTGGGGACACATGCCCCCCCCCCCCCCCCCCCCCCAACAACAACAACAAAAAAAAGATGATGAAAAGACAAATTTCAAGCATTATGTTGTTGTAATATTATAGGAAGAAGTCCATTTTACTACCCTCAAGTATCCATGTAGTTCACTTAACCCCCTAAACTAAGTTTTGGTCTATTTTACTCCCTCCAACTATTTAGATTGGTTCAATTCACTCCCTCATGAAATTTTTCTTTTTTGTATCTTTAGCTACACATCATGTTTAAGCGTAAACTTTTGTGACATTATAGGTTATAACATACCTTATGTTAGAAAAATGTTTAAATAATTTTTTTCAAATTTTTTGTATGTAGAAAGTGTGCAATACAAATTCGGCATATAAGATAGAATAATGTAAGAAAATATTTCTAAAAAAATCCGGAATAATTTTTCTAGCATAGAGGATGATGTCATCTTCCATCCTACAAAATTTGAGCTTCAAATATAACCCATACAAAGAGAAACAAAAAAGAAAAAATCCATGAGGGGGTGAATTGAACCAATCTAGATAGTTCGGGATAGTAAATCAGACTAAAAGTTAGTTTAGGAGGTTAAGTGAACTACATGAATACTTGAGGGTAGTAAAATGGACTTCTTCTATTATTTATTATATGTATACAAAAAATGGTCATGTAAGTCGTCTAAAATTGGTTCATATTATTTTCCATGCCGTTTATGTATTTTTCATTGTGTTTATATTCTTGTTCATAATATGATATACATCTTTTCACAAACAATTATTGTTAGTGCTCGCAGAAGAATAACGGGTTTGCAAACAAAAAAAAAAATCGCTGAGAAAGCCAACGACCATGGTCTGTTGTGCGTGAGAAAGTGTTTGAACCATGGAAAAACACTTGGAATGACCAAAAGCACATTGCAACCCTAAGTACCGCTGGTGGAGCCTACTGTAGGCAAAGGTGGGCGGGCTCCCACCCTCCTTGCTCAAGACCAAATTTGAGTAACCGGGGAACTAGTCTTATTATGTTGCTCATCTAAGAGTCTTGTGATTGTGTGACAAAAGAGGTTGTAGCTTAGTGGTTACAAGAATTTCAGTAACACCTTATTAGGTATGAAGTTTGACTCTCCGCAGGAGCGAATTATTTAAGATTTAACAACGTTGCGCTTTCAGTAGTAGAGTTTGCGTACTGTGTAATCGCAAAAAAAAAAAAGTGTATGAGTGTGTGCGTCTGTCTATTATTATTTTGGCCATGTCCTTATTGAAGAGCTGATGACAAAATGAATTCGCAGGAAGATTAGTGATTGTGTGTACGCCCCTTATCTGCTCGTTCAATGCCCATTCAGGCGATGGAATGAGCCCTTTAACCGATCATTTTCTTTTGTTCATGTCGGCAGCCTTGTGAACAAAAGGCTACATTTCAGATTACTGAAAGCTGTTGCAGTTGAACTTGATTAGTTGCATGTATTTGGATTATTTCTCTAATCCCTGTTTAATTTCCAAGGAATCCATGAAACCATAGGATGAAATTTCGTTCCGACCAGCAACAAGAAGCGCACAAAGGCGCCGGCGAAATTTCAACATGGATCCGGTCACCTCCACTCTGGGGAGGAACATAACGGTTTGCCTAAGAGAACCGTTATCTTATGACACCACACATCAGAAAGAAACGTGCTCTGTTTTATCCCCTGCTTTTGGTGTAGCACACACCTCACCTCCATCTCACGCTCAACTTTTGAGCACGCATCAACCGAACCCGACGCGTCCCACCTCCGCCGCAAAAGCAGAACCTCAGCAGTTTAATATTTAGCTCATTATTATCACATACCGAAATCAAAGGGGAGCTGAAGAATAGAAGAAGTATATACACGCATAACGTGACAACAATTGGAAACCTGCAGAATATATGTTGGTGAGAACAAACACGTAATAACTGAACGAAATCGCAGGAACACGTGAACGTGTCAGCGTCGCCGACGTTTCCCTTCGTCGGGCCGGCCATGTCGTAAACCGCCTTCACGTCCGCCAAGGCTTCCTCGTCGGAGAGCCGGTAGAAGAACGGCGCTTTCTTCACCGGCTGCTGCAGCCTTTGATGGCGACGCTCCTCCGCGTCGATGAGAAACCTGTTCACCTGCTCTGGCAGAGTGGCCGCGTCCATCAGTTCACCGGCCGCCTCCAGGCCCAGGCGTAATAAGAGCTCGGTTTCGTAGAGCTCACGCAGCGCCATCGCGTCGCCGGCGGCCGAGGCTTCCTGATTCGTGGCGTAGACGACCGTGCAGGTCTCCGGCAATTCGCCGCCGCCGTCGCCGTGGCGACGGTTGCAGCCGTTGACGACGACGCCGGAGGCCTGTCGTCGCGCGGTCGTCACCAACGTGGGCCTCTTGTGGACGACGCCGTTCAAAGATGGTATTGCCACGGTCGCGTTGCCCTTGTCCGAGTCAGCTTCCTCTGACTCGGACGCGCGCGCTCCCAGAGGAAACGCCTCGTCTTTCCTTCTCCTCTTCCGCTCGCTCACCGCCGTCGCGGAAGCCTCGCCGCCTGAGGGGACTGTGCCACGGCTGCCGGGCACCGCCGCCGCAGACGTCGCCTGATGCTCGTGCTCGAAGGCGTCGTCGCTCGCGGTAGCGGGCAAACGGCGGCGCTGCCGGTACGGTTCTTCCTTCATGTCGTCGCCGGAAAAGGACGTGACAACTTGGGGCTTTGAAATCATGCAGAGTGACGTCGACCAAAAGTTATGATCTTCGTTCATTGGTTTCGCTGATCCAGTTCTGGACAAACTAAAGGTTAAAAAAAAAAATCATCCCAGTCCGATGGTGTACCGGTCGGAGCACGCACAGGACTCCCGCTCATCGCCTTTTGCGTTGAGCAAGTTCACTAGAGCGAGAGTGCAATAATGTTTTGTAATCTTGGGGCTAAAAACTCTCGCTCTTAATCCGTTGGTCATCCTTTTTGACTGTTTTCTTAGTTGATTGATGCTGTCATATCCTAAAGTCTTAACTCCAAAGTACATATAAGATGGTCAAACAAAGGCCCGCGGGTGGTCAAAAAGAGGCCCGCGGGGCCGCGGGGGGTCAAACTAAGTACATCTCTTCGCCTTCTTAGTTGATGCTGACACGTTTACGTATTCCTGCAATTTCATTTTGTTGGCTGGCACGTTATGCATGTATATACTTCTTCGATTCTTCAGCTCCACTTTGATTTCGGTATGTAATAATGTGATAAAACTAAACTGCTGAGGTTCTGCTTTTTGGCGAAGGTGGGACGTGTTGGGTTTGGTTGATGAGTGCTCAACACCAAAAGCAGGGGAAAAAAACAGAGCACGTTGTCAATGGGGCAAGAGCAGTAATAATGTTTTATAATCCTGGGGCTAAACACTTTTCGCTCTAGTGAACCCGCTCAATATAAACCTTTATAGCATGCAACTTTTGAACCCTTGTTCTTGATTGAGTACAAAACCTCAGAAGTTTGTTATCCCATGTGTCAGTATTTATCAACTAGCACAAAATCGATCGGTCTCACCGTGACAGCAATGGAGCAGAGATGTGTCACTGATATCTCTAGTAAAGAAAGAGGAGAAAACTGCTTATCAGCCACTGAAACATTTCATGTCCCTTATTAGCCATTGAAAACAAGTTCTCAATTTGTTATATAGAAATCACAGGCGAATTTCCTTACTAGCCATCAATCTTGTCTTCTTTCCTTTCTGGCCATTACCGTTTGCTCTGTTTCCTTTTGTCATATGCGCCTCTGGTATTTTGCGTTAGGTGGACTAGGCGAACAAGAAAACTGAACCCAAGCTCCTGTCTCATCCCCAAAATTTCCCAGCTCCAAATCCTAGCCGAACACGAAGAGTAGGTGAACTAGGCGGAGGGACAGGCAGGCGTGCGCATGGAGCACTGGAGCTACGCAATGCGACAGTAGGAGTTCGGCACAGGCGGGCGTGCGGCGGAGGGAGTTCTGAGGTGGTATGCCGAAGCACAGCAGTGGTTGGCCCATTGGTTTCCTGACTGGTAAGCGCGCCGCCCCTTGGGAAAAGGAAATCAGCAAGTAGTGCAGTTGACTCCATCACCAAACATTTATCCGGAATCCATCTAGTATGTATGTTTTTTGCAGTCTTCAATCTTTTTTTTTTTTTTTTTTTTTTGCTGTTTCAGCCAATAGATGCGATCATGCGAGACAACGCATTTGCAGACTACCAGAAGCTGCTCTCCGGACACATTATCGCATTTGAATGGTCAACCATGGGAGCTGCAAACTAAAGAGAGCATCGGCTTTTGCTTTGCCATGTGGCCACCACCCAGCTATTGTCTTCCGTGCAACAGATGAAGAAATTCTCTAGCGTACTGGCCCTTGAGATGTGCACCTTTGTGCTCGGCCTCGCACCAGCGAATACCTTCATCTGCTGCATGAACATCAGCTTGGTAATGATCAAGTGGCAAAGCAAAAAACCGATAACCCCAATAGTTCATGGTCCCATGGTGCACCACTCAGAATGCGATAATGCATCAAGATAGGAGCCTCAGATGGTCTACAAGTGCATTTCCTGCTTTTGGAGGAACTATATAATGTTCCATGGATGCAAAAGATATGATGTTAACCAAATGCTTTCAGTGCGGGAGGCATAATGCACTATCGTGGTACTCAGCGAGCTGCATAAGAGTTGTGTGGAGTGGTTTTTGTGAAATGTAATGGGGATGGCTAATTATGAGGGGAAAGACCCCGAGATGCATGTTAACTTGCATTCTCCTCTTATGGATTATGTAAGCCTATCCGAGCAACATCAAAATTAAAGAGAGGCAAAATCAAAATCAAAGAAGTATGACTAAATTGAATCTATTTTGTGATTGTAGCAAAATGCAATTGACAACCATAGTACTTTGTTTCTCATATATGTTAACTAAACTGGTCATGGATCTGCACTTCAGGCACAACCACCCATATTTATATGGGAAGATTTTTGGCCTGGTCTATATTCACTAACAGACAGTATCGACGTGGCTCTGAGTAGATGACTAGGTGTCATCCTTATCCTTGGTGAGACATCGACAAAGCTTAGGTACTTAGAGATGAGTCACGACCTTGTGGATTAACGAACGTCTTGTTTTGAAGTACCTAATGCTTTGTCGATGTCTCACTAAGGATTAGGATGACACCTAGTCATCTACTCAGAGCCACGTCAATGCATGCTTTCTGTTAGTCAATATATGTAAGACATGCTTTTTACAATTGTGTGTACGCCCCATATCTGCTCGTTCAATTCGAATGGAATAAGCCCTGTAACCGATCTTTTTCTTTTGTTCATGTGCGCAGCCTTGTGATCAAAAGGCTACATCTGAAAGCTGTTGCAATTGAGCTTGATTAGTTGCATGTATTTGGATGATTTCTCTAATGCCTTGTTTCCAAGGAATCGAAGAAACCATAGGATGAAATTTCGTTCCGACCAGCAACAAGAAGCACACAATGGCACCGGCGAAATTTCAACATGGATCCCATATCCATTTCTTGGGAGGAGCTGAAGAATCGAAGAAGGATATACACGCATAACGTGCCAACAAATGGAAACCTGCAGAATATGGTGATGAGAACAAACACGTAACGGAACGGAAGGAACACGTGAACGTGTCAGGGTCGTCGACGTTTCCCTTAGTCGGGGTCTCCGGCCATGTCGTAAACCGCCTTCACGTCCGCCCAGGCTTCATCGTCGGAGAGCCGGTAGGAGAACGGCGCTTTCTTCACCGGCCGCTGCAGCCTCTGATGGCGACGCTCCTCCTCGTCGATGAGAAACCTGTTCATCTCCGCTGGCAGGGTGGCTCCGTCTGCGTCCATCATCTTACCGGCAGCCTCCAGGCCCAGGCGTAATAAGAGCTCGGCTTCGTCACGCTCACTCAGCGCCATCGCGTCGCCGGCGGCGGTGGGTCCTTGATTCTTGGCGTGGACGACCGTGCAGGTCTCCGGCGAGCCCCCACCGCCGCCGTCGCCGTGGCGACGTTTGCAGCCGATGACGGCGACGCCGGAGGCCTGTCGTCGCGCGGTCGTCACCGACGTGGGCCTCTTGTGGACGACGCCGTTCAAAGATGGTACTGGCACGGTCGCGTTGCCATTGTCCGAGTCAGCTTCGTCTGACTCCGACGCGCGCGCTCCCGGAGAAAACGTCTCGTCCTTCCTCCTCCTCTTCCGCTCGCCGCCGTTGGTGGATAGAGATTACAGTTTAAAACCACATGGCAGCAAACTTCTAGGGCCCTGCATCAATCGTCCTACACCGGCCAGTCAATATGAACCTTTAGCATGCAACTTTTTGAATCATTGTTATTCATTGAGTACAAAACTAAAAACTTGCAAGTTTGTAATCCCGGCCAGTATTTACTAGCATGAAATAAATCGATCTCACCGTGGCTGCAATGAAGCAGAGATGTCTCACTGGTATCTCTAGGAAAGAAACAGGAGAAAATTGTTTATCAGACACCGGAAAAATTTTAGGTTCCTTAATTAACCATTGAAATTTTGAATTCCTTATTAGCCATCAACCTTATCTTCTTTCCTTCTTGGCAATTACCGTTTGCTCTGTTTCCTTCCTTTTGTCATATGCACCTCTCCTGTGCAACCTCAACCTGCAACCATTTTGCCCCTGGTTTTTTGCGTTGGGCGAACACGAACAAGCACCGGCAGGCAGGCGCGCGTGGAGCTATGCATTCGAGCAGTAGGAGTCGAGCACCGGCGGGTGTGCGGTGGCGAGAGTTCGGAGGTGTTTTGCGGGAGGTGAGCAGCGGTTGGTAAGCGCACCGCCCCTTGGCAAAAGGAAATCAACAAGTAGTGCAGTTCACTCCATCACCAAACAGCTAGCCGGAGCCCATCCTATGTGCGTTTTTTGCAGTCTTTAGTGTTAAACTAGAGATATAGTTGTGGTTAAGATACAGCCATGAGCTGTTGTAATCTAAACCAACTCCTCTAGAAGGAGTTAGGCCTCCGTGCCAAATCTTGCCGTGAACGTCAAGCAGTTACGGTTGTAATCCTGTTGTATGTGATCTCTATATATTAACACGAAAGGCACCACCGTTGTGCATTGCGAGCCAACTATTCTCACATGGTAACAGAGCCATTACCCACGAACAAACCCTAGATCGCAATCATGTCGGGTTCCTCTTCGTCCACCTTGAGTTCTACTACCACCTCCTCCCTACAATCCACCACCTCCTCCTCCACTTTTGCTCCAATTCCCATTCACCATCCCGTCACGATTCGCCTCACGAAGGCGAACTACCTGCTGTCGCGTGCCCAGATGCTCCCCTATCTACGGAGCACTCGGTTGCTTGGCCATGTCGACGGTTCCACCAAGACGCCATCTTGCCTTGTTGCTTCGTCATCCGTCGATGGAGCAGAACAAGTACCCAATCCAGCATATGATGTCTGGTTTAACCAGGACCAGTTGGTTCTGAGCGGCCTCCTTGCCTCTCTTTCTGAAGAGATCATGCAAGATGTGGTGGATGCAACCACCGCATGGGAGGCCTGGCAAACCCTGGAGCGGATGTTCTCGTCGACGTCCAGGGCGCGCGCAGTGCAACTGCGCGTCCAGCTAGCGACCTTCAAGAAGAACGAGTTGCCGGCCTCCGACTACTTCAGGCGTATGCGAGGCTTTGCCCAAACCCTCACCGCCATCAGCATGCCCGTCCTCGACGCCAAGCTGATCTCCTACATCCTAGCTGGTCTAGGATCAGAGTATGAATCTTTTATTACCTCCATGTCCCATCAATCTGCTGATCTTACCATCGATGATCTCTACTCCCACTTGACCGCGTACGAGCTGCGCGTGGCGACGCGGCAGGCTGCTGAACTGCAGCAACATGGAGCGTCCTCTGTGAACTACGCCGGACGCCGCGGCCAGCAGCAGCGTGGCAACGGCAATGGTGGAAATCGCGGGCGCGGCGCACCACGAGGTGGCCGCAACCGCGGTGGCGGACGCGGCCAGCCAGGTCGAGCCAATTCTGGTAGCAACAACGAGCGACCCCCTTGCCAAATCTGTGGCAAGGAGGGCCACTCGGCGGCGCGATGCTGGTATCGCTATGAAGATGATGAGCAGCCCTCGGCCAATGTCGCCCACACGTCCAACAAGATCGACACCGACTGGCTCAATGACTCGGGCGCAACTGATCATATCACACGTGATCTTGATCGGTTGTCGGCCCGGGAACGCTATCATGGAGGAGAAAATGTCCAAGTCGGCAATGGAGCAGATTTTCACATCTCGCATATTGGTCAAAGTTCTATTAAAACTGCTGCCAATTCTCTTGCACTTAAAAATATTCTTCATGTTCCAAATATTTCAAAGAATCTCATCTCTGTTCATAAGCTCACACGTGACAATAATGTTTCCATTGAATTCTATTCTGATCGTTTCATTATTAAGGATCTGGTGTCGAGGAGAAAACTTCTGGAAGGTAGATGCGAGGGCGGCCTATATCCAATCAAGTCATCCCAAGTCGAGTTGATCAGGAGTGCCTTTGTTAGTGTTAAGACTAGTGCGCCACAGTGGCACGCTCGTCAATGTCATCCTTCTTCACAAGTAGTTCAGTCGATTCTAAATCTCAATAATATTTCGTGTGCTAGAGAGTCTATTTCCTCAGTGTGTAATGCTTGCCAGTTAGCAAAAAGTCACCAGTTACCTTATTCAAGATCGATTCATGTTTCAACTAGTCCTCTAGAACTCATTTTTTCTGATGTTTGGGGTCCTGCACCTCGCTCTGTTGGAGGCTATAAATACTACGTGAGTTTCATTGATGACTTTACCAAGTTTTCTTGGGTTTATTTGTTGCGTGATCGCACTGAAGTTCAAGGTGTGTTTGTTCAATTTCGAGCCCATGTTGAAAGGTTGCTTGATAAGAAAATAAAATGTGTGCAATCTGATTGGGGTGGTGAATATGAAAAGCTCCACAACCAATTTTTTCGCTCCCTTGGCATTGCTCATCGTGTCTCTTGTCCACATACACACCAACAAAATGGGTCGGCTGAACGAAAACATAGACACATTGTTGAAACTGCTCTTGCTCTTCTTGCTCACGCTTCCATGCCTCTTAAATTCTGGGATGAAGCATGTTTATCTGCCACCTATCTTATTAATCGCTTACCATCTCAAGTTATCGACAATGCATCCTCAATTGAACGCTTATTTCAATCAATACCCAATTATTCTATGCTTAGGATTTTTGGATGTGCTTGTTGGCCGTGTCTTCGACCGTATAACCGTCACAAACTCTCTTTTCGTTCTAAAGAATGCGTTTTTATTGGGTATAGCACTCTTCACAAAGGATATAAGTGTCTAGACATGGATTCTGGTCGCATTTACATTTCCCGAGATGTTATTTTTGATGAAAACATTTATCCATTCTCTCGTCCATCACATAATCCTTCATCCAACGTTGCAAATCCTATTGATCTTAACACTTATCCCGTCTTTCATCATTTAATTGGCAGTTGCTTTGATAGTGCTTATAACCATATGCGTGCAGGAGCTACTAACTTGTCTGGTGCAGAAAATCCTGGGGGATCAACATCGGGATCGGGCCCGGCTCAGGCGTCTGCAGCGCCGCAGGCTGCCTCTGGGCCCGGTTTGTCCAGCGCCGACACACGAGGGGACACGCAGGAGCTGCCTCCTCTGCCGGGCCCGGCTGCTCCCCACTCTGCGCACAGACATGCTGCTGCCCAGCCAGACCCGGTGCACGTGGCAGCTCCAAATGATGCTGCGGCACTCGAGGAGGATCCGGCTCATGATGAGCCCAATCATCAGCAGGAAAATGCTGCGGCTACACACGGCTATGGTACACGGTTGAAGCACAACATCAGGCAACCCAAAATCAGAACTGATGGCACTGTCACCTATTCCGCTGTTCGCAAATCTGATGATGAACCTGCATCACATATTGAAGCATTACAAGATACTGCTTGGCATAGTGCCATGGATGATGAATATCAAGCATTAATTAAGAACAAGACTTGGCATCTAGTTCCTCCACGGCAAGGGCTGAATGTTATTGATTGCAAATGGGTTTTCAAGATCAAGCGCAAACCAAATGGCATGATTGACCGTCACAAGGCTCGGTTAGTTGCTAAAGGGTTCAAGCAAAGGTATGGAGTCGATTATGAGGATACTTTTAGTCCTGTTGTCAAACCCACTACTATTCGTGCTCTTTTGTCATTAGCTGTTAGTAGAGGTTGGAGTTTAAGGCAAATTGATATTCAGAATGCTTTTCTTCACGGTTTTCTTGATGAAGAAGTTTATATGCGACAACCACCTGGTTATGAAGATCCTAAGTATCCACACTACTTATGCAAGCTTGACAAATCCTTATATGGTTTAAAACAAGCTCCAAGGGCCTAGTTTTCAAGGTTGAGCACAAAATTATTGAAGTTGGGTTTTGTAGCTTCTAAAGCTGATGTTTCTCTATTTATCTTCAACAAGGGAGGGATTCAGATTTATATGCTCATTTATGTGGATGATATCATTATTATTAGTTCCTCCTCTAGTGCCACTGAGAAGTTACTAACTCAACTACAATAAGACTTTGCTGTAAAGGATCTTGGCAACTTGAGTTATTTCCTTGGTATAGAGGTAAACTCAATCTCTGAAGGCATTGTACTTACTCAGAAGAAATATGTGAATGATTTGCTGCAAAAAACTAATATGACGAAGGCCAAGGGGGTTGCTACTCCAATGATAGTTACTGACAAACTATCTCGGTTTGATGGTGATCCTCTATCCAATGAAGATGCTACAAGGTATCGTAGTGTAGTTGGAGCTTTACAATACCTAACTCTTACACGACCTGACATAGCTTATTCAGTAAATAAAGTATGTCAGTTCTTAGCATCTCCTACTACTGTCCATTGGGCTGCTGTGAAAAGAATTCTCAGATATTTAAAGGAAACTAATAGTCTTGGATTGGCTATCAGGAAATCTAGCTCTTCTCTCTTAAGTGCTTTTTGAGATGCTGACTGGGCTGGCTGCATAGATGATAGAAGAAGCACTGGTGGTTTTGCTATTTTCCTTGGATGCAATTTGATCTCTTGGAGTTCTAGAAAACAACCTACTGTATCTCGTTCTAGTACGGAATCTGAGTACAAGTCGGTTGCTAATGCTACGGAAGAAGTGATTTGGATACAAGTGTTACTTCGAGAACTTGGAATCAAGCAATATCGACCACCTAGTTTATGGTGTGATAACATTGGTGCTACGTATTTGTCAGCGAATCCTGTCTTTCATGCTCGAACGAAGCATGTTGAAGTTGACTATCACTTTGTGCGAGAAAGGGTCACTTCAAAAGAATTAGAGGTTCGATATATTTCTACAAAGGATCAGGTTGCAGACATTATGACGAAACCCCTCTCAGTTCAACTCTATGAGAAGTTTCGGAACAATCTTAACATGGTGTCACCACGTCCAGATTGAGGGAGGGTGTTAAACTAGAGATATACTTGTGGTTAAGATACAGCCATGAGCTGTTGTAATCTAAACCAACTCCTCTAGAAGGAGTTAGGCCTGCGTGCCTAATCTTGCCGTGAACGTCAAGCAGTTACGGTTGTAATCCTGTTGTATGTGATCTCTATATATTAACACGAAAGGCACCACCGTTGTGCATTGCGAGCCAACTATTCTCACATTTAGTTCTCTATTTTCTTTGCTAATCCGGCCAATAGGCAAGCAGACAACGCATTTGCAGACTACCCGAAGCTGCCATCCCGACGCATTATCGCATTTGAATTGTCCATCATGGGAACCGTGAACTACAGAGAGAACCGACTTTATCTTTGCCATGTGGGCACCAATTGTCTTTCGCACCAAATGAAGAAATTCTCTTCCGTAACGGCCCATGAGATGTGTGCCTTTGTGCTCGGCCTCGCAGGAGCCGTGGACCTCAAGGCATGATGGTGGTGACAATAATCTCATGGGTCGTCGCACGAGTGAGTACTTCATCTGGTGCATGAACAACAGCTCGGTATGGACAAGTGGCAAAGCAAAAACTGATAATCCCTATAGTTCATATTTCCCATGCATGGTGCACCACTCAGAATGCGATAATGCATCCAGACAGGAGCCTCAGGTGGTCTAGAAGTGCGGTTCCTGCTTTTGGAGGAACTATTGTTCCATGGAGGCAGGAGATACAATGTTACTCCCGCTACCTAAATTACTTGTCATCCAGGTTTCTACTAGGTTCACTGAACATTCTTTAAACCTGGCCAACCTATCTAAGTTTACTGAACATTCATGAATCTAGACACCAAAAAACACTTTCAAGATGACAATTAAACTAGGACTGAGGGAGTAACGAAATGATTTCCATGCGTGAACCAAAAATACTCTATTACGGTGCTAAGCGAGGAAATGTAATGGGGATGTCTAATTATGGGGGAAAGCCCCCGAGATGCTTCCTACTTGCAATCTCCTCTTACGGATCACATAAGCCTATCGGAGCAACATCAAAATCAAAGAGAGGAAAAATCAAAATCAAAGAAGTATGACTAAATTGAACCCAGTTTGTGGTTGTAGCAAGATGCAACTGACAACGAAAGTACTTATGTTTCCTGTATATGTCAACTAAGCCGCGTGTGGATCTGCACTTCAGGCGCCATTCTGTTTTCCGTATTTATGGGAAGATTTTTGGCCTGGTCTATATTCACTAACTGAAAGTATTGACGTGGCTCTGAGTAGATGACTAGGTGTCATCCTTATCCTCGGTGAGACATCGACAAAGAATTACGGAGTAGGTACTTAAGAACAAGACGTCTGTTAATCCACAAGGTTGTGACTCATCTTTATTTGATTTCTTGCTTACATATAATTCTAGTTTTCGGATAGTCGCGAAAGACAGCACCGAAAGAAACGTAAAAGGCCTGCATTTTGTGGCGACTTCAAACCTGCATTAGATACCTTGTGTGTTAAGCAAAGGAACACACAAACAAGGATGCATTTTCGCCACATGAAACCAAATTAGGAAACCTAAACATTCTACTGACTATTTATGGCCTTGATGCGATGATTCTGAGCTGCTAGCTCCACACAATGTATCAATCGGTGATGGATGACACATGTTTGGGTTGGGTTTACCCTTTCTGATCGTCAACTAGCCATCATGAACAAAGACACGCGGTGGTGATCTGTACAATCTTCGGAATTAACGGTAAAGAAATTTTTGTAATGTAGGATTTTGAGATACACCCATAAGGCGGGCAGTGTATTACAGCCTTGAAAATTAGCAGTGGAGTAAGATGACCACCGTGTTGCATGCATCATGATTCATGAACGTGTTGTTTAATATTGCCCGAGAATTTCGGTCACCCGATAAGTATGATAACCTTAGACGTCAAATGCTATTCCTCGATAATCAAATAACTGTAGACACCATGATTTTTTTCTCTCTGAACGGGTGTATAGTTATACTGCTAGATGGATGCATGATGTTGAATCTGATTCCCTTCACGACCTATGACGGTCTTCGAAGATTTGATAATCATTTTACACCCGTGGCAACACACGTGTATTTAGCTAGTGTAACAAGCGGCCGAAAATTGCTACCGCGTCAAACTGTCCATTAAGCCCAGCCCCACTGATAACAGACTACGGTCTCTATACTGTGTGCGCCGTCACGGCCTATGATTGGTCGAGTTAATGTAAGCTTCGACAGGAAGCTTGGAGCATCTCGTCCTACGCCGCCGAGCTCTTTTATAAGAGTTTGGAGGCATAATGAAACATGTCCAAGATTCAGAGCAAATGGCGCCACTATTGCGCTCAAAGATATATAAATGAACTGTAAATTCTAGAAAGCACCTTGGTACTCTGATATTATTCTAGAACCGAAACTGGACTACATGGATTTAAATAAACCACGACAAAGCTTGGTAGTCATTAAAGGATCCAAATATAAGTTTTACAGGATTTCGGTCTTCCACCATATAAAGTTCCAGACTCCATAAAGTACCTCCTGAGTTAAGAGCTCACATTGTTACACCAAAGCAGGAGGCCATGCCATGATGTATGGATAGACGAAGTTGTCATATGTCCTATAGAAGAGCTTCTCCAGCTTCCTTGTTTCCAGGCAGAAAGATAGGAACCAACGAGGTGGACCTGGATTGCCAAATCTCAAAGCGGAGAAGAACACAACGCCGTCCAGAATTGCCCATACTTTGAGGTCACCATGATCATCTAGCGAGGTCTCGGTAGCCCGAAGAACCTCATGCTCCAATCGCATTATCAACCACCCACTTCTTAAACCATCACTGTCAGTTCTCCGGAACCAAATGTTAAGTGTGAATCCGATTACAGAGACCATGCAGAGTTTTCCATTCTTGGTTTCTCCAGTCTTGTAGAGGCCGCCTTGCCCCTTCAAGTGCTCCGGCAGATCGATGAAGGAGAAGTTCGGGGTCAGGGCGTCCAGCACCACCATGTAAGCCTCTTTTGCATAGGCAAAATATAGGTTCCCGGTCGCTTGTGTGCCAGCGAGAAGCCAGACCATATTATGAATGCATGAGATGCAAATATTATCCTCCTGATGAACAAGCTGAAACCATATTGCATTAGATGTACTTATAGACAAGGGACAACCTTTGGCTGTGGTCTGATAGAAAAATATGAAAATTTGATTTCAAGTTGATGTCTTAGTCCATAACTTTTCACAGTAACACAGGTTTGCAGCTAGGAACTTATGCATGATTCTGAATTCTGACATAAGAATAGACTCAATAATTTTCATCCACTGTATAAAAGTATGCTGCCACAAAAATGCCCTATATATATTTCTTTGTTCTGAATAGAATATTGATAGGATTACCCGAGTGAGATATGGCATCAAAGTGAACTGAGATTAATTAAATTACCATGACATCATTATAAAACATAGCCTTTGAAGAGCCATGGTTGCCAAATCATATCCTTATCTACTACATGTGAGTTATGAACATGTTATCTGATATATTTTGATAAGGTTACGTCAGTATTTTCCATTGACAGAAAATAATTGTTAACTTCCTTCTTGTGAACTGTACAAGTAATTAAACTAGCCAATGCTACTACCCAGTGAATGAAAACTAATAAATAACAGACCACAAATGGCCTAGTGGCGGATGTTGAAGCAACTAAGAGAGGGCAAGGATCTATACTATCCCGACTGTAGAATAGTGCTCTAAATATTATGCTAATTCTGCAAATGGATTTCCTGAAAATAAAACTCTGTTATCATTTCAATTATATCTTCCACCTAACTTTACCTTACATTTCAGGCTAATTAGAGTTAGCAATCATATCAAGAAAGAGAGCTTTTAATCCACACACAAGAAGTGCGACAACAATGCAGGTAACACCAACATCATGGGAGAATTTTTTTCTCTCTCATTATATTTATTTGAGTTGAAGTACAGATATGGATTGTTGCTTGTCAATCATAGTTGTAACAACTCAGTCACATTCGATATTCACATGAAAATATTTTGCAGAATCAACTGCTGAAATAATACAAAGCAAAGACATTTTGGCGTATTTATTTTCAAAATACCCTTGCACTTGTGAACTTTCAGCTTAGATGGTGAAACTGAATAAAATCTTATCCTTCACCTGGCTTATTTATTTTTAAAGAAGGGATACTGGTCCATTTAATCAATTGCTTCCTGGTTATATTTATCAAAATAAAATATTAATATCTTATACTCCCTCCATTCTTTTTGTTGTCGTTAGGACAGTGGGTGTAGTTCAAAAATGAACTGCAGCTTTTGTCCTAACGACAACAAAATGCAAACGGAGGGAGTAATCACTAGTGATTGGTCTAGTTGTCAGCTTCGACAGGAAGCTCCTAGCATCTCGTCCACCACCGCCCGCTTCAACACAGCACCTACGCTGCCGAGCTCCTCTCCACAGATGCATACGTGGGTATATTACCTTCCAGATCCTAAGATTGCAGTTCCATAAGTCCCAGGACTTGAAGCTTCTCAACAAGTTATATCTCATTTGATTTGATTTGTGTCGCACAAGCAAACTCTAGACTGGGATCTCGTGCTCTATTAAGAATTTGGAGGCATAATGTAACATGTCCAAGATTCAGAGCAAATGGCACCGCTTCTGTGCTCAAATATATATAAATGAACTGCACATTCTGAAAGCACCTTGGTACTCTAATATTATTCTGGAACCGAAACTGGACTACATGGATTTAAATAAAGCATGACAAAGCTTGGCAATCATTAAAAAAGGATCCTAATATAAATTTTACAGGTTTTCAATCTTCCTCCCATGCCACGATATAAAGTTCCAGACTCCAGAAAGCACCTCCTGAGTTAAGAGCTCACATTGTTACATACCAAAGCAGGAGGCCATGCCATGATATATGGATAGTAGAAATTGTCATATGTCCTACAGAAGAGCTTCTCCAGCTTCCTTGTTTCCAGGCAGAAAGATAGGAACCAACTAGGTGGACTATGATCGCCAAATCTCAAAGTGGTGAAAAACACAACGCCATCCAAAATTGAGCTCACTTGGAGGTCACCATGATCATCCAGCGAGGTCTCAGTAGCCCGAAGAACCTCATGCTCCAACGGAATCGCATCATCAACCACCCACTTCTCAACACCATCACTGTCAGCTCTCTGGAACCAAATGTAAAGTGTGAATCCGATTACAGAGACCATGCAGAGTTTTCCATTCTTGGTTTCTCCAATCTTGTAGAGGCAGCCTTGCCCCTTCAAGTGCTCCGGCAGATCGATGAAGGAGAAGTTTGGGGTCAGGGCGTCCAGCACCACCATGTAAGCCTCTTTTGCATGGGCAAAATATAGGTTCCCGGTCGCTTGTGTGCCAGCGAGAAGCCAATTCTTCTTGCGTGACGGCTGTCCTGGCGCCGGCGTCGACCAGGGGAGAATTTGCCACTCCTTTGTGCCTGACGAGAAGATGGCGGCGCGCACGCGCGACTTGTCGTGGCAGAAGCAGACCACGCAGAACGAACCGGAAGCCTCGTCGGAGCAGAGCAAGAAGTAATCTTGGTAATAGAACTTGCCGCAGTGGCCGTCACATATCTCATCGGGCGGGAAGGAAATGAGATCCAGGGCCCGCGTGAGGGGGTTGTAGACGGCGATCTGCTCCGTGGCCTCGTTGAAGAGGAGGAGGTATCCGCCGCTGCAATCTGCGATCTCCCACCCGGTTGAGGCCTCATCATGGTAGGGGAGGCGGGTGAGGAAGACGTCGGCGCCGCGGACTGCAGCGGCGAGATCCGGGTCGGAGCGGCGGCGGATGGGCGAGAAGGAGGGCACGTCTGTGCCGACGGATTCGAAGAAGAAGCCGAGCAGAGGGGGTGGGTGGAGCTCGCGGAAGCGGCGTCGAAAGGACGGGGAGGAGCGGACGGCGGCCAGGAAAGCACGGCAGGAGAGGGCGGCGCGGACGAGGCTTGAGAGGGACGGGAGGCGGATGAGGATCTCGAGGATGAGGTCGTCCTTGAGGTCGTGAATGGTGGTGTGGGAAGGCGTTTGGATTTTCGCCGGCGGCCGCCGCCGCCGCAGGGGTTGCGGAGATGCCATTTCGAATGCCTTCTCTCTCTCTCTTTTTTTTTTCTTTTTTTTAAGGGAAATGTCGAATGCCTAGTACGCACGCGGGCCGTTAGGCTTATTTACAGTTCCTCAGACCATTAATTCGTATAGATTATTAGCAGGCTGCCTTCTTCTTCTCAAAAAAAAAAAAAAATAACAGGCTGCCTTCTAGAATACTATAGCCCACCAGTGTGGACAGCTTGTTTTTTTCGAACGACTACTTACACTTTTTCATTATATAGTTTCAGTCGATTTTCGCTTTTGGAAAAATCACAAATTGACATGTCATTACGAGTGTGCTTCAGTGAACTACCCAAGAAGTTAAATGTTCAGTTTTGATTTTCAGTTAGTTTTAGTTACACAGTGGTGAACAAAAAATCGACTGATTTTTTGGTGGAGAACAATCGCTTTTTCAGATGGAGATGTGACATTCGAGTGGGGCAGTTAGTTTCTATCAACATGCCCCCAGTTACAACGAAATGACAGAAATAATTCCGGTAGCTGAACAAATTTATGAGCAGAACAAGCAGGCATGGTTCGCTTGTCCTTTGTGATAGTAAATTATCGCCAACTTCTTCAACTAATTTTTTAGCAGAAAAGAAAACATTAGACGGATTTTTCTAGCAATATCACCATTAAACATTTTGTTTGTCTATTCCGTACGCCTCATAATCCGAACTGTTAAGAATCCCTCAATTAGAGGGATTAAATGGGCTCATACCAAATATACCCCTAAAGGGTTAGACCTATATAAAGAAGCATTATGTACCTACCATGGCGAATGAGAAGAGAACTCCCTCCAACATCTTGTGTCATGTGTTCTTGTTCTTGAGATCTGGGAAGGGGAACGGGTTCTTCCACCATCTCCTAACGTCTCTTTCTTGGGATCGGGTATGGGAAACGGATCCGACGATCCGTGATGAAGATTATTCTTAACACGTTATCAGCACCTTTGCTCTCCAAATCAGGTGAGTTGTTCATCATTTGTTGAGTTCACGGCTACAGTGCGTTGTCCTTGGATGCTAATCTCTTTTCGGTTGTTATTTCCGATCGAAATTGTGCGTCGACTCCTCGTTGCGGCTCCGCTGATGCGTCACCAACGACGAGCGGGCTGGAGCCTGCCATCGCTCCGCAAAGCGCAATCGCCGCACTGCGTCGATTTACCGAAGCAAGTGATTCTGCGTGACACAAGATCACGTGTGTGTGGTTTTGCGCATCAACAAAGATGGGCATCGCCGCATCGGCATCGCGCAGATGTACGCGCGACATCACCACGCGCCGTCGAACTCGACATCCGCTCCCTCAGTTCATCATCACGCAGGCAGGTCAACGGCCTAGCCTATATGCCCTACGCAGCATGAAGACCGACTCACATGGAACAGGCCACGATTTGTCGTCGAACCTCTGTTTTCTTATCTCTAGTTCGATCCTGTCGATTAATATGCTAGAGTTCAGTACCGTATGACATGGATGGTCGCGTCACCTTGCCACAAACCTGTAGTTTTTATATGGATCTCGTAGATCGGCAAGTTATTATTTGTGGCAAAATCCCGTTTTGCTCGTCGCTCTGCACAAGCCACGTATGCGGATAGATGGTTCATAGCTAGGGCTGGACTACCGAGCCGAGCTCGGCTCGGCTCGGCTCGGCTCGGTCCAGCTCGTTAGGATAACGAGCTGGCTTGGCTCGGCTCGTTATCTTATCGAGCTAGAATGCTGGCTCGGCTCGGCTCGTTACGAGCTCGAGCTGGCTCGCGAGCCAGCTCGTTAAGCTCGTCGCTAGCCTTCAGCATCTCTGCCGCGACCTGAGGAGAACATTTTCACGCCCTTGAGCATGAAGGCGTGCCGGGCGCTGGATACATCTTCACGCCCTTGAGCACTAAACTCTAAACCTTAAAAGGCGTGCCGGGCAGGAAGGCGGTGGTCGTATTGGACGAGAGGGGACGGGGACTGGTGACGTGAAGGAGCTCGCACCACCGCACACGAGGGGAATAGGGAGAGCGGCGGCACTGTCCGATTTGAGCTGTCGGCCGCCCCGCATCACGTTTCCTCCTCTGGGCAAGCTCGCAAATAAGCAGCGAGGGAGCAGAGTGACAGGCCAACGAGGCAGGCGGTGCGGCTCACGAAAGGAGCGATGCAGGCTTGCTATGGGGACTTGGGAGGAGACAAGGTGTGATGGCATCATGATTCAGGAAAAGGATAAGGTGTGGGAAGGGAGGAGGGGACCGAGAAGTGATGGGCTTGTTGGGACTTGCTGGCTCGTTTGGCTCGCGAGCGGCTCACAAGCCAGCTCGAGCCGGCTCGTTAAACATAACGAGCTACAAACCTAACTCGGCTCGTTAGAAAAAGTGAATGAGCCGAGCTGAGTCGAGCCGAGCCAATCACGAGCTGAGCCGAGCTAACGAGCCACGAGCTTTTCGTCCAGCCCTATTCATAGCACCTGTAGCCTGTCTTGAATTTCTAAATGACGAAACAATCGCCCTGCATGTGCGCATGCATCCATGAGGTTTGAATGGAAATAGCTTCTTCAATGGAATGATATCGTTAATGCTTGGAAATTCCCGAATTTAGTGGACTTTAATCCAGCAGATTAATATGTTTCTATATAATGGTAGGCAATGAATCTTTATTAAGATTTGGGTTTTGTGCATTAGTTTTTCCATGCATGAACATGTCAGTGGCACCGCATAAAAGGCAAGTCTATTTAATTAGTGGAATGCTTCCCTATTTTATATGCTTTTAATCCGGTAGATTAAATGCTCCCTTTTGTTGCGTCACTCCAAGTTCTTTTTATGCCACACAGTGAACTGGTGCCCCGCTGGTTGCTTGCTTCATCTTGCTAGAAATCTGTAGTTTTGGCACGCTGATTAATTCCAATACTAATCGCCTCTCCGTGGACCGAGTTATGCGTTGTACAGTGGCCTACTCCTTTGTCTCTTCTACATGACATCTCGTAGATGTTCAGCGCACCGTTGCGCTCCCGCAGATCACCGCTGCTGTTGCATGAAACCAGTAATTAAGGCTGGCTTGTTCGGCGCCCTTGCGGCCAAGCACACGCATCTTAAAGGCGCGTTCGTTGTTTTAGAGCCTTTAAATTTTAAAGGATCTAAACAAATAGAATCTAATATTAATAAAGTCTACTGATAAAACTTTTTTATAGATAAGTATATCTTTACGAGACGAATCTAGTGAGCCTAATTAAACTATGTTTTGCTACAGTGATACTACAGTAATGCTACAGTAACAATCGTCTAATCACGGCTTACCTATCCTTATTAGATTCGTCTCGCGAATTAGACCAGGTTCTGTAGTTAGTTTTGTAATTAAACTTTATTTAAGACAATATTTTTTTAGTTTAGACCCTTCTAAAATTTAGAGGGGGCACAACGAACGCGCCCTAAAATGCACGTTGTATAACCGCAGCTGCGGGCATTGTCAGAGGCTCATAGCACTACCCTGGAGCTGTGCCCGCCCGAAGCGGCGCTACCGCATGCCTCGCCGCCCGCCGCCATACATGCCTGCCACACAGTCACACCCGCCCGAAGCTGCACCGTTAATGCCAGCTGTGTGCATCGTCATGCCACCGCGTGCTCCAAGCTGACCTGCACGTCGATTGCTGAAATTTTCATGTACCACCGTCACCGTGAGCAAATCTTGTTGGGATTTTGTTCTTTTTTTTTCTTTCCCAAGGTATTTGCACCTCGCGTTATTGCTGCGGGGATTTTACAAGTTGTACAATGGTGGATGTGGTATTTTTACGAGATTTATCTTTCCTATATGTGGCCTTGCAGCTCGTTATACCTGCATGTATTTTTTGCACATAGGTCCCGAAGCACCACATAATACCTCCTTTGGCTAGTCTTTGTGCTTTAACCTTGTTCTTTTAGCACAGCTGCATAAATTTAATCAAGATTCCATTTAACAATGCTAGAAACAGAATTTCTAGTTTATATGCTTCCATAAATTGTGATAATTTAATTTTTACACCCCTTGGAAGCCATGCATTATGGGTATATTTTTTTCCTTGCATTGCCTGTTTGATTATGATCTCTATGGGTTATATAATCCCGAAGTATTACATAAAGACACTTATTTGATACCAAGCAATCGTACTAAGGCTTGAAAAATAAGGGAAATAAAAGAAATATCTATGAACATAGATAAGATCAGCACGTATCCTCCATATGCTTCCGTTTATGCTTCAAATTATTTACCCAAAGTAAAGTTTGAATGAAAGGCATAAACCTTTGGCCAATTATACATTGGATTCGGATTCATTATTCAGGTGCCAGATGCACTCAAAACCTTACCTTGGCTTACATCATCTGTTAGATTGTTACAAGACCTGAAGTCGGCATGTTTTCTTACCCTTTGTGCTGAATAAGCATGACTCATCATTATTATGAGCTTTTCAAACACATTTCATGTATGTGAAATTTCTTTCCAAAGCTGCAACATGAAGTTGCAAATATTTCACTAAGATATAATTCTTGTGAAAAGCAAAGTGTTCTTCCTGATGAAGAAATACATTGTTTGTCCTTCACAGACTATAGTTGCTCCTGAAAGTGCATAACCGTGTTGCAAAAGTAAGCCAAGTGATAAAAAAAATATCCATGAAGGATATAGATGGTGAATCGGGGGTATGTAGTTTAACCACTCTGAACGTGGACATTTGGGCCAGTAGATCCATGTCTCACACCCCTTACACCTAATCGAGATCTTCTTGCAAACCATAGGAGCTAGGTTACAAAGCATGATAATGAATATGAATCCCACATCACTGCTGAGCCATAAGCTAACTAGATCATATATTACTTTTTTATGTTCCCTTTAATTAGTTGATCCAGGCTTTGAAAGCCACATGAATTTTGACCACAAAGTTTTTAGTGATGACATTAACTTATATTGGTTGGGAACTTTTAGATGAGGTTCATGAAGAACTTATTGAGACCTGTAGTAATCTCATTGAAAATTTAATCTACGATGTCTCGAATTGGTTGGCCGAAGTTTATCCTAGGAGGATGTTGGTCAGTTAGGCTCCCGCTGAGCAATTAATTTTCTTTGTTTTGCTTAGTTGAGTACTTTGCATTAGATTGTTATTTCCCAGACAAAACAAATTCTTGGTCTTACCTGTTCTATTCTCCTTCTCTTCATTCTGAAGATGAATTGAAATTGAAATACTAGAACACGTAGCAATAAATTGCTTTAATAACCCAATTTCTGAATGGTATGAGTAATTGGGACAACCTTGGGCAACGATATTAAAGAGCAGGACTATTCTACTCCCTCCGTTCAGAAATAGATGTCACTGTTGAGTTTCAGATATCACATTTGACCATTCGTCTTATTCAAAAAATTTGCTCAAATATAAAAACAAATATGTCATGATTAAAATATATCTAATGATAAACCAAGTTGTAAAAAAATAAATAAAATTTATGTAAAAAATTTGAATAAGACGAACAGTCAAACGTGATGTCTAAAAGTCAACAGTGACATCTATTTCTGAACGGAGGGAGTATATAAGAAATCCGTACTTGGAACTGACGGTTGTTCAAGCCGCACAACCTGCAAGCATGTACATGTGTACTCTACTCGACCCGCACCAAAAATGCATAGTACTATCATTAATTGTCTTTTTGGACATCTGACCCTGAAGGTCTACCACTACTAGAAAAACACCCCTGTAAATACGCTTTATTTAGACATTAGATACGTTTATTTCATATCTATTAGAATATAGAGACGTTTTCATAAAGCGTGTCAGGGACGTATCCACACGGGCCGTGTCATGTGCCTGTAGTGATGTATTTTAAAAGCGTGTCTAGCATATATAATACGATTTATAGCAACGCTATATACGTATCTACAAACCTATACACGATTTTATAGTTACGGTCAAGTCAGTGCCTATGAATTTAGCAATGCTTTAAAGTGTTGCTATTTAGAACATTGCCAAAAAAAACATATTTTGTTCCCTTATACTCTTAGCAAGTATTATTCGTGCAATTCGCGGGAATTGAACCCGTGACCTTTTCATTTCATACAAACTCCCTTAACCAACTCATCTCATGTGCAACTATGACTAGAGTAAGATATGTATTCTTTTTAACTCATGCCATCCAAATGCATTGACGTCTCTAGCATTATAAATAGCGTGTCAAGAAGCGTCTTTAGATAAAATTACATGCGTTTAAAGCGTGGCTAATATCGTATCACTTTGATGCGTTCTCAATATCGTGTCATAAGCGTGTTTACGTACGATACCAACAGAATGAAAGCGTGTCTAGTATCATATAATTTCTCAATGCGCGTCAAAAAGCATCTTTACAGGGCTACTAACGTCAAAATCATGTCAAAAACATGTCTATTCGGCTATTGATGATTAAAGCGTATCTAATAACGTTTTAAATTGACACGATCTTAATATCGTGTCAAAAAGCGTCTTTAGGTGATGATGTATTGACGTTTATAAAAGCGCATATATAAAAACGTCTTTAGAAGGCCTTTTTTCTTGTAGTGTACGTGCATGATATACCCATCAATTTGATTGCGGAATTGGTATGCATTTGCCTTGAAGAGTGTGCAAGTTCCTAATTGGTGTTGTTGGACTATTTGCATATGGTTTTAAGTCTAGAAGAACTGTAATGCATTTCATAATGGATTTGCAAACACATAAGTAGTAATCACTTGCAGTTGTGGGTCTCGACTCGAAGTTGAGGATAACTCTCTTGAAGAGAATATATATTTTCTCCCTTCAAGTGCATGAATCTTAGTCCAAGCTCGTTGCATTATTAATAATCTCTCTCCTATTTGAGTGCGCATGATTTCCCAGACATATCACCACCGCGGCATACGTTGGACACCACTGGAAGTTGGTTATGGGGACATTACGTATGCCATTGTTTAAATATCGCGGCATTAGGGGAGAGAAATGCCCATTTTGTAGAATGCCTTGATATTTATTATGATTTAACGCACGATTCCCAAGCTAAACCTGTAGAGTTAGCTTACACTCCTATACATTAGAAGTGTGGAGTTTGCCAGAACAAGATCATTGAGGAGAAACCTTATTGGGTTTTACTTGAAGTAAATATAATGTTACTACTTGAAGTAGATATACCCGGGTTTTAATGTTTTATCCACATGTGACTTATTGGCACTCAATCGGAATTTGCGGGGATGCCTGCAAATGAAAGATCTTAATGCCTTAGTCAAATCATAGAGTTTAAAAGAAATACTCCTCTTACTCCTGAAGAAAAAGCTCACCCTGAAGGTACCTCTCGAAGAGATTTATCCTAGCAATTAATTGCGCGCAGATCATAATGCTAGGAGCACAGAACAACTATGGATCTTCCGTATTGGGAAATAAAGAAGATCATTGTTGAATGTTTAAGTGGGAAAGAAATGTGTCGACACTATCTTGCCTCTGTAAATTGCTTACTTTCTCTAAGGAGAACCGGATCCGGAACAAAGTCCTAGGCATGGGTGCTCGAAGCACTTATTTCGGGTAAATAAAGTATGCAACTGAGGCTGAACCAAACTCACCTAGTAAAAGTCGCAAACATGATGTTTGACGCTCACGGGTCATTATATAACTGATGAGGTGGTGAAAGGTGACGGTTCAAAGGTCATAAAAGAGACCAATTCCCACATGAGATGAGTGATTAATGTTCTTGTGCAATACATCTGGCAAATGGTTTAAATTAGAATATGCAGCCCAAAAGATAATGAAAATCCATAAAGGATAATCCCAGAAGGACTTATATATATATTTATATGTTGTAACATGTAAATCTCATACCAATATTGTCTTCCCGAAGAAGACACGTCTCCTGCAGAGAAAATTGTTCCTCGATGGAATATTCTTAGAGAAATAAAATATTTGATAAGTCTAAATACACTAGTAGTATAGTCCTAATGGACAATGACCCGTTTAAGACCCGATAGTGAATGAGATGAGGACCATAAACACCGGAAGTGTGCCAAATAGGTATACACACCTCGAGTATCAATTGAAGTATACATATCCACACATGATTTATTTACGCATGCATATTATGCTCTAAGGTTTGAATTGGCGATATCCTCGAGCTAAACCCCAGAAGGTATAAGTGGTCTTATTGGCAACTTTTTCCCCAATGTGCCAAATTGTTAGACTATGCATATATTTCAATTTGTTATGTTGTAACTGATATAATGATCTTTGAAGGATCACTAATCAATCCCTGAAGGACACTGACTATTATTACACCGTCCGAAATGGTGATAATAATATGAAAGCTTGGAGCTTCTTGATGAAACGCGTCCATAGAAGATACGCACAAACTGTAATTATATTACCCCCTAAGTTCTCTGAAAGAGCTATTTTACTTACGTCGCACATACATGCTCCCAATTCTCTCGTTCTCAGTATTCTAGAAGAACATTGAGATAAATGTCTAGAAGACACATTGTGAGAATTTTGTATTTTCACTAGTGATCCTGCTAACAAACATTTATATAAAGGACATGAAATGAAAAGACTTCAACGCATGTTGTTGTCAGGGGGAGCTTATGCTATATTGATCGTCGCCATATACTAGACTTTGAATGTCTCAGAGTATACCTAGAAGGTACTACTACAAAATGTTGTCCTGAAGATACTACATCATGAATTTTGTGATCTAATATATCCATGCCACTCACACATATGAGGTTATTCTTTGCTTACTACAATTTTTCATCTGGTTGATGCGTAATATGTGTTGAACACGGTGAATATAATACTTGCATTATAAAATGATTGTTTCATATCTCTATGCTCATGCTTCCAGCAGAAAGTGTTTGGAGCTATAATGCAAGGTTCAGGGGGAGCACATGCCTGATGGTTGGCCCTTGTTTTAGAGTCTAGATAATCTAGAGTAATATGATCTAGAAGATCATAATTTGTTCTGAAGACATTAGTTGTACTCTTTTTTTCTAAGTGAGTTTTCCCGAAGTTTCTCACATAAGGTTTTTAACGAGGCAACAATATGCAAATGCATTAGCGGGAACTATGTACTCTTTCTCCATATTTTTCCCACTGGGTTTTTCGGAGTTTTAACGAGGCAATAGTTCGTCGTGGTATTCGCCCAAGGGGGAGTGTTAAGAATCCCTCAATTAGAGGGAATAAATGGGCTCATACCAAATATACCCCTGAAGGGTTAGACCTATATAAAGAAGCATTGTGTACCTACCATGGCGAATGAGAAGAGAACTCCCTCCAACATCTTGTGTCATGTGTTCTTGTTCTTGAGATCTGGGAAGGGGAACGGGTTCTTCCACCATCTCCTAACGTCTCTTTCTGGGGATCGGGTATGGGAAACGGATCCGGCGATCCGTGATAAAGATTATTCTTAACACGAACAAGCTCGTATTAATTGGCACGGGCACGTTGCCCTTTGTCCGGGTCAGCTTCCGACGCGCGCGCTCTCGCAGGAAATGCCTCGTCTCTCCTCTTCCGCTTGCCGCCGTCGGTGCAGTGGCAGCAGAGGTAGAGGAATATCAAGAAGGATGCATCTTATTAATTTTTTTTAGTTTTTTTTGGCTTGTAAATGCATAACTTTAGTTTCTAGGGGTGCAAATAAGGTGAGTGTTTAGCTCCAGGATTATATAACATTATTACTGCTCTTGCTCCATTTTGGTGGGTAGAGATTACGGATAAAAACCACATGGCAACAAACTTTTAGAGCCCTGCATCAATTGTCCTACACTGATCATTCAATATGAACTTATATAGCATGCAACTTTTGAACCATTGTTCTTGATCGAGTACAAAACTAAAACTCGCAAGTTTGTAACGCCATGTGTCAGTATTATCAGCTAGCATAAAATCGATCGGTCTCACCGTGGCTGCAATGAAGTAGAGATGTCTCACATATATCTGTAGGGAAAAGAAACATGAGAAAATTGCTTCTCAGTCACTTAAGAAATTCCAAATTCTTTATTAGCGATTGAGAATTTTGAATTTCCTTTTTATCCGTCAACCTTATCTTCTTTCCTTTTTTTTTTACATTACTATCTACTCTATTTCTTCCGTCATATAGGCCTCTCCCGTGCAATCTGAACCTATGACCATTTCGCCCTGGTGTTTTGCATTGGGTGGTGGACTAGGTGAACACAAACACGAACAAGAAATGAGCTCCTCCACCATGGGAACCGCAAACTACAGAGCAGTAGCTTTTTCTTTGCCACCACCACCTAGTT
This sequence comes from Eragrostis curvula, assembly GCA_007726485.1. Classification (NCBI taxonomy): domain Eukaryota; kingdom Viridiplantae; phylum Streptophyta; class Magnoliopsida; order Poales; family Poaceae; genus Eragrostis; species Eragrostis curvula. The sequence goes on along the minus strand of RWGY01000031.1, from coordinate 5,341,065 downwards.
GTCTTCATGCACGAGATGAACAAACTTTCTGACGTGATGATCCATGAGATGGGTGCATTTGTGATTGGCCACGCACGACCTGTTGACCTCAAAGATGGTTATTCGAGTTGATAATACACCTGTTGTTAGCCATGATGTGTGGTAAGACCAACTTAAGAGTGTAAGAAATCATATTCATCCTCGGTGTTGCATCACATTCCATATGCATGGATAAGCACAAACATATACGTTGATTTTCAAATTTTGCAGGTAGGGATGGTGATGAGGAGGCAAAGTGGTTCCGTGGCATGGTGCATGCTGTGAATATGGCATTGAGTGGGTTGTCCAACCTAGGGAACATGTTAACATTAATTGTAGCATGGTGCCACAAGTCAGCTGGGCAACCATGCATTTACATTCCAAGGGTTTACAACTCACTAATTGCTATGGTATCTTGCATCATGCCACGTAACCATCTCAACTCCTCGTCACCTTCCTACATGGAAAATGTGAAGATCATGGCATATGTTTGTGCACATACATGCATGCAATGCAATACCAAGGAAAAATATATTTTTTTTACGGTCCGGTGTTGGTCTTGCCACACAACATAACCATTGAAAAATTTATAGACAACTCGAATTGCCATGACTTGAAGTCTACTCGCGCATACACTCTGCCTTTCTGGGGGCAAGAGACTTAGCACTAAGGAACCAATCTCATGGGTCGTCACACCAGAGAGTATCTTCATCTAGTGCATGAACAACAACTCGATGATCGATGGCCAAGTGGCAAAGAAAAATTCGACAGTCCCTATAGTCCATGGTTGCCATGGTGCACCATTTGAATGTGATAATGCATCAAGATAGGACCTCGGGTGGTCTACAAGTGTGGTGCCCTGCTTTTGGAGGAACTATTGTGCCATGGACACAGAAGATAATGATAATAAAATACTTTCCGTGCGTGAGGCAAAATACACTATATATCATGGTGCTCAACGAGACGCATGAGCGTTATGTGGAGTGGTTATTGTGAAATGTAATGCTGATGGCCAATTATGGAGAAAGCCCATGAGATACATGTACTTATTTGCATTCTCCTCTTACAGATCATGTAAGCATGTCTGAGAAACATCAAAATCATAAGAGATGACTAGAATGACTAAAATTGAATCGATTTTGTGTTATTGTAGCAAGATGCAATTGACAACCATGGTACTTTGTTTCTCATATATCTATAACTAAACTAGGAATGGATCTGCACTTCAGAAATCGCCCCCCATATTTATATGGGAAGATTTTTGGCCCGGTCTATCAAAAAGCATTGACGTGGCTCTGAGTAGATGACTAGGTGTCATCCTAATCCTTGGTGAGACATCGACAAAGCATTAGGTACTTAGGGACAAAATTTCCGTTAATGCACAAGGTCGTGACTCATCTTTAATTGCTTTCTTGCCTTTTACTTTATTAAAAAAATACACGGTAAATGAGTGACCAAAATGCCAAGCCCCAACAAACTTCAAGTGATTCAACTTTAGGTTTTGTGACTAGAATAATGGGATAATACATCTGATTAGTAATTCAACCCATGGTTCTTCCCACTTAATTTTTCAAGCAAGCATTCTTTTATGTGTCTAAAAGCCAGTAATTGAAATGTTATCATTAATGCAAAGTTTAATTCTTTTCCTATGCTTATTAGGTTTTGAATGCAACCACGTTGTCGCTCAACTTGTACCTCAAATTTGTTGACCGCGTGTGATTCCTCTCTAACTTGTCTTGTTAACATCACTTAAGAAGGCTCTTCATTTGTTTCCCCAGAGTGACTCTAGATTTAATTAAAGATCCCTCAAATATGTGCAGGGCGTCCTACAAGACCAAGGAAAATATGCCTGGCATTTTGTCTTGTCGTTTGACAATATAGATTTATTTCGTATCATCCGCCTTTCCTCTTCCTATGGCAAACTTTGCCATACTCAATAATCACCGCTTATCAGGAAACCAACGCACACACTGCTGGATTAAAAATCTCCAGCCAGAAGCCAATTTGGACTATCATACCAGACAAACAACAAAGAAAATCCTTAATCCGTAGAAGGCCTGCATGATCGGAGATGGATTCAACACATGAAAAGCAATTACCTATCTCAATGGTACTGTAGCGGGAATCTCCGTCCAACGAAAACTGCTGCAAATCTACAGACTAGTCTTTGTTTTTTCCTGGGCCTTGGATTAATCGTCGCCAAACAAATAAAATCCTTAATCCGTAGAAGGCCTGCATCCTCTCGTCGCCAGCGTTGGTTCCATGATGAGTGGCTACGATTGAGTATGGCAAAGTTTGCCATAAGAGAGGTAAGGCAGAGGATACGAGTCCGGTGCACACACTTGCACGGAAGGAATCAAGAAACTGTATTATACGTGTCATACATGTAGTCTTCTTTTGGTACAATGATTTATTCAACTTCTGTGTTAACTTGCCTATAAATATCATCCCATCCCCCGCTTCCGGATAATGTCACTAAGATCATTTCTTTCTTTCTTTTCTTGAAATCAAAAGTAATTCTAAAATCATCAAACAGTACCATGATTTTCTGTGGCATTTGTTTAATGTTACATCCTTGATGTGGAAAGATGAGTCACGGCAGCGAATTGTGCAAAACCAGCGAACTGCCCGCCACGTCATCCCGAGTTCTAGTTGGTGCCTACCGCCGCGGTTTCCGTTACGCCGTCGCGCTTTCCCGAACGCCATCAGGTTTTCGCGTCACCCCCGGGTCACTGACACGCGGACCATAGCTAACGACGTCCCATGATGTCAGTGACCGTGCCCTGCCCGTACCGCGGGAAGCAGCCGCCCTGACAAGCGGGCCCCGGAAGCATTGGATCGGTCCTAGCCGCCATCAGTTCATCCCCCTCTACCGTTGACGCGGACGACAACAGAGCAGAGCGCACTCCCCTGCAGGCGCTGCGGAGAGCAAGCAAGGCGGTATTGGTAGCCGCGGGTTCGCCTCTCATCCTTATCACCAGCAGCAGCGCACACCCGCGACTAGCTTGGAGTTGTGTTTAGAAATCTCTGCGCGTAGGCAGCGGCAAACCTGCGAGAGAGCGAGCGAGCGAGTTCTTGGAGAATCCAGGAAGCCGAGCAAAAAAAAAAAAAAAAAAGAAAAGAAAAAAAAAGTGGTCAATCGAGAAGAGGAAGAAGAGGAGGGAAGGGAGTTTGAGGTGGAGCACAGGGTAGGGAGCGGAGATGGAGAGCCCGCGGAGCCCCGAGGCGGAGATCGGGCACCGGGTGGAGGACCTGTGGGAGGTGGCGGAGCCGCAGCTGTCGCCGTCCGAGAAGCTCAACTCCTGCTTCGAGGACATTCCCGTCGCGTCCTTCCCAAGCACACATCCCTCGCAAGGTAATCAATCAATCAATCTGCATAGCTCCCTCCCTCCTAATGCAGGAACTTCCTATAGCCTGACACGATACTAGGATCGAAAAAACCAGTTCTTTGGCGTCGATTGTATCCCAGCATTGGGTTGTTGTGTTGTTCGTATTAATTGTTACAATACCTCTTCTGTCATTGGAGCTGGCTGGATCAGAATCGAAACAGTCTACTTTGAACTCGTGTTTGTATTGTACTTATTGTGAGTTCATGTAGCAGACATGTATCTTTTCAACAAGGTTTTATGGACTGGAGAAACAATTATGATCTTGCTTGTTGTCCTTTCGGTGCTCCTGACCGGCACAGTTGGTTCGTCTGAACATAAACGATATATAGAATTACACAATTTACCTAACATAACTCGTGCCGCTTTAGTCCATCACCAAAATTTCTTCTCGATTTCTTACGAGGTTCAGCGAAGCTGCAGTAGAGGTTTAAGACTTAAGTCTAATGTGTTTTGGTTGAGGGGTCCCTTTCATTGCTTGACCAACTAATTGAGAGTCGTGCAGAACTTTCTTTGCTATGTGTCGTTGTGTCAATTGATGTGGATAATTGTAAGGTTGCTTACAATGGCCCTACAGCCATGATTGCAACATATCTTCTGGAGCAGCGAGGGCCCCGTATTGCCAATTTCTTTCCTTAGATCTGATCTTATCTGGAGAATTAATCTAGTAAAATATCCGACCTTATCTGTATCAAATGAATGCACATTTGCTCATTGGTATCTTCAGGGTGCATCAATTTTGTATACGTTGTGCTGATACAGTCATACCGATGTTGTACAAAGAGGTTTTTATCCACTATTTGCCTGCCTTATTCCATACTGTCTCTTTGTTCACATGATCTTCTGTGATCAGTTTTAATACTCTAGTGATGTTGGCATTACCAACTCCCACTTTAGAAATAAATGAGTTGTTAGCATTAGGATGGCTGTTGCATTGTTTCTACAATTTGTACGGATACAAGAAGGGAAAAGCTATGCGTCCGACTAGCATGTCCGACTTTGTACCGACTGCAATGTAAATCAGCAAAGGCTTGTGGGACCATGCTCATGTTTTGCATATGGTCGTACATGAGTCTACTTTTTCAGTCGTACCTGTAGCATCGCTCATACAAGAACTATAGTAATGCCGCCTTACTACATTGCTGGATCTAATTAGCTAGATAATAGTCTTACTTGACAATGAACGATCAGTAGGTTATGCTGTTTGTTTTACAACAAAAACTGTGTTCTTAGATTTTTTTTATCATTGGAAATGTAGGGTCTTTCATTTCCATGTACGCAGTAATCTGGATGGTAGACTTATATTCAATTGGACTACCTATTCTTGTTTTCTTAAAAAAAAAATGTTCATGCTTTATGGGTCTGCAGCCACAACTTCCAGCTCCTTAGCTTTGTTCAGACATGCTCAAGACTAATTTAATGGAATCTTTTTTTTTTGCGATGGAATAATTTAATGGAATCTATAAGACTAAAACTATTTAACTTCAATGGTCTTTTTACTCAACAAGTGAATACTGTATGACTGTGCCAACTGTTTATTTTCAAGTGATCTTGTACTCTATTTAAATAGAACTTGATCAGAATTTTCAGGTTTTAAATGTCAAATGTGCTGCTCTTTCTGCAGTAATTGAGATACCTTCCGATGCCAGTCTTGCTGAAACTGTTGAAATCTTATCCAAAAACAAAATCTTGAGCGCACCCATAAGAAATGTTGAGGCTCCAGAAGAAGCTAGTTGGATGGATAAATACATCGGTATTGTGGAATTTGCTGGAATTGCCATGTGGCTTCTCAGTCAGGTTTGTAACCTTGCCACTGGAACATATCTAAGCTCTCACTCAGTTTAAATATGGCTCTTACTATGCAGGACCTCTGCAGTTTGATCTATTTCTGTTTATTTATAATACCATAATCTCAAATATATAGATTATATCCTAAATTAGAACAAAATAAATTTAAAGCTGGACTGCATACAAGCACTTCAATATAATCTTGGTTTGAACTGTCCATCTAATCATTTGCTGCAGGTTAACCCTTCTGTGGTCTTGTTAAAACTTAAAATACATCTTCAAATTAATCAGAATGTTGCCCCACTTTTCCTTTTATGGTAGAACAGTAAGGGATGCCTGTACTGTTTGTAGTTCTCACAATTAAGAAAGAGTAAATAAATGATAATCGCAACACAGCTCAGCAGCATAAGAAGATTGACCTCTAACGATGGAACCAATGTTTTGGCTATAGTATGAGCTATATTTTGTGCCGCACTCATCTTTCTGACATGAATTGGTTCTTTTGGCGATAACAGTCAGATGTTGCAGCTAATGGAAAGGCTGGGTCTCCGGCAGGATCACCTGTTGCCAATCTAGCAGCCCGGCTAGGCTCTTTCACATTTAGAAGGACATCATCTGGCAGGGTAGAAACTACTGATGCAGAATCAGATGAGGCTGCGTCAGTTGGTGGAAGTTATTTTGAAACCCTTACTTCCTCTGAATTATACAAGAATACAAAGGTAATTTTCCTGTGCACCGCATTGTACTGCTACATTACCAATCCTTGACACAAATGGCTCCCACTGTAGGTTGGTGATATCTCTGGAAGCTTCCGGTGGGCACCCTTTCTCGCACTGCAGACGTCTGACACATTCCTTACCATGTTGCTGCTTCTATCCAAGTACAGAATGAAGAGTTTGCCAGTCGTAGAAGTGGGAGGAGATAAGATTGAGAACATCATCACACAATCTTCTGTTGTGCACATGCTTGCAGAGTGTGTTGGACTTCCCTGGTTTGAGAGCTGGGGAACTAAGAAACTGTCAGAATTGGGACTTCCTATCATGAAGCCATCCAAACTTGTCAAGGTACCTCCGAGTGGATGGCATTTACCTTCATTCATGAACCCTTGCACATCATGACCCTTTTAATTCTGTTTGTATTGTAAAGAAAATTCAATTTCTTGCTCAGAATATATACCACCACATTATCTTGTTTAGAAAAGGGAATACATTACTCATATCCCAGCCTATTTTTCGATCGATACATATAGCTGTTCTCTGTTACAAACCCGCCCAACAGCCAAAGGTCCACATTATCTACCTAAGTGGAAGCTATCAATAGCACATGCGAAAAGTCAAAAGTTCCATTTGATTGTTAATGTTGTTTAGTCAAGAGATGATGCATGATGAGTTCAAATAGCCCTGGACGTTTGTCCCAAACAACGTTTTTAGGAGGCTAGGGTTCATTTAAACCATACTGTCAACAAATCTGCATTCAACAAATGTCTATATATGATGTTTGACCAATGATATCCATCCCTTGTACAGGTAAATGAAGATCAGCCGGTCCTTAAAGCCTTCCAACTAATGAGGGAAAAGGGAGTTGGTGGTCTACCTGTCATGGACACCAGTGGAGCAAAAGCAATTGGTAATATTAGTATCAGAGATGTCCAATATCTTCTAACTGCTCCCAAGATATATAAAGAGCACAGGTTTGTAATCCTAATACATCCTTGTTGATAAACTCTCTTATGTTTGGTAGCCAATACAAAAAATCTTAACAGCTATTATTACACATCATGCACCATGTGCTGAAAGACCATTGCAGGTCATAGTGACATGAACCCGTTTTAACTGTTGAATGCAACACAGGTCAATTACAACAAAGGATTTCCTTACCGCCGTCCGGAACCTTCTTCAGGAGCAACATGAGCTCTCACCTTTGCTGCATGATGTCATCACGTGTAAAACGGGCGATACCATTAAGGACATCATACTGAAGTTGGACTCCGCAAAGATCAGCAGAATCTATGTAGTCGATGACAAAGGGAACACTGAGGGAGTTATCACTTTGAGGGACATAATCTCCAAGCTGGTACATGAGCCACGCCATTACTTTGGGGATTTCTTTGATGGTGTTGTTCCCCTGCCTCAAAACAGCACTGTATGACAACGTTTGGCGATCCGATCGCACTGATGTACTTGTTGTGTAAATGTACATTCTGGACTGTTCTCTTCTGAAGGTTTCCTTGCTGAGTAATCCTTTTTTGCATTTTCCTCAGGTAAACAGCACTTGCCTGTAAGTTGCTTCTGGAAAGCAATGGTGTACATTAAATATTTGGGGGAGTACATGAGCTCTTCCGTCGTCGTGAATATTTGCTTCACTTATTATAGGGAGATGTCGCTTTTTTGTCTTCCCTTCACCACTGATTTAAACTCTTTTGCTGTTTATGGTTGGGTAACTGGGGTAGCTGCAATTATCTGCTGGTACAGCCCAGCTCGCTCCAATGTGTGCTATTTCCAGCTGTACATCTCTATCCCAACAATCCATCATGTTCCCCTCCAACTACACACTATCTGATAGTGCCAGGGCCCACCAGAACATACCGTCGTCACCGATTGAGATTTACATCTGTATATGTTTGTTACCTTTTCGTCATAAAAGCAGTGTTTGCAATTGCAGAACGCTAGTAAGTTTGGTCTACCTGTGCACACAGATGCTGCTAAATTATGTACAGTTACTGGTGTTTTGAATGGATGCTCAGAATTTTTCGTTTCCCCTGTAATAATGAGTACAAGAGAATTCGATATCCTCCCTCCTTGAAGACATGAGTGATTGAGTTCCCTGATTACTACGAACAGAAAATCAATTCTATTTACTGATGTGTATTTATTCGGAGATGCAAGTTAGAAACTGTGAAGAAGCTAACAATAAAACCATGTATATCGTCATTGGAGTGGGTAACATATGAATGACCGTCCATAAACAACTTTAAAAAAAAGCTGAACAGAGTGGCATGTAGGTACATATTATGGTTATCGGAACTAGCTGATTTATATTCAACTCAACAATATATATTCGTAACAACTGGAGCTATCAAAACAGGAGAGGTTCTCCATTCTGTTTTATTGTTAGAATAACTGGCAATGATTTCCTCTGCAGTCATAGTTTTGACATTGACTGTTGCTCATCTTCCACTCTACGAGCATGACATACAACTGATAAAACAATTCGGCTCGCTTGTACGAAATAAATGCAAATGGAAAGCTAAAACTGATTTCAGGCATTGAAGAACTGCTGATTTAAATGCAGCTAACTGGCGAACTTGCTTCCACATCCTTAAGTTCTAGATGAACTAAAGGCCATTTTGTTCAAAATTTAGAGTTTGCTGGTGTCAGGTATGCTGAAGTACAAGGGTATGGTTGACCCTATTTATAACAGATGCAAACAACCTCCAATAATCATTCCGTTCATCGCTAAGAGCAAACAGTGAAAACTAGCAGACTGTAAAATTGTTGATGGGAGTAATTTTTAGAAGAAAATGAACTAATACAGCATTCAAGATTCTTACAAGGGCAAGAATATGTTTGCAAAAGGTTGATTGTCAACTAAGACAGAACAGCAACATATATTATTGCACAGAAGATTCAGCAACTTGGCCAACAATCAGAAACTTAACCTCATACAAATAGTAGAGTAATGAATTTTACTGTTACCAGATCTAGAAATATTGAAATCTAACATTACAACCAAAATTCATTCCAATGGAAATACTATTACCAGCAGAAGTGGTCCAGATTTGAGAGTGGTGTTCTGCTATTGCTATTTGGAGGTGGCTGTTATAGACCATATATCTGAAATACACTAAAAGCTTCCCTCCAATTCTTTATAAGGCTTACGTTTTTTCCCATCCATTCTCCCTTGTTTATCAGATGACATAAAAGTTTTTACTTACATGCATTGGCAGCTAACAATTTTTTTTCTCATGCTTTCAAGGTAATCAAAATGGGGTGCCATGGTCATTTTCTCTTCTCTTCTTGGTTTCATACAATCTTTAATTCTTGTGATAGACCTCATAATTTCAAACAGATGGAATACCAGAAATCGAAATTCAAAATTTATAAAATCCAGTGTTCTCCCATTTTGCATTTCTACCACCTACTGAGCCCCCATTTAGAAAGTGGTTAAAATAAAATTTTTCCATGCGATATCCTCTGCTATGGGAGTTACATCTGAACTGTACTGAGAGTCTGAGACATCTATGCGACTATGCCCACAGATTTTCTACCTACCTTGAGTCCATAAGGACCTCTCCTGATCTTATTTATGTAAGTAAAATTCCAGCTGGGCTGCACATAAGGAGAAAGCATTTGCTTATATTGGACTCGGCAGATATTCAGATTCTAGAGAATTGCATGATAATAAAAGGGTTTTCACCAGCAGTGAACAAAGTTATAAAAGATATTCACACCAGAAAAATATAAAAGTGTGTTATTTTTAAACTTCACTTAATGTGAACGTGAATATATACATATAATATTACCAGTAGAGTATAAGTATAATAAGACAATAAAATTAATATGTCAAACATTGCTGAAGCCCTCATACACAGCAGCAATATCAAATATTTCCATTTTTAAATAAGAACTTGAACTCTGTTAGATGATTGGAAGCAGATATAGAAACACCAACAAGCCTGTCTCATGATATGAAACACAAGCAAATATATTCTGAATTTTGCGAGTAAAATGAGATAGAGATCCACTGATGCAAGTGTATGAATTTCATTTTTCTTTGATTTGAACAAGGTGATTTTACAAGCATGGTCCTCAATATCAAACTTTAAAATCTCATTTCTGAAGGACGTAGTTTAAAGATTATGAAGTCAAGACCCTACGAAATACTTTCAACTGATTCCAGTAATATAAATTCGTTTTGATTAGAGATTACAAAGTTTAAATCATGAAAAACGTGGACACCTTATAAAAACAAAAGAAGACTTATACCTAAAGACCACTACTTCAACCACAAAAATCATTTTAATCATGTAAGGGAATCCCATAATTAGGCCTAAGCATATAAAATAAAAAAACAACTTTTAAGCCAATGTATAGAACTCATGCTTGTAATTATTTTAACTTTATAATCAAACAGACTCAGCACGCCAAGGTCAATCTTGTTAACAAAAGATAAAAACCAAGTACTTCATCTTCCAGATATACTAGTTTCTTTATATATATTTTTCAACATGTAATTCTAACATGAAACAGTTAGCATGGCCCCTCTAATAATGCCAATTAACAGAACTTGAAAGCCTTGGATGGGACAACGAAATTTGCAAAGGATACAGACAAAAAAAGACATGTACATAAACAGATAGTGAAACAAAAAAAAAAAAATCCTCCTGTAATATAGCACTGTAATATCTAAGGGGACAAATACCAACTCAACATGTGTTTGCTCCAGCAGTTCAGCCATACAATGTCCCTTGTATCAAAGGCATACCTGTAGCCAAATCCCAACAAAAGAAACTACAATATTCTCTTGGAATGAATGGCAGAAAAACCCTTCAAATGGATCGATGATGTTCCACGCCCTCGGGTCTCCTCTTATTTATCTTCTCTTAGAATGGTTGGCAGGCCCTAGCGACCCTTCAAACAGATCAGATAGATGATTCTCCAAGTCCTCTGGGGTGTACTTCACATATTTTCCTGAATTCCTTCCACTATCCACTAAACTACCATATCTTCCTGTAAAAGCACGATATGCTGGGATGACATTTTCAGATATAGATATCTTGAGTTCTTCTCGGAGCTGCGGATCTGGCACTTTCCAGAGTGTTTGACTCCTATATATCTCATCAAAGGCCAGGTTAAAGTTCTTAAACTTTTCCTTGATTCTAGAGCTGCTCCCACTGCCACTACTACTTCCACTCCCGCTGCCATGCCCATCATCCTTCAAGTAAGACAAAACTTTGGTCCATGAAATCCGAAGGTAGCTCTTCGAATTTTGACGGATCTTTCCACGGCGTCTCCGTATCCAATGATCACCTAAGATCCTCCCAAGCTCAGAATCCTTCACCTTTTGGACAATATACAGCGTATTGTTCATGGAAAATATGCACTGCAAAGCACCATCCTCATAAAGTTTGGATTTTTCCTCCAAATTAGCCTCCAAGTAAGATATCAGCTTCACCATGCGACGCCCAAGTGGGGTCAAGCTCTCGAGATACTCTGCATCCTCATCTGTGCCACTACGATCTGCATCTCCAGCAGCATTCTCATCCAAAAGTGCATCTAGAGTATCACTGTAAACGACCAACAACCTAAGGTAGTTCATCACATAACGTGTCATGGGGTGGATCTCACCAGCCATCATCGGGCGCCGTGACGACTCCTGCTGAAGGACCTTCCCGAACTCAAGAAGGGTACCCTTCACTGCATCACCAAGCCTTTCAAGAACCCCCTCCAAGTCACGGATGACATCATCCCCGTTACCCCCAAAGAAGAGCTCCTTCAGCTCAGGGATCACCTCAGCAAGTGCCTCATACATGTCAAGAATCCGAGAAAGCTTCTCTGGCGAGCGAGTGCACACAGCCACCGCGTCTCCAAAGCTACGGATCTGCATGATGCAACCCTTGGTACAATCAATGAAGCACTCGTCCCGGAGATCATCGGACGCAGCAAGCACCTGGTCACAGAGGCGCCGCTCACCGGTCAGCAGGGACCGGACAACCGTCTTGACCCCGTGCACCCACTTCTTCATCTTGTCGTTCAGATGCTTCCACTCAATGCGCTGCACCTCGTCGATGCTGAGCCGCTCGACGCCAAGAACCGAGAGGCACTCATCAAGGAGGTCGCGCCGAATGGCGCAATACACCTGCGCGAGCTCACTGCCGTAGCCCGCGCGCACCATCCTGTCTGCAATGGCGCGCAACTCATCCACAGCCTCCGGGCGGACGAGGTCAAACACCTGGTCGTCGAAGGGGTTCCCCGCGATGCTTGCGCTGCGAGCGGTGTCGGGGCCGCCCTCCTGGCTGTGCGGCGTGGCGGGATCGAACTCGGAGGAGGTGTCGAGGTCGTCCATGGAGCCGAGCGAGAGGCGGCGGAGCGAGCAGAAGAGGCCGCTGGCGTCGAGCGGGACCGCGTGGCGGAGCATGAGGTGGCGGAGCTCGTCCTCGAGCCGCGCCATGGCGAGCTGGACCACCATGTCGGCTCGCCGAGCGGCGGGGCCCCCGGCGGCGAGTTGGTCGATGGCGACGTCGACCGCCTCGAGGTAGTGCGCGGCGTCGTCCTCGGGGGCCTCGAAGACGAGCGCCTCCGGGGTGGTGTCCCAGAGGTTGATGAGCTTCTCCGCGGCTTCGAAGTCCGCGAGGGAGGGGCCCTCCTCCTCCCGCTCATCCTCCTCCTCCGCCGCCGCATCCTCCGCGTCTCTGGCGGCGGCGCCCGGGTGCGAGGGGGAAGGGGACGGGAAGAGGTCGGAAGTGATGGAGGAGAGACGGTGGTCGAAGCCCGAGAGGATGCGGATCATGTCGTCGGCGGCGTTCTTGGATGTGGCGAGCGACTTGACGATGTGCTGCGCCGCGGCCAGGACCTTGTTGTCGCCGACCACGGCGGCGGGCACGGGGACCGGGAGCCCGCCGCCCTCATGCCCGTGCGGCGGGGACGGCGGCGCCGACATCGTCGGGCTAGGGTTTGGCACGCACGCGGCGGCGCGGCCGGCCGTGTCAAGATTTCACTAGTAAATGGGAGGGGCGGACGGATAGAGGCAAGGGGGAAGAAGAGAAGACGGCAGGCAGGATCCCAAATGGTAAGCAAGTGGTGAGCTGGTTTTTGCCGGCTCGTACGCTGTTTCGCTTTGTTTGGTTGTACGCCCAAATTGTCAATGGAATGGGTGCAGGCCCCGGAGTCGTTGCAAACGGCTCCCTCATTTGGAGAATTTTGTATTATCATTATTTATAGAAATGGAAACAGCTCTTGAAATGCGTGAATTTGATTTCTAGGCTCTGTACAAATTGACGCAAAAATTCCATGATATTCAGGTGAAACCCTCATCATTGTACCATGATATTAAGGGGTGGTAACACCAGAGGTGTTCTCGTTCAACAGCACTATAGTAGTATACGCTTTAAAATCTGTGAAAATTCCATCAAACTCTGGCCGAAATCCATGACGACGGCCACGTATTGTTTCTTTTTTTTTGGCCGCGACGCAATGACTTATGTTTAGTATTGTTGTGTATCATTCACGAGGAATTTGCTTGCTGATCAGATCGTTTGGATGAGATCATCATGTTCCCCTCGTCACGCTAATTGTTTTCTCCCTTATTACTATTCTAATGATTCCGATGCTAATCACAAGTCAAAACAAAAGGCGCAATGATTAAGGAGCCATGACTCCTTGCTCCCATGGCTATCCAATCCATCGGAAACACAGTCCTGCCCGTGACCTTGGACGGTGACTGCACTCAAGGAACACGAGGACGAACAACGCGTTCAATCATCCAGACTTCCCCAATGAGCTGGCAACTTTAGCACGTTCCGCTCACTTCAGAGGCGGCACTTGTGGGTGTGGCAAGGCAGCAGCGAATCTGGGAAGTTGCTAACTGTTTTTTATCGGAGGAAGATCCGGATCTTGCAGGTCGCAGGTGTCGGTAACCATATTTTGCAACCAAAACGTACGGTACGAGTTATGCAACGACTATTTTAGGGTCAGCAACGACTGTTTATTTGAGGTCTGCATTTGCAATGGCAGAATTCCATGAGGAGCTGAACCGGGGGTGAACTCAAAAACACGCAGAGAGTTTTTTAAGAGAAGAGAATAAAGAAGCGACCCCATCTCGGAGCTTAGGACAAGCTCCGGACACAAAGGTTTGTTAGGTTAATTTACATAAAACAAAAGGCGACCGAGGAACAACGCACAGAGAGTTGAACAATGGCTGCAGTGCATCGACTATCAAAGCTGATGAACGAATTTGGGATCACAGACTTGCACTTTCAGTTCATATGTTGAATAACTAGTTATTTCTTTTGAGGTCAACAATTGCAATTGCGCAACTTCCACGATAAGCTGAATCGTGGGTGAAATCAAAAAATGCAAAGCGTTGAGGAGGACATGTACTACCAACTTGAAATGTTGCCTGAATTCGGGATCACAGACATTCACTTTCAGTTGAAATGTTGAGCAAATAAACAGAGTAACCGAGCAGCCCACAACAGGCCCCACACTTTCGGTATAGCAATATATAGATGAAGCTTATTTGATTCCAAACAATCAGGAGAAAAGAAACCTTGATGCAATAGCAGCAAGAAAAGCCATGCGTTGTGACACAAGTGAGGAAGTGAATAACAAGAGGGCTCAAAAGGCACAGCAGTTGTACTAAATTATTAGTCCTTGAGGTGCTTACTAAAGACAAGGACAAAGACAACACCTTCCATTTCCCTCCACTTCCACATTCAAACACAAAAGTACACTCTGCCTCCCTGCACTAAACATATTCCTCATCAACCATTAGCTCCAGCAGTAGAAATGCTACCCAACTCGTTGACAAATGGCAACCGGTTGGCACCATACAGAGTCAGATATGATCAGTGCGCAGACCAACTGACAAGCATATATGTTCTGTTCTGCACTTACCATTGTGATTCCACCATAGTTAGATAACACATAGAACACAACATACAATTACTAACCCGACGATCCCTTCACAACACTGAACAAATCTCATCACTAACATCTCTGGATTTCACTAATACATAATAGATAATTTGTTTCTACACCAAAAGAGCACCACAGCAATGCCTCCATCAAGAACCACCAGCACCACCACCTGGGCCATCACTAGCTGGTTTGCGGTTCAAATATCTTATAACAGCGTCCTCAACCCTATTTAATTGTGAAAGATCATTTGGTTAGCACATTGCTACATGATGTCAAATTAACAAGTATAATGGGTAAAACATAACCAATGTTAGAGCTACTTACCATGGTTGATTATAGAAGTCTGCACGTCTTTCCTTGTCAACATTCCTATTGGCCTCACCAGATACAAGCTTCAAATCTTTACTCTGAGAAGCTATCATTGCATTGATGAACTCAACTGGGGACTGACTGAAACCAAGGAAGAAAGCCCTCCTCCTGCGGTGCTCATGGATCTTCTTGATTGAAGCAGAGATCACCTCATCACATGCCTCAATGTCCTTGTGCTTCTCTGTGTTGGCAAGGAATGCCATCATCTCCTTCTGCAAGGGGAAGGGGACATCCACCAGCACATCATAGCAAGCACTACCATGTGCTCCATTACCCGATAGCTTGATCTTGTGCTCCAAGTTGATAGGTGGTGGAGCCGCAAGATGCTGAGATATCTTCTGAGACAGCATGGCAAACTTCAACTTATCCTCCCCAAAAACTTTCTTCAACGGAGGATCACACATGAAGTACGAAGGATCACTAGGGTTCTGAAGCTTCTTCGCCTTAATGTACTGCCAGAGAGCAGCAATCACCCGTGCACGAGTGTCCACCTCCACTCCAAGCACCTCCATCAGTGGCTGCGACAGCTTGAACTTCTCGGGTGTATAATTCATCTCCAACCGGATATTGGCTACAAACTCCTTATCCCCTTTCCTCTTCACCTCGAACCCTTCCTGCAGGGCAGCAGACCGCGCATTCTCCCAGATGATCAACGGGTTCTCCGGGTACAGAGATGGATCCAGAGCAATTGTTACCCTCTTGAAGAACTGAGAGAACTTCGGATACACCGGGTTGTGCTTTGGCACAACGCTAGCAGGGTCCAGCTCGGCGCCGTCCTCAAGCACCCGACCGATGATCTTGAGCGACCAGGTGGGTGGATCGGCGTTCGTGGGCGGCTGGATGGTGCGCGGCCCCTGGTTGGCGAAGGTGTTGAAGACGTAGATCCGGAGCGTCCGCTGGAGCGACGGCGGCGCCTTGAGCGCCTCCTGGATGTCCACCTTCTTCCGCGCCAGCGCCGCGTCCACGCGGGACTCGAACTCGAGCAGCTGCGTGTAGAGCGCGGACTCCGGGAGCAGCGCGGCGACGCGGTCGGGGAGCTGCTTCTCCGGGAGCTTGCGCTTCTTGTTCCGGCGCGCCGCGGGGGTGAGGTCGACGCCTCCCGAGTTAGCCACAGCGGCAGCCGCCGCCGCGGCCTTGTATGCTGCGGCCGCCGACGCCGCCCCGGCAGCCATGGACGAATTAGGAGCCGGGGGCCGCGCCGGGGGCTTCTGCGGGAGGCGCTTGGCGGAGGCAGCAGCGGCCATGAGCGGGGTCTGCGGGGAGGCGGAGGCGCCCATGTGGATCTGGAAGGCGGGGTTGTGAGACGGCGGGGTGTGGAAGAGGCCCTGGAAGGGGGATCCGGCGAGGCCGGGGGGGCGGAGGTGGGTGAGAGGAGTCGCCGGGGAGCCACCCGGCTGCTGCTGCTGCATATGCGGCGGGCGCGGCTGGGAGGGGTGGGCGTTCGGGTTGGGGTTGCCGCCAGTGGCCATGGCGGCGGCGGCGACGGCGGCGGGGAGGGTGACGCGGCTCGCAGGTGACAACGTTTCGCGGAGACTGCAGAAGAGGAGGAGGAGGTGTGGACGGGCCTTAGTTGTGTCTTCTGGGCCGGGCTGAGAAGTGTAGTCTTGGGACTTTTGCATTTTTTTACGTCATTGTTTCTGAGATTTCGGAAAAAAGTAGACTATGGTAGAAATATGGTGGAATTCTCATATCCAAGATGATGTAAATTTAAGAAGAGCCACGGCTGGGCCATCCAACCCTATTCGAGCCGCGTGCGGCTGGTGTCATCAAGCGACACAGCAACAAGTACCAGACTAACTCATGCACTACCAGCCGTTAATCAATCAAAGTCGGAATAAAGTCGTTTGCACATTTCAGATGTATAACATTTTTTTTTTTTGAGATATTACACAGTACAACTCAGACACTCACAACGCACGCACACTCACCCCTATGAACGTACATACGCAAACCCTACCCCTATGAGCATCTTCGAAGACTGAGCCGGCAAATTCTTCAGATTCCCGAAGTCGCCACTGGCGCCTCGTTGTCGACGGCCTCGTCGAATACCGCTGAAAGCACAAATGCCGTTAAATCCTAGAAAATTCGCTCCCACCGAGAGTCGAACCCAGGACCTCAAAGGTGCTACTCGGTTGCCTTAACCACTAGGCCAAGACCCCTTTCACATTTCAGATGTATAACATATTCCCATATTAAAATCCAAAGATGTTCATTACAGAGATTTTGAGCCAATAGAACACATAAATTTTTCCCTAGCCCATAATCGTTTGTTTGAGGATGTGGGAAACTTGTTTTATGTCCCTTAGATTTACACCAAATGTCACAGGCCAAACTACATATGAAACATACTTTTGACAAGAAATTTTATGTACTTCATATTTGGGCAGGAATTGGGCTAGTCAACCCGCATTTTTGTAAACAGAAAACCAAATAAAAATAATACATTATTCATAATTTATCCCAAACTACTTCATGCGAATAGGGGGCTGTAATATCAGCTTGAAAGCTAAATTTGAGATCTTTTTTAAAAAAAGGTTTCGAAAAATAATAGTTGGAGTAAAAATCACATTAAATCTGAACAATACATGATCGAGTCAAAATGAATCCTTTCTATATATTAGCTCATATGATCCAAATACACAATTCTGAAAACTGAATAAAGTGTTAATTGCACAAGGGTACAACAAACTTGTGAAGTGTGTGAATTTAGGTCGTACAACATGAGAATTGGCTCATGCCGGGGGGGGGGGGGGGGGGGGCTTGTGCCCCTAACCGTAGTTGTATAAGAATATTACAAAACGGGCGTTAAGAAAAGATTCTTTAAAAAATAGAGATAAACATATAACATAGACAACGCATACGTGGGGTTTCTCTATTTCAGTGAATTGTTCCTATGCATGTTCCCATCTACGTGTCATCTTTTGTATTGGTTAGTTTTTGTGTGGGTTGGCCAGTCTTCTCGCATAATCGAACTCGCGTTACCCTTCTCCGCTCCACCCAAATCTTCACTTTGTGTGTGCCGTGTACATCTCCGACATTCAGATCAATGATGTGGTTTGACGGTAGAGCAGCAAGTACATAAGAGAATACTCTATGTGAGACGCTGAGGGCAATAGGATGTAGATATATCATATATGCCCCGACGGCCACAACGTCCTCATTTTGTCCTCCTTTTTCCGCGAAACATCCTTAGCGCTGCCTATTTGCCTCTTCATTGCCGCATGATTTACCCAACCGTCTCGTAAAGGTTGACCTTGGCGTTCAAGTAACCGGCAACCAGATATGGGAGTGCTTATCTAGCTGCTTACCAGTTGTAGAGTGTTCCACCTGGCTTAACAGGATAGCTGAATTAGTCACAACTGCTTGCAAGCTATCCACCATGTAGGAGGCAAAATCTAAAAGGTGTAACGAATAAGCTAAAAATGGCCTATCGCCATAGGCCTGAAACTGACATCGATGTTTGCCGAGCTCGGTGTCTCATCATGTTACCAGGGCATCAGGCGGGCAACAATAGATTTCCACCGGCTGGTAGGATGAAGGGCTTCTGATCTGGATCCTCCATTGTGAATACTAGGAGCCATGCGAAGCCTGCCATTTGATTGGCATTTTAGGCTTGTTTGCTTGAGATCTTGGAAAAGCTACTAGGACTCCAACAAAACAGCCCCTATTAGTCTTTCCATCTGAAAACGTTGATGGTGTTTGCTCACAAATTATGGGCTCATTTCAATTGAAGGAAAAATTTTCCTTTCCTGCGTTCTTCCTGTGAAATTCTTGTGCGATTCCTGCGAAATTACTGCGTTCCAAAGGAGGCCTAATTGTATAGGACGATACCTTAGCTTAGCGGACATTATCCAACGTAAGTGTGTATGAATCACAATTTCCCAATGTATGGTGCAAACAGTAATAGAATCAAGCATCAGTTCAGTGGCACACATCGCAGTTGGCTGGGTATGAGATGCTCTGGGATCGTCGAATCCAAACACCTTTCAAATTACAACTGCCCACAGCAGCTGGTTTGAAAATTTGAATAGACCTGCTGAACTTTGGCAATCCGCTGCAAACCATGATTTTTTTTTCTTTTCTGCGATGATGCAAACTGCTATTCGAAGTGCGGAAAACTCTGCTTGCGTGTATTATTTCTACCTTGTTGGTAATCGACATATTACATGCCGCACCATATGCGTTAAATGATTTGCCCAGCAGTTACAACCTACCGGCATTCTTTTCTCCTGTTCCAATCAGAGAAGGTTTCTTTGTCAACCTGAGAAGGTTCTCTTTTTCAGACCCTGTTGCTTTCTGCTTCTCAGTGCGAATGAACTCCCCTTCAACCTGATAACGATAAGGTCCCTTTTCTTTGCGGGGAACATGGTACGTACACTGCGCGTTGATAATTGATTCCAACCGGGCACGGCACGCAGATAAGCAAAGCAAGTGCCGTCACATCTGGACGACGAAGATCACACACAGGATGACGAGTTTATTCCGAATCGTCCCCGCTCTTGTCGTTTGTGATCTTCATCTGGTGACGAATAACGATTACCGATCGATTGTGTGCGTTACACCTGCTATCCAAATCGGATATCTTGGTTGCACATCACCATTCCTTCAGTGCCACACAGCACATGTACCCTCAACATACTAGAGAAGTCTATTCTTACTTACTTATGTTATGTGTAGTGCTCCATCTGTTCTTAAATATATGACGTTTAGCACAACGAAAGTAGTTCAATACGTATATTACACTCAGAGTGAGTTCCGTTGAAACCATTGACCGCAGAAAACCTGACCTTCATCAACCTGTTAACTGGGCCTGAGCATGACTGCCTGAACGTTAGCTGATCGATCGAGTAACTGGAGATCAAGATAGATCAGGATATCCCAGGCGTCGCTTCGGGTCGGAAGCCTTCCTCGCCGAGAGCCGCCATCACCAAAAGCTTCACCGTGCCCTCGCCGATCGTCACACTCTCTGCTTGACATGTTGCCTGCACGATGCAATCGACCCACATGAAGGAAGAGAATGAGAGTGCAATCAATGCACAAACATATATATATACTATTTACCATATAATAAGGCAAATAACATTTTAGTAGTCGTTCAAAATGCGCGTTAACTACGTGGCGCCAACAACGTTAACGTTGCCGTGTACAGCACCACCAGCAATACCTTGAGCGTGAACGTTGCCACGACGCGGTCCGGCGCCGACCGGCCGAGGCTGGAGCTCTCCACCTGGAAGCACGCCAGCGACTCGACGGCGGCGCAGAGCGGTGCAGCCACGCCGTCTCGCCTCTCGCACTCCACCGTCACCAGGAACCTGCCGTCGCCGACCCGCGTCGCGCCGACGTGCGCCACCAGCGCGCCGTGGCTTATGCCGCGCCGATCGCCGCCGGACCTAGTGCTCCCAGCGTCGTCGTTGTCGTCCTGCCCGGTTGACGTCTGCCGTGCCTCGAGCGCCGCGATCTCCTCCTTGAGCTTCCTGGCGTGTGACTGCAGCTTCCTCACGTACTCCACCGCGTCGCCGATGATGGAGGCTTTGTCCATCTGCGTGCACGTTGTCGCAAGTAGATCAGCGAGTGAGGAGCTATAAGCAGAGACGTACATGAACCGAGTGAAAATAATTCGAGTGTTCCGGACAGAGTTTTAGCGGTACGCTCACTTTTGTAATGTTTGGGACGAGCGATCTCAGCTCGTAGAGCTTCTCCTGCATCCGGACCCTGCGCTTCCGCTCCGACACGATAATCTTGGCCCGGTCCCGTCTCTTCCGCGTGCCACTGCCCGCCACGTTGCGGTCGTCGTCGCGGTTCAGCTCGGAGGCGGCGAGCTCCCTGACGCGTTGTTCCCCATCATCGCCGTGGCCATCGAACGACGTAACAGCAGCAGCAGCTGGTGGCGGGCCATCTGAAGAGCCGCCGTCGCAGTGCCACGGCTGCTGCAGGTTACCCGCCGTAAAAGCATCCGCACCGCCGCCGAGCGGCAACGGCCAGAGGTCCTCCTCCCATCCGCGGTCATGGGGCTGCACCATCGGCGCTGTGAACCCGCCACCGCCGTCGCATGCGAAATGCGCGGCGCTGAAGTAGAAACCTGAGGTGAGCATGAGATGGTCCTGGCATGACGGGTGCTGCCGCTGCAGTAAGTTGTGCTCCATGGCCGATCGATGCGGTGGTACGGTGGCGATCTTAGAGGCTATAGCGGAAATGGTGATCCTGATATATAGTGCTGCTGCTTGTGCGCGCGCAGTGGGCTTGTGGGTGTGAACGGGATCGGATTCCTTTTTGCGCTGCCGGGGTTCACAGCACCGGGACGACGAGCAGGCGGGATTCGAGGGAGGAGGACACATCTGCCACCACTGTAAAAAAAAATATGAAAGAAAGGATCGGACTAAGTAACTAAGGTGGGTGTTGATTTTTTAAGTAGTAGCTGGAGCTTTGCCAAACCACGCGGCTGCTCACCAAGCAACCTGCGAGCCTTATGAAAAAGGAACTGATGAGGATGCACGGGATATTAATTAACTGAGCTGTCATTCAGAGGTGCTGTACTTAGCGACCATGGATATTTTCAAAAACATTTCCCTTCGCATTTCTAGAGCTCTTGCGATCTCGTTTATATAGGTGCCGGCACCGACCAATGAAGCATGGAAGAGCTGTAATTTCAGAGGGCACCACTTTGAACCAGGAATATATATATGCATCCGCGGGCAACTCATGTGTATCCATATGCAACGTTTTAACAGGTTTTCATAGAATATTTTAATAAAAATAAAATTAGAGTAATGTGTCAAATATACTCAGCACAGCTAATTATTATGATTCATATCCATTGAAATAATACACAAATTGAGATGAGCATTAACGTATACTTTAAAGTGGCTTCATTCCTTTGCTTGCCGCAGGATTAATAAGGGTCAATAATTCATTATAAAAATTGATCATGTTCTCTTTATGCATCATACGGAATGGAAAATCAAACTAAAGAGTATAATGTTAATGATAACTTAGCAGATCAAAGTTGAAATCTATGATCTATAATTCCTCAATCAATCATAACCACATTGGTCATTTTAATTTATTGAGCAAATGAAAACACGTATATGAAAAAGTATGGAACCAACCAATACGATGTAGCTTTATTATGTAATCTAATAACAAAGACTGGAGTGGAGACTCGCGACCAAGGCATATAGGAGGGCGAACAAGGCATCAAGAGTGAGGGGACCCACAATCCCTCCAAAATAAACAGTTCTAAAATCTTCAATTTAACTAGAGAACTCGTATCCTATAAATACTCTTAGGGGGGGAATCAGACGGGAAAGAGAAAAGCGCATTGTAGCTTTTTAGAAGAATAGTAAGGAAGCCGCTGATGTCCAGAGGGTCATCTTTCCATTATGTATCTTCAAGTTTCACATCTTCTAGGGAAAGAATTTAATATTTTTTTTTATTTTCCTCCCCCATTTCATGTGCTCATCTTGCAAAATCTGCGGCCCAAATAAAATCAAGAGATCACAAAATCCTAGGCCTTGAAAAAAAGGCATGAACAAGCTATTTTTTTTCTAGAAAATGATGAACAAGCTAATATTGACAAACAACATCATTTCATATATAGTTTGAACAAGAAATATAATGATTGATAAACATAATGCTGACTCAATATATAAAATAATTAATTATCCCATGAAGCTTGCTTCACTAGACATGAATGATTCGATTCAAAGTTCACAATTGCGAGTCAATTCTTTAATTTTTAATTGGAAATTAAATTTAACTTTATGCTCTGAATTTTTTGAAGCGGTGAAAGTTCTTAACAGTTCATGTTCATCCAACTAGATTTGAACCTGCAATTTTACCATTAACGGGGCTGATTGTTGAGTATCGATCTACATATATAGTGTCATAGTATATCTGACTATATCACTACAGCACAATCTTTCTACAGCGGCGGGCCATATTGTACTACAGCGGCGGGCGAGCCGGCCTGCCGCTACGTTAGAGCTGCTACAAATGGTATTTTCCGCGGCGGCCGACGCCACCCGCCACTAAAATGACATTTTCAGTGGCGGTGGGTGCTGGCATTTTCAGCGGTGGACAGTGCCAGCACCCGCCGCTACAGCTGACATTTCCAGCGGCGGTCGGCACCAGCACTTGCCGCTGCTAGCGAATTGGCAAAATTAAAAAAAAATAGTACAAAGAAGCGCGCTGAAGCTTTGAATTTGCATGACAGACACATATTTCAAAGAAACATCCACACATAGTTTATTGATTAGATTTTGGAGCTTTGAATCTAGTACAACATTGTTGCCAGCAAGAAAAAGAGGAAAAAAAAGGAATGAAAACAAAGTAGCTCTTCATGGTCGGCATCGCCTCCAAATCTAGTATTGTCCTGCATCACCTCCAAATCTAGTATTGTCCTGCAATTAGGAACAAAGAAAATAAGCACAAGAGAGAAAGAAAGAACGAATTTGTAGACCTTGTTGCCCAACATAGCAAACTGACTTCAGCTCAGTTGGTTAGTGCCTCAAGTGGTGAGGCCACCCACCAGGGTTCAAATCCTGGTGTGCACCAATTTATAGAATAAAAAAAATCCCCTCGTTGGCAGCGCCTAAAATATAGTGGCGCCGACGCCGACTTGGATGTCTTGAATCTGGGCCATGGGCTGGTTTGGGCTCTCCTACCTGGGGGTAGTTGCAGTAGTCACCAGCACTGTCAACGGTGTTCGACCCAAGTATCTGCGCGGCCCTATAGGGTGATGCCTGGGTTCGGGGATTTTTCTCGACCGGAGAAGGTTGAGCTTCTCTCTATTAAAAGAAAGCCGTGGGGGCGGTCTTACCCCCACCGGTCGAGTTTTTTTTGTAGCCCAACAGAAACAATGAATTAGGACTGGGAGCTCAATATCAAGATTCACTTACCCGCATTAGCTCCAAGCTAGGCGTCGAGACTTGGTCGTTGCGAGCACCGCCTGGTCACACGGAAGCCGCACCGCCGCAAGATTGATGGAGCCGCGGGGGTGGGGGGGGGGGGGGGGGGGTGGGGTGGGGACGTGGTCGCCGAGCCATGCTGCCACAAGATCTGCGGGGGAGACGTGGTCGCCGAGCCATGCTGCCACAAGATCCGCGGGGGAAACATGGTCGCCGAGCCGCCACAGGAGGTGTAGGAGATCTGGGCCAACGACGCTGTGACGGAGACCAGGCCGCGGACAAGCATCAGCCGCTTCCCCGCTCGGACTAACCGCCCGACTGGACGACGCGAGGTGGACGAGGACGGAGGACGGCAAGGTCCATGTGGACGACGACGGCACCGTCGATCTGCCCCGCTACGGCACTGCGGCACGGATCAGCCCCGCCGCCGTGCCTCGAGGGCGCCGCTCCGCCATGGGTGCGCCCTGACACCGCTCCGCCACGGGCTGCGAGGAGCGAAGTGCTAGGAGGAGAGAGATAGGAGAGGAGAGGTGGGGGTGGCGGCAGTGGGAGCGGATAGGAGATGAGAGGAGATAGGGTTAGGGTTGAGCCAAATAAATAGTGTCATCCATGGGCCAGCTAGATGGGCTTAATATGGGCTGACCAGGCGGCCTGATAAGGCCCAGTAAGACCATTGCATTTTATTTTTATTTTTATTTGCAAGATATTAATTAAAGCATGTTGAAAAGTAATTTGTATATGAAAATTATATTACCCGTTTCATTTTTGACATGTAATAAAACACATATACTTTTTTCATATGAGTTTCAATTTTTTATAAATTAATTTACTATATACTTTAATTTAAACAAATTTGTGTGTTTATCAAAAGTAATTTGAAATTGAACTATATATACATCGAAAATGATGCAAAAACTTGTATAAAAAATATATTCAGGTTCATATGTCCTATTATAGGCCATGACTAAAAAAATGATGTAAAATTAAATTATTTTCTATGGATAGTCCAATCTTCTATCTCTGAGATATCACAAAATTAATTGTAGAAAATTTAAATTTGGTTAGAAAATTCTACAAATTGGCATAGCAACATATGTTGGGTGAATATTATTTCCATAAAAAATTCAAATGATTTGACGAAAGTGGGAATATACATTGTTCACAAATGGATACATTACTCTTGTAGTTTCATGTAACTTAAGTGAAACATTGATGTTTGCATAAGTTGAAACACTTTTCAAACACATATGAGCCAAAAATTTGGACACAAGATTACTTTTACCTTAATATGAGAAAATATGATGTAACAATAGCAATTGTTATAAAAAATTCATATAAAAATATTTATCTTAGTGATATATAAATTTTAAAGAAAACAAGTCATGTGAAAACAAACAAAATATATAGCAGTAAACATACAAACGTATATTCTTACTTGAAAGAACTTGATTTTAGACGAAAATAGAAAAAAGAATCATCAAATTTGGAGTTCATATGAGAGAGAAATACCAATTACAAATTTTAATTCCGGATTAAAAAAAGAAAGTTGAATTTTGTTGGTGTTCTTCGGCACCTATTTTTAGAGGCGGGCCATAAGGTGGTCCGCCGCTAAAAATTGATTTTTAGAGGCGGATCACCTTACGGTCCGCCGCTAAAAATACCCTGTATTTTTAAAGGCGAACCGTAATATGGTCCGCCGCTAAAAATAAAATTGTTGACGTCAGCAACTATTTTTAGCGACAGGCAATATTATGAACCGCCGCTAAAAATGCTGACACCATTTTTAGAGGCGGATTTCATTTGAACCGAAGCTATGCTAAAACCTAGTCCGCCGCTATAGTGCCCTTGTGTTGTTGTGTATGAATCCACATTTATATGAATCATAATTTCCAAATCTGATCCTGTAAAAAACGGTGGTACTAGTTTCGGTTGTTCTCACTGGTCACTTTACAGACTTGTAGCGGAGATCAAGTTACCGGAATTGGGTGGAATCCCAGCTCATCCACGTGTTAAAAGACAAATTGCCACCACTAGATCATCAGGATAACCTTTCAAATTATCGAACCTAACAACTGCCACCGTTCTCTATTAGTACTATCGAGTAGTTTAGTTAGTAGTAATCGACAGCATCGATCACCGATTATGCTTCAGTCAGGTAAGATTCCATGTCAACGCCGCCCTGCTAATCAAGTAACTTATGGTCCAATGATACAGAAGACACATGTATTTACTTATCTGTTTCAGGCTGTTACATCGTCTTTACCCTGCTGCTTGTTTCTACTTCCTTCATGGCCATGAAAGGAAGGATAAAAACGGTGGGTTACCCTTTGAGCGCGACATATGGTGATGATGTGACAGGCCTCCGGCATCCACGTGTCAACCGACAAACTAAAGTGACAAAAAGTGCAATTCAGCATGCAGTTCTGTACCACTGGTTCAAACAAGACATGTGTCTTTGGACAGGATGGATATGAACTGGAGCACCTGTCCACCATCACTTGTGTGCGAGTTTCACTTGACGTTACAGATCGTATTTACTATTGCAACTGACAAAGAACATCACTCAGAGATACACAGGCACGGGACTAACTAGTCAAAAATCAGAGGACTAGATGGTGAGAGGATGAGCTAGGCTTATTTTGGAGCACAGAAACCTAGCTAGAGAACAAATTTCACATGATGAACTGACATCTAACCAAATTTATGTACTCCAAAAGCAGCCTGAACACTAGTTGTTTAACTGATGGTTGGACTGGATCAGGAGATTTGAACTGTTGCTTCGGGTTGGAATCCCTCCTTGAGAAGGGCCGCCATCACCCAAAGCTTCACCGTGCCCTCGCCGATCGTCGCGTCCCCTAATTGATCACTTGCCTGCACGATGATACAAGAACCAGTAAAACTAATGCACAAAGATTGATTAATTAATCCGGGAAGTACAAATTTAGTATTAGTTGTACATGTGTGCATTAATTACATGGCGCGCCAAAGACGGTTAAAAAAAATGGATGCGTGCGTGCGTGGCGTACCTTGAGAATTTGCGTTGACACGATGCGGTCCGGCCCCGACCGGCCGAGGCTGGAGTTCTCCACCCGGAAGCAGGCCAACGACTCCACGGCGGCGCAGAGCGGCGCCGCCACGCCGTCCCGCCGCTCGCACTCCACCGTCACGAAGAACCTGCCGTCGCCGACCTGCGTCGCGCCCACGTGCGTCACCCGCGCGCCGGCGGAGCCGGTGGCCCCCTCGTCGTCGCCGTCGTCCTCGGGCGGCGGCGCGCCACGGCCCCGGCGACGACCCGCCGCCGCCGCCGCGTTTGTCTTCAGCTGCTGCTTCTGGCGGACAGGCGACCTCGGCTGCGCCTCGAGCGTCGCGACCTCCTCCTTGAGCTTCCTCGCGTGCGACTGCAGGTTCTTGACGTACTCCACCGCGTCGGCGATGATGGAGGCCTTGTCCATCTGCACATGATGAAACATACAATTTCTCGTGAATTTCTGTGAAGAAAAAACCCCCAACTTTTGCAGGCCGAAACGACGAAACATGAGTAGCACTCTCACCTTTGTGATGTTTGGGACGAGCGCCCTGAGCTCGTAGAGCTTCTCCTTCATCCGGACCCTGCGCTTCCGCTCCGACACGATCGTCTTCGACCGGTCCCGCCGCTTCCGCGTCGCCGCCGACACGTCGTCTTGCTCCCCGCCGGCGCCCTGCTCCTCCGAAGGAGGGCTCCCTTCGCCGTCGTCCAAGGACACGCTTGGCGGTGAGCCTCCTTCGCCGTACTGCGACGGCTGGTGATCGTCCGTTCCGGCGACATTATGGTCGCCGCCGAACAGCTCGTCGCCGAACTGCATGAGGTCCTCCATCCACCCACAGTCATCCATGCCAGCCAGGGCGGCGGCTGGCGCGACGAACCCGACTTCACTGCTCGGGTAGTGCACGGGGCCACCGGCGATGCCGAAGAAGGCCGAGTTGACCATGAGGTGGTCCTGGCCGGGCGGCAGGTGCAGCAGCTGGAGTAGGTCAGGCTCCATGACCGACGAGTTAGGTGCTGGTATACGGTGGTCCTGCAGGCAACCGATCGAGGTATCAATCAAAAGCAAAGCTGATCAGATGGTGGGCTCCTTATATATACCGATCGACCAGAGATGATGAAGACAAACTATGAGGATTGGGCAGCGCAGATGCCTGCCAATACGAATCTGCCACCAAAGTTAAAGATAATATATAATATCATATGAAGTTAACTAAACTGTAAATGAGCTTTGATTTTTAATTAGACACTAGTAGGTATATAGTTACTAGAGACTTAGCGAGAATTAGAACCTGTTGCGTGTTGAAAGCCTGCGAATTGAATATGGGATGGGCATCTCGGTCAGGATTGGAGGAACAAGATGAAGGACGAGGTAGCACTCTAGAATCTGGATAGATCCATGATTTTTCTTTCATGTGTATATGCATGGAAATTCGATCAGACGAGCAGTAGATGCATGGTAGTACTTACAAAACAAGCTATTATCGTACGTACGGTGTCCTGATTAATTTGCTCGTTTATTTTTCTCAGTGCTCTTGTCAATAATAGCCAACAAGCAAACATGGAACAAAAGTGGCTTCAACTTCAAATATATGTTCAGTGGACTAATTTGGTACTTCTATTTTCTTTCGTTTGGGTGCGGGTGTTGTTGTCACTTTCAATCATGTTCCTCTGAAATTGAGCTTAGGTTTCCTTTTTTTTTTACCATTACCTTTTTGGCTCACGTAGCGAACTTTGGGAACATTAAGTCAAAGAATAATTTCATGAACTTATGTAAAAAAATTTGTAAATAAATTCTCTTTTTACCTAGTGGATGGATCGGGTCGAATTAGCTTTTCTAACCTTTTCATATATATCTATCATCTACCACCCTTTTAATAGATATTTTTGTTTATTGGAGATGGTTTGTAGTGCTATTGTTCCTTTCATGATTACTTGTTGTCCATCCATTGGCCATGTACTCAACTTACCTACCATGTCATAGTACGGCGAATTGAGCATGATGAAAATAGTAGAGCACAATGGATAAACTACATATAGAATGATGAAATGTATGGGCAGTTTGGTTTAAGAGTAAAATGCACTAGAGCTGCATGAACTTGTGCGCCCTGTGTCATCCAGGTCCACAATTTTTTTGTGCAGTCTTAGGTCCACAAACTTGCCTGCCTATTTTTTTTGTTTGATTATTAATATTTGGAAACCGCTTTTAACTGGCACATCGTTATCTTGGTGCCTAATCCAAATCATTTATGTCAATTGACGTCCTTGTGATCAGATCAACAAAGGAGAACAACTTTATATGTTTAAGCTCCACTAGTGACAACACCTAAAAAGTGATTCACTTTTACATTTCTTAAACTTTCCAGGTTTCGCATGTGTTGTGGCGCAAGTTTTGGCTGCGGTTGACAGTGGGGCCCCAGCGAGGATAAAGTTTGGCATGCCAAAAGTTCGACAATCAAACCCCTTACTGTGTGTGGTCAAACCCACTTGTTTCATGTGTGTGGCAAACCGTCAAAATACATGTTACCTTATTAATTGACAAACTACTCGGCGACCCATTTGACAAAGTTACCTCAAAGTGAAGCATATGTTGTGCCATTCGATGAAAATAGTCAAAGTGATCATCAACATCACTTCTCTGCATTACGACTGTGGGTTGGTAATAGCTAGGTTATTAAGGTTCAAAGCAACTTTGACCACACTGACCTGCTGGTAGTTAATTGCTAGGAAAAAAAAAATGATGTTGGCACTTTGCTGTTAGTATTTTTTCAATCTAGGTCCTTTAGTTTAATTAATTAATACAGCACGAAACAGAGATGAAAGCAATGCAAATATATATCAGGACAGGATGTTAGGATTGGACTAAGCTTCAACAAATAAATTAATAGCATATCATCGTCGCCGCTGCTTAATTTGGGAAGAAAATGGTTTCCATCATAATATAAAATTCATGATGCCAGCTGTATTAGTTATATATACTATGCTAACTTATCTGTGTCACATAACAGTGATTCATCAGTGTATCGATCTTTTCTATGCATCAAACTAGAAAGAAATTAAATGGACAATGAATAGGCAGTAATGTAGCTCTCACAATTCATTAAAGGCCACCTTAGGAACACAGGTATTACCAGAATGGTGCATGAATTTCATAGTAATCAGTTCAATTTCAAAAATACAGGTTCACAAATTCCTCGCGATTCAAAGAGAGCCTAGTTGATTATACAAGGATATCAAGATATGCTCTAGAAAATACATCGTTTAAGCTCTATATGCTCTGTTAATATGGTAAGAGGCTTCTCCTCAACCATTGGCTGCATGCTTGGCCAAGAAAGTGTTAAGTTTCCCCAACACAGCAATAAAAAATTCTTAAGAACCAAGTGGCGTAAAATGCTATAGATGAGTGGTTCTATGATTATACATTTCTGTTTCTAAGTTTTCCATGTAATGATATGTTAAATTTTTCTAATTGAATGCAAACGGTGCCCGGATACTACAGCAGATTCAAGAATGGAGCATGAACTTGCAGAGAGTGTTAGAAGACCACATTAAAGATGGTTTGGAACCTTTCATCCCAAATGGTTCATGATCGAATCGTTTAAACTTCAGTGTCACAAAATAATGAGGCTTTATGCCCAACAGTTTGTGATATGATGCCACTAGTGAGAGCTTGCTCAACCTTTAATCAACTAGAATCCGTCCAGCCTTGATGAGCTTAGTGCTGTTGGATTTTCTTCCTTCAATAGACGGACAAGAATGCAAGAAACACCAAATGAAAGGTCTAATTGCATTTTCTACATATGCGTACACTATTAAACCTTACTTGATCGTGTTTGTTAGGGAGTTACTATCAAGACACTTTGTTACTCTTATTCTAAAAGGCAAGAGTTTGTATTATCAAAATCCTCCTTTTGACGATCGTGCCCCTGTTCATATAGTGGTGCTTCGTATTGTTCTTATACCAACTAAAAGGATAAACAATCCGGAATATATAACCTTTCAATGCTATCACTAATCATCTTGTGGCTGTGCATATTGTTCTCACAATTAAAGACGATAAAATTTTCCAATGCTTAGTCACTTTATAAATAATCTTGTGGCTAGGCATAGTTTTGAGAAAGTTATTCACCGTAAGACTAAAGTGCGTGATTATTCATGCTGCATTACTAGTGACCACACATTTTCTGTATTAAGGATGAGTGAGGGGCTCAAGCACAATCAAGAAGTGTTCGTCTAATCCCATGTTACCTAATCATGGAGATATAAATAAGGGAAAATATTAGGTGCACATGTGCACAAATTCATTGAGAGCCATTGAATTGCATCTACACGTCTAAAATCATAGGTGGGAATTTCCATTGATGAATCAAATATTTTTGGAAACGCAATCTGGATTTATGGTTGCTAAAATCATGGCCGAGACTTTCCAAACTTCAAATATTTCAGGCCATCAAGATTAGATGTTACGGTCTAAAAAGTTTGTGCACATGTGCTCCAAATACTCTTTGTGCACCTGATATGTCCTTAATAAATAAACTCCTAAGAATTCAGGACGTGAGAAACTAAAGTTGGGTAGATTTAAAAATAAATAAATAAAGAGAACTAGCACAAAACTGCACCTTTTAATCATGGAGATATAAATAAACCCCTAAGAATTCAGGACGTGAGAAACCAAAGATGGGTAGATTTCAAAAAATTAAACTAAGAGAACTAACACAAAATTGCACTCTAATAAAAACAACACTTTTGTTGTTATTTTATTTTAGAAGATGACACTTCGACCAGCTTCACAAAATTGGGACTATATTGCAAAATAGTTGTAATTCAATAATGTAATATTATGCTCTAAAGTCATGTTGACACCGTAGTTTTGCTGTATACATGGAACGACATAAATGTGTAGGTTAGTGAAATGATTTGACACACTCTGAAACCAATTTGGATAAGTGTAGTACTTCGATACCACTGTATATAAAAATGTAGTTTTATGCACCCCATTTTCAGAAGTGTAGTTTTGTGACATGATTTTGTGAAGTTTACTCATAAAATTGAACAAAGCGGGCCTTGAAAAATCTCATGCTGTTTTACTATACTACTTCGCACTACAATTGTGTAATTCAGAATTCAGGCAGCTGAATCTTATGTGATCGACTACAATTAATACTAGGAGCTTGGGGAAACACTGCCCGAATGCATTGCAGTCATGTTTCTTACTCAGTCTAATACTAGTAACATCGATAAAGCAAAAAACTGGAATAATCCGAACCTGAAGGTTAGCTAAACTATATAAGGAGTGCTTTGTCCTCAGCTAGAATAATCCTCTCTGGTATGAGAAGCTCTTTCCTTCAAGGAGTATATAGTTGGATTAGCTATGCAGCTTTTGAGTTTAGCAAAACTTGCATACATGTCGGTCTGTGCTTACCAAGGGAACTTTGCACTACTACTCGGTGTATGTGTACATATGTCGAATAAAAAAATATGTGTCCAACGCTAGCAATAAGTGTTTATTTCTTCTCAAAAGCCACAATAATGCTAAACAGAACATACAAGAAGAGTGAGCAACCTCGAGAAAATTAGAATGTCCAACCGTCCACCCAAGCGTGAACATCTCAACGCATATTTTTGCAGGACATGAAATGATTTCAGGTGGGAGTCGTCAGCCTATCACATATTGCAGCCTTCCTTTCTTTAATTCGCTCCATAAGCACAACTACTTTGAACAATCATGGTGTGACATGGGCAGAACTGCTAGCAACCGACCGGTCTTGGGACTCCGGTATTATAAGTACCTGCAGGAGCACATTGCAATACACAAAAGAAAATAAAGGAGGGAGAAAAGGAACCACCAAATGGTTCATGAAGACGTCACAAACATTTTAAACCATGGAAGGAAGACAAATTTGAGCCACAAAATTAGGACTGAGCAAACGCTAGAAAAGAAAAAAGGGCTCAAGAAAGAGAAGGAACTCAATAAATAAAGGGCAGTGTAAACAAAGTAGCCGGTAGCTGGCATATGGCATCACAGGATTGGAGCCATTCAAGGGTTGCGGGAAAAGCCCCAAGCTGCTCTACTATTTAATCGACCCGTCGTGCTCCTTGCCAAGGTCACCAGGTGATGGCGCGAGGCGCGTGCCGCTGCGTCCGGGGCACGGGCTTGCACGAGCTCGTCCGCGGGCGGCAGCAGGCGGGCAGGCGGCAAGCCGCGGCGGGCAGCGTCGGTTGACCTGGCCGTGATACGCACAGGGCGCCGGGAGGTACGTACCACATATAGTACGTCTTGCGTTGATCTCTTCGCGCCTCAAATTCTTATTCCAATATGGAAGATGGCCAGACGCGGCATGCAATAGTAAACTTGTTGTGGTAGCGGTCACTCCAACAGGTAGTCTCTGCCTGGTGAAGGGTTTATTTGATCTTCGTCTGGGCATGCAGAGGAGGAGCTGCATGCGTTGGGCAGCTTTGAGTCGATGGAGACAGGGATCCCCTGTTAACGTGGGGGCACGTGACGGCGGTCCAATTCCAAATCACAGGATGTTAATTACTAGCTACTACTATGGACTGGAGTAGTAAGGCGGAGGTTTTGTATGATATAGGTGTATGTCCATGTTTTATGATGTGACAAGAGATTAATGAGAAGAGATAAAGTGAGTTCTATATATTTAAATGAAACCAAGTGTATATTGTTTCTAACATAATTTGTCTCTTACATGTACCTTCTTGAACACAATAAAAAAAACAAAACAACGCATTCTATGAGAAATTTCCGTAATCAAAGGAGCCAACCTTTCATTCGGGGTAACCTAACTTGGCTGGACCGGGGTAAGTCCTAAGTCAATGTCGGACCCCATTTCTGGAATCCACGTGTTTACCGTACCAATCCCTGGATCAGTAGTTGGTACACACAAACAAAGTATTCCATTGCACATACACGAATAATTATTACATCCCATAGGGTTCAAATCATGGTCTTAAGTTACAAACCAGATAGAGGCTAGCATACTAGCCTAGATACAACAAACTTGAAAGGGAAAACACAACTAAACACCACAGGCAAACTTGAGCAGACGTTGACCCTATTCGTCATTATCGTCTCCAATGGCTTCTTCTTCTTCTTCTGAATGATAGCAGCAAGAGTGAGTACATAAGGTACTCAGCAAGCCCTACACTACTCAAGGGTATGTATACATGCATATTCGGTCTTAGCAAGGAAGTAGGCTATATGGTTCATTTGCGGGAAATGCATTTTATGCATGATTCAGCAATTCAAGGATCATAGATGAAAACAGGAGAATTTGATTGTCATATTTTAGTTGATTGGCCCTGGGGGAGAGTGTTTCAATCCCGCCAGTTCCCAATTTTAGTTGGGCCTTCTGACTCAATGTCATACCGACCCGGCACACTTGCCAACACTTCCAAAACACGGGCGTCTAATACACCCACTCACACGCCAAGGGATATCAGAGGGTGGCTAATCAATGTGACGCATCAGTAAGTGTCATATGCCGTGACAACGTCCAATCGATTGAATTTTACACTCTGCAGAGGTTGTACACTTTTCCCACAGGCTATGCACTCTTGATCGGGGAGTACATAACGCCTCATTCATCTTCTCCGAGTAGTCCCACAAGCTCACCACGGAGGGTCAGGGGTTAAGGATTAAGCACGACACTAGGGTCATAATGTGCGGGGATTTCACTCCCAAATAGCCAGCAATGAGTTTCAATACTTGAAGTGTTTCCCCTGACCAGTCCGCTGCCACTACCAGCCACCAGGTGAAACTTACTTGCAGGGGTACCAAGAAGGTAGGAAGAAGTCCTGCCCAGGACAGGTTCTGTGGTTGTACGGAAATCATTATGTTTGCAGTCACAAGAACCGGTCCTTATATGGCCGAGCAAGCACCATGTCCCACACTAGGGGTCTATCACACCATCAACAAGTCACTAGTGGCCTTGCTCGCAGTCCAACCCATCCCATTATCATCTCCATTACCTAACACCAGTTTGCTATTCCCAACCCCATGTATATGTCAACACACACCACCAAACTCATTATGACGCATTTGTAAAAGTAGTCATGTGAGTAAAGGTGTGGCAATGTGGAACATTGCAAGAGGTCCTAAGCATACTAGTAGCAAGGTAAATTACGCCATCATTTAAATAAGAGCATTTAAACGACGATGTATCCTAGGGTTATCAAGGTAATGGTAAATCAGGGGTAAACAAGGACTAGATATTCATACCTAAATACTTTGCATGAATATCATTAAGCAAGTAGGATAATAGCTACTCAATCAGTAAAATAACAAGTAAATGCATAATATTTCAGACGGCCATATAGGTGCATGCGAAAACAGTAGGATCAATCATGATCAAGGAGAAGTAGAGCTTGCCTTCAAAGTTCGGGTCTGAATCCTCCTCGTATCCCTCGTTCCCTGGGTCGTCTTCGTGCTCCTCGTAGTCTACACGTAACGACGCCAAATAAATACTAGCGCAATAAATCAATAAAACCAAATAGAAAACCAAATAAGAAGCAATTGAATTAAAGAGAGAGATCAGAGAGGTTTCTGGAGAATCCAAGGGTAGAAATGGGTTCTACAGGTCATTTCCTATTTTTGGGTATTTTTAGGGATTTTTCTGATAAAGGGAAAAAGCTCCAAATAAACATCTGTGTACACAGAGCTGGGTGGCCTTAGCATTTTCTAGCGTGTACAGTGGCTGACATGCGGGTCCGCGGCGTCAGTGAGACATGTGGGTGAGCGCGTGTGTGCGCGAAGCGATGCTGGCGTGGCGGTGGGTCCCATGGCGACGTGGCGCGCTCTGATTGGCGGAGGCGATGCGCGGCGTGGCGCGGCGGGGGCTCGCCGGAGAGCTCACCGCCGGCCGCTGTGCTGCACGGGGAGGGCTCTGGGTGGCCGTGAGAGTAGGGCATGGTGAGGCGGAGCTTTTCGGAGTGTCGCGCGGGTGCAAGGAGGGCCGGAGGCGGGGCGTCAAGCTCGCCGGAGTTGGCGGTGCGCCGACGTGGTGGTGGAAGTGCGCAGGGAGTGGGTTTCCTGGTGCTGGTGTTGGTGCGCAAGGTGCACATCAACGCGGTGAAGCTGCTCGGCTAGGTGTCGAGGCCGGGGCTCGCCGGAATGGCGGCCGGCGACAAGCGGAGGCGGCGGCGCTTGGCGGAGCTTGGTGCGCACGGGCTTGCGGTCCAGGGTTTGCTTGTGCGAGTGCCTCGGAAGGTGGAGGAGGTAGAGAGCTATGCGTAGAGCTAGTGGGTGGAGGGAGAGGGGGCTCACCGGCGTGGATTTTCCGGCGACCGGAGTTGGGGACGAGAGGCGGGATTCAGAAATTGCGGAGCATCAGAGGGTGATTCTCACTGGGGAGTGGTCGAGGGGGTTCAGGGAATGGTGGCGGTGCTCTGGAGGGGGTTTTATAGGCCCGAGGATGGCCGGATTTGGTGGGAATGCGGCGGTTGCGGCGACGACGCGTGTCCGCGTGATTTCGAAATGGCGCGGGGCATGGGCGCGCGCCATTTGCAAGCGCACATGCGGCGGCGCGACGCGGGGCCCGGTTTGGCAAAGCGACGTGGCGGCTTGGCAGCGTTCGGCGCGGGGCGGTGACACGCGGCGGCGACGTCCTGACGGCGGCGCGGCGTGAGGTGGACGACGCCGTCGCCCGCGTGGCTTGGGCCGGGCTGGCTGGCGCAGCTGGGCCGGAGGGAGAGGGGAGCGGGGCGCGCGGTCCAGCGGGAGAGGGAAAAGGAGGAGTGGGCCGAGGAGATTCGGCCCATTGGCCGGGAGGGAAAACAAAATAGTTTTAAACATTTCCGAATTCGAATAAATTCAAACAAATACCAAATGAACTCCAAATTGGCTCAAACAAATTCGAGAAAAATTTGTAAATTCAAATCTCAGCTCTAGCAACCATGTTGACAAGTTCCACTTCTAATTTATTTCAGAAATTCCCATTTTCTACATTATTGTGCTTAGTAAGTTTGAATTTTATTTTCCAAAAATGCTAAATGAAATCCTAAAAAATCTAGAAAATTTTCAGGAGTGGCTTTTGTTGATCTGTTGTTAACATTTGGGATGTGACAGTCAAGTAACTCAATATATATACCATCTAATTTTGGTATGTTTGGCCGAGCTCCCAGCAAGGTTTACATTACCGCGGTAAACCGGACCGGTTTTCACAAAAACCGAAAAAACCGGTCTGGTCCGGTTTACCCGGTAGTCCGGTTTTTCATTTTAAATTTAAAAAAAATAAAATTTTGAAAAGATTTAAAACAAAAAATATGTAAAAATATTAGATCAAATTTGCAGCCCAATGGTACAAAATAAACACGTAGATTCGATGGTTTCATGTGTAAAAAAAAACCGAGGAAGTTGCTGGGTACAAAAAGGAAGAAAAGAAAAAAGAAAAAACCCTTTTTATGAACCAGCAACCTTCCTTGATTTGTTGCACCATTGCGCTGGAAATTGCATCTAGTTTTTTTACATATTTTTTGTTTCATTGTTTTTCATTTTTCCTCTTTGAACCCGTTTTTTGGAATTTCGTCCAGTTTCCCGCAAATTTCGACCGGTTTTCTGATAAACCGGTCCGGTTTACCGAAAAGTTCGGAACTTTTTTATTCAAAATTTGGAATTTGAATTTTTTCCTTTTTTTGGACCGGTTTTTCCGGTTTTCGCGAAAACCGGAAATACCGGTGCCAGCCGGTTTTACCGGTCCATTCGGTATTGCAAACCTTGGCTCCCAGAGCAACTCCCAAAGAGAATCCAGAGAAGCTGTTTCATTAATCATTCTCCCATTGTTATTATTCTGTGATTTGTTTAAAATAAACTAATTAAGATGCTAGAAGCGAAAAAAAAAACTACTTTCGATTCACTTGCTCCAGATTGTTTATACTATATCACTAGAGAATCACTTTCAGACGTGTAATAACTCCCCTTGAGGATTTTACTACTTATAGAGAATCACTTCCAGTTGATCTCTATAAAACATGGCTTGATATTACATCACTAAAATGAGCCACCACGTTCACTTTTTTTTTTTTTTGAAGGGAACACGCCCAAAAGGGCTAGGTAACTTCATTACGCCTCTGGAAGGTTCAGTACAAATGCAAAAGGCCCCTTACAAAGATTGATAAGTGAAGATGGGCCTTTAAGCAACAAACTGAGGACATAAATGAAAATAAAGATTACATCCAGGTCCTCCCAAAATCCCAACCACCGGCGACAGGAACGAAGACCAAGCAGCCGCCGGAGAAACCAGCGCCGGAAGATGCTTCCCAGCCGAGTCTTCAGATCCAAAAGACCAACCGCCAACGCCGCCATCTTTGCTGGGACCAACCAGTGTGAGTGGCTTGATGCCATAGAACCACTGCAGCAAACATGGAGGAAGGGCCTCACGATATTCACCGTTTGCCTCGTCGGTGGTCCACC
Source organism: Eragrostis curvula (assembly GCA_007726485.1). Lineage (NCBI taxonomy): Eukaryota > Viridiplantae > Streptophyta > Magnoliopsida > Poales > Poaceae > Eragrostis > Eragrostis curvula. The sequence goes on along the minus strand of RWGY01000031.1, from coordinate 5,302,513 downwards.
CGACGGACGCCGCGGCGTGAACATCATGCGAGGTTGAAGAAGAACAAGCCGTAGATCCCGAATATGCTTCACCGGACTTGTCCAATTGATTTTCACCCGAAAAAATTTGGGGATCAACTCAGGGCGATCAACCCATTCCGGGTGTCCATGACGTCGCGTGATGGCTCCAGGAACAAAAGAACACCAGCTAGAAAAGCAATCCAGCAGAACCAAATCCAGAGCAAAAAGAAGCAAAAGGGGAGAATAGCACACGCCGGGGAGGAATCCGACGGAGAAGGATAAAGGCATCACGCCTACAGCCATAAAGGAAACACAAACAGGGAAGAGAGCTCCTTGCCGACAGAGACAAATCACCACCACTGCAGCAATGACGATGAAGGCAAAGCCGAGAGAGGAAGCTCCACTTAAACAAAGAAAGCTAAAAACCTATACTACAGCTGTACAGGGGAGGGACCCTCACCCTACTCCACACCGGCAGCGAGCCGGAGAGGAAGGGGAGGGGCCAGATCTGGCCGGAACTGAGAAGCTCTACTGTAGCAGGGGGGAGAGCGAGAGAGACGAAGCGGAAGGTTCCAGCCGGCGCGTTACCACGTTCACTTTCAATAGGCTAGAAATTACCATGTAAATCTGACCCAAAACAAAAAATCCACCCACCTCCTTTAAAATAACACACATGCTACCTATATTATATTTAAATATATGACATTTAGGACATGGGTAGACATTCTATAATGCATTGGTATATGTTTGTATTCGGTGGAATACCCTATATTTTTGCACAACAATGAGCAATCCTTTATGTGTATGCTACAGTGTGTGTACTATAAAGTGTCCATCGTCTTCAAGAGTCAACACCTACCCTAAAATACCATAATGAAATGTTCTAGATTTCCATTAAGGGAAGACCCAACAGTCAAGTCCTAGGTCCATCACTGTCACACCCCCAGAACATATGGGCTAGCTATTTTTGGGGCCCAAACATCTAGTAGGTGTGACCCAACAAGAAATGGAATGTGCTAAAAAAACAAGAAATTGAATTCGAAAAACAAATTTATACAAATTGATTAAAGAATGAATATAAATGGACCAAATAAATAAATAAAAATTACAACGTCACCTTATGTTCTATGCAAGCATGGGTACATTGCGAAGATGCTTCCACTCCCACGTTCTTCATTAAGATGTTGCCTTGAGATGCTTGCCAAGCTTCTAACCGACTGTTGCAATCTTTAGGGCCAATTATGCCCTATTTCACACGGATAAATATTTACCACGAAATACTTTCACCACCATTGAGATGCCCCGTATCATATTCTTGTCACATTCCCATGAAACAACAAAGGCCGCAGCCTTCTAACAATGGGAGTATATACAACAATACAATTCGCTTTAATAAAATCATAATTAAGAGATAAACACATTTTAAACATAATTTAAATAAGTCACGATGCATATACTAGCTAGGATCAATACACATCAAAGGTGTGTATGGTTTTTCAAAAAAATCAAACGTGTGTATGCAGCTTGCCTCGACTTCAATGTAGCTTCCGACATATCTTCGCTCGTCAAGCCACATTCTTTGCCAAGCATCCCCTTCCGCTCCTCGATCGTGACAGAACGCCGCTGCACTCCAGCCTTCGCTAGCCCTCGAGCTCTCTATCATCCTGGTCGTCCGCCCTTGCCTCCTCTCTTTTGTCATCGAATCTTTGTTTGGTTCAAGTATCAGGCTCTAAGTGTTCTATTTATAGTAGCTATTGGTAGGATCCAGAAGGGCCACGCAAGGAACCAGCGCATGCAATCGTAACGTGTTTCTTTGGTTTACCGTGGGCCAGTTCCAGTAGTAGGTGCTTGACAATGGATTAATATAATTAAAAAGGTTGTTAACATGGTAAGTGCATTGATGGAAGGTTAATGCGAGTACGTAGTAGCTAATTCGTTTCCAGGGTTCCCGATATACTCCAACCTTGCGGAGCACTGTATATAGTAGAAGTACTAGTTAAGGATCCCAGTTTTTTTTTTCTTTTTTCACTTGATTTCGGTCTCGCCGTTCCGCAATTCACGTTTCTTTCTTCCAACAGAAAACGGAGCACTGGTATACTGGTAGCAGAGTACTTTTGACGCCAACCACGTCAAAGTTTTTCTTCTGGGCATGCAGAGGAGGACCTGCGTGCGTTGGGCAGCTTTTCATGCCGATGGAGACATGGAGCCTGGTTAACATGGCAACAAAGAAAGGCGTCAAAGTCGCCAGATGCCAATGCTGAGTTTACCTGGATCTAAACTGTACGTCTGGCTGGACTGAGGCAGGGTCTAACTCGAGCAGGTCAGTTCCAAGAACTTCGCAGGTTCCATTCGAGTCAGCTAGGCATCATCTCAGCCCATGATATATCCCAATAAGTAAATTTTGTCTGGAGCACACTGAAAAAGCGTGGAATTGTCCACGACAAACTGTCAAAGTCGATTTCGTCTGCACACTACGAATTTGTGGCAATTGTCTAGGACACGCTTAATTTGACCGTTTAACAATTAATTTAAACTTTTTTATCTCAATACGTAAAACATTTTAAAAACTGAAACTTGGCATAAATATACATTTTTGCATTCTCTACCATTAAAAAATAGAGCTAGCTTTTTTTCGAATTTTTGCATGGTTTGCTTGACAAATTAAATATTAAAACAATGAGCTAACAATACCACAATTGAAGCTTTATTTTTAATGATAGAGAATGCAACAATGTATATTTGTGCCAAGTTTTAAGTCCTAATGTATTTTGAGTATTGAGATAAAAAAAGGTTGAAATTTATTGTTAAACTGTCAAAGTGCGTCTCGGACAATTGCCACAAATTCATAGTGTGTCTCGGACGAAATCGACTTTGACAGTGTGTCGTAAGCAATTTCACACTTTTCCAGTTTGCTTCAGACAAATTTGCCATCCCAATAAGGCCAAAAGCATTCAACTTTTTGTCATGAAAATGGCTAAATTTTCTGATGTGATAGAAACGTAAGAATTTTAACACACACTGTACCCGTGCATTTAGTTCTGAGCTGGGGAGAAAGTTTTGTATTCTGTATGTGGCCTTAAGACATCCCTGTTTGATCTTCGCAAAAAAAAAAAAAGACATCCCTGTTTGAGGATTTTTTTGCTTCAATTGCCTATTCCTGCACATAACTTGTAGTTCCAACGAAAATGAGGAGCAAACAAATCTAGAGCTTGTCCAATGTGCAGCAAATTAAATGTAGAGTTCATTGCACTTTGGAAGGCTACAGGTCCTCCTGTCATGCAAAATGCTAGCTCCCTGAACTCAAACGGTTTCCTGCGTTGGCAATGCGGGTCTTATGTTCCCCAGGCTGCAGCACCATCCTGTGAATCCAGCCATTGGATCCAATTAGGTAAACTAGAAGTTCTTGCCAATTTCTCCAGAATACTATTTAATGATAGGAATAGGCTAGAAGATTGCCTGTTGATAGTTATGAGTTATGACATTATGATGGCTTCTTTCAAAGACACAGGTGACGAAAACGACACTCGTGCTAACTTGGATAGTTCCAAGGTAGCATTTCTTCACCTGAGATGAATTCTCATCTTTCATTGACGTAGGATACTTATAAGACTTAAATTATTTGCAAGTCTTGCTCCAGTAATTAGTGGAATGGTGTGATGTCGTGCTCTATTAGAGTGTAGAGGTAGAGAAGTAGGAAGAGCAAATAACAAGAAAAATCTTTCCACAAGGTGTATCTATTTTTTTCGAACTATGACCACAAGGTGTATCTCAGTAGGTAATAAGGGCTATATATCCAAAACACTAAAATCTTGGACAACTGCAGATAGGTCATCCACAACACTATAATCTTGGACAACTGCATCAGAGGGCAGTGTTGAAAAATCTTTCCACAAGGTGTATCTATATTTTTTTTTTCGAACTATGACCACAAGGTGTATCTCAGTAGGTAATAAGGGCTATAGATCCACAACACTAAAATCTTGGACAACTGCAGATAGGTCATCCACAACACTATAATCTTGGACAACTGCATCAGAGGGCAGTGTTGGGGTGACACCGTGAAGAACGATACATGGGCCCTGACATCCATTTTGCTGAGAGTGAACCCACACGGTCTCTACTCTCTAGACAATCCATTCCAATGCAGGATTTTTCGATCTGAATTTAGCCGATTGTCCGGTGCGTACAGGCTAATCCATAAGGAATTCTGAATTTTAGATGACATTCCAGAACTCCATTGAGCTCAACGAGGCCTAGTAACAACAGCTGGAACCGCCCTGACTTCTTCCACCGACTCTACTTACGGCCATCTCTACGGAACATCATTACATCAGCACCACCAAAACAAAACTTGAATGCAATGCCCAGTTTGAATTTCGAGTTGCAGCCAATTTTACACAAACTTGCAAAAAAGTGAATACATTGAGGTTAGTGGCAGCGCATCAAAACTTGCCCGAAATACTTCACTGTATGTGCTGACTGCTGAGTTATCTTGGTTTCATTTGACCTTTCAGTAGAAAACCAACAAAGAGACAGTTGAATCTGGTTAAACAAACAAACGAAGCATATCAACTGATAATCCTGCTGTACAACTGGACTCTGACGTGGCAGTGGGTGTACCAATTACCAAACTATGCTTCGTGTAACAAGCTTTCGTCTTACAGTTTCACGTCAGTGAAACAAGAGCTCGTTATCAACATCAGGAGTTTTACAGTTTACCCATAAATGCACTTCTATTTACACCCAAGCATCTTAACAGCTTAAGGCACAGAAGCACTACAAAACGAACTGTCTACAGCACCCGCCTTTTCCTTCTTGTCAATGACTTCAGTTTGAATATAGTTAGGTTAGATTAAAACCGGTTATCGTTTCCTAGATCGTTGCTTCACGTCAAACAAATAGTCATCGTCAAGGTCATCAAGATCATCATCAATCTCATCCAGAATTGATTGGTTAATCTTCTTTCTAGATACCCTCCTGTGCTTTTTGAGTTCAAGACGAGGCTCGGCTTGCTTCACACCCATGACACCTGTTTTATACCTGAAACAAGATTGATACAATTCATTACCAGGGACACAGGATTACAGTATCTGTTAAGGTAAAGCTGTGAAATATACTAAAATTACTTTCAAGAAACGATGCAACCCTAGACTTCATTTCCTTCTAATCAATACTATTATCTGTAGTTGTGATGTGTTACTGTCACACTGCATAGTCTACTCAATACAGATACTAGCTGAATACATGCAATTTAAGTAAAAAAATAACCAGGTATTAGTCACGGGAAACACAATGCCCCAAAACAAAAATTGTCCCCAGAACAACAGAAATATCAACTACCGTGACATACAGATAACTCGACAACAATCACCATTTTGATAGGCCATATCCGCAGGATGGTCACCATATAGCAAACACATTGATATGTTAGCAAAGACACCATTCATGATTTTCTGAGTTTAACCTTCTAAACAAAGAAAATAATCAGGCCATAACTCCGAACACTGGATCGATACGCATATGCTGTACTAGGACTAGCTTTTTGTAGTTATGTCTGTTTATATTGTGTAGCGGTTAATTATATAGAGAGAAAAAAGCTTCATCAGTTACCAAGCCAACTAGACAATCGCTTATTGAAGTAAACTTTCTAGGAAGGTTCATTTCAACAGATAGAAAAGTAACAACTATGCAACTGCAGAAGAGAAGGTCAAACTTATTAGGGCATCTTTGTAGCATACCTGACATCACCTTCTCTTTTTGTTCCAAATGTCCGTAACTGGATTTCTTCTCTGATTTTAATCTCATCAAGCATCTGCAGGTAGTATGGATATCTTTCCCAGTCACCTTTCACAACACATCCATGCTCACCAAGGTGAACACAATCATTAAATAAGCATTTCGAGGGCTCATTCTCTTTCAGCATCTTTCTTATCTGGATCACCCAATGATAATTACTAGTAAGCACATGACATAACAAATCAATAGCGCTTGGTGAACAAACAAATAGTGTAAATTATGATTTACTAAACAAAGTAAAAGCAAAATCAGTGACACAAACCTCAGGAAATGTTTCCGCAAGACTCTTTTTTGTCACTTTCATCAGGCTAGGCTGGTTAAATCCAGGAGTATCAGCAAGGAAGCCTCCACCAGCTATAGGAAGCAATGAAACATGGCGTGTTGTGTGCTTTCCTTTACCACTCTTCTTGGACACAGTTCCAACACGTTGTTCACCAAACCATTTACTGTTCTGGAGAACAATGTGTGTGAGATAAAGAAATCAGTATCCAAGCCAAGGCAGAACCGAATTCTAGAACATTGTAACAATGAAGAGAGGAATGGTTGAATAGAATACATCAAACACAAATCATAAACAGTTTGTAAGGTGCCCTCAAGTCAAACCAGACCACCTTGCAAATACACTGCAAATCCCAAATGCTGTCTTGTCAAGTCAGTTTAGTCAGCTCCAAATCGGACGCACTAGTTCAAATTACTAATAACCTAATAAGCCAGACATCATGCACACAAGTTATATGATGAAAGAGGGCTGTTTTGTACAGGAAAGCTAACAAAACCACGAAAATAAGAATTTCTCTTAACAAATCCTAACAATAAAATTAATTATTTAAAGGGCATAATAAGTGATACAATGATTATATCACCTGCTCAACTAATTTATGTATCGGATCTTCTTCTGATATATCCTGGTAGCACCTCAACGCATTAATCAGACTAGACTTCCCAACGCCACTTGGACCAACAACTACAGTTGTTTGTCCCTTCAACATCTCTTCAAGTGCAGAAAACCCAGATTGCTGATCAACACTTAGAAAGAGTGGATCGTAACCCCAACTCTTCAACCTATCTCTCCAGTATGCTATGGTCTGAAGGGGAAAAGCAAAATAAATCATCAAGTCAATAATATAGATTGACGAACACATAAGAGTGCATACAATAAATGCATTAATTTACACATTGCAAAACATATTGACAGTTGATAAATGCTGGAAGTTGAGCAATTGCAATTGCAGATATGCCTGTTGATAAATGCAAGGAAAACAAGAACATGAATGTATGAGTACAGTGATCATTGTTTTTCAATCGATTCAGTCTCGCATGACAAGTTTTTAAATGATACATATGTGTATTATGTACAAGTCCCTGAGTTACATGCTCCCAACAACATTTACACCATACAGAGGCGCAACAAGATGAATTACATTTTTTTTTTGTTGAGAATCAAGATGAATTACATTCGATATGTGCACCATTAGCGGCGTTGTTGAGCATTCAATTGACATGAGTGATTGACACGACACCTCCAGGAAGAAATACTTCTTGGTTGAAATACAAGATGCTTGTTAGTCAGTTTTGATAGTTGGCATCCTGCTCCTGCAAGGTGAGCCATTTTTTCTAGGCAATCAAAAGAGGAGAGACTGAAATTGGGATTGTTCAGCCATCCTCCATATGCATTTTACAGAGCATTTGCTCTTGTTAAATTGACTGAGAAAATCACGGCATATTGTCGAATGAGCTACAAACCTCCTTACTGACATCTCATATCTAAATGCAATGCAATGCATTAGACTACAATCCACAAAATCTGATTTACGGCACATAAAGAGATGCATAACAATCTCTGTACCGACTAATTGATTTGAACGAACAGCCAAAATGCAGTGTTACCTGTTCATCGACGAGCTCGACCTTGTTGAAGACGAGCACGAACGGTATCCCCGTGGACTCGGCCTCGACGAGGAACCTGGTGAGCATGGCGGGCTCGGGCTTGGGCTGGTCGAGCGAGAAGAGGACGACGAGGCGGTCGACGTTGGCGACGGGCGGGTCGGCCACCTCCGTCCTCCGCTCGAAGACGTCCTCGATCATGCCGCGGCGGTCGGCCCAGTCGACGGCGCCGACGAGGACGCGGTCCCCGACGAGCACGCGGCGGCGGATCTTCTTGAGCAGGGCGCGCACGACGCAGAGCAGGTCGGACCCGCGGTGGCGCTCGAGGTCATGGCCGGGCGGCACGGCGTCCACGATGACGCGCATGAAGTTGGCCTGCGAGGCGGCCACCAGGCCCGTGGCCTGCGACGGGAGGAGCGCGTCGGGGGGCGGCGGCGGGAGGGACGCGGCTTGCGGGAGGAGGCGCGGGTGGTGGTGGGTGGAGGAGGAGGCGCCGCGGAGGAGGAGAAGGGGGAGGGGGAACGGGTAGTGGCGGAGCGGGATGGGGAGAGGTGGGAGGCGGAGGCGGGGCAGCGCCGCGGCGGTGGAAGGGAAGGGCAGCATTTCGGGGAGGGAGGCCGCAGTTGAGTGTAGTGGATAGACTGGGGGGGCCGGCGGGCGACAGGGATTTTTGACGTGCCGTTTGGGAGTTTCGCGAGGAAATCTGCGGGTTTCTGGAGGCGTCCACTGGCGATTGACGCGTGGCCCAGTTCGAGAAACTTTAAAACTTTGCTTTTAAAAAAAAAATAACTTCGTTAATAGCCTAAGTCTATTTTTGCTAAAAACGAATTTCTCCCTTCGTTACATAAGCTACTCAAATAACTCCAAGTCTATTGATAAGACAAAAAAAAAAAAACCCCTTTGAAACCGGGCGGTGTCCACCCCTGCAACCAATGGCGATGAATCCGCAAAATTGACGGCACAAACCACGAAATTGACCAAATGGCGCCGCGCGCCGCGGCGGTGTCCACCCTTAGCCTCCCTCCTCGCTGCCCCGCCTCCTCCAGCTCGCCTCCACGCGCCACAGCGCCCCGCCTCGTCCCGAGATCGCGCTCCGCCCCGCCCAATGTCTCACGCCGCGCGCTGCCCCGCGCCACGCGAGGACGCGCACGGGCCCGCGGGGGCCAGGTCGATTGTCGCGTGAGGACGCCGAGGATGACGCGTCTTCCTGCACGCCATGGCTTGGGCTCCCTGCTCGCCGTCTTCGACGCGGCCCAGGTGGAGGCGCGCGGTGGAGGCTGTGAAGGCGGTGTCGCCCCGCGCGGTGGAGGCCGTGGAGGCGATGGAGCCCGGCGCGGCATCGGCGGTGGCGGCTGGGGAGCCCGACGCAGGCGGGGGTGGGGTCGGCGGCCGTGCAACCGATGGAGAATGCATTGGAGAGAGGCCTCTCTCCTTAAAAGGGAGAATGCATTGGAGAGAGGCCTCTCTCCTTAAAAGGGAGAATGCCTCTTCAGATCTAGACCAGCAGTGGAGGGAAGGGGAATGACGAGCACTCACCGGCGACGAGGAGGCAGCGTGGGAGGCGGCGCAGCGTCCCTGACCGGTGGCGGCGTCGAATCCCCGGGAACAACGACGGCGGCGGGTGGCGGGAGGCGGCGTGGGAACGAGCAGGAAGGAGCGCGCGAGAGCAACGAAGTGCGCGGGAGGAGGAGATTTCGCGTGGGTCCCACGACAGCTGGCTTTTGAGGGCCTGAAGGGTGGGCATGAAAACAAAGGGGTGGGAGTAGGGGAGGAAACGGATCGAATACGAATCGGATAGTGTCTTTACCATATCCATATCCATATTTATAAACGAATATAGATACGAATACGAATATTTTCAAATACGAATGTGGATCGAATATTAAACGAATGCGAATACAAAAACGAATATCACTATAATTTAGACGGATACAGATACATATAACTTTTTATGTTGTTAAGACAATTACTACACTTTTTCCTCTCCAAAGTATCTTTAATAGCATTATTTCACATAGTCTACACTAGTTCATATCAGGATTGAATCAATTTTATAATATTTTTTATATAATATATAGGTATATTTATGATATAGTAGCGGATACGAATACAAATACGGATATGTCGAATACCTGATGTCAAAACCTCAAACCATATCCACATCCATATTTTCTAATCGAATTCGAATACGAATTCGAATAGTGTAAAAATATTAATCGAATAGCAAATTTTGTACCGTATTTGCATTTTATCGGATACGGATATCGAATAATACAGATTATCCGCATACACTTTCCACCCCTAGGTGGGAGGGGTGATTTGAGAGCCCGAGCAAAATAAAGGCCATTATAAGAGCCCTGCTGGAGTTGATTTTTTGCTCTGGACCTTTAAATATAAGATAGGGCCCCTGTTTAGGGGCCCTGCTGGAGATGCTCTTATCTGTTGGAGAATTATTTGGTTATGCACAGTGTCAAATTAAATGAGATGCAAAAATGGGTTTGCATCACCTCCTTGTTGGAGTAACAATTTTGCATACTGGACCCTGGATGGAAGATCATTTGGTAGCGTATGTCAATGTTTGTGCGTTCTGTAGCAAATTAGGCGCTCCCAAAACCAGATGCCAGTTTACACATATGGTCAAATCAGCTAGATAATTTTGGATTCAGTATAATTATTCCCAAGGTGCGATGCAAACGAGGGCAGTGTTGAACAAGGACACCTGATCGCAGCCACCTGTCTTCCAGTGTCTGTTGTCCTATCGAGCACAGGATAAATAATCCGAGGAATTAAACAAGCTAGGTTCTGAGTTTCGGATTAATAGCGAAGGACATGAAGCCAAGCGATGCAAACCTGCTGAGCTACTTACTGGGTGGCCTTTCAGGTATTCAGAAGAACACCTGCACGACTAACTGAATTTCTCCTGCTCCTGCTCCTATATTCACGCCTGCAACTCCAAGATATCCTCAGTTTTGTCATCCGATTTCTCTCTTTTCTGTTATATAATTTTGGCGTGTATGAGCTAATGTATGTACATACTTCACCAAGTCCATCATCAAGCATCTTATTATGTGCTTGAGACGGGCCGGGAAGGCAGCTTTGACCTCGATTTCTTGTTCTTCTCTTTGATGTCAGAGTTTTGAGGGTGTCCAATTGCACCAGACACTTGCAATTCCATTGAGTTCACAAATATTATCTGTTATAGAAAGATGAATATAGATTCCCTCAAGTAGGTTTGTTATATCGACGGATCCAAATAATGAATCCAGCTATTATGGAAGGGTGGGATTAGTTTCCATCTTATCTCTTGAATTACTTGAAATTCAAACCACCATATACTCTATATAAACGACCCACCATGACCCTGAGATATTGTGATATCCAGTTCATTGAGAATAGGCACCTGCACAAGTATGCATGAGCGGGTGGGAATTTAGTAGCATCTTGTTAGTCTAATGAGAGGAAAGACCAGCATATATGCCTAAGTTGTCTAACACCACCAGTCTCGAGCTAACCATTTCGGTGAGAGAGTGGGATTCAAACAGCATGTGAGAGGGCCCAATCAGGCATCAGAGTTACATGGACGCATGAGCCAAAAGATAGACATATGGCGCATGAAAAAATGTTATATGGGATGACACCGGACATGGACGTTTGCCAAGAGGAGACTGGTATTGGTTATTTGCAGTGTTTTTCTAGCAAGACTTGAGGTTAACTTTGAGTCTAGGCTCTAGTCATCACTCTAGACACAAAACAAAACGCGTCTAAGACTGTCTAGATGGTCTTTAACTGTGTAGATGTGGCCTCTAAACACACGCTAGACATGTTTAGACAGCCTAATGTGTGTCTGGACGATCATCTAGACCAGCAAGATGTGATCCGCATGGATTACGAGAAGGTGCAAAATGAAAGATATTAATAGTTAACCAATGCATTTAATTAATTTATTATGAATTTGTTGGGGTATCGAAGGTCCCTGTTGGACTCAGCGAAGCCCTCCAACGTGATGTGTTGAATTGTCCTGCCGCTGCGAAGCTCTTAGTACGTTTTGACGTCCGAATGTCCCCTTGCGAAGCCCTCCTGACGCCTTGTCGTCTGTTGCCTCCTTGGCGAAGCCCTCTTGATGTGTCCGTGCTGCTAGATGAAGGTTCTCTTCCCCAGGCTGTTCCTTGGGTCTTTCGTTATATATAACTCCGAAGCCCTCAATCGCCCACGATGCTAGGCGAAGGAATTAGAGATGACAGAGAAATGTGGACAAAGTAAATGAGGTGTCTCTAGCTCGCGGCCCCAAAAACAGATGTCATTGCAGGATCCCCTCCCTCAATATTTATAGGGGGAGGAAAGACCGTTATTACAGTTATGCCATTAGCTCATTCTATTACAGCTCCGCAACGGTCCTAGCGTAACCGCCTGGCGAAGCCTCTTCGTCGCCTCCCTTTATGGCTTCGCTGTATTCAGTGTGCCTTCGCTGTATTCAGGGTGCCTTCGCGCTTCCCTTTCCGCTTTGTTCGTTACCATGTTTGCGTCTTCTGGCATCGCCTGGTCCTTCGTTGTGCATAGTCGCAGCCATCTTCCTAACATTAGCCCTCAACTGTTGAAAGGAAGAACGAAGGTATTCTTTGAAACAGTTAGCTTTGACTGCGATGTTATTTTTCCGTTTTTTATTTTCTTAACTGGATTTTTTAATCTTTCTTTACTTTGTACTTACGTCCCTGCTTTTTTTTTTAACTTCTACATCCTTGGTCCCGCCGGGGTCTTTAAGGCCCTGTTTGTTTCAGCTTTTCAGCTGGCTTTTCCAGCTGAAAAGCTGGCCAGCTGAAAAGCTGAAACAAACAGCAAACTTCTCATCTGACTTTTGGAGTGCTGAAAAGCTGACTTCTGATGAAATGAACTAAAAGCTGAAAAGTTTGCTGAGAGGTGCTTTTCTGACTTTTGGCATGCTGAAAAGCTTAATATATATTACAAAAACCAATATTATAAATCTAACAGACAGTTTTTCAGCTACTCAAACAGCTAACTTTTCTAAAAGCTCAAAAGCTCCAGCTCAAACAAACAGGCCCTAAATACGAGTCGCTTTCATTCCTATTATTCACCTTCCGTTTTCACTGCCGTGCTTGCTTTGCTGACATCACTTCTTCCGAAGGTATTTCTTTCTTTACTCCGATGGCTCGGTAGAAGTCTGTAGCTTTGCCTAGGGGTTTTCATTCCCTTCGAGCGAATTACGCTTTTACGAGGGGTATTCATACCACCCGTGATAAGGGTAATTTGAAGCATTATTCTGAGTCTGGGCTTCTTGATACTGATTTATTTCGGCTCCCCCTCGAAGAGCCAGATCAGGTTCCTGATAATTTTTTGAACCCTAGGCCCGATGAAGTCGTAATCTTCTCGTCTTTCTTGGATGTTGGTTTATCCTTTCCGCCTTCGACGCTTATTTCCCGTGTTCTTTCTATGTTTCACCTTCAACTTCATCATCTTACTCCAGTTGCAGTTGCAACTATTTCTGCTTTTGCCTGGGCTTGTATGAGCGAAGGTGTTAACCCTGACGCTCATGACTTTTATCATGTATATCAGGCCCGGCACACCCCACTTTACGACCATCATCATCATGTTAGTCCATGCTTCGGCGTTGTTGACTTCGTGGCTAGGGAGGGGTTTGTAATCCCACTTCCTAGCTTTGACCCTCCTCCCTTTCGCGAATGGGTGAAATATTGGTTTTATTACCGCGTTTCTCCCTTCGAAATTCATACCGGTAAGGCTGTTGACATAGCATCGTTAATAGCTTCAAGCCTCTTAGGAATCGGGCTGTTTTTCAGTCTATCGAAGCTTTCTTGAGGGTTAGCCAAAGGATGACCCTTCGGGATATCTTAGAGGAGTGCTTCGCGGCCGGTGTTCTTCCGCTCTCCCGAGATGGTGGCGACCTACTTATTTCTTGTCGAAAAATGTACTTCGCTTAAAAATGCCATCTGTGACACCCCGTGTCACTGAAGCCAGCCCACACCCACATCGAGAACTGAACAGAAGCCAAAAGCAAACAAAGTTCAAATTCGAAATTCAAAGTTCAAAAATGTTCAAACCATAGCTTGTGAAAGAAGTCAAATTTTTGCATAACAACTTGAGAAACCAAAAATACAAGTGGATAGCCCTTACGAAATAAGAATTTTGGAGAATTTTTGGTGATTTTTGAAATTCATTTTGATGCTCAAATAAATCCCCAAATTTCCAAAAATGCCCAACTTTGACTGACTGCCATTTGAATTCTATTTCGAATTGAGATGTGCATGTTATGTCACTGGAAAGATAATTTCATGATCTTTCCAATGGTACCAAAATTTTAATTTTTGGAGTTCATTTGCTAGTTCAAATTGAGCGCCAAACTTCGGGGAAATTTCAGTTTGAAATAAATCGGAGAATTGAAAAGATGCCGCTGGGCCCACTCGTCAGTCTCCTCTCTCTCGCTGGCGCGCGCCGAGTTCGCTCGCCGCGTGGCCGTCGACGACCGGCGACGTCGCGCGGCGCCCTGGCCCGCCTCCGGCCGCCGAACGGCTCCAAAAACGCGCCCCGCTCCTCTCCCAGTTCCCTCGCCCTCATTTCCTCTCTCCCCGTCGTCCCCTCACCTCCAAACCCTAGCTCCGCCCGCCATTGCCGTCGTCCGTGCAGCTCAGCGCCGCGTCGAGCTCCCTCCAAGCCGAGTTGCTCCTCACATCAAAGCGCGGAGAGGTTCTCGTGTGGTAGATGGCCCCCATTTCCTTCGCCCCGGGCTGAGGAGTTCGAATCGAGCTCATCTTCCTCGGACCCGGCCGAGTGAGCTCGACCACCTCATCGTCGATTCAGCCCACTCCGGTGAGCCTCTGCTAAATTCCTCGTGCCCCTCGGTGCGCGTTACCGTTGCGCACCCCTCCTAACCCTTGGTTTCCGGTTCCGCAGCTCCCCGTCGTCACATTGAGCCTTTCCCCGCCGCCGGTCGACCTCACCGCCGCCTCCCTCTCCGGTGAAACCCCTCCTCCGGGCCGTCTCCACGACGACGTGTTGGTCGACAAGCTTCCCCGAGCTGCGGTGAAGCTGTAGGACCAAACCGTGGAGCCTCTCGTCAATCGCAGCGCCCCCACGACTTCGCCGGAGTTGCTCGGAGTCGCCTTCCTCGTCGTCGACCTAGCTCCAGTCATCCCCTCAAGCTCCCGCTCGTCGAGGTGAAGCCCTCACCTTCTCCTCTCCCTTTCCGCGCCCTGGGTCAAGCGCGCGAGCCACCGGAGCTCACTCCGGTGAGCTGCGCCGCCGCGCTCCGGTGTGACGCCGGCCAGCGCACGGTCGACCACACGGTCAGGATCCGTTGTGGCCACACAGGATCTGGTGTGGTAACTCTGTGGCCCTCAGTGTGCCTTTGCACGCGAGTGGTCGGATCTTTTGTGATCAGTCCCAGATCCGCTGCGGCAGCAACCCTATGGCCCTGTGTTGCTTGAATCTGATTGGCCGGTTAAATTTCTATTCCTTTTCGTAATTGTTTAATTCTCCAGAAATTACCAGAAATTTGTAAAATAGATAGAAAAATGAATACATCTCAGAAAAATACAAATCCAATTTCTTTGGAATCCATGTAACACCCTCTATCCATGAAAAATACCAAAATGCCCTTTTGCAGATTGTGTATTTTCTGGAAAATACATCTGTCCAGATCTTGTTTAATTTATTATAAATTATCTGTTGCCCAATAAATCCTGAACTCTTGCATACCTGTTAAGAATCTGATAACACACCTACAGAGCCTTTTTCCACTGTAACATGTTGCCTAATTATTTTCTTATGAATTAAATCATGTTCTGCACTGTATAAATTATTATAAATAATCTACTTTGCAATAAATCATGAAACTTCACCATAAATTACTTCCAGTGGCACTCTTCACCAGAAAAATGCCACTGGACATAAATCAACTTTCGAAGTCACATTATTTATTTAACTTGCCTAAGTTGATTAATGGTGAACTTAATTAAAAGTTAATGAAGGAAATACTCCAGACGAAATTAATTAACAAAGTTAATCATTTGCACTTACAGTGTAAATGACTGTCCTATCAAGTAATTGAATCATGAATTGCATCATATTCTTGCATCTAACTTTGCATTATGTTCCTTGTCATAACGTGTAGTGACAGAGCCGACTCCGGAGCCGCTCGACTTCCAGCTGCCGGAGGAGCAGACCCAGGAGGTGCAGGAGGAGCAGCCGCAGCAGGACACTGACCCCGCTGACCCTGTTAGCTACGCTCCTGAGCCAGGCAAGCCCCGGTGCATGCTTCCCTAATTAGGATTTTATTTTATCACTTGATTGGGGCTAGTAATTGATTGTGCATTAGGTTTATTAGGAGTTGATGTGAAACCTTAGAACTGCATTAGGACTACCCTTCCATATCCTACCTTGTGTCCTGTTTTTGTAGATGTGGTCTAGGTTACGTTAGAACTTGCTAGGCTTAGTGGCTAGCGGACGGTAGAAGTCGAGTGGTAGGTCCCACTCGCGAGGTAGGTTCACCCTGGATTGTACTAGCTGTTTTTAGGAATTGTTGGGACCGGACGGGGATTTGTTTGTGTAGGATGGTGCGAGAAGGCTGGGCCTTCACGGTGGTAGCCCCGTCTGTGTCGGTTAAGGACCGTCCGTTGTTGGCCCTGTTGAGCAAGTTCGAACGTACTGATCACATGCTAGTGTTTTTATGGGCCTAGTAAACTTAGTAGCTTAGGTTGCCCTAGTGTCTCGCGGATACTTGCACTTTCTATCATGGTACTTGGGAGAGAAGGGATGCTTCCCAATCGGGGCGTACGTCTGGGACGGGGACCGTGCGGGAAGGCCTTTCTCGGGAGGTGTGAGACCCAGCCAGCTCTAGGGGGACCTTCGTGAATAGTTGCTGCATACGGCTTTTGCTGTGTGTGGCGTGTGGTCAGGTTTTCTCCTGCAGGATGTACATCGATGCCGCCGCTCTCGGTCAAGAGCAACCTTGCTCACTGCGTCACATCGTAGTGTGAGATGATTGATGATATGATGCTAGTCTTTTTACATTACTGTTATTTACATTGCTCTATATATATACTGTCACTGCTGATGTATTGTTACTTTATACATGTTTTAGAGATATGCACACTGTTTTACTGGTTAAGTACTTAACTTGAAGAATAAAACTTGAAAGTAAGGATCAAGTATTTAGTGCGAGTTATGCTATTGAGTCAGCCACCCCCTTTTTAGCCTTGCATGTTAGGAGTCGGCTGTAGATAGCCAATTTGACGGGTAAGACTTGCTGAGTATTAGTTGCTCAGGGTTTGGCTCTTTATGATTTTGTTGCAGGTAGCACCTTTATCCCCGACTCTACGGGTGGAGGTGGACAGTGGGACGGCCAGCTTCCTTTTGGTTGGACCGCCCACTGGGAGACCGAGGAGTGATTTCCTCTCGAGTTCGCATCTTCATGGCTTTGGATGTGAATTCACTTGTATCGTGAGCGCGTGCGCTTGTATCTCTTGTCTTTGGACTTGGATTTGTATCGTTAAGACTTCCGCTGTGTACTCGTTATTTTAATTGGACTAATGTAATAACTTAAAGACTTAATTCGTGCTTTTTATATGTTGTACTGTTGCGTCTGTTCATCAGCGCTTGACCGACTCGATCCTGCGAAAAGCGGAGACGCTTCAGCTGGTACCAGAGCCGTGTTGGGACAGTACATCATATAAACGGCCTATTTTCGAAAATCTAACCACGTACGTGTGAGGATCGAAAAGCCATTATAAGGATGTTAGAGTAATCAGGTGGTAATAGGAGTTGATTGTTATTTTCTGTAACGACGCACCGACGCCCAGGTAAGAAGGTAAGGAACTACATGGCGCTGGTTTTGGATATTGGTGGCGGAGTTTTGTTATGTTCCGTGAGCCATCGAGTTCACGAGGAGTTGAGGATGGTGAGGATATGTCATTGGGCCATGTATTACATTTTTATGAGATACGTCACCTGTGTAGGTTGGTTGAGGTGACGTTGTGTGCTTGCAGGTACACTGACTCGCGCGTAGATCGTGTAGAAACGTTTGTGAGTGCGAAGTAGTCACCACCACTGTCTACGGCCTGCTATATTTGGGCAAATTTTTACTTTGTGAGGACGTGCAGGACGAGCATGCATTGCATCATCAATTAAAACACTTCCACGAATTTCAGATCACCCAAAAATTTCAGACTGACAAGCTAATTTTAAAAATTCATAACTCCAAAACCGTTTGGCCAAATTCGTTGAAACAAGACTTGCTGGAAAGCTTACAACATGAACTAAAACTTTGCTTCAGAGTTCACCTTTAGATTCTGTCAGTATCACCCCCAAATCTGTCGATTAAGTAAGGTCAACTTTCAGCTTCGACTAGTTTTTCCAGAATCTGTTCACCAACTTCAAAAATCGATAGCTCCAGTTCTACTGAGCCATTTTGGGCGTTTGAGCACTCGTTGGAAAGATCTTGAAGTTATCTACAAGTTTCGCGTTATGACTTTTCTCGTTTGAAGCCTCCAGAAGTACCAGTTTTCGTTTTAGTGTCTGCTGTTCTTAGCGAGTCAGATTTTCAGCGTTGCAGTTTTTCATTGCTTTCCTTGTGGGCTGTGTGTGTGTGGCTTTTGCTACCACTCTATAGCAGCCTGACCATGTTATATTTCTTGCTTAGCATGGTTATTTTGTTCTGTTGGAAGAGATTGTGACTTTTTCTCTCTCTTTTCCGCAGATGGCTGACCTAGACGACTTTCCGCACGCTGAGCTTGGGGAGGACGGTGCACTGCACACGGATGGTCTTTACCACGCCGGTTTTCCCTCGCTGTTCTGGGCTGAGTTGCAGCGACTTGGCTACCCCGACCCTCCGCGCTACCGCGGACAGCCCAGCCAGGTGTACGGACTTCCCCGCTTCTCGATGTGGGTGGATGTTCCCTCGCACCCACAGCGGCCTGCTTGGTCGCACTTCTCTCTTCGGGGTTTCGGTCAGGACTTTGACGAGACCCTGAACAGTGTTGCTCTTCAGGCGATGGTGCGTTTCTGCGAGATGCACATTGCTGATCTGGGCAACACTTCACTGAGCTTGTTTCCAGTCAGCACCACAGGTCACCCTCAGTACAGGAGACGTCTCAGGTAGCTTGACAGCGGCAACTTGGTCCTCACTCCGACGCAGCTACCTTCTACGGCTCGACACCTGTCCGAGCTGTACAGGGTTCTTGTGGCTTCTGACCGCGCAGGTGGGAGGACTTTGAGCCGTGTGGAGGAGTTGTCAGAGACAGTGGACGCTAGGAACGACAGGATTGCGCAGTTGGAGCACGCCTTGGCCGTGACTACCGCTCAGCGCGACCACTGTGCCGCTCAGCTTGACCAGTGTGTTGCACAGCGCGACCAGTGTGCCGCCCAGCGTGACCAGCTTGCCGGCCAGCTCACTGCACGTGGCCACGAGATTTCCGAGTTAGTCGACGAGCTAGCTGCTTCACTGAACCACGCAGGACAGCTCGAGCAGCAGTTGCAGGTCGCCCAGCACCAGATAGTGGGACTCCAGGAGCAGGTTGCTGCAGCAGTTGTGGCACCTCCAGCAGAGGAGGAGGCACAGGAGGACGCCGTGTCAGAGATGAGTGTTGAGCTGTTTCCTTCAGAGATCCTGGACACCGCTTCCCACCGCGGTAGGAGGTACCGTTAGTTGCCTTACTCGGCATTCCAAGCGTGACAGAGGCGCGCTGGATGCGAGGTGGATGACGCATGTGCGTCGTAGTTGTCGACAGGTCCTTAGTTAGCTTGATCTAGGAGCATCATGATAGTTGGTCAGGTGTCGTAGTATTTTGTTGGATGTTACACCCCCTATGTACGCATGAGTGGATTGTACCATGATCTATGTAATGAATGCTCTGTAAGACTTAATTAATGTTATGAATGGATCTGTCAGTTTAATTATTTGGATCTGAGCTACTTTTGTTTCTGCCGTGCATGTCAATTTAAAGTTCCGCCTGTTAATGATATTGTATTCTGGAGCTAACGGTGGAAATGTTTAATTGGCAGGATGCCGCCGCGTCGCCCGCCGCCGCCGCCGCCACCCCCGCAGCACACTCTGGCGGAGGCGATGCACAACCAGACGGAGCTGCTCAGGACTCTCGTTCAGGCCGTCACCCAGCAGGGTGGCCACCGTCGGGGCGCACAGCCAGGCTGCACCTACGCAGACTTCCTGGCCACTCACCCGCCTGTCTTTTCCGGGTCCACTGACCCGATGGAGGCAGAGGCTTGGCTGCGCACTGTGGAGTCCAAGTTTGGGCTCCTTCCTGACTGCACAGAGGTGCAGAAGACACTGTTCGCGGCGCAGCAGCTTCACGGGGCGGCTGGAGGATGGTGGGCAGCTCACCTTGCCACTCTTCCGGCCGGTCAGCAGTTGACTTGGGCACAGTTCAGAGAGGCCTTTCGCTCGTTCCACATTCCGCCTGGCCTTATGCAGCGGAAGCTCAGGGAGTTCCTGGACCTCAGGCAGGGAGGCAGGAGCGTGTTCGACTACGCCCAGGTGTTCAACCACCTGGCCCAGTTTGCTCCAGACCAGGTAGACACGCCCGCCAAGCGGAAGGCGTGTTTCTTGAGAGGCTTGTCTACCAAGCTTCAGTCCCGGCTTGTCCTGAACGCCGGTGGTACCTTCGACGAGCTTGTCAGTGCAGCGATCGTGATGGAGGATGCCATCAGGGCACACCAGGACGACAAGAGGAAGAGGAAGGCAGTGGCACCACAGTCTGGCAGCACTTCAGCCAGGCCACGCCTTGTGTACACCGCTCCCAGTGGACAGAGGTACCTTGCACCTCCACAGTACCAGCGTCAGCAGCAGCAGCAGCAGCAGTTTGCTCAGAGACAGCCACAGCAGCAGCAGCGTCAGCAGCAGCAGCGCTCGCAGCAGCAGCAGCAGCAGCAGGCAGGCAGAGGTTTTCCGTGCTTCAACTGTGGACAGGTGGGGCACTTTGCGCGTGACTGCCGTGCAGCACCTAGGCAGAACAGCGCGCAGAGGGCTCCAGTTCAGGCAGCAGGACAGCAGCGCCAGCAGGGCAGGAACGCGCCAGTCAAGACTGGGCGCGTTAACTACACCACTGCAGAGGAGGTTCCAGAGGGTGAGCAGGTTCTAGCTGGTACGTTCTCTATGCGACACGAGCCCGTGGTTATCTTGTTTGATTCAGGTGCGACACATGAGTTTGTCAGTTTAGCTTGTACTCGACGACTTGGTCTTGTGATTTCTTCCTTAGAGACTCCGTACGTGATCAGTACACCAGGAGGCCGCATTGTGACGAGGCAGATAGTGCGTAATGCTCCTATTGACCTTGCTGGACAGATCTACCCGACCCATCTTATTGTGTTGGACGGTCAGGGTTTAGATGTGATACTTGGTATGGGATGGATGAGGGTCCAGAAGGCTGTTCTTGATACTTCTCTCCGTCTTGTTCACTTGGATTCTCCTATGCACGGCAAGGTCACCCTTCAGCTATCCTTGTTGGCCCCATCGCGACCGTCAGTGCACCAGACCGTTGGCAAGAGTCTGGATATGATACCGGTGGTGCGTGAGTACCCCGATGTGTTTCCAGATGATTTGCCAGGCTTACCACCAGATCGTGATGTGGAGTTCCGCATTGACTTGCAGCCAGGCACAGCACCTATCTCCAGGAAACCGTACAAGATGGCCCCTAATGAGTTAGCAGAGTTGAAGATGCAGCTGAAGGAGCTATTGGACAAGGGTTTCATTCGTCCTAGCTCTTCACCTTGGGGTTGTCCAGCCTTGTTTGTGAAGAAGAAGGATCAGGCGCTCAGGCTATGTGTGGATTATAGGCCACTTAATGCTGTGACGATTAAGAACAAGTATCCGCTGCCTCGCATTGATATCTTGTTCGATCAGCTAGCTAGAGCTAAGGTGTTCTCCAAGATTGATCTCCGTTCTGGGTATCATCAGATTAAGATCCGTGCAGAGGACATTCCGAAGACTGCTTTCGCTACCAGATATGGACTCTATGAGTACTTGGTGATGTCTTTCGGTTTGACCAATGCACCTGCTTACTTCATGTACTTGATGAACTCAGTGTTCATGCCAGAGTTGGACAAGTTTGTCGTGGTTTTCATTGACGACATCTTGATCTATTCAGAGACAGAGGAGGAGCACGAGCAGCACCTCAGGATTGTGTTGCAGCGTTTGAGGGATCACCAGCTGTACGCTAAGTTCAGCAAGTGCGAGTTCTGGCTTAGCGAGGTGCCTTTTCTGGGCCATGTTATATCAGCTGAGGGTATTGCTGTTGACCCTAGCAAGGTGCAGGATGTTCTGGATTGGAATGCACCTACGACTGTCTCTCAGATTCGCAGTTTCTTGGGTTTGGCTGGTTATTACCGTCGGTTTATTCCGAATTTCTCTAAGATCTCCAAGCCCATCACTGAGTTGCTGAAGAAGAACATGAGATTTGTGTGGAGCTCGCAGTGTGGTGATGCTTTCCAGAATCTGAAGAAGCTTCTCACTACCGCTCCAGTTTTAGCTCAGCCTGATATCACCAAGCCATTTGATGTGTATTGTGATGCTTCCGGTACTGGTCTTGGTTGTGTGCTGATGCAGGATGGCAGGGTAATTGCTTATGTCTCTCGGCAGCTTAAGCGACATGAAGAGCATTACCCCACTCACGACCTTGAGCTTGCAGCTGTCGTACTTGCTTTGAAAGTATGGCGGCATTATCTGTTGGGAAATCTGGTGCATATCTACACAGATCACAAGAGCCTCAAGTATATATTCACGCAGTCAGATCTGAACATGCGCCAGAGGAGATGGTTAGAGCTGATCAAGGACTATGATCTGGAGATTCACTATCACCCAGGGAAGGCTAATGTGGTTGCTGATGCTTTGAGTCGCAAGGCTCATTGCAATAATCTCATCGCAGCTCCGTATGCAGAGGCAGAGCCCAGTCTTAGAGTGTATGCTTATGGCTCCTTGGCCAATATATCACTTGTTCCGACCCTGCGAGATGAGATTGTGGCAGCGCAGAAGAAGGATGAGAAGGTGAATCACCTCAGGAGGAGACTCAAGCTCGGGGAAGCTAGAGTCCAGTGTTTCAGAGAGGATGCGGATGGAGTCCTATGGTTCAAGGACAGATTGGTAGTTCCTAAGGACTTTGAGTTGCGCAGGAAGATTCTTGATGAGGCGCACTTGTCCAAGTATTCTATCCACCCTGGTAGCAACAAGATGTACCAGGATTTGAGGAGTCGCTTCTGGTGGACCCGCATGAAGCGGGAGGTCGCACAGTACGTTTCTGAGTGTGACACTTGCAGGAGAGTCAAGGCAGAATACATGAAGCCTGCAGGGTTGCTTCAGCCTTTGAGTGTTCCTGCTTGGAAGTGGGAGGATATCAGTATGGATTTCATTGTTGGCTTACCTCTCACATCACAGAAGCATGATTCTATT
Organism: Eragrostis curvula; assembly: GCA_007726485.1. Lineage (NCBI taxonomy): Eukaryota > Viridiplantae > Streptophyta > Magnoliopsida > Poales > Poaceae > Eragrostis > Eragrostis curvula. The sequence goes on along the minus strand of RWGY01000031.1, from coordinate 5,279,409 downwards.
TGGGTGATTGTTGATCGGTTGACCAAATCTGCTCACTTTATTCCCGTGCACACCCGTTACAATGTGAAGAAGTACGCTGAATTGTATATTGCTCGGATTCTCTGTTTGCATGGAGTGCCCAAGACCATTATTTCTGATCGAGGACCACAGTTTGTTTCTCGTTTCTGGGAGCAGCTTCATGCTTCTTTGGGCACCACTTTGATTCGCAGTGCAGCTTATCACCCTCAGACGGATGGCCAGACAGAGAGGGTGAATCAGATTTTAGAGGATATGCTCCGTGCCTGTGTGATACACCATGGCAAGTGTTGGGATGAGAGCTTACCTCTTGCAGAGTTCTCATACAACAACAGCTATCAGGAGAGCATCAAGATGGCACCGTTCGAGGCTTTGTATGGACGTCGTTGTCGGACTCCCCTTAATTGGGTTGAGGCCGGCGAGAGAGTCATCTTCCAGGCAAGGTCCGCAGCTGCAGCAGAGGAGACAGTTGTGACTGATGTGGAGGTCATTCCCACACCAGATTTAGTGGCAGCAGCAGAGGAGACTGTTCGCCGCATTCAGTCCAACTTGAGAGCAGCCAAGTCTCGACAGAAGAGCTATGCTGACAGAAGACGCCGACCGTTGGTGTTTGCAGTTGGCGACCACGTATACCTTCGTGTCTCTCCCATGAAGGGTGTACGTCGGTTCGGTGTCAGGGGCAAGTTAGCACCGAGATACGTTGGACCGTTCCAGATTATTGAGAGATGCGGACCCGTTGCTTATAGATTGGAGTTGCCCTCCAACCTCTCAGGTGTTCACAATGTGTTCCACGTATCACAGCTAAAGAAATGCTTGAAAGTTCCTAGTGACAGAGTGGTCAGTGGTGTTGAGCTGCTTGAGCCAGATTTGACATACCCCGAGCAGCCTATTGGTATTGTTGATCAGAAGGACCGAGTCACTAGGAAGAGCACCACCAGATTCTACAAGGTGCAGTGGAGCAACCACTCTGAGGCCGAGGCCACCTGGGAGACAGCGGAGTTTTTAAACTCCCATTTTCCCGGTTTTCTACCTCCGAGGTGCGTTATTTAAATTGTTCCATATTTTGCATCTTGTTCTTCGCTTTCGCCATTCGTTTTTCCTCTCTTTCTCCTTAATCTCGGGACGAGATTCTTTTAAGGGGGGAGGGCTGTGACACCCCGTGTCACTGAAGCCAGCCCACACCCACATCGAGAACTGAACAGAAGCCAAAAGCAAACAAAGTTCAAATTCGAAATTCAAAGTTCAAAAATGTTCAAACCATAGCTTGTGAAAGAAGTCAAATTTTTGCATAACAACTTGAGAAACCAAAAATACAAGTGGATAGCCCTTACGAAATAAGAATTTTGGAGAATTTTTGGTGATTTTTGAAATTCATTTTGATGCTCAAATAAATCCCCAAATTTCCAAAAATGCCCAACTTTGACTGACTGCCATTTGAATTCTATTTCGAATTGAGATGTGCATGTTATGTCACTGGAAAGATAATTTCATGATCTTTCCAATGGTACCAAAATTTTAATTTTTGGAGTTCATTTGCTAGTTCAAATTGAGCGCCAAACTTCGGGGAAATTTCAGTTTGAAATAAATCGGAGAATTGAAAAGATGCCGCTGGGCCCACTCGTCAGTCTCCTCTCTCTCGCTGGCGCGCGCCGAGTTCGCTCGCCGCGTGGCCGTCGACGACCGGCGACGTCGCGCGGCGCCCTGGCCCGCCTCCGGCCGCCGAACGGCTCCAAAAACGCGCCCCGCTCCTCTCCCAGTTCCCTCGCCCTCATTTCCTCTCTCCCCGTCGTCCCCTCACCTCCAAACCCTAGCTCCGCCCGCCATTGCCGTCGTCCGTGCAGCTCAGCGCCGCGTCGAGCTCCCTCCAAGCCGAGTTGCTCCTCACATCAAAGCGCGGAGAGGTTCTCGTGTGGTAGATGGCCCCCATTTCCTTCGCCCCGGGCTGAGGAGTTCGAATCGAGCTCATCTTCCTCGGACCCGGCCGAGTGAGCTCGACCACCTCATCGTCGATTCAGCCCACTCCGGTGAGCCTCTGCTAAATTCCTCGTGCCCCTCGGTGCGCGTTACCGTTGCGCACCCCTCCTAACCCTTGGTTTCCGGTTCCGCAGCTCCCCGTCGTCACATTGAGCCTTTCCCCGCCGCCGGTCGACCTCACCGCCGCCTCCCTCTCCGGTGAAACCCCTCCTCCGGGCCGTCTCCACGACGACGTGTTGGTCGACAAGCTTCCCCGAGCTGCGGTGAAGCTGTAGGACCAAACCGTGGAGCCTCTCGTCAATCGCAGCGCCCCCACGACTTCGCCGGAGTTGCTCGGAGTCGCCTTCCTCGTCGTCGACCTAGCTCCGGTCATCCCCTCAAGCTCCCGCTCGTCGAGGTGAAGCCCTCACCTTCTCCTCTCCCTTTCCGCGCCCTGGGTCAAGCGCGCGAGCCACCGGAGCTCACTCCGGTGAGCTGCGCCGCCGCGCTCCGGTGTGACGCCGGCCAGCGCACGGTCGACCACACGGTCAGGATCCGTTGTGGCCACACAGGATCTGGTGTGGTAACTCTGTGGCCCTCAGTGTGCCTTTGCACGCGAGTGGTCGGATCTTTTGTGATCAGTCCCAGATCCGCTGCGGCAGCAACCCTATGGCCCTGTGTTGCTTGAATCTGATTGGCCGGTTAAATTTCTATTCCTTTTCGTAATTGTTTAATTCTCCAGAAATTACCAGAAATTTGTAAAATAGATAGAAAAATGAATACATCTCAGAAAAATACAAATCCAATTTCTTTGGAATCCATGTAACACCCTCTATCCATGAAAAATACCAAAATGCCCTTTTGCAGATTGTGTATTTTCTGGAAAATACATCTGTCCAGATCTTGTTTAATTTATTATAAATTATCTGTTGCCCAATAAATCCTGAACTCTTGCATACCTGTTAAGAATCTGATAACACACCTACAGAGCCTTTTTCCACTGTAACATGTTGCCTAATTATTTTCTTATGAATTAAATCATGTTCTGCACTGTATAAATTATTATAAATAATCTACTTTGCAATAAATCATGAAACTTCACCATAAATTACTTCCAGTGGCACTCTTCACCAGAAAAATGCCACTGGACATAAATCAACTTTCGAAGTCACATTATTTATTTAACTTGCCTAAGTTGATTAATGGTGAACTTAATTAAAAGTTAATGAAGGAAATACTCCAGACGAAATTAATTAACAAAGTTAATCATTTGCACTTACAGTGTAAATGACTGTCCTATCAAGTAATTGAATCATGAATTGCATCATATTCTTGCATCTAACTTTGCATTATGTTCCTTGTCATAACGTGTAGTGACAGAGCCGACTCCGGAGCCGCTCGACTTCCAGCTGCCGGAGGAGCAGACCCAGGAGGTGCAGGAGGAGCAGCCGCAGCAGGACACTGACCCCGCTGACCCTGTTAGCTACGCTCCTGAGCCAGGCAAGCCCCGGTGCATGCTTCCCTAATTAGGATTTTATTTTATCACTTGATTGGGGCTAGTAATTGATTGTGCATTAGGTTTATTAGGAGTTGATGTGAAACCTTAGAACTGCATTAGGACTACCCTTCCATATCCTACCTTGTGTCCTGTTTTTGTAGATGTGGTCTAGGTTACGTTAGAACTTGCTAGGCTTAGTGGCTAGCGGACGGTAGAAGTCGAGTGGTAGGTCCCACTCGCGAGGTAGGTTCACCCTGGATTGTACTAGCTGTTTTTAGGAATTGTTGGGACCGGACGGGGATTTGTTTGTGTAGGATGGTGCGAGAAGGCTGGGCCTTCACGGTGGTAGCCCCGTCTGTGTCGGTTAAGGACCGTCCGTTGTTGGCCCTGTTGAGCAAGTTCGAACGTACTGATCACATGCTAGTGTTTTTATGGGCCTAGTAAACTTAGTAGCTTAGGTTGCCCTAGTGTCTCGCGGATACTTGCACTTTCTATCATGGTACTTGGGAGAGAAGGGATGCTTCCCAATCGGGGCGTACGTCTGGGACGGGGACCGTGCGGGAAGGCCTTTCTCGGGAGGTGTGAGACCCAGCCAGCTCTAGGGGGACCTTCGCGAATAGTTGCTGCATACGGCTTTTGCTGTGTGTGGCGTGTGGTCAGGTTTTCTCCTGCAGGATGTACATCGATGCCGCCGCTCTCGGTCAAGAGCAACCTTGCTCACTGCGTCACATCGTAGTGTGAGATGATTGATGATATGATGCTAGTCTTTTTACATTACTGTTATTTACATTGCTCTATATATATACTGTCACTGCTGATGTATTGTTACTTTATACATGTTTTAGAGATATGCACACTGTTTTACTGGTTAAGTACTTAACTTGAAGAATAAAACTTGAAAGTAAGGATCAAGTATTTAGTGCGAGTTATGCTATTGAGTCAGCCACCCCCTTTTTAGCCTTGCATGTTAGGAGTCGGCTGTAGATAGCCAATTTGACGGGTAAGACTTGCTGAGTATTAGTTGCTCAGGGTTTGGCTCTTTATGATTTTGTTGCAGGTAGCACCTTTATCCCCGACTCTACGGGTGGAGGTGGACAGTGGGACGGCCAGCTTCCTTTTGGTTGGACCGCCCACTGGGAGACCGAGGAGTGATTTCCTCTCGAGTTCGCATCTTCATGGCTTTGGATGTGAATTCACTTGTATCGTGAGCGCGTGCGCTTGTATCTCTTGTCTTTGGACTTGGATTTGTATCGTTAAGACTTCCGCTGTGTACTCGTTATTTTAATTGGACTAATGTAATAACTTAAAGACTTAATTCGTGCTTTTTATATGTTGTACTGTTGCGTCTGTTCATCAGCGCTTGACCGACTCGATCCTGCGAAAAGCGGAGACGCTTCACCATCTTTCTCTTCGAATCCGGGACCTCGTATGGCCTCTTTTTACTTTCGCAGACTTCGTTTACTCATTCTTTCTTGATAATGTTTTGCTTCACTAAAACTTTTACTTCTTTTTTGCAGACTTTACCCTCTGGTCAGCCCAGGATCGAGTGAGGTCCTTTTTTGGTGATTTTTCTCATAAAGAGTGGGTTGAGCGATCCCGAAGGGGGATTGGTCTTAGGATTAACAGGGTGTATCAGAGCTTGGGTATCTTCCTTTCTGAATACCCTTGTCCCAAAGACATTTCTTCTAGTGACGAAGCCTCTCTTGCACCTGTTGCGACTGGCCCTCCTTATTTCAGCGCTTCGGCTTCTTCCACCATTGAGATGGGTTCCTCGACTTTTTGTGGTAATACTCCCGAGATTAACTCTGCTCCGAAGAATGCTGAGATTCCTTCTCCTCCCGGAGGTTGCCTCGTGACGCCATCGTATTCCACGATCTTCGAAGAACCGTCTCCTACTGCTGCTTCGAGTTCTGCTCCTTCGGTTGATGCTGAGAAAGCTGTTAGCTCTGATGCTTGTCGTGATATTTTCCAAGTTGACCCTTTGATGAATCCGCAAAGTGATTTACTTAAAGTTCCAAGCGTGCCTGTTGGCGTTGATGGTGAGAAGGTTGTTAGCTCTGAAGCTCCTTGTGGACCCCCCTTCACAGCTTCTTTTGCTTCTTGTTCTGGTGTGAAAAGCAGTTTTGCTCTCCCGAAGAGGGCTTCATTTCTTGGTTTGCTTGGCAAACGTAAATTCGATAAGCTTGAGTCGGCAGATATCTTGCCTAGCTCAAGTGAAGCTGCTACTCTTTCTTTGCCTTCGAACGATGCGCTGCAGGCTTCGCAGTCTCTTGCCATGGCTGCTTGCTCTCTTTCCTTAGGATCTTCGGACTCTGGGATTGGCGAAATAGACGTCCAGTCTTCATTGTCTTCTTTGAATGCGGATCTCCAAAATGTAGATTCTCTTTGTTCTGTTGCTCAGAGGCTTCGTCTTTCTAAAGTGGAACATGGTCTTTCTAATATTTCGAGCGAAGGCCTTTTTCGGTCTTTGATTGCTCACCAAATCAAGGTTTGATTGAATGTCCTTCGTCTTTTATTGCACATGATTCTTTGCGTTTTACCTGTTTTAATGTCCTTCCCTTTTGTTACTGCAGTCTATCACCCTTACTCGTGCTTGTACTCACCGAAGCGAACATTTAGTTGGTGATCCTTCGAGAGTATCAGCCCTCGAAGCCTCTCTTGCCCTGAAAGAGGAGGCGCTGAAGGTTTCTTTGTCCGCTGTTTCAAAATTAGAACTCGAGACCGTAGCTCTTCGAAGCACCGCATCGGGACAAGACCAGTATTTGTCCCTCATTGAGAAAAACATTCGCGATAAGAAGTTGCTATTGGAGAAAGAGGAACTTTTCCACAGCTTTCTTTCGTCGTGTCTGTCTAAAGTTACCCAGTCGAAGGCACTACTTTCTGATGCTAGCTATGCTGATTTCCTTCGCTTCTGTGAACTTTTGAAGGAGTTGCTTCAAGCTGTTGGGGCGAATTATGACAATCTTTCGCAGGATGCTTCTCCGGAAAGTGTGAAAGAGTGGTTATCCGTCAATGTCAGGGGCCTCGTCGGGGTTTGTCGGTATTACTCCTATGACGCCATTGTACTCATGATCCGAGATGTCCTTCACAGCTTTCTTTGCGGGGGTAGCAATGCTGTTGAAGTTATCACCCAGCCAGGCTTTTTAGCAAAGGCTTCTGATCCTGTTCATGACTTTGGCATTGTTGAAGCTAAGTACCTTAGTTTGATCAGCGATCTTTGGTGGAATAGGGTCAAAACCCTTGCTCCTGACCTCCCCGAGGGATCTTCTTGATAATCTTTGTAATGCCTTGGCGTGTAGGTGTAAATATGTCTTTGAAGGCCTTTGGTTGTATCTTTAGGGATACCTTTTTGTTGCGGAACAGATGCTTTGCTAAATACCTTCGCAGTCTATTTTCACATCAAATATCTTTTTTCTGTGTTGCTTTCTCCGATGACTTCAAACTCTTCTTTGAGTTTTCATATTTTCGTAGCCTCATGCATTTTTCTTGCGTTACCGGCGCCTTCGTGTTATTGACTCGGAGCTTGTCATATACGTCTTCTATCTCGTCGTTTGGTATGTTCGCTTGTATGAATTATGTCAACCCGTAGTGTAACTTTATCATTATACTTCTTGTCTTATAGCTTTTTGGAAGACAGCTTCGCTAACTTCTGCGAAGGCTATTGCTTTCTTTTCTTTTTCCTCGACAGGTGCTATGCCTGTTTTTAGTTAGCAGACGGTGCTCTTTTTCCTGATTGCCTTCGAGCTTCTTGACGAGTTGTAGGCTTCACGTGTCTTTTAACGAAGGCTGTCATCTCTTTCGGATTTTCCTTTCGTATACCGTTAAGCCGAAGTTTCGTAATCACCTGTATGGGGTTATCGTCCTTTTGTTTCGTGTATGGGCTTTAAAAAAAGCTGGCTTGCTTAGCCCTTTGGTTGTAGCTTCGCAATCTCTGAGCGAAGGCTATTAATTTTTCCCGAATTGGCTTTTTAGCCTGTTTAACAGAGAATGGCTTCGTGATTCCCTGGTGAAAGTCATAGATAGTTGTTTTCGCATCTTCTGAGCGAGAAAACACTATATGTATATATTTTTTGTGTCGTTTTTTGCGCTCTTGATGAACGATATCCTCGTAACCTTTTGGCGAAGGGTATTGATAGTTGCTTCGCAATTTCCGAACGAAGGATACTATATTATCTTTTGAGTTGGCTTGCATGCCTTGTATATTTTTGGTGAAAGCTTAAAGGTAGTAGCTTCGCGATTTCTTAGCGAAGAGTACTATTTTTGCGTTGGCTTTGGTGCCTTTGATAGACAATAGCTTCGCGATTTTTTGGCAAAGGGTATTGATAGTAGCTTCGCGATTTCTTAGTGAAGAGTACTATTTTTGCGTTGGATTTCATGCCTTTGATAGACAATAATTTCGCAATTTCGCGAAAATTACTATCATTTTTTCATTTTCTGCCCTTTTCTGGGCGAAGCTTAATTTCTGCCTTTTTGGAGGCGAATTTTTATCGTCTTGTCTTGGATTATGACAAGGCTCCATTCCTTTATAAAAGATATTATTCTCTGATTCCTTCTGGAGTGTTCCTTCATGCCCTATATATACAAGGAGTGTTTCTAGTTGTCCGATCTGCTTTTTTTGTCTTTCTTTTGGCAGATATGGAATCCTTGTGGGATCGTCTTCCTCGCGGTGTTGTGAAGGTTCTCACACGCAATGGTTTGAAGCGTGGGGATAATCTTCCTTAGGAGCTTGTCGACCACTTCGCAGAGCTTGACAAAATTGCTGAGAAGCATTCATTGGTTGAAGTTCCTGCGGAGCCTGTTCCTCTTGCAGTGGTTCCTCCTGGTGTGATCATCATTAGTGATGACGAAGGTCCTGAAGATCGTCGTGCTAGGCCTTCGCCATGCTTCGGAGTTGCAAGTCGTACTCGTAGTAAAACTAAGAAATAATCTGATGTTGTTTCTTGTTATTTCTTTGATTTGAATCTTCGCTTGTATGGCTCTTCCCTGCCTTGTAAATCCGCTAAGTTGGACAACATTGCTCCTAGTTAAATTCTGGTGCCTTAACTTGGGGGCCTTCGCTTCTTCTTTTTTGTTAGCCTTGAGGCTTCGTGATTTCCTCTTGTTCTTCAGCTTGTTTGGTTCCAGCGACTTCGCTTCTTTATTTGCACATCGATGCCGGTGCGATGTGTCTTCATTGTTTGACTAGGATATCTGGCGCTCCTTAAGATATTTGCTTGTTCTGATTCCGAAGACGTTTGTGTGGACAGTTTGTGACCTTGATGCTGTATGCCATAATGCGAGTAGTTTAGATGCTTCTATTTCAAATGCTCTTCTCTTCTTTTAGTCGTGGGTTCGGCCCACGGTCGGCGCCAAATGTTGGGGTATCGAAGGGCCCTGTTGGATTCAGCGAAGCCCTCCAACGTGATGTGTTGAATTGTCCTGCCGCTGCGAAGCTCTTAGTACGTTTTGACGTCCGAAGGTCCCCTTGCAAAGCCCTCCTGACGCCTTGTCGTCTGTTGCCTCCTTGGCGAAGCCCTTTTGGTGTGTCCGTGTTGCTGGATGAAGGTTCTCTTGCCCAGGCTGTTCCTTGGGTCTTTCGTTATATATAACTCCGAAGCCCTCAATCGCCCGCGATGTTGGGCGAAGGGGTTAGAGATGACAGAGAAATGGCTCGCGGTCCCAAAAACAGATGTCATTGCAGGATCCCCTCCCTCCATATTTATAGGGGGAGGAAAGACCGTTATTACAGTTATGCCATTAGCCCATTCTATTACAGCTCCGCAACGGTCCTAGCGTAACCGCCTGGCGAAGCCCCTTCGTCGCCTCCCTTTATGGCTTCGCTATATTCAGGGTGCCTTCGTTGTATCCAGGGTGCCTTCGCGCTTCCCTTTCCGCTTTGTTCGTTACCATGTTTGCGTCTTCTGGCATCGCCTGGTCTTTCGCTGTGCATAGTCGTAACCATCTTCCCAACAGAATTGGCTATTTATTTAATATTTAATATGCTTATTATGTTTATAACTTGTGAGAATTGAGAACTAGTAAGTGATAACTCAGTCTAAATTTGAGATTTGTCATTTGCAATGCTATATATTTGAGTTTTTCTACAAAAAAAATGCTATATATTTGGATTTTTTTTGTTGTTATAGTGTAAAAAAGTATAATACGTCTAATGCGTCTAGACGTCGTCTAGTCCATCTAGACGCTAGTCACCAGCCCAACATCTGTTTTCGTCTAGCGTCTAGAAAAAACATTGGTTATTTGCAACTAAGGTATGTTGTATTGGGGTTTTGACAAAGACGACGTCAGGTCTTTGGGTGGTGGGTTGCATCCGGCTTATTGAGATTAGGCTCATAGTGACTCTTGTGCACAAGTGTGAATGCGGGAGTGGGAGCTTAGTCTCAATCCCGTGAGAGAAAGATGGGCATAAAAGTTTATGTTGTCCAACACTATCAACCTAAGTTAATTTTTTTACGCGAAGCGAGAATGAAAAGCGTAGATATGTAGGTTGAGGGAGCGGGGCCCATACAAATGTGTGAGCGTGTTTAGCTAGGTTTGAACCCTAAGGATTCTATAGCAACCCCTCACACGGAGACTCTCAAACCTCAACCATGGAAATTATGAATTGGTTGTTTATTTTAGTTGTATCTCTAAGGATTTGAACTTGAATAATCTTGTTATTTTCATACTGTATTAAGTTACTATTCTTATATCAGCCTAAGCTAATGGGAAATGTGACAATTCACTCATAGTTCTACACTTATTGTTCCATTTATATTTGATTTGACCATTTAGATCATTGAGTTCCACTTACTGCAGACGATTAAAGAGGAGAATGAATTCATCCACCCTTCTTATATATTTTGCGGCTCTTGTTTGACCATTTGTGAACTGAAGCCAACTTCCAATTGTTGAAAACAGAACATTGCATCTCCATTTTGCTCCTCCAGATCATTGAGGTCTACTTGCAGCACACTTCCACCAGGTTTTTGGTCACACAGGTGTCATAGTTATTTCCAGCTGTTTAAGTTATGTAATGAAGCCAACTTGCAATAGTTGTCGATGGAATCTTTCATCTCACTATTTTCCTCCTCCAGATCGATTTTTTTCTTAAGTAGTTGCTAAAACCTTGCGTTTCTGGTCTTACATAATTAGTTGCTAAAGCCTAACATAGCTTCTATATATAAGGAACTTTTGATCTCTTCAAGCTCTTGTCAAACGATTGATACTGCTTGCTTGTTCAGTTCCCACATTTCGCGATCACAAGATGAACACCAAGAAGACTAAGCAGCAGGAGGACCACCCCCACCACCTCTCGCCGCTCTGCGACCCGCAGCTATTCCCCGGCACCCTCGCCGGGCTCTCTTTCCAGCAGCACGGCGACGCTGGCAATCAGACTCCTAGATCGGTGCTCGCGACGCAGCCGGGCAGCTGCGTTGGCTCCGACGCCGCGGCTTTCTTCTTCGCCGAGCACCTCCTCGGCATGGCGCGGTTCAACTTCGCTCTCAGCAGGTCCACGAAGCTCCCGGCGATGGCCACGCTCAACGGAGCACCATTTGGCCGGTTGCCGGAGACCGATCAGTTCTACCGGTCCGTCGATCCGCCGCTGCTCCGCGACGACTCGGTGACGACGTACTACGTCCCGCCGCGGCCTCGGGACGCCGCGGAGGCGTCTCCTGCACCTGCACGCAAGCTGCCACTGCAGCCGCAAAACGCTTCCACCGCTGGCGGCGAACCCGAAATCCTTTCGATTTCAGCTCATGTAAGTGAACGGTATCGTGGACATAATGCTTCTTTCTTGATTTATGGCATGCTATGAATGATCAGGCCTTTTGATCTCAAGCTGATGGGAACGTTTCTTGTGTTCTTGGTTTTTTTTTTTTCTGAACTCCAAAGGTTGCCGGGAGCACGCTTCTACCGGCGGTGGAGGCGCCGAGCGGGCAGAGCACGACGGAGAACCCGATTCCCGGGAGTTGCAACGTCAGCGCACCGGCGACCCACACCGGAAAGGCGCCCGGCAATGGCGCGCTGAGCAAGACGCGGATCAGGTGGACGGAGGACCTTCACAAGCTATTCGTCGACAGCGTGAACCGGCTCGGCGGCGCAGACAGTGAGCACTCTTGATCTTAAAAACATTTTTTTGGTTCTTCCTGATCGACATTGACACATTGTTCGGAAGTTACTACTTGCTCCATTTCAAACGGGTGTGTCCAGGTTCGTAGAGGTTCGTTGTACATACACTCGTGTACCTGGACGATAACTTGTCCAGATTCATGGAAGTTGTTACGAACCTGGACACGTCTTTTGAAACGGAGGTAGTTGTTTTTATGGTTTCTAAGTTTCTCTTGTTGCCGCATGACACATGCAGAGGCGACTCCGAAGGGGATTCTGAAGCTGATGAATCCAGATGGCCTCACCATCTACCACATCAAAAGTCATCTTCAGGTTCGTAATCCTGAAGAATTAGAAGATGTTGTTATTAGTATTAGCGTATTTGAGGTTAAGTGGTTGACTACTATACTTCACTTCTTTGATTGCAGAAATACCGCTTAACCAAACACATGCCAGCGTCGTCTGAAGGTAATCATATAAAAACTAGTACTCTATCTCTTCACTTTTATTTGTCGTTGGTTCGCTCAAAATAATATCAGCCTGATCAGTTCGGCATTCTACGACACGATGTTCTCCATCATTGTTTGTTGTAGCACGCACTGTCTGACACATGTTGACATCGTGTAGTCACTCTGTTTATATTCCTGGCCTGCCTATCCCCGCCGGCTGACAGGTCCTCGTTCTGTTCTCAGAGGTGTTGGGTTTAAATTTTAGATGGGTCATATCAAAAAGAATCTTGTTATTTAAAAGTATTAAATAAAATTTAATTACAAAACTAACTGCAGTACCCTTGGTCTAATTCGCGAGACGAATCTAATGAGGGTAATTAAGCCGTAATTAGACGATGATTACTGTAACATCACTGTAGCAAAACATAGATTAATTAGGCTCATTAAATTCGTCTCGAAATAAGCATTCATCTGTTAAAAAGATTTTATCATTAAATTTTATTTAATGCTCCTAAATAACAAGATTTCAATTGCAGGGAAGAAAAGAGCGGCTGGAACTGTCTTGCAGAATCTTGGCCCAAACGCGTAACATTTTCGCATCCGACCTTTGCAAAATACCTTTTCCCGTGAAGGGCCATCGCAAAATCCTGATGGAGTACTACTTGTGTTTGTGTGATGAGCTAATGTTTTCCCGCCTTTCTTTGCAGTGGAACGCAAATCAAAGAAGCACTGCGCCTCCAGCTCGACGTAGAGAAGCGCCTCTACGAGCAGATCGAGGTGCTACATCTAATGTGTTGATCACTCAACATAAGATAGGACTAAATAATTCATAGACTCGCATTGAGCCGATGCGTAGTAATTATCTCGCGTACACTTGACGAAAGAAAAATGACACCTGGGTTTTACAGTTTCACTGATATACTTTTGCTTCCCCTGCTACTGACTCCCGTGTTGCAGATCCAGAGAAATCTGCAGCTGAGAATCGAGGCACAGGGAAGGACGTTGAAAAAGATGCTCGAGGAGCAGCTCAAGGCTAGCGAGAGCGTGTTGGAGCCATGGGAGGAGCTGCAAGGCTTCTGCGACGCTTCCTCCTTTTACGACGAGGAGAACGAGTTTCGCAATGTGCAGCTCCTGTCCGTGGCCAGCTGCGCCTATAACGATGATGCCGACAAAGACAACCACGCTAGTTATCTAGCCTCGCGGTGATCTGGAAGCATGCTTTAAATTGTAAGCACAAGATTTGGCAAATGTTCATGTAGTTCCTTTTTTTTCCTTTTTTTTTTGTGAGGAATGCATGTGTAGTTCTCCATGTATGATGTGTGTGACTAATGTTAATTTTACATGTCACCTGAGTTCTGACAATTCGAACTTCAATAGTTTATACACATGGGCCCATCACTTTCAGTTATTTCCTACTCCCTTCACCTCACAATGTAAGCATATTGTAATCGCAAGTCAAAATAGTCAAGAGCAGAAAATTCAAATATACCCATCATTTTACCTCGACTAACCAACTTCTCACCCTCCTTTTATTATCCATAGGAATGCTTAATTACATTGTGGAAAAAGTTTTATAAGCTTCAAATGGTTATATAATGGAACGGAATGAGTATATGCATTCTTTTTTGTACTTTGCTGAAAATATTTATTTGGTGGGTTTTGGTTGGTAATTTTCTTACACTATGAGGAAATGTCTAAATCAAACTAAATTAAACTTGGCAGTTGAGAAAATTATTTTTTCTGTAAAAAAAGGATAAAAACCATCAGCCACGAGCAAATAAATTAAAAAATGTTTGGATATCTTACGGTGCATGTGCAGGATCACTATGTGGATGATCCACTCATCTATCCATAGATATTAGAACTACTGGAATCCCCATGCAAAAACAACAAGGTAGCCAAATGACCGTGCAGCCCCCCATTAATGACCAAATCATACCACCAACTCTTGAAAATATGCTCCTCCGTCTCAAATGGGAGCTCGTAGAAACAACGATGCTTGATTGTACACTAGTGGTATACGGCGCGCCTTCGCGCGCCGCCTGACGATTTTCCAACTAATTTAATATTAGTTTATAAGAAAAGAAGATTTGTATAAACACCAATTATTATAGAATATGTGTGCAACAGTCGCATGTTATTTATATCTGCTAGCTGCGCTCGATCTGGAGTAAACAAAGTGAACAAAAGTAGAAAGATCACTATGCTTTTATTCGAAATCTCATACCACACGATTAAAAGAGTAGATAGATTACACCAACAATGAAGGAATATCAGCGTCTTTTTTTTAAAAAAAATTGACCGCTAAAACAAACGTGATGTGCGTCTGCCGCCATAGGGGCGGTTGATTGCGTGCAGGGCTTCATATAACAAATGGTCGCACTTGCACGATGAAATGACGTTGGGTACTAATGGGTTACCATAATGGATACATACAGAAAACTTTAGATGCCATACATCAATACTTAGTTGCATAAATCAACAGAATTATACATTTAGGAGGAAATAAGTTCAGTGTTACACATTTATACTTGCCGGGTTCAGCTAGATTCGATTGCCCAGACCGCGAGGCATTGAAATGTGTGGTATACAATGATGTTGCATTGGAAAGGGAAAAAATAGGTAACAATTAATTAGGTTGCACATTTATGATTACAACCACAGTTAGAAACATCCACAAACGGATGTGTATTAACCAGAACAAGCTCAAGTGGCATTGGACAAAATTAAGCAGCCTAGTTGACACTGATAATGCTATATGTAGTAAATCCTTCCAAGTGATGAACTTTAATGAAATTATAAATAGATCGAAAGAGTACACCATACAGTCAAAATACATGAATATTGAAGGAAAAATTCATGAGCTATCACTGCACAACTGAGATTTGTAGACAAAGGCTGCATCACTTGTGCTGAATGTTTCCTATAGTTGCTTCTGCATATATACGAATAATAAGATGAAGCCATCATAGTACGAACAAACAAAATTAGATAGTAATTCATTATAGCAAAGTATGTCAGGCTAGCTATTTTGTTGTGCAGTGAGTCTTTTTCCCCAGGACAGTGAGAGATGGCCAGTTAATACAGAAATAAAGTTAATTGAGTACACTTATTGATAATTACATTCAGATAATTACTGATGGATTGATCGAAGTGCAACTATTTATCAGGGGAAGACGGTCTATTCTATGGACCAGACAACACATGCATGTAGGTCAAGGAAATTTCAGTTTCCCGCACCTATATATTGGTCAGCTTGCTACTTGATCACCGAAAATATTTGCTGCAATGATAAAATAAATTTCAGACAAAAGTGTCACATTGCAAACGGTCAATCATATAAGTAGGATCCCTTTGGGCCCCCATTTTCTCCAGCAACCTACTTAGTATATCAAAAGCCCTCGTTAGGCATCACAAGACGAAACAGAACAATATAATGATGGTGATCAGAAGAGTAAAAGTGAAATTGTCTCATCCACAGCGGCACTCACCTTGTCGCTGTGATCATCCTTACACCAGCTCAGCTCGCTGCCACACCCCTCAGCCGGAGCATCACAATTTTCATTCTGTGTGTGTCCAGAGAAAGCAATAATCAGCAACTCATCTCAATGTCAATGTTTAAGAAATATCCTTCACAAGAGAATGAAATCAGAATATGATAGTATACTTGACCAAGTTATTTGATAGTCCTTACATATAAAAGACTATTACCTGTACTTCAGATTATATGCATGATGTCCCTAAGGGCTGAAAATACTAATAAAAGTCTGAAGATGCCATCATTAGAATAGGATTCAACTCAGCTTTACCATAATTCTGTTTATAACCTACTGAATCCATGGAGCTCTACATGATGAGACACCAAAAATATTTTATGACACCATTGCAGTACCATAGGATGAAAACTAAAATGTAATTATATCATAGTAGATAATAGGATAAAGCAAGGTAAAACCGGATAAATATTGTACCTAACAACAGCTTAGCATCAGCATATTTATGCCACATCAGATGAACACAAAATACTGCAGCAAGTATGCTTCAAAAGAAAGCAATCAGCAATCTGTTCCATCATTTATCACAGCAAGCCACCCTCGGCGATCAGAAGTGAGGATTGAGGAAATCAATTATAGGAACAAAGAGGGGAAAATATCTCTGTTAATGGACTCACCCTACCTGAACCTGTTTATGAACAAACCAATGCCCCACGCAGCTTCAAGTTACAAATTACTCTGCTTCATAAATGAGGAAATCAATTATTGGAACAAAGAGGAAAAAAACATCTAGGTTAAAGGACTGTCTGAAGTTGTTTCTGAACAACACAATTGGCCATATTTAGCAAAAACAGTAAAAACGATCAAAGAATATATCACACTTCACTCTTCAATCTGTTTATTGCTGCTTCATTGTCCTTGGCCTTGATCAAGACATATTGCCAACAACAGGGTTTGTCCTTAAAATAGGATACAGAAGAACCGGCGAAGAAAAGGACAAGGAATTCAATATGATCATAGACTGATGCGAGAACTAAATCAAATGCTAAGATTCAGAGATAGTGTCACCTTTACAAGAAAACCAGTTGCACCAATTATCAGAAATTTCTTGCCCCTAAGCAATTGCACAACTCCAATACCTTTCGTGTGATCTGCCTTCAAGTTACAAACTGTAACTTATCTGATCTGTCTTGTATAATGGCATATCTTGTAGCTGCAATAAGGAATAGAATACAGCAACTAAGTTCAACAATAAAAATTCTAAACTCTCTCCATATCCACACGATCTTTCATATGATTTAGAAAGTAAAGCCGGTGAAAGATGTTTCTGGTTGAATCTTAACAGTTTACACAAAGCCAGTGAAAGATCATCTAAGGAAAAAGAAAAAGGGGCATTTGTGTTTTTACCCTCACTTTGAACTCTAATTCTGATTTTACCCTCATTTTTTTGACTTTGTGATTTTACCCTTGGTTTTTCAACATGAAGCCAGATCTTACCCTCAGTAGGGGTAAAATCAGAATAATTCTATTGCGATTTTACCCCCAGTAGGGGTCAACTTTGGGTTCAGGTTGAAAAAACAGGGGTAAAATCACAAAGTCAAAAAAGTGAGGGTAAAATCATAATTAGAGTTCAGAGTGAGGGTAAAAACATAATTGTCCCAATAAAAAATTACTCATGGACCAAAGCAGCAAGAGTACAAGCTGTATAAATACACAGGTAAATGTGAAATATCAATGTGTCTCAAAGTTCACAAAATTAGTCAGCATGAGCATTACATAGAGTCCATGCCTGAAGATGTGTCTTGCCCATAACTTATGTTCTTTCCTGAGCTGTGCAACATGCTCCTAGTAATATCAGACAAAGAATAAGCCACAGTTAGTAATGTACATAGGCACACAATTAATATTTTTTTGAAGCGAAGGGACACAATTAATCTTTAATTACTACAACAAAAATACAATACAAGCTGCACTCTGTTTCTAGCTAACAGCGGAAAAAGAGGATAGCTGTCTGAAAAAAAAATCTACATGAACCTGAAGAGGTTCTAAGTGTCACAAATCATCTCTAGATATTATCCAAAATGAGTGAGAACCAACAAATATTATATTCACCATATGCAGCAGTGCATCATTAACCAACAAACGTCTTAATTAGAGCAGCAATGCCTGAGAAACAAAAGAAGAATTAACCCTGTTGATGAGCTAGACAGAAGCACGATGATTAGTAGGAGATAATGAGCTATTTTCAGTTATATAGTAATAAACTATTCCTGACGAAAATCAAATAGGACAGGACTTAAACATAAAAAAAATACGTGACAGTGCATAATTTCAATTTCAGGGAGGGACCTAAGTTGGGGAGTGGAAGCGGCTAGCAAGAACTATTGCGTGATGAACCCTGACAAAGAGAGGTAACAGGGAATTCACATAACGCAGAAATATTCCATGGCTAGCAGAGATTGTAATTTTAATCACCATGACAAACTCAGTGATTCTAATATGCAGTCATCCAACATCCTAAGCACAAAAGGCACATGGCACCAAGACGTGATGCTATGGTTCTCATCATAATCTACAATTATAGAGAAGAACAACCCTTTAATAACTAACCTCATAGCCTTTTTTCCAAATAGAAATACCTCGCTGCAGTATCATTTGCAATCCAAACTTCTGCGATCAAAACCAACAGCTGGTCTCACTGCACCCACAGTGGAACATTTTGTTATGGCATATTTCATATATCCTCACAAATAAATTTTCAGTCATCACCAAAGGGAATTTGCTAAGATAGTTGTTTCTTGCACTCTCTTTATAAGTTCAACTTCTTGACATTGTCCTGAAATTAGAAAACACAAACCCCATTAGGCAGTACAATAAGTTGGTCAACCACCAAACTAATTTAATGCTCAATGTGTAAATTATCTGGAAAATTCAGATATGTATTCATGCAGAAAATTAGCAGATATCTCTATGTAATTGGAAGGCCCAATCTGTACAGTAATGCTTCGCAAGGCTAAATCACAGAGGTACATACGTAACAGGCAGCAATTCGCTAGCACATGATAACAGCAATATGATTGATCTACCAAAAGTACACATTCGAACATATGCTGTACAAATCAGTTACAGTAAACCATCAACCAAATGATATATATAGAGTTTCTATCTAGTCATCCAAGAGACAAGAGGACCTACGACAGTTCATGCTTCCTTACGGCCCAAATCCTAGGCCATGGCAGAAGGATAAATTTGAGGCGAACATGAGAGAGATCGAGAGGGGTTGTGAGAGCTGCTAGAGAGGAACAGAAAATGGGAAAATGTTGTTTGTGTCCTGCATTGCTGCCGGCCTCTAAGTCACCTTGGATGCTGTTGGCCTCTACCACACCGCTAGGGCTAGAAGTAGGTGAAGATCACAGAAGAGTTTGCTGAATGGAGACAAGTAGGTTCACCTGGACTACCGGGTCATAGCGAAGCTGGAAGGAGACCTGAGATGTATGCGAGACAGCGAGGAGACTCGACGGACGACGGGCGAGGAAGCTGAAGGAACAGGGGGTAAAGGCGTCGCCCTCACCATCCTCCTGCTGCTTCCGCTCCCAATGTCCCCGATGGTCGCCGCCGCCTCAATGTCGCCGTCCCGTTGGATTGAGGCACCGCCGGCCTGCAAGCCGAGGCAGCCTTCCAGCGTTTGGGCACGCGTGGGAGAGGGGCGGGGGTGGGGGCGCTGCAGCGGCGGTGATGACGGCGCCACCAGGTCGCCGGGAGCGGAGGGACGGGGCGCCGGATCCGAACGGGGGCTGGAGCGGCAGTGGTGGATTGGATCTCGCGGAGGAAGACGGGACGGACGAGGACTCCATGGAAGACGGAGAGATGGAATATCTCCACTGCCCACCCACCGCATTTACGCCAGTTGCATGCACCGGCTGCTGAAGGACCCATTGCATTTGATAGAGCCAATGGAACAACACCACGATGCAACGCCCCGTACAACATAAAACTTTTCACCCCGAAGAAGTTTAACCAAGTGACGAACACATCGCCGATTAAAATCGCACGGTAAGAATTGAATGTAATACGTGGACTGGGGGTGCGGCATGGGCAGGGAGCTCGAGTAGAGGAGGAAATGAAAATTGTTTATGATTCTGGGCCCGGCTGCCACAACAAGATTCTGCAATTTCGGTTCTCAGACCTGAGTTCTAGTAAAAGAAGAGTTCGCGATAATTTGAGACTGGCGGAGTGCTTCAGTTTCGCTTGTTATGGCTTCAACTTTTGGATTACTTCGGTTGTAATAATGAACAACTATATAAATTCATGGACGCATGGACGCAGAGGTGTAATAAAAAGCAAGTCTCTCACAAACCCGAAGAATATGAAGGACCGTACTGGTTGTAATGCCATCGTGCCTCTTTTATTCTTGTATTGGACATAGAAAGATAATCGGTACACATATTGTGCATCATTCTTCCACAGGATCACAGCATGTAACCAAAGGAATCCACGATTAGGAACACGCGAAGCAGTAGCACTTGCCGAAAAAGGGCAAGTGCTTCCCCGTGCAGTGTCCACCGTTGTGGAACTGCAACATGCAAGCAGTTGTGCACATCAGCTCAATGCACGGCCCTATGTATAACCGCGACTCGTGGCACTGGCTCTGGAGACCCACACCGCCGCTGGGGCTGAGCTCTTGGTCGTCTATGCGGTTGACCAGCAGGTCTCCTTTGGTTGTCAAGACTACAAAAAAAATGAAGGGGGTTATATTAAAGACTAAACAATAAAACAATTAACGGGTTGGTACTAAAAAAATCAATGAAAAAAAAATCATGGATGGGATATCACGTAGTACCGACTTTAATTAGATTTAGACTACAGGACGATTGTTAGTTTTTTTTAACTATGCATGCGCTCTTGACACCCGTAAATCTACAGCATCTAGCCTTGTGATCCCGCGGGCCCTTGTGATCCGGCCGGCCCTGTTGCTATTGCTAATTTCATTTGGTACAACCGTAGTAATCCCACTTTATAACCTTTTAGGTTGGTACCTGCAAAGACGTGTGAAACCACCAGCATAACAATGAGCGCGACTGCCCTTCTTGAAGCCATGTTGCACTGCTAGTTCTCTGAAGAGAGTAACACTTAGAACTCGTCAAGGACTGCTTGCTAGTGCTATGAAGAGAGATCTTCACCTTTTTTATAGGCGCTTGAACAGGGATGAGGGCTAGAATACGATTCGTGTGTGAATTGCATGCTATTATGGGTGTGCGTATAGTCTCAGCTGGGATTCATTTGCACCGGTGTTGGATTTTTTGTGATAATTATTATATGGAGATCAGATACCAAGACTCGACTCTTAAAGTTCCGTTCAGGATATGCACCTATAATTGCACATGCCAATTTATTTTTTTCATGGATATCATCCATTTAATGTTCCCGTTGGAAAGGATTCATTTGGTACAAGAAGAGAATCCTCAGCAATGTAAAATACTCAATGTGAGTAATTAAACAAAGATAAATAACTACTATATATTTATTGCATGACGTATTTTTATCACGATGGATATCACTGGAGTTTCTCTTTTTTTTTTTGGTTAAAACTTAAACAATGTCGCACTCAAACTATTCCCAATCCATAGTATCATGATGCTAAATCCAAGAGTGCTGCATCAACAAGATTTGAATAAATTAGTTTGCTGATGGTATCTCTCTAATGGATGATATACTACATTAATTGTTGTATCCTAGGCACACCATTTAATTTATTTTTAACACATGTTGTGAGCAATTATTAGCTTAACATTGTTATCTAGCCTAGGATATTGTGCCCAAGGTGTACATGGAGATGATACTATTTTGCTCTCTCCTCGTTAACTTTATGCCATGTCATAAAAAAATCCTATGTGACATCTAATTAATGTCTATGATACTACCCATTGAGAATAGTCTCATCGAAGCACCTACTAAATAGTAAGTTAATTGAAACTAAGGATGTGTTTGGATTCTAGTAGTGGCTCACGCCACAACTGTGGATGCCACATGGAAAAGGCAGTTGTTTGCTTGCCTGCCCCCAGATTCTCCCGTCGCAGTACAAATGCATGTATTCTCTGGCCAAAAAGTGTAGCAGCA
The DNA here is from genome assembly GCA_007726485.1 of Eragrostis curvula. NCBI lineage: Eukaryota > Viridiplantae > Streptophyta > Magnoliopsida > Poales > Poaceae > Eragrostis > Eragrostis curvula. Next base: position 5,257,795 of record RWGY01000031.1, on the reverse strand, counting down.
AAAATCAACGCCACTTTTATGGCGGAGGCGCGCATGGCGTGGCCATTGATGGCCGGCAGCCAAACACGTCCTCAGAGTGGCTGGAAAGACCACCTTGCACATCTTCGCCAAGGCGAGCGAGCATGGTGGAGAACATATGTGACGTCGGACCCTTGATCTCTTTTTTTTTTATGTGTGGCAACCGTTGAGTTCACATAATTGAGATGAGAAGCACGTGTGGACACTCCCTAAACAACAAGGTGACCGATGGCTAGAGACTATGAGACGAGGATGCATCCATGCATAAGCTTTTGTCTCTCAAATGGGTGAGAAAATCATGCATTAAGGCAATCAATAGGAGTCCTGCTCGGGTGCTGGGCGCCCTGCACTTAATATGTGCAGGGCCAATGAGATTTTGCCACTTGTCACCTCCATTTAATCAGGTAATTAGCAGGCTGCCCAGGCGGAGGCCCATATATACGTGAGATTCGCTCGCCTCGCGCGTAGATAGTATTCGCGCCGTATACGCGCCGCACGTTGTCTTCGTGCCGCCTTCGCACGCGTGGTTTCCTCTTCTTTGCACCGTCGCTTGCGTGATCGTTCCCGTGATTACAACGAGGCATCAAACATCTTGTTACCGCTCAATAGAATGTATTCGTTGCTCCGAGCCATATAGATTGAACGTGGCTGGAAAAACGCTGCTGTAAAGTCTGAATGATGCAATAGGAGTACTCCAGAAATTGTAGTCTCGTAACAACAAGTGGTATTTTATTTTCTTTCCAGATCTCGCCAAGTACTAACATTGCTATACGTAACAGTTCAAGTTTTTCAATGCAAGAAAGTAGATTGACAATTGCGTAACCATGAAATTCTGCAATGTTTGACAAGACAACTAGTCTTCGTACAACTCCCTACAAGCAATAAGCAATGGAGTCTAAGGACTCCAGAGAAGAGAGGAGAGGTGGATGCGTCGTCGTGCTTTGACGGCGACGGCGTGAAGGCGAACAATCACAGGACGGCGATTGCGAAGCGAGCAGCGGCGCAAAGACAACGTGTGGCGCGTGTATACGGCGCGAATACGATCACACGCCGGCGAGCGAATCTCATGTAATGGGCCTCCGCCTGGGCTGCCTGCTAATTGCCTGATTAGATGGAGGTGACAGGTGGCAAAATCTCATTGGCCCTGCACATATTAAGTGCAGGGTGCCCAGCACCTAGCACCTGAGCAGGACTCATGCTCTGAAATCTCTTGTCAAAAGCAAATGGCTATACGTTATTGGTTCATAACGTCTCCCACATTCCCACAATTAAACTGATGGCCATCGTGTGCACGTGTATGCCCTATATTTCACATAAATGTCTCTGGATATAAATTAGCGTCCCACTACACATGATTCACAATGAGCAATGTGGGAAAGCACCAGCAACAGAGAGGTCCAGCCAAGCTGTACAGGTAGCAAGCATCGGCGCAACTTGATTCTATTATTTTATATCATTACTTGAGTGTGTGTTCATCTCGAAAACAGTTAATTGCCCCCCACTAAACACGAAATGAAATATGAATACTCTTCTACCGTGCGTGGAAGCCAAATTTGATCACTCAGTGTTGTACTCCCTCGTTTCATGTCCCCATGATGCAGCGATATTTTGGTCAATTCTTTTTATAATGCATAAAAGAGGTTTTTGAATATCTTCCTAGTTTTATTGAAAAACCAGAGTAGCAACAGTATATCCCTCGTGAACGAATCCATATGGCCAATGTCATCACTCTGCTCGGGAGGATGATCAACATGTGAGGTTGCACAGCAAGGCAGACAAGTGTGAATTCCCTGCCACGGGCCACGATGATGATGAAGATTATGGGTTGTAACGTCGCAGGTTCCAAGAATAGGGAGCTGGATTTTGGCAGATGAATAGTCATTTTGTAGTTTAAGAGGCAGAGTTATATGTGTAAAATCAGAATGAGTAATATTTAGAACACTATTATACGTATTAATCATTTTTATGACCACGTATTATATGTCTTAAACCACTTGGGTACACCAGTGATGGTCAAAAAGTCATGTGACGCGCGAATGTATGTGACTTTCAGTGCATATGTGCCACAGACTGAAAGTTATCGTTAGTTCTCTTCTGAAATGAGCTGCCTTCGAGAGTGCACATTTTCGCAATGATTGCTTTCACAGTGACCCCGAAATTAACGTGCATGCTGTGCCTCGGGCAGCCGCCGAGCTTGCTCCCACGTATGTCAATGGCCTTAGCGCCTAGCTCACCCACTCGCACGTGCGTTTTCATGTGGTATCTTATTAAAAGCATTGTTCTGACTAAAGATAATTTAGCAAAAAGGCAATGGAAAGGGAGCTTGAAATGTTGTTTATGTAATCTAGATAAGAACATACAACACCTCTTTTTTTATTGTCATATAGCTAGATTAATATGGCAAGTTGTACAAGTTTCTTTTAACATCTCTCCTCCTCAAAGCATAGATCACATGTTTGATGAATGGCTGCTAGGAGTAGAGAAGAAACTCAAGTATAAGATTTTAGTTGGAGCATGTACTTTATGTTGGGCAATTTGGTTAAGTCGGAATGATGTGGTCTTTAACAATACACAAGTTGTTACTTCTATGCAGGTGCTCTTCAGATGAACTTATTGGATTCGATTCTGGACACTCTTGCAAAAGGAGGAGGACTGTCCCATAGTCAAGTGGGGATGTCGTGTGCTTGAAACCACAATCATGGAGGTTTTCGCCAGGAATGGTTGGTGTTTTAGTAATAGACTTGGTTGTTAATTGGACCAAAATAATGGCGTTTTTTTTGTGTCAATCTTTTCGCTCGGCCCAGTCCCAGATGCTCTTTTTTTGTTTTGTAATAATCAACTTTGAAGACAGCTATATGCATTTGTCGATGCAGAGGCTGGAATATTGAAATATATTCTCTTTTCTAAAAAAAAAAACTCGCACGTGCGTGTGTACTTTGCCAGATCTTGTGCTCATCTCCTTATCAGATCATTGATCTACTCGAGGTTAGCCACGGCATCTTTAACCCTCGGGGGAGCTCAAGAAATGTCCACCGGTGATGTCTTCTATTCTATTGATGGATGAAAGAAAATAGAGAAAGGAAGATGGGAGAATCCCAAGTCGGGTCCATATTTGATAGCAACACAAATGGTCGATCCATGACCGATCTGCTCCAGAGAGTGCTAAAGGTACCCTATTGGGCATGATACAATGTTTCTCATGAGTAAAGCTTGGAATTTTTTTTAGTTGATATGATCTACAGAAGATGTGATTTCTGTACATGATGATTACAAAAGTAAAAAAATCTGTGTCCATGGCAACTCTAAGTCTCTGACTAATTTAATTTTATTTGTTCACGTCACATGATGATTACATAACTACATATGCAATCTGCCATTTTTCTTTTGGATTTGTTCAGCATGCGCATAGAGTACATGAGTAGTACAAAGAGAAGAGAGGGATTATCATACATATACTCATGTTACTCAATTTTTCTTTCTTTCTTGTGCCCTTAAAGCATCTGTGTGTTGATAATTAAATTTATCAGTACATTATAATGAAGAAATTCTGAAACAAAATCTGAAATATTATTTTTGAACATTAGTAGAACAGAGGAGGTATAAGTTGGTACATGTAACTCCGGATCAATTTTTACTACTGCAAAATATAATTTGGAAGAAATCTATGTAATTGTAAATGATAAGTGTTCCTGTTCCCGGTGTATACTAGATATGTAAGGCGATAAAATGTCATGCATGAACATTTATCTTTGATTTTTCAGATGCGGAGTGAGCCCCAGCCGTCATGTGACTGGCTCCACAAGTTATTTCTTCTTGTCCTCTCTTTCATGACACAACCATTGGTCCATTGCTTGATATTGAGATTAGTGCTCGTCTTTTCTCTCTTCATTCCTTTCTTTTCTTTACTCTTTTCTTCTCTTTATTCCTTTCTTCTCTTCAGTTAAGACGCACAGACTGGTTGCTTTTTTCTCTTTATGTCTTTCTTCTCTTGAACGCAGACATACGGACACACTTGCCTTCATTTGCAACCACGCAGACGTTTCGGTACATGTCCACACATGCTCAAAGAGGACTAGAACTCACAGGCAGTTTAACATATGAGAATCGCAGGTGCTCTCTGAACACTTCACAAAACAGCATGCCAGACTTGTAGTCAATCCAGCAAAAGTACGTCCCGAAGGCAACAACTTGCTTTGTCGACCAGTGAAGCAATTCACCAATGTCCTCCTCCTCGCAATGGATGGGCAACTCACGCAGCTCCCACTCTGATTTTGAAGAGGAGTACAGGCAGTCAGGCACATCTGAGCTTCAATGTCCTGAGCCCTAGAGCCGACGGTGATTTGTCGGCTTACATTGAGATATGCCACAACAAAGTCTCCCTCGTCATTGCACAAGACACCAAACCCTTCAAGATCTGAAAAATTCTGAAGCTAAGGGGGGGGGGGGGGGGGGGGGGGGGGGGGGGGCGCAAGGCCCCTGTTGGCCACAACAATGCTCCTCTGGATAAATGCTTAGGTAGAGGAGGCACATCTTCAGATGTCATGGGAGGTCATTATAGCTCATCATTAAAATCACATTCACTCTCTGCTCAAATTGAGAAGAGACCCAAACAACAATAGAACATTATTTCAGTGTAGAAATTCCTAAGAATAAAAGTAAAGTGCAACCTAAAATAAAAATAAGCGGTGGCAAACGAACAATCAAGCAATTCAGACCTATGAAAGTTAGAGACTACTGGTTACCAAGATCCTGACCATATGACTTGCCTTTGGCAAAGAAAAATAAAAGAACGATCAAATATGCACGCATACCTTCTGTTTGAGAGATACTCTCTGATCCGATTGGCGCTTGTCTTTTCTCTCTTTATTCCTTTCTTTTCTTTACTCCTTTCTCCTCTTTATTCCTTTCTTATTTTCAGTTAAGACGTATGGACTGGTTGCTTTGCTCTCTTGATGTCTTTATGCCTTTCCTCTAAGAAGTGGGCGTTAGACTAACTCCAACAATAGAAGGCATTTTTCAAAGGCAAATGGGCAATTGCCTCCAGTCTACAGTTATTTGCCTTGGCATCGCAGGGCGCCATCTCCAACAGCCATGGCATTTGCATCGCAGCACGTCTCTCTCTTTCTCCCCCGTCGCTCGCCTTGCTCGCACTCGCCGCGCCGCCCTGCTGGAGCTCCGCCGGGCCGCGCCGCAGCCCGCCGCGCTGCGTTCCTTGCGCCATTGATTCAGGTCACCAGCAGCTCGAGGTAAACACAACGAAATCAAGCTCGCCGTGTGCCGCAGCACGATGGGGCCCCGGCAGCGACGGCGCCGTCCTTCCTCCTCGCCCCCACCGCGCGCCCTGCGCACGCCCACCGCGCCCGTGCACGCACGCGCTGCCTCGCGCCGCGCTCGCGTGACTGCCGTCGTCCCACGTGCCGCCACGCCGCAGCTGGCCTCGCACATCGCCCCGAGTCGCAGCGCGGCATCTCGCCTCGCCCTGCTCCACGCGTTGCCACGCTCGTCCCACGCGCCCTGCTCTGCGCGCCCGTGCCGCCTCACCCTCCTCCGCGCGCCGCCCACGTGCCCTGCTCTGCATGCCCGCGTCGCCTCGCCCCACGCCGCACCGCGCGTCGCACGTGCCTGCCCCCGCGCGCTATTCGTCGTGCGCGCTGCCGCGCGCGCCCTGCCCTGCTCCACACAGCGTCCCGCTCCGCCCGATTTGGTGGCGGCCGTCCTCGATTTGGTGTCGGCAGTCGTCGATCTGGTGGCAACAGGGGAGTGGACCTCGACATCGACGACGGCGTCGACGCAGCGGCCGCGGCCCCTCACGGCGCGGCGGGCGCCCCGGCGCCACTGGCAGACAACGTGCCGCGCCACGCCCGCGCCTCCACCTCGCCTCCGCCGACTTTCTCCTTCAGCCGCAGCTCGACGGATAGATGCATCACAGGAGAGAGGTTATTCATTTTTGGCTGTCCTCTCTCCTCAAAGCCATTTTTACATGTTGTGTTGCCTACTCTGTTGGAGGAGTGTTTCCTAAGGCAAAGTATGGTTGGAGAGGCAGAAATAGCTTTGCCTCTCCCTGTTGAAGTCAGCCTTAGCTCACTGGTTATGCCTTCCTTGATGCTGCTCAGTTCTGAAGCCTATGTAGAATGTTATTGTACTGTTTCCACATTAACAAGTGACTAACATAATGTAAAACTGTGTAACACTAGGCTTATAATATTTGATTGTGCAAATAGTGATTCCTCGCAATGGATGGGCAACGCACGCAGCTCCCACTCTGAAGTTGAAGAGGAGTACAGGCACCTCTGAGCTTCAACATCGTGAGCCCCAGAGCCGACGGTGATTTGTCAGCTTACAATGAGATATGCCACAACAAAGTCTCCAACGTCATTGCACAAGACACCAACCCCTTCAAGATCTGAAAAAGGAACTATCCCGGCTAGTGGGTCATACAGCTCTTCTTCAGATGATGCTTCGTCCTCTTCATCCACCTCGACAGGAATTTCATGGCAGGGGCATGTTGACGGTCCTTAAATACCAAATATGACCGTCAAATCCTGCATGAAACACATAAAGAATGATCACCAAACATAGTGATAGGACTTACAAACTAACTATTTCCACAAGTCTTGGTGAATTTATAGATGCAGGTGACTTAAGGCCGAAATGAAGAGGAAACACAACCCAAGAGGGCAGATTGCACACCCAACAAATCAGGGCCATTTCCGAGGACTTCTGGGCCTCCAAACAGTGCCAAATCAACTCAACAAATGGCAGACACCTAGGTACCCAATTGCAGGCCCATCTGGAAGTAAAATCAAGTGGAGAACGCACCAGAAAAAGACCAAGACCAGTGGGGCCCATCCCAGGTCGGCCGACGCCTCCTGACGCGTCGGCCGACGCCTTGGGGGGCCCACTTAGGCCCATCTTTCTCTGGCGGTTCACTACTGACCTTCTAAGGTCGGTTCTGCCTGCAATCAATGCACCAAGGCGGTGGAGACCCCCCAAACCGACCTACTCAAGCCTATAAATAAAGAGGTACCCCCTCCCCTCAAGGGCACACAAGGAGGAGAGCCTCATTCCACACCCAAGGGCCTAGAGCCCCTTGTATACTAGTAGAGTAGGGAGAGAGTAGGGTAGAAGAGAAGGGTAGTCCTCCCTTTGTGAGGACTTAACCCAAATCTTGTATCTTGAAGAATACTTATTGATAATTCGTTGTTCGTCGTTCGTTCATCGTTCGTTCGTCGTTCGTTCGTCGTTCATCCTATTAACAAGTAAGTATTCTTGATCCTCTTTTGGATTGTATGTTTCTATTATAGTATAAGTTCTTTTACTTGCTTACGGGGTCGTTCTATTCAAGTAAGCATTTAGAGGCGGAATTTATCTTTTGCTCTTGTTAACTAGAATAGGTCTGGCAGTGAGGACTTGATTGCCTTGTTGCCACGTGACCTTAGGACTGACATAGGGACTTACTAGCCCTCGTGTCACGTGTCCTAGTAGAGGGTTGCTGGTAGGTGGTGATAGCCCTGCTGTGCTTAATCCTCTCTGTTCTAGGGAATTGACTGCTTGGAATTGGTCTGGCAGTGAGGATTTAATTGCCTTGTTGTCACGTGACCCTAGGGCTGGCATAGGGACTTAATAGCCCTAGTGCCACATGTCCTAGTAGGGGGGTTGCCGGTAGGTGGTGACAGCCCTGCTGTGTTTAATCCTCTTTGTTCCGGATAGAACATCATCCATAGGAATCCTCTCTACCCAAACCTACCATCCTTCTTCGTGTCCTTGGACGAGCTAGACTAGGGGATAATTCCACTCTGTTCCTTTGGGAAAATAGAAATAACGATACCCTTGAATACTCACGGGTGAAGTGCTACAACGGTATTCTCCGTGCGCTTGCGGATTTATCTGTGACATTAAGAAATACCAACAGGGCACGAGCGAAGGCGAGGTCCCAGCAATGTAGATGAACAGGTCTTGGCGACAGAAGCGGGGCAGCTCCTCATAGGGGTAGTCAGCCGGGAACTTGTCCACTAGCACGGGGAGAGACACGTACAGGCAGAAGAGCAGGGCATTCTGGTGAGAGCCGAGGATGCGGCATGTGGTCTCCGTCTCGCCGTGACATGGATGTCTTGTCGGCAGGTGGACGTAGAACCGGGAAATCGCCAGCGGCACAGCGAAACGGAAGGAAACGCGGAAAGGCTCGCCCTCGCTGGTACAGCGCTGCGGCGATGTTGTTTCGTCCTCCTGGAACGTGGAGAGGCCGTGCCTGGTGAACACGTAGGTGATTCTTGTTGGAGAGTTTAGCGTTTGCAGTTCCGTCGAGAAATCAACTCTGACTGTCTTATCCCAAGGCCGAGAGTGCCAGCGTTGTCCAGGAGCGATAGAAACCGAAACGGAGCCTGCACGACCACCGGTGGCACTGGCAGCTGAGGGCGGCTCGGGTTTGTAGTAGTGTTTTTTCAATTTTCTTTTTGGCTTGACTCGATGAATAGACTCCACTACATGATAAATTTTGAAGAATTAGATTATGGATGTATTATTTTTGAACTAAGTTTTAATGTTTCATATAATCTCTTTCAAATGCAACACTATTGCACATGCCTTCAATTTGAGGGTTAGTAGCAGTATAGGACTCTTCTTGTAGAGTCCTTGTCCTAGTCATGTATCTTGTAAGTCATATATATTGTCCCCTATGGAGCCTATTATCAATATAAGTCATATTCATAACAATCTGGTATGATTCTATCAAATGAGATGGTATGGTTGTTAATTACTACTAAGTTTTATTCACTAACTCAAATAAATTTAGTGATGAGAAAATCAAGTTAGCTCTCTGGGAAGATGACTTATGAATACAGTGGATGAAAATCTTCCTATCAAATGTTGTAAAAGAATTCTACACAACCATTGAAAGGTCGTGTTGTGTTGTTGGTTAAAGGCGCGAATGTAATTTTGTGACAGCGTGTGTGGGGTTTGTGGTGTACTGGGTTCTTCTCCTATTTCTTTCTTCTTAATATAATGAAGCGCAGCTCTCTCCTGCGTTTTCGAGAAAAAAAGAAAGGTCATCGAGTGGTAGCTCTGCCCGCCATATACAGTGATCGAGCACGGTAAGAAACGTAACAAGCTTTTCCATACCTCACGCAACTGACAACTCCACTGAATTAATTTGCTCACTGGATACTCTGCATTGGCGAAATTGAGTCCCGTGGAAAGGTTAAACATAATATTATTTTTTCCATGAAATGGAACATGAGCGGAAATACAGCCATAAACAAACATGTTTAAGAAAAATTTCAAGCGGTTCATTTCTATAAAGAACACTACTTTATAATTGTTATTTTTTTTCTCATATTTACCATTCAAAAAGTTTTAAAAAAATTGAACATTAGTTGAACCATATAAAATAAAAGGAGAGATAATTAAAATAGTAATGCATGATAAAATCGAATTTTACATAAATAACAAATATAAATTTTGATATAAAATGGCCAAATGCCCATGTTTCAACAAATAGACCATCAATATCGAACTACTTAGGGTCTAAGTTTAAATGAAAATACAGAATGTCCGAAAAGAAAGGTAAGCTAACAAAGTAAGATACATGATAAAGGTTAGCCATTGGATAGCTGAGAATATTTTTGCTTCGCTCTATGTAACAATAGGGTGAATTCTCTCACAATCGTTTCTTTGCATTTCTCCACAGTTGTCCGGGAGCTGCATATTACGCCTTCTTTTCTGGCTTACGGACATGGGACTTGCATGTTCCTGATGCCACCGCCCCATTCTTGGCTAGCTTACAGGACATGGATGTCCTTGTCTTGTTGAGTTTGTTTGGTGCCCGGTCACAAGCGAGGGTGACAAAAGAACTTTAAGCGCTGGAGAAAGAAGATGTCACAAATGACATGCGATTAATTATCAGAAGGTTCTGGTTCTTCGGCGATTAAGGGCAATGACCGAGTGTGTTAATACGCTCAGAGTCTCTACAGCGAGCAATTAATGGTTAACGTGTGTCATGCTGATCATGCATGGAAGAGAGGACGAAGAAGAAACACATGTGGAGCCGGCCACGTGAGAGCAGGGATAGTGGTGCGCCGGCTGCTGGCGGAATGGGACGGCCATGTCACTTTGAGCCATCGAGAAAGTCGTTGCATATACTGGACCGGCGGAGAGGTTGGCTACTAGAATTAATGCATGCATGCTCGAGTAGCGAATGGGAAAGGAGTCGCTGGCTTCATCGCATGCAGCAGGTTGAGAGCGAGCGTCCGTCTCGGTTCTGCTGCTTCAAGCGAGCGGCTCATCAGTCGCCCGTATGATTCTCTCTCCCGCTTTCTCTCTCTTCCAACTCAGATTCGAGTGACCTGGTCAGTGATTTCGCCGGCTGAGTGTGCTCCATTATACTTGCTCTGATGGAGTGGGGGAGATTTGAGTGAGTGGCAAGCAAAGCAAACACAGGACACACAAAAGCTTGTTCAAAAAAACAAAAAGGACAAACAAAAGCTCAGGCTTCTCTTGATCCTGCTGCTGCAACCATGGTCGAGCTGTCGGCTGTCCTAAAGTTGCAAGCAAGCATAAACACAACACCACCTCTTTTATCCTTCCCCCGCTGATGTCTATCTGCTGCTCTCGCTTCTCTCAAGCTAGGAGACGGGCTTCTTGGCATTCACGGCAACCTCAAGCAAAAATGGAGGAGGTTGTGAGCTTGTCCGCAGCATCCCTGGGAGAGCTGCTGCAGAAGCTGCAGCTCCTCACCACGCAGTGCTCCCGCATCGTGGGGTTGCGGAAGTAAGTGGTCTTCCTCCATGACAAGCTCGCAACTATGCTCCTCAATGTGGAGGCCATGGAGGAGAGCGGCTCCGTCGACGTTCAGGTGAAGGCATGGGCGCAGAGCATGTGGGAGACCTCCTACGACTTGGAGGACTGCGTCGACGCCTTCACGACCAGCCTCCGCCTCGCCGGCGCCGGTGGAGGCGAGCAGGGCCAGGGCGTCCACGGCAAAATCATTACTTTCTTCCGCATGGACGCCCAGCTCCTCCTCACCATCCGCATTTCCAACAACTTCGTGTGGTCGAGGTTGGTGAGCGGAGGGAAAGGTACAAGATCGACAATGTTGCTTGTGGCCATTCTGGAAATCCGTCTCTCCATCCACATTTTCCTACTCGGTTTACAGAAGAGGCTGACCTCGTTGGCATTGACAGACCGAGTGAGGAGGTCAAAAGCTGGCCGCTGTCGAGAGGACACATGGCCTAGGGATTCTTGCTTTGGAGGAACGGGGAAAACAACTCTGGCAAGAAGAGTCTATAAAGAATCCTTGTGCAATATCCCTACAACATAGCCTTCATTTCTGTTTCCCAGAGACCGGATCTATAGAAGGCCTAAGTACGTTGCATGGTGCAGCTCCTTCTAGAGCTTGATGGCATTGTATGTTCATTGGATGGACTCGAGATACTTCAACGGATCAGAGAGTATCTCACAAATAAAAGGTATGCGCGTGCATAATTGATTTTCCTTTTTTACTTTGTTTTATCAAAGAAAAGTCTTATGGTCAAAATTTGGTAACGAGTACTATTAGTCTTTAACTCCAATTTAGTAGGGTCTGAACTGAATTACTTGCATGCCCATTTGCCACTGCTTCTTTCATTTTAGGTTGCATTTTAATACCTAAATTCTTAGGACTCTTCACACTGAAATCATGTTATATTGTTGTTTGGGGTTAGATTTGTCGTTGACATTGATGATATCTGGTTTACTCTGAGTCGGCTACCGTAAAGTTTGATTCCCAACAAATAAATGTGATAGCAGATTGATCATCACTACACGGAATGTTTAAGTTGCTGAATCGTGTGTATTGCCTATGGATTGCCTTATTTACCATATGTAGCCACTCGACATCCATCAGTCCAAAAGCTTATTTCTCAAGAAATGCGAAGATCTATTTGAGGATGTGGTGAACGACATACTAGAGAAATGAGTGGTCCTACCCCTTGCTATCATCTGTATATCCGGGCTGCTGGCCAATAAACATGCTGTGAAGGAGGAATGGATCAAAGTGCGAGATTCCATCTCTTCTCAATTTGAGAACAGGGTGAATGCGATTTTAAATATGAGGTACAACGACCTCGCACGATAGCTGAAGATGTGCCACCTCCACCTAAGCATTTGTCCAAAGGATTACACAATATAATGAGAGGTTAGTCAACAAGTGGATTGCAGAGGGGCTTTGTTCACGAAGAACAGGGACTAAGTGTCTAGGATGCCACCCACAACTATTTCAGTGAACTGATTGACATATCCTTCAGGTTGAATGAAAGATCTATCGACTAGTTCATTGAAATAGCCATGGGCGGCATCCTGGACACTTAGTCCCCGTTCTCCGCGAACAAAGCCTTCTGCAATCCACTTGTTGACTAACCTATCTCTTCATATTGTGTAATCCTCTGGATAAATGCTTAGATGCAGGAGGCACATCTTCAAATGTCGTGCGAGGTCGTCGTAGCTCATCTTTAAAATCGCATTCACCCTGCTCTAAAATTGAGAAGAGATGGAATCTCGCACTTTGATCTATTCCTCCTTCAGAGCATGTTTACTGGCCAGAAGCCTGGATATACAGATGATGGCAAGGGTTGGACCACACATCTCTCTAGTATGTCATTCACCACATCCTCAAATAGATCTTCGCATTTCTTGAGAAAGAATCTTTTGGACTGATAGATGTCGAGTGGCTGCATGTGGTAAATAAGGCAATCCATAGGCTATACACACGATTCAGCAACTTGAAGATTCCGTGTAGTGATGATCAATCTGCTACCACATTTATTTGTTGGGAATCAAACTTTACGGTAGCCGACTCAGCAGTAGACCAGATATCATCAATGACAACGACAAATCTAACCCAAACAACAATAGAACATGATTTCAGTGTGAAGAGTCCTAAGAATTCAGGTATTAAAGTGCAACCTAAAATGAAAGAAGCGGTGGCAAGTGGGCATGCAAGTAATTCAGTTCAGACCCTACTAAATTGGAGTTAAAGACTAATAGTACTAGTTACCAAATTTTGACCATAAGACTTTTCTTTGATAAAACAAAGTAAAAAAGGAAAATCAATTATGCATGCGCATACCTTTTATTTGTGAGATACTCTCTGATCCGTTGAAGTATCTCGAGTCCATCCAATGAACGAATAATGCCATCAAGCTCTAGAAGGAGCTGCACCATGCAACGTACTAAGGCCTTCTATAGATCCGGTATCTGGGAAATAGAAATGAAGGTTGTGTTGTAGGGATATTGCAGAAGGATTCTTTATAGACTCTTCTTGCCAGAGTTGTTTTCCCCGTTCCTCCAAAGCCCGAACCCCCAAATCATGTCCTCTTGACAGCAGCCAAATTTTGACCTCCTCACTCGGTTAGGCAATGCCAACGAGGTCAGCCCCTTCTGTGAACAGAGTAGGAAAATGTGGATCGAGAGACGGGTTGCCAGAATGGCCACAAGCAACAATGTCGATCTTGTACCTTTCCCTCCGCTTACCAACCTCGACCACGCGAAGTTGTTGGAAATGCGGATGGTGAGAAGGAGCTGGGCGCCCATGCGGAAGAAAGTAATGATTCTGCCGCAGACGCCCTGGCCATTCTCGCCTCCACTGGCGCGGGCAAGGCAGAGGCTGGTCGTGAAGGTGTCGACGCAGCCCTCCACGTCGTAGGAGGTCTCCCAAACGTCCTGCGCCCACGTCTTCACCTGAAAATCGATGGAGCTGCTCTCCTCCATGGCCTCCACATTGAGGAGCATCGTAGCGATCTCGTCATGGAGGAAGACACCACTTGCTTCCGCACCCCCAAGATGTGGGAGCACTGGGTGGCGAGGAGCTGCAGCTTCTGCAGCAGCTCTCCCAGGGATGCTGCGGACAAGCTCACAACCGCCTCCATTTTTGCTCCAGGTTGCGGTGAATGCCAGGAAGCCCGTCTCCTAGGCTGAGAGAAGCGAGAGCAGCAGATAGACATCAGTGGGGGAAAGATAAACGAGGTGTTGTTGTGTTTATATATGCTTGCTTGCAACTTTAGGACAGCCGACAGCTCGATCATGGTTGCAGCAGCAGGATCAAGAGAAGCCAGAGCTTTTGTGTGTCCTGTGTTTGCTTTGCTTGCCGCTCAAATCTCCTCTCTCCTTCGTCTCCAGAAAAAAGGAGAAAAGTAGGCGCAATGTGCAGCCCCGGGCTGTCACGTGGCCGGATCCATTTGTGTTTCTTCTTTGTCCTCTCTTTCATGACACAAGCTAACCATTGCTCACTATAGAGAGACTGCAAATGAAACACATTACTCGGTTGTCATTTGTGACATCTTCAATCACCGACCCTTAAAGTTCTTTGCAACCCTCCCTTGCGACCAGGCACTGAACCAACTAAACAAGGCACAGTCATGCATATCCTGCAGCCAACAAGCCAGGAACAAACGATGGCATCAGGAACATGCAGAAAAGGAGGCATAATATGGAGCCCCCGGCCGTCACGTGACCGGCTCTACAAGTTATTTCTTCTTGTCCTCTCTTTCATGGGACAGCCATTGGTCCATTGCTCGATATAGAGATTAGCGCTCGTCTTTCCTCTCTTTATTCCTTTCTTTTCTTTACTCCTTTCTTCTCTTTATTCGTTTCTTCTCTTCAATTAAGACGTACGGAAGGATTGCTTTGCTCTCTTTATGCCTTTCTTCTCTTGAACTCAGATGTACGTACAGACATGTTGCTTTGCTCTCTTTAGTATTTAGGCCTTTCTTGTAAGAAAAATGGGCGTTAGCTCACTGCTCTGTTCTGAAGCCTGAATGGTATGTAGCATGTTATTGTACAGATGCTACATTAACAAGTGACTAATTTAATGTAAACTTGTGTAACACTGGACTTATATGATTGTGCTTGCAATAATCTCTCACTAATATTAATATAGAGGATCGATCAGTTGCCCTGTTACCCACGTCATACATCCAAATCACTGGCTGAGTGTTCTTTTTATCCGTTGCATAAATAGATAGACAGGTAACCCTGCAGCTTGCTTAGAGTAAGCCCAATAGTTTAGACAGGTGCTTGTCTTGTAGCCAATTAAATAGACAACCATGCAGCCAACTTGTCTCAACTATGCACCACGGGGCCCACTCTTCATCACACAATGAGGCATGGCGACCGGCGCATCCTGCAACTACAAACTCTCTTCTCTCTCTTGCTTTTTCAGAGAAAAAGTCTGACAGCCTTGTCTATACGACAACTATTGGGCCTGCTCTTATTGTTTCTCTCTTCTGAATCCCCCAATGATACATGCGACAGACGAATCTAAGATGTTACATCAGCCAGTTAATCACAGCTAAAACCAAGAGCCAAGTTTGCATATTATTTTTCGGTGGGATGAATGTATAATCTTGAAATCATTATAAATGTATTTTTCCTTAATATTAATAAGATAATAGAGCTGAGAATGGATATCTTTCATTGATCTTTATTTAATGTAGCATGGAAAACCATTCATTCGTTGGCTCGTGCTCTGAAATCTCCCGTCAAAAGCAAATGGCTAGAAGTTATTGGTTCATAACGTCTCCCACATTCCCACAAAACTAATGGCCATCGTGGGTATGCCCTATGTTTCACACAAATATCTCTTAGTATAAATCAGTGTCCCACTACACATGTACACATACGACATTATTTTAGTTTGTAGTCAAGACACAGAAAACTAAGGAGGAAGATGAGAAGAAGAAAACAATAAGAAAGTATGCATAGCATTTTGAAGTAGGAATATGGGCAACAGGGAAACAATGAGAACTTTGGAGGATTCACAATGAGCAACGTGGAGGAATAACAGCAAGCATCGGCACAAGATGATTCTATTATTTTGTTAAAAAATAATTGTGGTTCCCAAAACAGTATCTTTCATTATTTTTTGGTGGGATGCATGTATAATCTTGAAATAAGTGGAGAAAGGATATCTTTCATTGATCTATATTTAATTTAGCATAAAAAACCATTCATTTTTCGGCTCAGATCAATAGTAGTTCCAATGCATAAGGCACATTATTGCATATACCTAGTTTCAGTGTACCTTCCTTCTAACAGTAGTTCCAATGCCTGTATTTTGTAATTGGCGGCAAACAATATATTCGTTTTAAAGGGTAGTACGATTTATGTCACATTGTTTAATGACAGAGGCACCCACATCAGTTAACAATTAATTACAACTTTTATGAGAGCAATTCGAAATGATGTAAAACATTATATATTACTGAAGGCACCCATCGAGCAATTGAGATGTCTGTAGTTCCGGGTCAGATGCCTAGATTGAGCACTTCCACTATATATGCTGATTTATAACGTTTTATGTGTCACAAAACACAGCTAGTGAGTTATCCCAACAACAACAACAAACCACGGCTAGTGACATTTTTGTTTTTGTCATAAATCATGCTTTATGACGAAATATTGATCGAGCATGGCTAGTGATGATTTATGACGTTTTCAGTTTTCTCCGTTCCAATACTATTGCGTGTATACATATACGATCCGCATGGCATCTCACGTGGCAGCGTTTGGCCTCTTATGGGCCCAACTAGTTGGGTTGTACGTGTGAATGGGCCCACGTTTTATTGGGCCCTTGCCCATTTCTTAGCGGACCTGACCACTTTCGGCCTGTTACAGGGCCAACTTTTGTTGAGATGTACGGTGCATCTGGGGCCGTTTCTTTGTTTGGCCGGGACTATTTTTTTGTCATAAAATTGTCGTTTGTTGCACAAAAGAGCAATCATAGGCTTTTCGCTTAACTGATCTGTTTTCGGTTTGATTCGTCACAAAGTGTCATCTAATCATTGATAGTGGTGTGCTACCTCTGAGCTGGCATTCGTTGTGCATGCTGTGTGTGAGGTAACCCTTGGTATGTTGATGCTTGCACCATGTTTATATTTGATCCTCTTGCTATCCTCATCGCCAACGAGACCTTCCTGCTAGCAAGTTCGGTTTTTCTCTTTTCTCCCAATCGGCCACAAAGTTGTAAAATTCAAGATAAATTGGTACAAACTTCAAAAATGATGAAATTCGTTCCCTTGGATCCATAAGTTGATAAGATACGGCATAATATAATTGCAACCTCTAAAGGCTTCCTTAATTTAACTTGTTAATTAATCTTAATAGTGGTCTAACTTTAAGAGTTTATAACGTGAGCAAATCAAATCCAATTAAAGTAATTCTTTTTTCATTGCACTGACGTATCATCGCATCACATCTCACTCAATTCCATGCCATTCATAGCATATATCATTACATTTCCTATCCATCCATATCAACGCAATATTTCATTCTTTAGGGAGAGAATTGTTGGAGAGTGTGACTTTGATGGTTTCAATGTTAATTCTGAGGTGAAGATTGTATGCCTAGCACCTGAACCAAGGAAAACATGGAAGAATATTGGAAACTATTTTGGATCATGTCTTGTGAATTAAATTGGTTATCACAAATATATATCTTATTATTTGCATTAGTTGGTCAATAGGTTTTGAGATATTGTTAACTCCTATATGTTGCATTTACATTCATTGGTGTTGCTATATCTTGTGCCTTGATGCATGGTATTAGTTTTTGAGGTTTGGTCTGGGACACGAATTGCGTAGCCATGCTTAGGTCGTTGGTAGAAGTTTTTTTTTAGACAAAAGGCCGGAGCCCGGCTTTATATTGAAAGCAAGAGTCGTTACACTGGTGATACCAGTTTAACCATTTGCCACACACGCGGCTACAGGCACGCTCCGCAAGGCTCTACTTGGCTCTATTCCTCTAAACCAGCCCATACTGATACCGTTACCAAGACTGAAAATAGCAATAGACAAAAAGAGCTTTTGGGACCAGATTACGGTACATTAACCACGCTGCCATTGGCAGAACTAGTGCTAATAAGTTCCAGCTGTGATTCGATCTTCTCGGCCATCTGTTCAACTACAGCGCGCCCATCCTCCTTGAGCAGAATGCTCCATCGCAGCATGAACGAAACCGCCTTGCGTGCCACACCCTGTGGTGATGTACAAATTACATCACGGAAGACAAAGTCATTACGCGTTAGCCATATGTTCCAGCACAGGCAACCTAGAATATAAAACATGATGCAATTGTTATTGTGGCTTCTGTCTTTCATGGAGACATCTATATAGTCTTGTAAACTAGTAGGTGTGTAAGGCCATCTACATGCATCTCTAAGTACACACCAGACTAACTTGGCCAATGGGCAGTTAAACATGAGGTGTCTGGGTGTTTCTCTAGCTTGGCACAGCTTACAAAGTTCACTGCCTTTCCACTTTTTCTTTTTCAATTGAGTCGCTGAAGGAATTCTGTCTTGGAAGAGCATCCAGATGAAAATTCGCACTTTCAGAGGTAGTTTGGATTCCCACATCTCTAACATTCTTGTATCGGTTACTCCTTCAAAGGTCAGATGTCTATAAAGTGATGCTGTTGTAAATTTTCCTGAGCTCTCAAAGGCCCACTTGACTGTGTCTGGTGCTTCAGTCACACTGAATTGATTTACTAAGTCTAGCAACTGTTCCCATTCCGACACTTCATTTTCCCCAAAACTTCTTCTGAAAGACAACTCCAGCCCTTCCTCTTTTATCACTTCTGCCACCGTTGCGTTTTGTTCTCTACAGATCAGATATAATCTATTGAACTTGATCTTTAATGGACTGGGATCTATCCACGAATCTAGCCAGAATCTAGTCTTGTCTCCTTTTCCAGTCACATATATCATTCCTCTCATGGCGAACTGCTTGATATCATGGAGTCCTCTCCAGAACTGCGACCCCCCTTCTCTTTTGCTGCTAAAGAAACCCTTCCCTTGTAGGTACTTATTACTGAGCAGTTTACAGCACAGATCATCCTCTCCACGTTCTAGTTTGAAAATCCATTTAGACAGTAGGCAGACATTCATGATTCTAGTGTCGGTCAATCCTAACCCTCCGTTTTCTTTTGGTTTAGCCATAGTCTCCCATTTTACCATATGGTACTTTTTCTTCTTTCCTATGCCATGCCAGAAGAAGTCAGCCCGAGCTGTTTGGATCTTCTTGTGTGTGGGTTCAGGGAGCAAGTACATTCCCATCACATATGTTGGTATTGAGCTCAAACATGCTTCTATCATAGTCAATCGACCACCATATGAGAGAAACGCACATTGCCAGGTGCCCATCCTCTTCTCTACCTTTGTAGCCACATAATTGAATTCTGCGGACGCCAGGTTCATGGTGTGGACTGGGATCCCCAGATACCTCATAGGTCGTTGGTAGAAGTGCGGTGTCCCGGATATTTAAATATCCGAAACTACGTGTTTTCATCGTGCTTGTCCCAGAATCAATCGCAAGCACACACGTAAGCAATTGATATCGACATACACATACAACAAAATCCTTATTTATTTTACATCACATGTTCAAACATCACAAATTAATTATACATACATCTAGCCGACCGGCTAAGTAAAAGTCTGGAGAGGCAAATAAAGATCAAAAGAACTCGCAGCGCATCTATGGTTATTGCCCAAGACTCCACAGGCGAACAACCTAGATGAACCTAGACCGATCCATCGGGAGTATCGTCAAAACTCGAAGCATAAAAACCCGTATCATGCGGATTTTCATACGTATCTTCTTCTTCCTCTGATCAACATGTTTAGCAAGGGTGAGTACATTGGTACTCAGCAAGACTTTTGTGTATGACAAGTAAATTAAATGCAAGGTTCCGCGGAAAGGAAGTGATAAGTTTCAAAAGTAAGTACCGAAAGTAAATTTAAATAAGGGTTACTAAAATGAAAGTAACTTAAAGTAAAGAGTTGCATAAATGAATAAGCACATACATATTCCATAAAAATGAGATATCAAAGGCTTGTAATAAAATAAATAATTATCCAACTATCAACATATAATTCAATTCCTATTTCATTACTTTGCTAAACAAAAGTTCCATCATTAAGGAGCTTGAGACCGCAAGCACGGCCATTCGAATGGATTATTACTCTGCAGAGTTTGTACGCTGTACCCATGGATTGTGAGTGACCGTCTATGGTGTAGCTAGCACCGTGCACTCACGAAGTGTGCACATCGGTATCACACATGACGTTTTCATTAAGTGTTTGCTAATCTTGCCTTCCCTAAATTGCATAAATCCCTCCGTACCCGACCACTAACACCCCAGAGGTACAATTTTCCCCTCCTTCAAACATGGGTAATTAGGCAGGAATTAAGAAGGTACAATTTATTGTGTTAGCAAACTTTAATCCCACACGTTATAGTAATGGGAGCCCCTTCGAATAACCCCAACAAAAACCGGGAATTATCCGCACATTCTCTACTTCCAGAAGGCAAGACAACATTCACTAAATTACTTAGCCATGGCCGTCCCATACCAGCGTCCATGGTCGCACGAAGTTTCCTTAAATCAAGTTATAATGTACCGGTCCTTATACGACGTGACGGGTCTCCATAATTTATCAAAATATCACCATAATCATTATAACATAACCCGTCATCATCTAAAATTATCAAACATATACATAAATCCATTAAGAGATATGAATCTGAAATTTATAGATTAGCATGTGCTTAGACATATATACCATTTAACTAGAAGTTACTAAGCCACTATTTATCAAAAGTATATAGTGTGCTTCCTAAAAGAGTAATTTACCTAGAAATTCCCATTTACAACTATTCTACAAGTAGAGGTAAATATGGGGGTCATAGTGTTTCTAGTAAAAAGGATTTATCATATTTTCCCGCTAAAGTTTTATTGGAACTACTAATGCATAATTTATCCTAAATCATCATGCAATACATTTCATCACACACATGGGTTCAAAATGATCAAGGGGGTGCTTGCCTTGCTGCTGGTCTTGTTCAAACTCTTGATCCTCGTAGTTCGGATCCTCAGTTTCTTGCTCCTCTACATATTCTTCATCATTCGGATCGTCTACACGTTAAAGTAAATAATATCCAAATAAATACCAATAAGATCCGAATTAAAACCAACTGAAAGTAATGCATATTTTGCATGTATGCATGAAGCATGAATTTAGATGAACTATGCAATTCGAATCACTCAATTCAGAGATCGTACGGCGATTCTACGCGCATTCGAAATTTAATCGGGCAAATAGATCAAAATTCGACTACACTTAGTTTATAGATGATCAATTCTTCCTAAATGAATTTTAGAGCTAATATTTCACTCTTTTACAAAATGGCATACCCCTAGGGTTGAAAAGGCCATATTCATTTAGACAAGATTTTAAGTTATTTACTTTCCTAAAGAAAATACATATAGTGTATGTAACAAACATATCTATTAAATAAAAGAAATGTAATATTTTTATTTCTACTAAAACAAGACTATCAGTGGTTTGAGAAGTGGAAAACTAATTTTTTCATCTATAGTGGTTGCATGCATATCTATTAAATAAACTTAAATAAATTTTCTATAAGAAACATTTGATTTTCTAGAAAATAAAGTAACCCTACAAGTTATTTCTTTTCAATTTTTCCTATGATCAACTATGGATATACAGTGGATGTAGATTCTGAAAAGTTCAAAAAGTAAATTAATCCTTTCCATCTTCTATATATAAATTCCCTAATCAATTATTTCTAAATAAAACATAAAGCTAACCTATTTGTTATTATGAATTTTCCCTAAATGCATATATCATATTCTTGTATAAAAAGGAACCTAAAAACATAAGGAATTTTTCTAGCTATTTTTCCTAATTTTTCCCTACAATTTTTCTATCTATTTTCGACTAAAAACGATTAAACACTTTCTGGCCAATCGGGTGATGACAAGTGGCGGCTTAGGAGCTATTTCATTCAAATTAACGCGCGCACAGTAATCGCGGCGACTGAACGGCTCACCGGCGGCGAACTACGGCTCAGCGACGTTGACGTCACCCACCAATCTACGCACAAGGACAAAGGCTACCGCCCGGTGGTCGACTCGTTGCCGGAGACGCCCTGTAGCGGCGGCGCGGCGGTGACCTAGGCGGCGGCGGCGACGGCCTACGGCAAGCTGCACAGAAAGGAGCGCGACGACGTGTTTATGTCATGCGCCTAGCACCTACGGGCAGCGAGGAAGCTTACCAAGCCCACGGCGCAGGCAGTAGTGGCCGGAGATGGTGGCTTGCCGGACGGCGGCGGCGGAACAGGGGAGAGATGGACAAGGTGACCCTTCCGCCTAAAAATCAAGAAAAAGGTCAAGGGGTAAGCATCATCATCACACAGAGATGACAACAGAACATGACCTCGACGTGGAGCTCACCGGAAAAGCTTGAATTCCGGCAATGGCGGCGGCGGCTGATTTTGGGGAAAACTCAAAATTCGTGTTGCTCGCTTTGTTTCTCTCGTCGAGGGAAGTCCAGGAAGGTATTAGAGGACCAAAGAGACTACGCAGAGGAGCAGCTCCGGCTTTTATAATGATTTGAGGCGGTTTCGCCGCGGGTTGTGCAAGCTCGCACTGGCGGCTTCGGTGGCGAACGGAAAATGGAGGAAGAGGACGGGCTTCGGATCACAGTGTGAGCACGAGAAGTAGCGCGAGAGTCCGTGGCGTGCGTGGCGTGCAGTGGCGAGGCGCTGCAGTGCCTCTACAGGTCGGAGCAGTAGGGCGGCGCCGCGGCGGCGAATGGCGTCGCGCGGACGCGCGCTGCGCGGATCGTCCTCGCCTTGTCCGCGACGCGAAGTCAGCGCGGGAACAGGCAGAGGCATGGGCGCGGTGAGGCGGTGAGGAAGAGCCGAGAAGCCAGCTGCGACGTGGCGGGAGGACGACGGCCGGCGTTGAGCGGCGGCGCGGATCGCGGTGCGACGTCGCGTCGCGCGCACAGGGAAGAAGAAAGGTCTGCGGGCCGGCGTGGGCTGGAGTTGGGCTGGACTGGGCCGCGGTGCACTGTTTGCTAACTGGGTTGAGCCCAGCTAATCCATATACTATTTTTCGAATTTCTATACAGGCTGAGCAGTTCACGAATTTTTTACCTAGGCAAATGGTCTCCAAAAATTCTGAAAAATTCACAGAAAATACTACACTGTTAACTGCACCTATGATGAATGTTTGGGAATTTTTGGTCAAACCAAATTCCTACGAAAAATCGTAGAAGTTCCTGTATGCATATGAATGATATGTATGCATGACTTTAAAAATTCAAAGGAGCTCAAATTTGAAATTCAAACACAAACCAACTTTATTTAGAGTTTAATTATATCATTTGGGCCTCTAATTTTTGGGATATGACAGTTCCACCCCCCTTAAAAAGAATCTCGTCCCCGAGATTCAAAAAGACTACTCCCTCCGTTCTTAAATTGATGTCGCCGTTGACTTTTTTAGTTACGTTTGACCGTTCGTCTTATTCAAAATATTAATTCAAATTTGCAAACTTATAAGTTATTTTTAAACTTTCTTTAGTGATAAAACAAATCATAACAAAATATATGATAAAGTTTTAAATTTTTTGAATAAGACGAATGATCAAATGTTACTAAAAAAGTTAACGACGACATCAATTTAAGAACGGAGGGAGTAGGAAGGAAGTCTGGAAACTCGGCTCGGAGATGATCTTCTCTCTCCCAAGTAGCTTCATTCTCCGAATGATTACTCCACTGAACCCTATACATCTTCACTCGTTGATTTCGTGTTCGTCGTTCGCCTTCATCTAAAATCTTGATCGGATATTCCCGATATGAAAGATCGAGTTGGAGGTTAAGACTTTCAAGTGGAATTTCTTCGGTAGGCACTCGAAGACACTTCTTGAGTTGAGAAATATGAAAGACATTGTGGACTTTAGAAAGTTGAGGCGGAAGTTCCACTCGATAGGCAAGGTCACCAATTCTTTCAATGATGGGAAAAGGTCCAACATACCGGGGAGATAATTTCCCACGAAGTCGGAATCGCCGTATACCTCGTCTCGGAGATACCTTGAGATAGACATGGTCTCCAACTTCAAAATTCAGTTCACGTCTTCTTTTGTCCTCATAGCTCTTTTGTCGGGTTTGAGCTTCCTTCAATCGATCCCTCACAATATCAACTATTTCTTGAGCTTCTTGTATGGCGGCCGGAGTAAAAGGTTTCTTTTCTCCAAGTTCGGACCAAAATAAAGGAGTTCGGCACTTTCTTCCATAGAGAGCTTCAAATGGGGACATCTTGAGACTTTGTTGATAACTATTGTTATATGAAAACTCGGCATATGGTAGACATTTCTTCCAATTCGCCTTAAAAGTCAAAGCACAAGCTCGGAGCATGTCTTCAAGGATTTGATTTACTCGCTCAACTTGACCACTCGTTTGAGGATGAAAAGCCGTACTATAATCAAGTTGAGTGCCAAGGCATTGATGCAATTGTTGCCAAAAGTGAGAAACAAATTGAGATCCTCGATCAGAGGTGATCGATTTTGGAGTTCCATGTAAACGGATAACATGCTTAACATAGAGTTGGATGAGTTTCTCACCACCATAAGTGCTCTTGATAGGAATGAAATGAGTTACTTTGGTTAATCGGTCGAGATTAACCCATATGGAATTATGTCCTTTATGGGTCCGGGGTAAACCATCAATAAAATCCATTCCGATGTCTTCCCATTTCCACTCGGGAATTTTTAGCGGCTGAAGTAGTCCGGCGGGGAGTTGATAATCCGCTTTGACACGCCGACATATATCAGAATTTGCAACATATGTGATAATGTCTCTCTTCATTCCGGGGCACCAAAATTGCCGTCGTAAATCTTCATACATCTTAGTACTTCCCGGATGGATGGATAACAAGGAGTTGTGGGCTTCATGAAGAATAAGATCTCGAAGTTTCTGATTTTTAGGAATGTAATACCGCTGTCCACACAATAAAATTCCATCGGAGTTGAGATGAAATTTTTCATCACCATTGGATAAAAGATTTTCCTTGATTTGAGTGATTTCTTCATCTTCTAATTGTGCCGCCTTAATTTGATGTTCCAAAGTTGGTTGCAACTCTAAGGTGGCAAGAAAACCTTCTTGGACAACTCCAAGGTTGAGTTTCTCAAGATCATTACATAGATCATCGGGAAAAGATTCAATCGAAAGATTTAATCGGTAAAGTTTCCGACTAAGGGCGTCGGCAACAACATTAGCTTTTCCAGAATGATAAAGAATTCCAATATCATAATCTTTGATAAGCTCAAGCCACCTTCTTTGCCGAAGATTCAAATCCTTTTGAGTAAAGAAATACTTGAGACTTTTATGATCGGTATAGATTTCGCAACGATTACCGATGAGGTAATGTCGCCAAATTTTCAAGGCATGGACAACGGCGGCCAATTCTAAGTCATGAGTAGGATACTTGTCCTCATGTGGCCTCAATTGACGAGAAGCATAAGCCACGACTTTTCCTTCTTGCATCAATACACAACCAAGACCTTGTCTTGATGCATCACAATATATGTCGAAGCTTTTTGATATGTCGGGCATCACTAGCACCGGAGCTATCGTGAGCCGACGCTTGAGTTCTTGAAAGCTAGATTCACATTCATCGGTCCATTGGAATGGAACTCCTTTTTGCAAGAGTCGAGTCAAAGGTTTTGCAATGCGGGAGAAATTTTCAACAAACCGGCGATAATATCCTGCAAGTCCTAGGAAACTCCGCACTTCAGAAATATCTTGGGGCTGTTTCCATTCAAGTACAGATTCAATCTTGCTAGGATCAACGGAAATACCACCTTCGGAGATGACATGACCAAGAAAAGCCACTTCTTTAAGCCAAAATTCACACTTACTAAATTTGGCATAGAGTTTATGTTCACGAAGCTTGTCAAGAACCAAACGGATATGATGAGCATGCTCTTCTTCATTCTTGGAGTAGATCAAGATGTCGTCAATGAAGACTACGACAAACTTGTCAAGGTACTCCATGAAAATCTTATTCATAAGATTCATGAAAGTGGCGGGAGCATTGGTTAAACCAAAGGACATCACGGTATATTCATATGAACCATACCGATTGACAAAGGCGGTCTTAGGAATGTCTTCTTCTCGAATCTTAAGTTGATAATAACCAAGTCTCAAATCAATTTTAGAGAAAACACGGGCTCCATGTAATTGATCAAAAAGATCATCAATGCGAGGAAGAGGATACTTATTCTTGATGGTTACCGCATTGAGAGCTCGGTAATCAATACACATACGTAGAGTACCATCCTTCTTAGTAACAAAGATGACCGGGGAACCCCAAGGTGATGAGCTAGGACGGATAAATCCCTTATCAAGTTGCTCCTTGAGTTGTTTCTTCAACTCCGCTAATTCTTCGGAATTCATCCGATATGGTCTTTGTGATATAGGTGAGGTTCCGGGAATAAGATCAATGGTAAACTCAATATCTCGATCCGGTGGAAGGCCCGGCAATTCATCCGGAAAAACATCGGGGTATTCGCATACTACCGGGACTTGAGAAATTTCTAATGTAGTAGTGGAATTCAATAAGATGTGATTGTTCAAAGGTATAGGATTGGCAAAATATTTTACTTGGGTGCCCTTGTGATCAACTAAAGTGATGGAGCGTTGACCACAATCAATAACTCCCTTATGTTTGTGAAGCCAATCCATACCAAGGATTATGTCTAATCCTTGCATAGATATGACAATAGGATTGACTAAAAATTCTATGCCCTCAATTTCAATAGGAAGATTAAGGCATGAATATTTGGCAAGTACGGTAGCACTCGGAGATGCTACTTTCAAAAAGATGTCTAATATAACTTGAGAAATGCCATGCCGTTGCACATATCTAGAAGATATGAATGAATGCGTAGCACCGGAATCAAAGAGCACTACGGTAGGATTTGAGTTGACTAGAAACATACCCATAATCACTTCCGGCGCTCCTTGGGCTTGCTCAAGGGTCACATGATTAACACGACCACGTCTATATCCTTGATTTGGCTTGGATGGAGATGGACGAGAAACTGGTGACGTTCCGTAATTTGATGAAGGCGGTCGTGAGATATTTTGAGCTGGAGGAGCTTGAGGAGCATTACTTCCACTTGGCTTAAGTGGGCAACCACCAGAAAAGTGACCATACTCTCCACAATTATAACATGATCCCTTTGGAAAAGGACGGGTATTTCCGGAGATTGGAGCTCTATAGACATCTTGTTGTTGCGGAGGTGCTCTTGGTCGAGAAGCGGGAGCTTGACGTCGAGGAGCTTGAGCTTGCTGTCGAGGAGCCCTGGCTGCTGTAGGTCGAGCATTAGAAGGTTGTCCCGTGCGAGGTCGCACCGGATTGTTGTTACTTGCACCCTTAGAAGCCATCTATTTTCTCTTGTTGCTCTCCCGCAACTCTCGAGCACTATGCTCAATCTTAATGGATTTGTTGATAAGAGTCTTGAAATCCGAGATATCATGAGCGGCAAGAGCATGCTTCAACTCTTCATTCATGCGTTCCATAAAGCGTTGATCTTTCATCTCTTCATTTGGTACTTCGAAGGATGCATAACGAGAAAGTTCATTAAACCGGCGAAGAAAATCCATTACCGGCATATTTCCTTGCC
This sequence comes from Eragrostis curvula, assembly GCA_007726485.1. NCBI lineage: Eukaryota > Viridiplantae > Streptophyta > Magnoliopsida > Poales > Poaceae > Eragrostis > Eragrostis curvula. The sequence goes on along the minus strand of RWGY01000031.1, from coordinate 5,230,257 downwards.
GAAGGGCCAAGAATTCCTGCTTCTTAGCTTCCATGATAGCTTTAGGAATGTATGCAGCACGAAAAGCCTCGCAAAAGATACTCCAAGTGATTTCTTCATTAGTTGGCAACATCTTCTTGTAATTGTCCCACCAAGTGGCGGCGGGATCCTCCAAACGATAAGAGGCATAAAGCACCTTCTCATGATCATTGCATTGAGCAATCTCCAACTTACGAGAAATAGAGTTAAGCCAATCATCGGCATGAAGAGGTTCCTTTGCCGAAGCAAAAGTTGGAGGTTGAGTCCGCATAAACTCATTGAACTTAGATTGCCCCGCGGCTCCATTTGCATTTGAATTCTGAACTAACTGCTGGAGAATATAAGTGGTGTTTTGATTATTAGCCTCCATCATAAGAATAGCCTTCTCCATAGGTGATTCATTCCCGGTGAGAACAGGTCGGGCTCCACGATTTTCCATACCCGAGTGATCCGACGGGGAAGACATTTTCTTTTCAAAACCAAATCAATCCTGTTCAAGAACATGGATCAATTAAGCTTAGTAAAGGAAGAAAATGAATAATAGATGAGAGGTCAGGTGGATATGGTAGCCTTTTATGACATAATGAACATTACAATAAAATCCAAATGAAGAACCAAGCAATTTTGAGAACATATAACTTTAACTCATGGTTAAGCTACTATGACTCATAAATTGCGGAAATAATTATATAGGCAAATGATTCACACAATGGAAATAGTAAACAGTGAACTAAACAAGTCACATCTTTCAATCATGTTGTTCAATCAACTCAATTTTTAACCAAAGATTTGATTACCTTATGTATTTTCAAAATTCGAAATTTTCTTTTCCAGAATCTGGACAGATTGGGGTTTGCAGGTTGATCGATTTTTTTTTTTTTTTTGAGGTACTAAAACATGTCCTAAATTTTCTTGGATTTTTGTGGGGATACATAACAATGTGAAGTAGCTACTGTAAAAATTTCAAACCATTTGGAGTGATCTACTGATCTACAAAAATCCTACAGTCTATTGCTTCCGAAATTACAAAGAGCAGAAAAACGGAGTAGCTACTGTTGAACGAATTTTTACACCTATCAAAGCTAGTCCAAAAATTCTGAGAAATTCACTGTAGACACTCCCTAATATTATATAGCTGCAGTAAATTTAACGAAAATTTAAAAGCTACCAGATAAGTACAGAAATTCATACAACATGCAGGGTACAAACTTAATTATACATCGGTTACATTTTACATCCATATGTCTTTATATTACATAACCATAAGTGATCCTACTAAATTTACAAACTACTTTTACATCCGTTACAATACATAGCAGGGGCATTCTCAACTTTACATTATTCCAATATATTGCTCATTTGCGCCGAGCTAGCGAACCCCTATTTTCCTAAGCTTCGCGTCGAGCTTCACATACGAACGCTGCCGGTGCTCGACGAACCATCTCCATAGGGTGAGAAGGATGCAGAGCTGCTGCTAGGGAACCGTGGGGCTATCTTAATGCGGCGAGGTGGTCGGGTTGACATGCGGGCTTGACGGCGACGAGGAAGGTCAATGTAGTTGCCCGGCGGATATATCTCGTGCCCGCGCACAAAGTTCAAGTCGCCATACATGATCTCAATAGGAAGTTGATGGGCTTCAAATTGCTGACTTACGTGGTCCTGGAGATGAGCCACGTTGATTCTCAAGGCAACGCGCTCACGGTCCAAACGGTAGATGTAATCATCCATAGCTCGAACCAAGCGAGCAAGGTGACACACCGAGGGACTCTCATTATAATTATCCGGCTCAAGATAGTCATTATCATGGTCCTCCTCAAGGCGGCATGGAAAGTAGCGGTACTCATCTCCACCCAGGTAATGACTAGAACGCATAGTGGTGATGGCAAGATAAGCGGCCTCTCGGATAGCCATAGGTCCGGAAGATCCACGACCATAGCACTCAAAAGGAGGATCAAGTGGATAGCGAGGTGTGAGAGTCACCCTCGCCGAGAACTCACGATTGTATTGGTTCCAGGGGGCAGAAAATACAACATAGTGAGGGTCCTCCTGATAACCAAAGTGACAGGACATATGGCGGAAAATCTCCGCAAAAGAGTTGGGCTCATAGGCGGAGGTCTCATACACAGGAATCCAATTAGGCATCTAAAATAAACAACAAGATAAGAATTAAATTTGCATATATTGAAAGAATTTAAAGTAAGTACAGCTAGAATTAAAGGGAAGAATAACAAGCAATTTTCTGCTAAAACCCAAATTATTTTCTACCCAAAACATTTTGAATTACTCTAAATATCGTTCCGATAACTCTATCTAGACTCATTCTAGGTTGTATGGCTCGGATACCAACTGCGGTGTCCCGGATATTTAAATATCCGAAACTACGTGTTTTCATCGTGCTTGTCCCAGAATCAATCGCAAGCACACACGTAAGCAATTGATATCGACATACACATACAACAAAATCCTTATTTATTTTACATCACATGTTCAAACATCACAAATTAATTATACATACATCTAGCCGACCGGCTAAGTAAAAGTCTGGAGAGGCAAATAAAGATCAAAAGAACTCGCAGCGCATCTATGGTTATTGCCCAAGACTCCACAGGCGAACAACCTAGATGAACCTAGACCGATCCATCGGGAGTATCGTCAAAACTCGAAGCATAAAAACCCGTATCCTGCGGATTTTCATACGTATCTTCTTCTTCCTCTGATCAACATGTTTAGCAAGGGTGAGTACATTGGTACTCAGCAAGACTTTTGTGTATGACAAGTAAATTAAATGCAAGGTTCCACGGAAAGGAAGTGATAAGTTTCAAAAGTAAGTACCGAAAGTAAATTTAAATAAGGGTTACTAAAATGAAAGTAACTTAAAGTAAAGAGTTGCATAAATGAATAAGCACATACATATTCCATAAAAATGAGATATCAAAGGCTTGTAATAAAATAAATAATTATCCAACTATCAACATATAATTCAATTCCTATTTCATTACTTTGCTAAACAAAAGTTCCATCATTAAGGAGCTTGAGACCGCAAGCACGGCCATTCGAATGGATTATTACTCTGCAGAGTTTGTACGCTGTACCCATGGATTGTGAGTGACCGTCTATGGTGTAGCTAGCACCGTGCACTCACGAAGTGTGCACATCGGTATCACACATGACGTTTTCATTAAGTGTTTGCTAATCTTGCCTTCCCTAAATTGCATAAATCCCTCCGTACCCGACCACTAACACCCCAGAGGTACAATTTTCCCCTCCTTCAAACATGGGTAATTAGGCAGGAATTAAGAAGGTACAATTTATTGTGTTAGCAAACTTTAATCCCACACGTTATAGTAATGGGAGCCCCTTCGAATAACCCCAACAAAAACCGGGAATTATCCGCACATTCTCTACTTCCAGAAGGCAAGACAACATTCACTAAATTACTTAGCCATGGCCGTCCCATACCAGCGTCCATGGTCGCACGAAGTTTCCTTAAATCAAGTTATAATGTACCGGTCCTTATACGACGTGACGGGTCTCCATAATTTATCAAAATATCACCATAATCATTATAACATAACCCGTCATCATCTAAAATTATCAAACATATACATAAATCCATTAAGAGATATGAATCTGAAATTTATAGATTAGCATGTGCTTAGACATATATACCATTTAACTAGAAGTTACTAAGCCACTATTTATCAAAAGTATATAGTGTGCTTCCTAAAAGAGTAATTTACCTAGAAATTCCCATTTACAACTATTCTACAAGTAGAGGTAAATATGGGGGTCATAGTGTTTCTAGTAAAAAGGATTTATCATATTTTCCCGCTAAAGTTTTATTGGAACTACTAATGCATAATTTATCCTAAATCATCATGCAATACATTTCATCACACACATGGGTTCAAAATGATCAAGGGGGTGCTTGCCTTGCTGCTGGTCTTGTTCAAACTCTTGATCCTCGTAGTTCGGATCCTCAGTTTCTTGCTCCTCTACATATTCTTCATCATTCGGATCGTCTACACGTTAAAGTAAATAATATCCAAATAAATACCAATAAGATCCGAATTAAAACCAACTGAAAGTAATGCATATTTTGCATGTATGCATGAAGCATGAATTTAGATGAACTATGCAATTCGAATCACTCAATTCAGAGATCGTACGGCGATTCTACGCGCATTCGAAATTTAATCGGGCAAATAGATCAAAATTCGACTACACTTAGTTTATAGATGATCAATTCTTCCTAAATGAATTTTAGAGCTAATATTTCACTCTTTTACAAAATGGCATACCCCTAGGGTTGAAAAGGCCATATTCATTTAGACAAGATTTTAAGTTATTTACTTTCCTAAAGAAAATACATATAGTGTATGTAACAAACATATCTATTAAATAAAAGAAATGTAATATTTTTATTTCTACTAAAACAAGACTATCAGTGGTTTGAGAAGTGGAAAACTAATTTTTTCATCTATAGTGATTGCATGCATATCTATTAAATAAACTTAAATAAATTTTCTATAAGAAACATTTGATTTTCTAGAAAATAAAGTAACCCTACAAGTTATTTCTTTTCAATTTTTCCTATGATCAACTATGGATATACAGTGGATGTAGATTCTGAAAAGTTCAAAAAGTAAATTAATCCTTTCCATCTTCTATATATAAATTCCCTAATCAATTATTTCTAAATAAAACATAAAGCTAACCTATTTGTTATTATGAATTTTCCCTAAATGCATATATCATATTCTTGCATAAAAAGGAACCTAAAAACATAAGGAATTTTTCTAGCTATTTTTCCTAATTTTTCCCTACAATTTTTCTATCTATTTTCGACTAAAAACGATTAAACACTTTCTGGCCAATCGGGTGATGACAAGTGGCGGCTTAGGAGCTATTTCATTCAAATTAACGCGCGCACAGTAATCGCGGCGACTGAACGGCTCACCGGCGGCGAACTACGGCTCAGCGACGTTGACGTCACCCACCAATCTACGCACAAGGACAAAGGCTACCGCCCGGTGGTCGACTCGTTGCCGGAGACGCCCTGTAGCGGCGGCGCGGCGGTGACCTAGGCGGCGGCGGCGACGGCCTACGGCAAGCTGCACAGAAAGGAGCGCGACGACGTGTTTATGTCATGCGCCTAGCACCTACGGGCAGCGAGGAAGCTTACCAAGCCCACGGCGCAGGCAGTAGTGGCCGGAGATGGTGGCTTGCCGGACGGCGGCGGCGGAACAGGGGAGAGATGGACAAGGTGACCCTTCCGCCTAAAAATCAAGAAAAAGGTCAAGGGGTAAGCATCATCATCACACAGAGATGACAACAGAACATGACCTCGACGTGGAGCTCACCGGAAAAGCTTGAATTCCGGCAATGGCGGCGGCGGCTGATTTTGGGGAAAACTCAAAATTCGTGTTGCTCGCTTTGTTTCTCTCGTCGAGGGAAGTCCAGGAAGGTATTAGAGGACCAAAGAGACTACGCAGAGGAGCAGCTCCGGCTTTTATAATGATTTGAGGCGGTTTCGCCGCGGGTTGTGCAAGCTCGCACTGGCGGCTTCGGTGGCGAACGGAAAATGGAGGAAGAGGACGGGCTTCGGATCGCAGTGTGAGCACGAGAAGTAGCGCGAGAGTCCGTGGCGTGCGTGGCGTGCAGTGGCGAGGCGCTGCAGTGCCTCTACAGGTCGGAGCAGTAGGGCGGCGCCGCGGCGGCGAATGGCGTCGCGCGGACGCGCGCTGCGCGGATCGTCCTCGCCTTGTCCGCGACGCGAAGTCAGCGCGGGAACAGGCAGAGGCATGGGCGCGGTGAGGCGGTGAGGAAGAGCCGAGAAGCCAGCTGCGACGTGGCGGGAGGACGACGGCCGGCGTTGAGCGGCGGCGCGGATCGCGGTGCGACGTCGCGTCGCGCGCACAGGGAAGAAGAAAGGTCTGCGGGCCGGCGTGGGCTGGAGTTGGGCTGGACTGGGCCGCGGTGCACTGTTTGCTAACTGGGTTGAGCCCAGCTAATCCATATACTGTTTTTCGAATTTCTATACAGGCTGAGCAGTTCACGAATTTTTTACCTAGGCAAATGGTCTCCAAAAATTCTGAAAAATTCACAGAAAATACTACACTGTTAACTGCACCTATGATGAATGTTTGGGAATTTTTGGTCAAACCAAATTCCTACGAAAAATCGTAGAAGTTCCTGTATGCATATGAATGATATGTATGCATGACTTTAAAAATTCAAAGGAGCTCAAATTTGAAATTCAAACACAAACCAACTTTATTTAGAGTTTAATTATATCATTTGGGCCTCTAATTTTTGGGATATGACAGTTCCACCCCCCTTAAAAAGAATCTCGTCCCCGAGATTCAAAAAGACTACTCCCTCCGTTCTTAAATTGATGTCGCCGTTGACTTTTTTAGTTACGTTTGACCGTTCGTCTTATTCAAAATATTAATTCAAATTTGCAAACTTATAAGTTATTTTTAAACTTTCTTTAGTGATAAAACAAATCATAACAAAATATATGATAAAGTTTTAAATTTTTTGAATAAGACGAATGATCAAATGTTACTAAAAAAGTTAACGACGACATCAATTTAAGAACGGAGGGAGTAGGAAGGAAGTCTGGAAACTCGGCTCGGAGATGATCTTCTCTCTCCCAAGTAGCTTCATTCTCCGAATGATTACTCCACTGAACCCTATACATCTTCACTCGTTGATTTCGTGTTCGTCGTTCGCCTTCATCTAAAATCTTGATCGGATATTCCCGATATGAAAGATCGAGTTGGAGGTTAAGACTTTCAAGTGGAATTTCTTCGGTAGGCACTCGAAGACACTTCTTGAGTTGAGAAATATGAAAGACATTGTGGACTTTAGAAAGTTGAGGCGGAAGTTCCACTCGATAGGCAAGGTCACCAATTCTTTCAATGATGGGAAAAGGTCCAACATACCGGGGAGATAATTTCCCACGAAGTCGGAATCGCCGTATACATCGTCTCGGAGATACCTTGAGATAGACATGGTCTCCAACTTCAAAATTCAGTTCACGTCTTCTTTTGTCCTCATAGCTCTTTTGTCGGGTTTGAGCTTCCTTCAATCGATCCCTCACAATATCAACTATTTCTTGAGCTTCTTGTATGGCGGCCGGAGTAAAAGGTTTCTTTTCTCCAAGTTCGGACCAAAATAAAGGAGTTCGGCACTTTCTTCCATAGAGAGCTTCAAATGGGGACATCTTGAGACTTTGTTGATAACTATTGTTATATGAAAACTCGGCATATGGTAGACATTTCTTCCAATTCGCCTTAAAAGTCAAAGCACAAGCTCGGAGCATGTCTTCAAGGATTTGATTTACTCGCTCAACTTGACCACTCGTTTGAGGATGAAAAGCCGTACTATAATCAAGTTGAGTGCCAAGGCATTGATGCAATTGTTGCCAAAAGTGAGAAACAAATTGAGATCCTCGATCAGAGGTGATCGATTTTGGAGTTCCATGTAAACGGATAACATGCTTAACATAGAGTTGGATGAGTTTCTCACCACCATAAGTGCTCTTGATAGGAATGAAATGAGTTACTTTGGTTAATCGGTCGAGATTAACCCATATGGAATTATGTCCTTTATGGGTCCGGGGTAAACCATCAATAAAATCCATTCCGATGTCTTCCCATTTCCACTCGGGAATTTTTAGCGGCTGAAGTAGTCCGGCGGGGAGTTGATAATCCGCTTTGACACGCCGACATATATCAGAATTTGCAACATATGTGATAATGTCTCTCTTCATTCCGGGGCACCAAAATTGCCGTCGTAAATCTTCATACATCTTAGTACTTCCCGGATGGATGGATAACAAGGAGTTGTGGGCTTCATGAAGAATAAGATCTCGAAGTTTCTGATTTTTAGGAATGTAATACCGCTGTCCACACAATAAAATTCCATCGGAGTTGAGATGAAATTTTTCATCACCATTGGATAAAAGATTTTCCTTGATTTGAGTGATTTCTTCATCTTCTAATTGTGCCGCCTTAATTTGATGTTCCAAAGTTGGTTGCAACTCTAAGGTGGCAAGAAAACCTTCTTGGACAACTCCAAGGTTGAGTTTCTCAAGATCATTACATAGATCATCGGGAAAAGATTCAATCGAAAGATTTAATCGGTAAAGTTTCCGACTAAGGGCGTCGGCAACAACATTAGCTTTTCCAGAATGATAAAGAATTCCAATATCATAATCTTTGATAAGCTCAAGCCACCTTCTTTGCCGAAGATTCAAATCCTTTTGAGTAAAGAAATACTTGAGACTTTTATGATCGGTATAGATTTCGCAACGATTACCGATGAGGTAATGTCGCCAAATTTTCAAGGCATGGACAACGGCGGCCAATTCTAAGTCATGAGTAGGATACTTGTCCTCATGTGGCCTCAATTGACGAGAAGCATAAGCCACGACTTTTCCTTCTTGCATCAATACACAACCAAGACCTTGTCTTGATGCATCACAATATATGTCGAAGCTTTTTGATATGTCGGGCATCACTAGCACCGGGGCTATCGTGAGCCGACGCTTGAGTTCTTGAAAGCTAGATTCACATTCATCGGTCCATTGGAATGGAACTCCTTTTTGCAAGAGTCGAGTCAAAGGTTTTGCAATGCGGGAGAAATTTTCAACAAACCGGCGATAATATCCTGCAAGTCCTAGGAAACTCCGCACTTCAGAAATATCTTGGGGCTGTTTCCATTCAAGTACAGATTCAATCTTGCTAGGATCAACGGAAATACCACCTTCGGAGATGACATGACCAAGAAAAGCCACTTCTTTAAGCCAAAATTCACACTTACTAAATTTGGCATAGAGTTTATGTTCACGAAGCTTGTCAAGAACCAAACGGATATGATGAGCATGCTCTTCTTCATTCTTGGAGTAGATCAAGATGTCGTCAATGAAGACTACGACAAACTTGTCAAGGTACTCCATGAAAATCTTATTCATAAGATTCATGAAAGTGGCGGGAGCATTGGTTAAACCAAAGGACATCACGGTATATTCATATGAACCATACCGATTGACAAAGGCGGTCTTAGGAATGTCTTCTTCTCGAATCTTAAGTTGATAATAACCAAGTCTCAAATCAATTTTAGAGAAAACACGGGCTCCATGTAATTGATCAAAAAGATCATCAATGCGAGGAAGAGGATACTTATTCTTGATGGTTACCGCATTGAGAGCTCGGTAATCAATACACATACGTAGAGTACCATCCTTCTTAGTAACAAAGATGACCGGGGAACCCCAAGGTGATGAGCTAGGACGGATAAATCCCTTATCAAGTTGCTCCTTGAGTTGTTTCTTCAACTCCGCTAATTCTTCGGAATTCATCCGATATGGTCTTTGTGATATAGGTGAGGTTCCGGGAATAAGATCAATGGTAAACTCAATATCTCGATCCGGTGGAAGGCCCGGCAATTCATCCGGAAAAACATCGGGGTATTCGCATACTACCGGGACTTGAGAAATTTCTAATGTAGTAGTGGAATTCAATAAGATGTGATTGTTCAAAGGTATAGGATTGGCAAAATATTTTACTTGGGTGCCCTTGTGATCAACTAAAGTGATGGAGCGTTGACCACAATCAATAACTCCCTTATGTTTGTGAAGCCAATCCATACCAAGGATTATGTCTAATCCTTGCATAGATATGACAATAGGATTGACTAAAAATTCTATGCCCTCAATTTCAATAGGAAGATTAAGGCATGAATATTTGGCAAGTACGGTAGCACTCGGAGATGCTACTTTCAAAAAGATGTCTAATATAACTTGAGAAATGCCATGCCGTTGCACATATCTAGAAGATATGAATGAATGCGTAGCACCGGAATCAAAGAGCACTACGGTAGGATTTGAGTTGACTAGAAACATACCCATAATCACTTCCGGCGCTCCTTGGGCTTGCTCAAGGGTCACATGATTAACACGACCACGTCTATATCCTTGATTTGGCTTGGATGGAGATGGACGAGAAACTGGTGACGTTCCGTAATTTGATGAAGGCGGTCGTGAGATATTTTGAGCTGGAGGAGCTTGAGGAGCATTACTTCCACTTGGCTTAAGTGGGCAACCACCAGAAAAGTGACCATACTCTCCACAATTATAACATGATCCCTTTGGAAAAGGACGGGTATTTCCGGAGATTGGAGCTCTATAGACATCTTGTTGTTGCGGAGGTGCTCTTGGTCGAGAAGCGGGAGCTTGACGTCGAGGAGCTTGAGCTTGCTGTCGAGGAGCCCTGGCTGCTGTAGGTCGAGCATTAGAAGGTTGTCCCGTGCGAGGTCGCACCGGATTGTTGTTACTTGCACCCTTAGAAGCCATCTATTTTCTCTTGTTGCTCTCCCGCAACTCTCGAGCACTATGCTCAATCTTAATGGATTTGTTGATAAGAGTCTTGAAATCCGAGATATCATGAGCGGCAAGAGCATGCTTCAACTCTTCATTCATGCGTTCCATAAAGCGTTGATCTTTCATCTCTTCATTTGGTACTTCGAAGGATGCATAACGAGAAAGTTCATTAAACCGGCGAAGAAAATCCATTACCGGCATATTTCCTTGCCGAAGGGCCAAGAATTCCTGCTTCTTAGCTTCCATGATAGCTTTAGGAATGTATGCAGCACGAAAAGCCTCGCAAAAGATACTCCAAGTGATTTCTTCATTAGTTGGCAACATCTTCTTGTAATTGTCCCACCAAGTGGCGGCGGGATCCTCCAAACGATAAGAGGCATAAAGCACCTTCTCATGATCATTGCATTGAGCAATCTCCAACTTACGAGAAATAGAGTTAAGCCAATCATCGGCATGAAGAGGTTCCTTTGCCGAAGCAAAAGTTGGAGGTTGAGTCCGCATAAACTCATTGAACTTAGATTGCCCCGCGGCTCCATTTGCATTTGAATTCTGAACTAACTGCTGGAGAATATAAGTGGTGTTTTGATTATTAGCCTCCATCATAAGAATAGCCTTCTCCATAGGTGATTCATTCCCGGTGAGAACAGGTCGGGCTCCACGATTTTCCATACCCGAGTGATCCGACGGGGAAGACATTTTCTTTTCAAAACCAAATCAATCCTGTTCAAGAACATGGATCAATTAAGCTTAGTAAAGGAAGAAAATGAATAATAGATGAGAGGTCAGGTGGATATGGTAGCCTTTTATGACATAATGAACATTACAATAAAATCCAAATGAAGAACCAAGCAATTTTGAGAACATATAACTTTAACTCATGGTTAAGCTACTATGACTCATAAATTGCGGAAATAATTATATAGGCAAATGATTCACACAATGGAAATAGTAAACAGTGAACTAAACAAGTCACATCTTTCAATCATGTTGTTCAATCAACTCAATTTTTAACCAAAGATTTGATTACCTTATGTATTTTCAAAATTCGAAATTTTCTTTTCCAGAATCTGGACAGATTGGGGTTTGCAGGTTGATCGATTTTTTTTTTTTTTGAGGTACTAAAACATGTCCTAAATTTTCTTGGATTTTTGTGGGGATACATAACAATGTGAAGTAGCTACTGTAAAAATTTCAAACCATTTGGAGTGATCTACTGATCTACAAAAATCCTACAGTCTATTGCTTCCGAAATTACAAAGAGCAGAAAAACGGAGTAGCTACTGTTGAACGAATTTTTACACCTATCAAAGCTAGTCCAAAAATTCTGAGAAATTCACTGTAGACACTCCCTAATATTATATAGCTGCAGTAAATTTAACGAAAATTTAAAAGCTACCAGATAAGTACAGAAATTCATACAACATGCAGGGTACAAACTTAATTATACATCGGTTACATTTACATCCATATGTCTTTATATTACATAACCATAAGTGATCCTACTAATTTACAACTACTTTTACATCCGTTACAATACATAGCAGGGGCATTCTCAACTTTACATTATTCCAATATATTGCTCATTTGCGCCGAGCTAGCGAACCCCTATTTTCCTAAGCTTCGCGTCGAGCTTCACATACGAACGCTGCCGGTGCTCGACGAACCATCTCCATAGGGTGAGAAGGATGCAGAGCTGCTGCTAGGGAACCGTGGGGCTATCTTAATGCGGCGAGGTGGTCGGGTTGACATGCGGGCTTGACGGCGACGAGGAAGGTCAATGTAGTTGCCCGGCGGATATATCTCGTGCCCGCGCACAAAGTTCAAGTCGCCATACATGATCTCAATAGGAAGTTGATGGGCTTCAAATTGCTGACTTACGTGGTCCTGGAGATGAGCCACGTTGATTCTCAAGGCAACGCGCTCACGGTCCAAACGGTAGATGTAATCATCCATAGCTCGAACCAAGCGAGCAAGGTGACACACCGAGGGACTCTCATTATAATTATCCGGCTCAAGATAGTCATTATCATGGTCCTCCTCAAGGCGGCATGGAAAGTAGCGGTACTCATCTCCACCCAGGTAATGACTAGAACGCATAGTGGTGATGGCAAGATAAGCGGCCTCTCGGATAGCCATAGGTCCGGAAGATCCACGACCATAGCACTCAAAAGGAGGATCAAGTGGATAGCGAGGTGTGAGAGTCACCCTCGCCGAGAACTCACGATTGTATTGGTTCCAGGGGGCAGAAAATACAACATAGTGAGGGTCCTCCTGATAACCAAAGTGACAGGACATATGGCGGAAAATCTCCGCAAAAGAGTTGGGCTCATAGGCGGAGGTCTCATACACAGGAATCCAATTAGGCATCTAAAATAACAACAAGATAAGAATTAAATTTGCATATATTGAAAGAATTTAAAGTAAGTACAGCTAGAATTAAAGGGAAGAATAACAAGCAATTTTCTGCTAAAAACCCAAATTATTTTCTACCCAAAACATTTTGAATTACTCTAAATATCGTTCCGATAACTCTATCTAGACTCATTCTAGGTTGTATGGCTCGGATACCAACTGCGGTGTCCGGATATTTAAATATCCGAAAACTACGTGTTTTCATCGTGCTTGTCCCAGAATCAATCGCAAGCACACACGTAAGCAATTGATATCGACATACACATACAACAAAATCCTTATTTATTTTACATCACATGTTCAAACATCACAAATTAATTATACATACACTAGCCGACCGGCTAAGTAAAAGTCTGGAGAGGCAAATAAAGATCAAAGAACTCGCAGCGCATCTATGGTTATTGCCCAAGACTCCACAGGCGAACAACCTAGATGAACCTAGACCGATCCATCGGGAGTATCGTCAAAACTCGAAGCATAAAAACCCGTATCCTGCGGATTTTCATACGTATCTTCTTCTTCCTCTGATCAACATGTTTAGCAAGGGTGAGTACATTGGTACTCAGCAAGACTTTTGTGTATGACAAGTAAATTAAATGCAAGGTTCCACGGAAAGGAAGTGATAAGTTTCAAAAGTAAGTACCGAAAGTAAATTTAAATAAGGGTTACTAAAATGAAAGTAACTTAAAGTAAAGAGTTGCATAAATGAATAAGCACATACATATTCCATAAAAATGAGATATCAAAGGCTTGTAATAAAATAAATAATTATCCAACTATCAACATATAATTCAATTCCTATTTCATTACTTGCTAAACAAAAGTTCCATCATTAAGGAGCTTGAGACCGCAAGCACGGCCATTCGAATGGATTATTACTCTGCAGAGTTTGTACGCTGTACCCATGGATTGTGAGTGACCGTCTATGGTGTAGCTAGCACCGTGCACTCACGAAGTGTGCACATCGGTATCACACATGACGTTTTCATTAAGTGTTTGCTAATCTTGCCTTCCTAAATTGCATAAATCCTCCGTACCCGACCACTAACACCCCAGAGGTACAATTTTCCCCTCCTTCAAACATGGGTAATTAGGCAGGAGAATTAAGAAGGTACAATTTATTGTGTTAGCAAACTTTAATCCCACACGTTATAGTAATGGGAGCCCCTTCGAATAACCCCAACAAAAACCGGGAATTATCCGCACATTCTCTACTTCCAGAAGGCAAGACAACATTCACTAAATTACTTAGCCATGGCCGTCCCATACCAGCGTCCATGGTCGCACGAAGTTTCCTTAAATCAGTTATAATGTACCGGTCCTTATACGACGTGACGGGTCTCCATAATTTATCAAAATATCACCATAATCATTATAACATAACCCGTCATCATCTAAAATTATCAAACATATACATAAATCCATTAAGAGATATGAATCTGAAATTTATAGATTAGCATGTGCTTAGACATATATACCATTAACTAGAAGTTCTAAGCCACTATTTATCAAAAGTATATAGTGTGCTTCCTAAAAGAGTAATTTACCTAGAAATTCCCATTTACAACTATTCTACAAGTAGAGGTAAATATGGGGGTCATAGTTTTCTAGTAAAAAGGATTTATCATATTTTCCCGCTAAAGTTTTATTGGAACTACTAATGCATAATTTATCCTAAATCATCATGCAATACATTTCATCACACACATGGGTTCAAAATGATCAAGGGGGTGCTTGCCTTGCTGCTGGTCTTGTTCAAACTCTTGATCCTCGTAGTTCGGATCCTCAGTTTCTTGCTCCTCTACATATTCTTCATCATGTCGGATCGTCTACACGTTAAAGTAAATAATATCCAAAATAAATACCAATAAGATCCGAATTAAAAACCAACTGAAAGTAATGCCATATTTTGCATGATATGCATGAAGCATGATTAGATGAACTATGCAATTCGAATCACTCAATTCAGAGATCGTACGGCGATTCTACGCGCATTCGAATTTAAATCGGGCAAATAGATCAAAATTCGACTACACTTAGTTTATAGATGATCAATTCTTCCTAAATGAATTTTAGAGCTAATATTTCACTCTTTTACAAAATGGCATACCCCTAGGGTTGAAAAGGCCATATTCATTTAGACAAGATTTTAAGTTATTTACTTTCCTAAAGAAAATACATATAGTGTAATGTAACAAACATATCTATTAAATAAAAAGAAATGTAATATTTTTATTTCTACTAAAACAAGTACTATCAGTGGTTTGAGAAGTGGAAAACTAATTTTTTCATCTATAGTGATTGCATGCATATCTATTAAATAAACTTAAATAAATTTTCTATAAGAAACATTTGATTTTCTAGAAAATAAAGTAACCCTACAAGTTATTTCTTTTCAATTTTTCCTATGATCAACTATGGATATACAGTGGATGTAGATTCTGAAAAGTTCAAAAAGTAAATTAATCCTTTCCATCTTCTATATATAAATTCCCTAATCAATTACTAAATAAACATAAAGCTAACCTATTTGTTATTATGAATTTTCCCTAAATGCATATATCATATTCTTGTATAAAAAGGAACCTAAAAACATAAGGAATTTTTCTAGCTATTTTCCTAATTTTTCCCTACAATTTTTTTCGATATTTTCGACTAAAAACGATTAAACACTTTCTGGCCAATCGGGTGATGACAAGTGGCGGCTTAGGAGCTATTTCATTCAAATTAACGCGCGCACAGTAATCGCGGCGACTGAACGGCTCACCGGCGGCGAACTACGGCTCAGCGACGTTGACGTCACCCACCAATCTACGCACAAGGACAAAGGCTACCGCCCGGTGGTCGACTCGTTGCCGGAGACGCCCTGTAGCGGCGGCGCGGCGGTGACCTAGGCGGCGGCGGCGACGGCCTACGGCAAGCTGCACAGAAAGGAGCGCGACGACGTGTTTATGTCATGCGCCTAGCACCTACGGGCAGCGAGGAAGCTTACCAAGCCCACGGCGCAGGCAGTAGTGGCCGGAGATGGTGGCTTGCCGGACGGCGGCGGCGGAACAGGGGAGAGATGGACAAGGTGACCCTTCCGCCTAAAAAAAGAAAAAGGTCAAGGGGTAAGCATCATCATCACACAGAGATGACAACAGAACATGACCTCGACGTGGAGCTCACCGGAAAAGCTTGAATTCCGGCAATGGCGGCGGCGGCTGATTTTGGGGAAAACTCAAAATTCGTGTTGCTCGCTTTGTTTCTCTCGTCGAGGGAAGTCCAGGAAGGTATTAGAGGACCAAAGAGACTACGCAGAGGAGCAGCTCCGGCTTTTATAATGATTTGAGGCGGTTTCGCCGCGGGTTGTGCAAGCTCGCACTGGCGGCTTCGGTGGCGAACGGAAAATGGAGGAAGAGGACGGGCTTCGGATCACAGTGTGAGCACGAGAAGTAGCGCGAGAGTCCGTGGCGTGCGTGGCGTGCAGTGGCGAGGCGCTGCAGTGCCTCTACAGGTCGGAGCAGTAGGGCGGCGCCGCGGCGGCGAATGGCGTCGCGCGGACGCGCGCTGCGCGGATCGTCCTCGCCTTGTCCGCGACGCGAAGTCAGCGCGGGAACAGGCAGAGGCATGGGCGCGGTGAGGCGGTGAGGAAGAGCCGAGAAGCCAGCTGCGACGTGGCGGGAGGACGACGGCCGGCGTTGAGCGGCGGCGCGGATCGCGGTGCGACGTCGCGTCGCGCGCACAGGGAAGAAGAAAGGTCTGCGGGCCGGCGTGGGCTGGAGTTGGGCTGGACTGGGCCGCGGTGCACTGTTTGCTAACTGGGTTGAGCCCAGCTAATCCATATACTGTTTTCGAATTTCTATACAGGCTGAGCAGTTCACGAATTTTTTACCTAGGCAAATGGTCTCCAAAAATTCTGAAAAATTCACAGAAAATACTACACTGTTAACTGCACCTATGATGAATGTTTGGGAATTTTTGGTCAAACCAAATTCCTACGAAAAATCGTAGAAGTTCCTGTATGCATATGAATGATATGTATGCATGACTTTAAAAATTCAAAGGAGCTCAAATTTGAAATTCAAACACAAACCAACTTTATTTAGAGTTTAATTATATCATTTGGGCCTCTAATTTTTGGGATATGACAGTTCCACCCCCCTTAAAAAGAATCTCGTCCCCGAGATTCAAAAAGACTACTCCCTCCGTTCTTAAATTGATGTCGCCGTTGACTTTTTAGTTACGTTTGACCGTTCGTCTTATTCAAAATATTAATTCAAATTTGCAAACTTATAAGTTATTTTTAAACTTTCTTTAGTGATAAAACAAATCATAACAAAATATATGATAAAGTTTTAAATTTTTTGAATAAGACGAATGATCAAATGTTACTAAAAAAGTTAACGACGACATCAATTTAAGAACGGAGGGAGTAGGAAGGAAGTCTGGAAACTCGGCTCGGAGATGATCTTCTCTCTCCCAAGTAGCTTCATTCTCCGAATGATTACTCCACTGAACCCTATACATCTTCACTCGTTGATTTCGTGTTCGTCGTTCGCCCTTCATCTAAAATCTTGATCGGATATTCCCGATATGAAAGATCGAGTTGGAGGTTAAGACTTTCAAGTGGAATTTCTTCGGTAGGCACTCGAAGACACTTCTTGAGTTGAGAAATATGAAAGACATTGTGGACTTTAGAAAGTTGAGGCGGAAGTTCCACTCGATAGGCAAGGTCACCAATTCTTTCAATGATGGGAAAAGGTCCAACATACCGGGGAGATAATTTCCCACGAAGTCGGAATCGCCGTATACATCGTCTCGGAGATACCTTGAGATAGACATGGTCTCCAACTTCAAAATTCAGTTCACGTCTTCTTTTGTCCTCATAGCTCTTTTGTCGGGTTTGAGCTTCCTTCAATCGATCCCTCACAATATCAACTATTTCTTGAGCTTCTTGTATGGCGGCCGGAGTAAAAGGTTTCTTTTCTCCAAGTTCGGACCAAAATAAAGGAGTTCGGCACTTTCTTCCATAGAGAGCTTCAAATGGGGACATCTTGAGACTTTGTTGATAACTATTGTTATATGAAAACTCGGCATATGGTAGACATTTCTTCCAATTCGCCTTAAAAGTCAAAGCACAAGCTCGGAGCATGTCTTCAAGGATTTGATTTACTCGCTCAACTTGACCACTCGTTTGAGGATGAAAAGCCGTACTATAATCAAGTTGAGTGCCAAGGCATTGATGCAATTGTTGCCAAAAGTGAGAAACAAATTGAGATCCTCGATCAGAGGTGATCGATTTTGGAGTTCCATGTAAACGGATAACATGCTTAACATAGAGTTGGATGAGTTTCTCACCACCATAAGTGCTCTTGATAGGAATGAAATGAGTTACTTTGGTTAATCGGTCGAGATTAACCCATATGGAATTTATGTCCTTTATGGGTCCGGGGTAAACCATCAATAAAATCCATTCCGATGTCTCCCATTTCCACTCGGAATTTTTAGCGGCTGAAGTAGTCCCGGCGGGGAGTTGATAATCCGCTTTGACACGCCGACATATATCAGAATTTGCAACATATGTGATAATGTCTCTCTTCATTCCGGGGCACCAAAATTGCCGTCGTAAATCTTCATACATCTTAGTACTTCCCGGATGGATGGATAACAAGGAGTTGTGGGCTTCATGAAGAATAAGATCTCGAAGTTTCTGATTTTTAGGAATGTAATACCGCTGTCCACACAATAAAATTCCATCGAGTGTGAGATGAAATTTTTCATCACCATTGGATAAAAGATTTTCCTTGATTTGAGTGATTTCTTCATCTTCTAATTGTGCCGCCTTAATTTGATGTTCCAAAGTTGGTTGCAACTCTAGGTGGCAAGAAAACCTTCTTGGACAACTCCAAGGTTGAGTTTCTCAAGATCATTACATAGATCATCGGGAAAAGATTCAATCGAAAGATTTAATCGGTAAAGTTTCCGACTAAGGGCGTCGGCAACAACATTAGCTTTTCCAGAATGATAAAGAATTCCAATATCATAATCTTTGATAAGCTCAAGCCACCTTCTTTGCCGAAGATTTCAAATCCTTTTGAGTAAAGAAATACTTGAGACTTTTATGATCGGTATAGATTTCGCAACGATTACCGATGAGGTAATGTCGCCAAATTTTCAAGGCATGGACAACGGCGGCCAATTCTAAGTCATGAGTAGGATACTTGTCCTCATGTGGCCTCAATTGACGAGAAGCATAAGCCACGACTTTTCCTTCTTGCATCAATACACAACCAAGACCTTGTCTTGATGCATCACAATATATGTCGAAGCTTTTTGATATGTCGGGCATCACTAGCACCGGAGCTATCGTGAGCCGACGCTTGAGTTCTTGAAAGCTAGATTCACATTCATCGGTCCATTGAATGGAACTCCTTTTTTGCAAGAGTCGAGTCAAAGGTTTTGCAATGCGGGAGAAATTTTCAACAAAACGGCGATAATATCCTGCAAGTCCTAGGAAACTCCGCACTTCAGAAATATCTGGGGCTGTTTCCATTCAAGTACAGATTCAATCTTGCTAGGATCAACGGAAATACCACCTTCGGAGATGACATGACCAAGAAAAGCCACTTCTTTAAGCCAAAATTCACACTTACTAATTTGGCATAGAGTTTATGTTCACGAAGCTTGTCAAGAACCAAACGGATATGATGAGCATGCTCTTCTTCATTCTTGAGTAGATCAAGATGTCGTCAATGAAGACTACGACAAACTTGTCAAGGTACTCCATGAAAATCTTATCATAAGATCATGAAAGTGGCGGGGAGCATTGGTTAAACCAAAGGACATCACGGTATATCATATGAACCATACCGATTGACAAAGGCGGTCTTAGGAATGTCTTCTTCTCGAATCTTAAGTTGATAATACCAAGTCTCAAATCAATTTTAGAGAAAACACGGGCTCCATGTAATTGATCAAAAGATCATCAATGCGAGGAAGAGGATACTTATTCTTGATGGTTACCGCATTGAGAGCTCGGTAATCAATACACATACGTAGAGTACCATCCTTCTTAGTAACAAAGATGACCGGGGAACCCCAGAGGTGATGAGCTAGGACGGATAAATCCCTTATCAAGTTGCTCCTTGAGTTGTTTCTTCAACTCGCTATTCTTCTTCGGAATTCATCCGATATGGTCTTTGTGATATAGTTGAGGGTTCCGGGAATAAGATCAATGGTAAACTCAATATCTCGATCCGGTGGAAGGCCGGCAATTCATCCGGAAAAACATCGGGGTATTCGCATACTACCGGGACTTGAGCAATTTCTAATGTAGTAGTGGAATTCAATAAGATGTGATTGTTCAAAGGTATAGGATTGGCAAAATATTTACTTGGGTGCCCTTGTGATCAACTAAAGTGATGGAGCGTTTGACCACAATCAATAACTCCCTTATGTTTGTGAAGCCAATCCATACCAAGGATTATGTCTAATCCTTGCATAGATATGAACAATAGGATTGACTAAAAATTCTATGCCCTCAATTTCAATAGGAAGATTAAGGCATGAATATTTGGCAAGTACGGTAGCACTCGGAGATTGCTACTTTCAAAAAGATGTCTAATATAACTTGAGAAATGCCATGCCGTTGCACATATCTAGAAGATATGAATGAATGCGTAGCCACCGGAATCAAAGAGCACTACGGTAGGATTTGAGTTGACTAGAAACATACCCATAATCACTTCCGGCGCTCCTTGGGCTTGCTCAAGGGTCACATGATTAACACGACCACGTCTATATCCTTGATTTGGCTTGGATGGAGATGGACGAGAAACTGGTGACGTTCCGTAATTTGATGAAGGCGGTCGTGCGTGAGATATTTTGAGCTGGAGGAGCTTGAGGAGCATTACTTCCACTTGGCTTAAGTGGGCAACCACCAGAAAAGTGACCATACTCTCCACAATTATAACATGATCCCTTTGGAAAAGGACGGGTATTCCGGAGATTGGGAGCTCTATAGACATCTTGTTGTTGCGGAGGTGCTCTTGGTCGAGAAGCGGGAGCTTGACGTCGAGGAGCTTGAGCTTGCTGTCGAGGAGCCCTGGCTGCTGTAGGTCGAGCATTAGAAGGTTGTCCCGGCGAGGTCGCACCGGATTGTTGTTACTTGCACCCTTAGAAGCCATCTATTTTCTCTTGTTGCTCTCCCGCAACTCTCGAGCACTATGCTCAATCTTAATGGATTTGTTGATAAGAGTCTTGAATCCGAGAGATATCATGAGCGGCAAGAGAATGCTTCAACTCTTCATTCATGCGTTCCATAAAGCGTTGATCTTTTCATCTCTTCATTTGGTACTTCGAAGGATGCATAACGAGAAAGTTCATTTAAACCGGCGAAGAAAATCATTACCGGCATATTTCCTTGCCGAAGGGCCAAGAATTCCTGCTTCTTAGCTTCCATGATAGCTTTAGGAATGTATGCAGCACGAAAGCCTCGCAAAAGATACTCCAAGTGATTTCTTCATTAGTTGGCAACATCTTCTTTTGTAATTGTCCCACCAATGGCGGCGGGATCCTCCAAACGATAAGAGGCATAAAGCACCTTCTCATGATCATTGCATTGAGCAATCTCCAACTTACGAGAAATAGAGTTAAGCCAATCATCGGCATGAAGAGGTTCCTTTGCCGAAGCAAAAGTTGGAGGTTGAGTCCGCATAAACTCATTGAACTTAGATTGCCCCGCGGCTCCCATTTGCATTTGAATTCTGAACTAACTGCTGGAGAATATAAGTGGTGTTTTGATTATTAGCCTCCATCATAAGAATAGCCTTCTCCATAGGTGATTCATTCCCGGTGAGAACAGGTCGGGCTCCACGATTTTCCATACCCGAGTGATCCGACGGGGAAGACATTTTCTTTTCAAAACCAAATCAATCCTGTTCAAGAACATGGATCAATTAAGCTTAGTAAAGGAAGAAAATGAATAATAGATGAGAGGTCAGGTGGATATGGTAGCCTTTTATGACATAATGAACATTACAATAAAATCCAAATGAAGAACCAAGCAATTTTGAGAACATATAACTTTAACTCATGGTTAAGCTACTATGACTCATAAATTGCGGAAATAATTATATAGGCAAATGATTCACACAATGGAAATAGTAAACAGTGAACTAAACAAGTCACATCTTTCAATCATGTTGTTCAATCAACTCAATTTTTAACCAAAGATTTGATTACCTTATGTATTTTCAAAATTCGAAATTTTCTTTTCCAGAATCTGACAGATTGGGGTTTGCAGGTTGATCGATTTTTTTTTTTTTTTGAGGTACTAAAACATGTCCTAAATTTTCTGGATTTTTGTGGGGATACATAACAATGTGAAGTAGCTACTGTAAAAATTTTCAAACCATTTGGAGTGATCTACTGATCTACAAAAATCCTACAGTCTATTGCTTCCGAAATTACAAAGAGCAGAAAAACGGAGTAGCTACTGTTGAACGAATTTTTACACCTATCAAAGCTAGTCCAAAAATTCTGAGAAATTCACTGTAGACACTCCCTAATATTATATAGCTGCAGTAAAATTTAACGAAAATTTAAAAGCTACCAGATAAGTACAGAAATTCATACAACATGCAGGGGTACAAACTTAATTATACATCGGTTACATTTTACATCCATATGTCTTTATATTACATAACCATAGTGATCCTACTAAATTTACAAACTACTTTTACATCCGTACAATACATAGCAGGGGCATTCTCAACTTTACATTATTCCAATATATTGCTCATTTGCGCCGAGCTAGCGAACCCCTATTTTCCTAAGCTTCGCGTCGAGCTTCACATACGAACGCTGCCGGTGCTCGACGAACCATCTCCATAGGGTGAGAAGGATGCAGAGCTGCTTGCTAGTGGAACCGTGGGGCTATCTTAATGCGGCGAGGTGGTCGGGTTGAATGCGGGCTTGACGGCGACGAGGAAGGTCAATGTAGTTGCCCGGCGGATATAATCTCGTGCCCGCGCACAAAGTTCAAGTCGCCATACATGATCTCAATAGGAAGTTGATGGGCTTCAAATTGCTGACTTACGTGGTCCTGGAGATGAGCCACGTTGATTCTCAAGGCAACGCGCTCACGGTCCAAACGGTAGATGTAATCATCCATAGCTCGAACCAAGCGAGCAAGGTGACACACCGAGGGACTCTCATTATAATTATCCGGCTCAAGATAGTCATTATCATGGTCCTCCTCAAGGCGGCATGGAAAGTAGCGGTACTCATCTCCACCAGGTAATGACTAGAACGCATAGTGGTGATGGCAAGATAAGCGGCCTCTCGGATAGCCATAGGTCGGAAGATCCACGACCATAGCACTTCAAAAGGAGGATCAAGTGGATAGCGAGGTGTGAGAGTCACCCTCGCCGAGAACTCACGATTGTATTGGTTCCAGGGGCAGAAAATACACATAGTGAGGGTCCTCCTGATAACCAAAGTGACAGGACATATGGCGGAAAATCTCCGCAAAAGAGTTGGGCTCATAGGCGGAGGTCTCATACACAGGAATCCAATTAGGCATCTAAAATAACAACAAGATAAGAATTAAATTTGCATATATTGAAAGAATTTAAAGTAAGTACAGCTAGAATTAAGGGAAGAAATACAAGCAATTTTCTGCTAAAACCCAAATTATTTTCTACCCAAAACATTTTGAATTACTCTAAATATCGTTCCGATTAACTCTATTAGACTCATTCTAGGTTTGTATGGCTCGGATACCAACTGCGGTGTCCCGGATATTTAAATATCCGAAACTACGTGTTTTCATCGTGCTTGTCCCAGAATCAATCGCAAGCACACACGTAAGCAATTGATATCGACATACACATACAACAAAATCCTTATTTATTTTACATCACATGTTCAACATCACAAATTAATTATACATACATCTAGCCGACCGGCTAAGTAAAAGTCTGGAGAGGCAAATAAAGATCAAAGAACTCGCAGCGCATCTATGGTTATTGCCCAAGACTCCACAGGCGAACAACCTAGATGAACCTAGACCGATCCATCGGGAGTATCGTCAAAACTCGAAGCATAAAAACCCGTATCCTGCGGATTTTCATACGTATCTTCTTCTTCCTCTGATCAACATGTTAGCAAGGGTGAGTACATTGGTACTCAGCAAGACTTTTGTGTATGACAAAGTAATTAAATGCAAGGTTCCACGGAAAGGAAGTGATAAGTTTCAAAAGTAAGTACCGAAAGTAAATTTAAATAAGGGTTACTAAAATGAAAGTAACTTAAAGTAAAGAGTTGCATAAATGAATAAGCACATACATATTCCATAAAATGAGATATCAAAGGCTTGTAATAAAATAAAAATTATCCAACTATCAACATATAATTCAATTCCTATTTCATTACTTTGCTAAACAAAAGTTCCATCATTAAGGAGCTTGAGACCGCAAGCACGGCCATTCGAATGGATTATTACTCTGCAGAGTTTGTACGCTGTACCCATGGATTGTGAGTGACCGTCTATGGTGTAGCTAGCACCGTGCACTCACGAAGTGTGCACATCGGTATCACACATGACGTTTTCATTAAGTGTTTGCTAATCTTGCCTTCCCTAAATTGCATAAATCCCTCCGTACCCGACCACTAACACCCCAGAGGTACAATTTTCCCCTCCTTCAAACATGGGTAATTAGGCAGGAATTAAGAAGGTACAATTTATTGTGTTAGCAAACTTTAATCCCACACGTTATAGTAATGGGAGCCCCTTCGAATAACCCCAACAAAAACCGGGAATTATCCGCACATTCTCTACTCCAGAAGGCAAGACAACATTCACTAAATTACTTAGCCATGGCCGTCCCATACCAGCGTCCATGGTCGCACGAAGTTTCCTTAAATCAAGTTATAATGTACCGGTCCTTATACGACGTGACGGGTCTCCATAATTTATCAAAATATCACCATAATCATTATAACATAACCCGTCATCATCTAAAATTATCAAACATATACATAAATCCATTAAGAGATATGAATCTGAAATTTATAGATTAGCATGTGCTTAGACATATATACCATTTAACTAGAAGTTACTAAGCCACTATTTATCAAAAGTATATAGTGTGCTTCCTAAAAGAGTAATTTACCTAGAAATTCCCATTTACAACTATTCTACAAGTAGAGGTAAATATGGGGGTCATAGTGTTTCTAGTAAAAAGGATTTATCATATTTTCCCGCTAAAGTTTTATTGGAACTACTAATGCATAATTTATCCTAAATCATCATGCAATACATTTCATCACACACATGGGTTCAAAATGATCAAGGGGGTGCTTGCCTTGCTGCTGGTCTTGTTCAAACTCTTGATCCTCGTAGTTCGGATCCTCAGTTTCTTGCTCTCTACATTCTTCATCATTCGGATCGTCTACACGTTAAAGTAAATAATATCCAAATAAATACCAATAAGATCCGAATTAAAACCAACTGAAAGTAATGCATATTTTGCATGTATGCATGAAGCATGAATTTAGATGAACTATGCAATTCGAATCACTCAATTCAGAGATCGTACGGCGATTCTACGCGCATTCGAAATTTAATCGGGCAAATAGATCAAAATTCGACTACACTTAGTTTATAGAGATCAATTCTTCCTAAATGAATTTTAGAGCTAATATTTCACTCTTTTACAAAATGGCATACCCCTAGGGTTGAAAAGGCCATATTCATTTAGACAAGATTTTAAGTTATTTACTTTCCTAAAGAAAATACATATAGTGTATGTAACAAACATATCTATTAAATAAAAGAAATGTAATATTTTTATTTCTACTAAAACAAGACTATCAGTGGTTTGAGAAGTGGAAAACTAATTTTTTCATCTATAGTGATTGCATGCATATCTATTAAATAAACTTAAATAAATTTTCTATAAGAAACATTTGATTTTCTAGAAAATAAAGTAACCCTACAAGTTATTTCTTTTCAATTTTTCCTATGATCAACTATGGATATACAGTGGATGTAGATTCTGAAAAGTTCAAAAAGTAAATTAATCCTTTCCATCTTCTATATATAAATTCCCTAATCAATTATTTCTAAATAAAACATAAAGCTAACCTATTTGTTATTATGAATTTTCCCTAAATGCATATATCATATTCTTGCATAAAAAGGAACCTAAAAACATAAGGAATTTTTCTAGCTATTTTTCCTAATTTTTCCCTACAATTTTTCTATCTATTTTCGACTAAAAACGATTAAACACTTTCTGGCCAATCGGGTGATGACAAGTGGCGGCTTAGGAGCTATTTCATTCAAATTAACGCGCGCACAGTAATCGCGGCGACTGAACGGCTCACCGGCGGCGAACTACGGCTCAGCGACGTTGACGTCACCCACCAATCTACGCACAAGGACAAAGGCTACCGCCCGGTGGTCGACTCGTTGCCGGAGACGCCCTGTAGCGGCGGCGCGGCGGTGACCTAGGCGGCGGCGGCGACGGCCTACGGCAAGCTGCACAGAAAGGAGCGCGACGACGTGTTTATGTCATGCGCCTAGCACCTACGGGCAGCGAGGAAGCTTACCAAGCCCACGGCGCAGGCAGTAGTGGCCGGAGATGGTGGCTTGCCGGACGGCGGCGGCGGAACAGGGGAGAGATGGACAAGGTGACCCTTCCGCCTAAAAATCAAGAAAAAGGTCAAGGGGTAAGCATCATCATC
This sequence comes from Eragrostis curvula, assembly GCA_007726485.1. NCBI lineage: Eukaryota > Viridiplantae > Streptophyta > Magnoliopsida > Poales > Poaceae > Eragrostis > Eragrostis curvula. The sequence continues at coordinate 5,203,703 of RWGY01000031.1, read as the reverse complement.
ACACAGAGATGACAACAGAACATGACCTCGACGTGGAGCTCACCGGAAAAGCTTGAATTCCGGCAATGGCGGCGGCGGCTGATTTTGGGGAAAACTCAAAATTCGTGTTGCTCGCTTTGTTTCTCTCGTCGAGGGAAGTCCAGGAAGGTATTAGAGGACCAAAGAGACTACGCAGAGGAGCAGCTCCGGCTTTTATAATGATTTGAGGCGGTTTCGCCGCGGGTTGTGCAAGCTCGCACTGGCGGCTTCGGTGGCGAACGGAAAATGGAGGAAGAGGACGGGCTTCGGATCGACAGTGTGAGCACGAGAAGTAGCGCGAGAGTCCGTGGCGTGCGTGGCGTGCAGTGGCGAGGCGCTGCAGTGCCTCTACAGGTCGGAGCAGTAGGGCGGCGCCGCGGCGGCGAATGGCGTCGCGCGGACGCGCGCTGCGCGGATCGTCCTCGCCTTGTCCGCGACGCGAAGTCAGCGCGGGAACAGGCAGAGGCATGGGCGCGGTGAGGCGGTGAGGAAGAGCCGAGAAGCCAGCTGCGACGTGGCGGGAGGACGACGGCCGGCGTTGAGCGGCGGCGCGGATCGCGGTGCGACGTCGCGTCGCGCGCACAGGGAAGAAGAAAGGTCTGCGGGCCGGCGTGGGCTGGAGTTGGGCTGGACTGGGCCGCGGTGCACTGTTTGCTAACTGGGTTGAGCCCAGCTAATCCATATACTGTTTTCGAATTTCTATACAGGCTGAGCAGTTCACGAATTTTTTACCTAGGCAAATGGTCTCCAAAATTCTGAAAAATTCACAGAAAATACTACACTGTTAACTGCACCTATGATGAATGTTTGGGAATTTTTGGTCAAACCAAATTCCTACGAAAAATCGTAGAAGTTCCTGTATGCATATGAATGATATGTATGCATGACTTTAAAAATTCAAAGGAGCTCAAATTTGAAATTCAAACACAAACCAACTTTATTTAGAGTTTAATTATATCATTTGGGCCTCTAATTTTGGGATATGACAGTTCCACCCCCCTTAAAAAGAATCTCGTCCCCGAGATTCAAAAAGACTACTCCCTCCGTTCTTAAATTGATGTCGCCGTTGACTTTTTAGTTACGTTTGACCGTTCGTCTTATTCAAAATATTAATTCAAATTTGCAAACTTATAAGTTATTTTTAAACTTTCTTTAGTGATAAAACAAATCATAACAAAATATATGATAAAGTTTTAAATTTTTTGAATAAGACGAATGATCAAATGTTACTAAAAAAGTTAACGACGACATCAATTTTAAGAACGGAGGAGTAGGAAGGAAGTCTGGAAACTCGGCTCGGAGATGATCTTCTCTCTCCCAAGTAGCTTCATTCTCCGAATGATTACTCCACTGAACCCTATACATCTTCACTCGTTGATTTCGTGTTCGTCGTTCGCCTTCATCTAAAATCTTGATCGGATATTCCCGATATGAAAGATCGAGTTGGAGGTTAAGACTTCAAGTGGAATTTCTTCGGTAGGCACTCGAAGACACTTCTTGAGTTGAGAAATATGAAAGACATTGTGACTTTAGAAAGTTGAGGCGGAAGTTCCACTCGATAGGCAAGGTCACCAATTCTTTCAATGATGGGAAAAGGTCCACATACCGGGGAGATAATTTCCCACGAAGTCGGAATCGCCGTATACATCGCTCGGAGATACCTTGAGATAGACATGGGTCTCCAACTTCAAAATTCAGTTCACGTCTTCTTTTGTCCTCATAGCTCTTTTGTCGGGTTTGAGCTTCCTTCAATCGATCCCTCACAATATCAACTATTTCTTGAGCTTCTTGTATGGCGGCCGGAGTAAAAGGTTTCTTTTCTCCAAGTTCGGACCAAAATAAAGGAGTTCGGCACTTTCTTCCATAGAGGCTTCAAATGGGACATCTTGAGACTTTGTTGATAACTATTGTTATATGAAAACTCGGCATATGGTAGACATTTCTTCCAATTCGCCTTAAAAGTCAAAGCACAAGCTCGGAGCATGTCTTCAAGGATTTGATTTACTCGCTCAACTTGACCACTCGTTTGAGGATGAAAAGCCGTACTATAATCAAGTTGAGTGCCAAGGCATTGATGCAATTGTTGCCAAAAGTGAGAAACAAATTGAGATCCTCGATCAGAGGTGATCGATTTTGGAGTTCCATGTAAACGGATAAACATGCTTAACATAGAGTTGGATGAGTTTCTCACCACCATAAGTGCTCTGATAGGAATGAAATGAGTTACTTTGGTTAATCGGTCGAGATTAACCCATATGGAATTATGTCCTTTATGGGTCCGGGGTAAACCATCAATAAAATCCATTCCGATGTCTTCCCATTTCCACTCGGGAATTTTTAGCGGCTGAAGTAGTCCGGCGGGGAGTTGATAATCCGCTTTGACACGCCGACATATATCAGAATTTGCAACATATGTGATAATGTCTCTCTTCATTCCGGGGCACCAAAATTGCCGTCGTAAATCTTCATACATCTTAGTACTTCCCGGATGGATGGATAACAAGGAGTTGTGGGCTTCATGAAGAATAAGATCTCGAAGTTTCTGATTTTTAGGAATGTAATACCGCTGTCCACACAATAAAATTCCATCGGAGTTGAGATGAAATTTTTCATCACCATTGGATAAAAGATTTTCCTTGATTTGAGTGATTTCTTCATCTTCTAATTGTGCCGCCTTAATTTGATGTTCCAAAGTTGGTTGCAACTCTAAGGTGGCAAGAAAACCTTCTTGGACAACTCCAAGGTTGAGTTTCTCAAGATCATTACATAGATCATCGGGAAAAGATTCAATCGAAAGATTTAATCGGTAAAGTTTCCGACTAAGGGCGTCGGCAAACAACATTAGCTTTTCCAGAATGATAAAGAATTCCAATATCATAATCTTTGATAAGCTCAAGCCACCTTCTTTGCCGAAGATTCAAATCCTTTTGAGTAAAGAAATACTTGAGACTTTTATGATCGGTATAGATTTCGCAACGATTACCGATGAGGGTAATGTCGCCAAATTTTCAAGGCATGGACAACGGCGGCCAATTCTAAGTCATGAGTAGGATACTTGTCCTCATGTGGCCTCAATTGACGAGAAGCATAAGCCACGACTTTTCCTTCTTGCATCAATACACAAACCAAGACCTTGTCTTGATGCATCACAATATATGTCGAAGCTTTTTGATATGTCGGGCATCACTAGCACCGGGGCTATCGTGAGCCGACGCTTGAGTTCTTGAAAGCTAGATTCACATTCATCGGTCCATTGGAATGGAACTCCTTTTTTGCAAGAGTCGAGTCAAAGGTTTTGCAATGCGGGAGAAATTTTCAACAAACCGGCGATAATATCCTGCAAGTCCTAGGAAACTCCGCACTTCAGAAATATCTTGGGGCTGTTTCCATTCAAGTACAGATTCAATCTTGCTAGGATCAACGGAAATACCACCTTCGGAGATGACATGACCAAGAAAAGCCACTTCTTTAAGCCAAAATTCACACTTACTAAATTTGGCATAGAGTTTATGTTCACGAAGCTTGTCAAGAACCAAACGGATATGATGAGCATGCTCTTCTTCATTCTTGGAGTAGATCAAGATGTCGTCAATGAAGACTACGACAAACTTGTCAAGGTACTCCATGAAAATCTTATTCATAAGATTCATGAAAGTGGCGGGAGCATTGGTTAAACCAAAGGACATCACGGTATATTCATATGAACCATACCGATTGACAAAGGCGGTCTTAGGAATGTCTTCTTCTCGAATCTTAAGTTGATAATAACCAAGTCTCAAATCAATTTTAGAGAAAACACGGGCTCCATGTAATTGATCAAAAGATCATCAATGCGAGGAAGAGGATACTTATTCTTGATGGTTACCGCATTGAGAGCTCGGTAATCAATACACATACGTAGAGTACCATCCTTCTTAGTAACAAAGATGACCGGGGAACCCCAAGGTGATGAGCTAGGACGGATAAATCCCTTATCAAGTTGCTCCTTGAGTTGTTTCTTCAACTCCGCTAATTCTTCGGAATTCATCCGATATGGTCTTTGTGATATAGGTGAGGTTCCGGGAATAAGATCAATGGTAAACTCAATATCTCGATCCGGTGGAAGGCCCGGCAATTCATCCGGAAAAACATCGGGGTATTCGCATACTACCGGGACTTGAGAAATTTCTAATGTAGTAGTGGAATTCAATAAGATGTGATTGTTCAAAGGTATAGGATTGGCAAAATATTTTACTTGGGTGCCCTTGTGATCAACTAAAGTGATGGAGCGTTGACCACAATCAATAACTCCCTTATGTTTGTGAAGCCAATCCATACCAAGGATTATGTCTAATCCTTGCATAGATATGACAATAGGATTGACTAAAAATTCTATGCCCTCAATTTCAATAGGAAGATTAAGGCATGAATATTTGGCAAGTACGGTAGCACTCGGAGATGCTACTTTCAAAAAGATGTCTAATATAACTTGAGAAATGCCATGCCGTTGCACATATCTAGAAGATATGAATGAATGCGTAGCACCGGAATCAAAGAGCACTACGGTAGGATTTGAGTTGACTAGAAACATACCCATAATCACTTCCGGCGCTCCTTGGGCTTGCTCAAGGGTCACATGATTAACACGACCACGTCTATATCCTTGATTTGGCTTGGATGGAGATGGACGAGAAACTGGTGACGTTCCGTAATTTGATGAAGGCGGTCGTGAGATATTTTGAGCTGGAGGAGCTTGAGGAGCATTACTTCCACTTGGCTTAAGTGGGCAACCACCAGAAAAGTGACCATACTCTCCACAATTATAACATGATCCCTTTGGAAAAGGACGGGTATTTCCGGAGATTGGAGCTCTATAGACATCTTGTTGTTGCGGAGGTGCTCTTGGTCGAGAAGCGGGAGCTTGACGTCGAGGAGCTTGAGCTTGCTGTCGAGGAGCCCTGGCTGCTGTAGGTCGAGCATTAGAAGGTTGTCCCGTGCGAGGTCGCACCGGATTGTTGTTACTTGCACCCTTAGAAGCCATCTATTTTCTCTTGTTGCTCTCCCGCAACTCTCGAGCACTATGCTCAATCTTAATGGATTTGTTGATAAGAGTCTTGAAATCCGAGATATCATGAGCGGCAAGAGCATGCTTCAACTCTTCATTCATGCGTTCCATAAAGCGTTGATCTTTCATCTCTTCATTTGGTACTTCGAAGGATGCATAACGAGAAAGTTCATTAAACCGGCGAAGAAAATCCATTACCGGCATATTTCCTTGCCGAAGGGCCAAGAATTCCTGCTTCTTAGCTTCCATGATAGCTTTAGGAATGTATGCAGCACGAAAAGCCTCGCAAAAGATACTCCAAGTGATTTCTTCATTAGTTGGCAACATCTTCTTGTAATTGTCCCACCAAGTGGCGGCGGGATCCTCCAAACGATAAGAGGCATAAAGCACCTTCTCATGATCATTGCATTGAGCAATCTCCAACTTACGAGAAATAGAGTTAAGCCAATCATCGGCATGAAGAGGTTCCTTTGCCGAAGCAAAAGTTGGAGGTTGAGTCCGCATAAACTCATTGAACTTAGATTGCCCCGCGGCTCCATTTGCATTTGAATTCTGAACTAACTGCTGGAGAATATAAGTGGTGTTTTGATTATTAGCCTCCATCATAAGAATAGCCTTCTCCATAGGTGATTCATTCCCGGTGAGAACAGGTCGGGCTCCACGATTTTCCATACCCGAGTGATCCGACGGGGAAGACATTTTCTTTTCAAAACCAAATCAATCCTGTTCAAGAACATGGATCAATTAAGCTTAGTAAAGGAAGAAAATGAATAATAGATGAGAGGTCAGGTGGATATGGTAGCCTTTTATGACATAATGAACATTACAATAAAATCCAAATGAAGAACCAAGCAATTTTGAGAACATATAACTTTAACTCATGGTTAAGCTACTATGACTCATAAATTGCGGAAATAATTATATAGGCAAATGATTCACACAATGGAAATAGTAAACAGTGAACTAAACAAGTCACATCTTTCAATCATGTTGTTCAATCAACTCAATTTTTAACCAAAGATTTGATTACCTTATGTATTTTCAAAATTCGAAATTTTCTTTTCCAGAATCTGGACAGATTGGGGTTTGCAGGTTGATCGATTTTTTTTTTTTTTGAGGTACTAAAACATGTCCTAAATTTTCTTGGATTTTTGTGGGGATACATAACAATGTGAAGTAGCTACTGTAAAAATTTCAAACCATTTGGAGTGATCTACTGATCTACAAAAATCCTACAGTCTATTGCTTCCGAAATTACAAAGAGCAGAAAAACGGAGTAGCTACTGTTGAACGAATTTTTACACCTATCAAAGCTAGTCCAAAAATTCTGAGAAATTCACTGTAGACACTCCCTAATATTATATAGCTGCAGTAAATTTAACGAAAATTTAAAGCTACCAGATAAGTACAGAAATTCATACAACATGCAGGGTACAAACTTAATTATACATCGGTTACATTTTACATCCATATGTCTTTATATTACATAACCATAAGTGATCCTACTAAATTTACAAACTACTTTTACATCCGTTACAATACATAGCAGGGGCATTCTCAACTTTACATTATTCCAATATATTGCTCATTTGCGCCGAGCTAGCGAACCCCTATTTTCCTAAGCTTCGCGTCGAGCTTCACATACGAACGCTGCCGGTGCTCGACGAACCATCTCCATAGGGTGAGAAGGATGCAGAGCTGCTGCTAGGGAACCGTGGGGCTATCTTAATGCGGCGAGGTGGTCGGGTTGACATGCGGGCTTGACGGCGACGAGGAAGGTCAATGTAGTTGCCCGGCGGATATATCTCGTGCCCGCGCACAAAGTTCAAGTCGCCATACATGATCTCAATAGGAAGTTGATGGGCTTCAAATTGCTGACTTACGTGGTCCTGGAGATGAGCCACGTTGATTCTCAAGGCAACGCGCTCACGGTCCAAACGGTAGATGTAATCATCCATAGCTCGAACCAAGCGAGCAAGGTGACACACCGAGGGACTCTCATTATAATTATCCGGCTCAAGATAGTCATTATCATGGTCCTCCTCAAGGCGGCATGGAAAGTAGCGGTACTCATCTCCACCCAGGTAATGACTAGAACGCATAGTGGTGATGGCAAGATAAGCGGCCTCTCGGATAGCCATAGGTCCGGAAGATCCACGACCATAGCACTCAAAAGGAGGATCAAGTGGATAGCGAGGTGTGAGAGTCACCCTCGCCGAGAACTCACGATTGTATTGGTTCCAGGGGGCAGAAAATACAACATAGTGAGGGTCCTCCTGATAACCAAAGTGACAGGACATATGGCGGAAAATCTCCGCAAAAGAGTTGGGCTCATAGGCGGAGGTCTCATACACAGGAATCCAATTAGGCATCTAAAATAAACAACAAGATAAGAATTAAATTTGCATATATTGAAAGAATTTAAAGTAAGTACAGCTAGAATTAAAGGGAAGAATAACAAGCAATTTTCTGCTAAAACCCAAATTATTTTCTACCCAAAACATTTTGAATTACTCTAAATATCGTTCCGATAACTCTATCTAGACTCATTCTAGGTTGTATGGCTCGGATACCAACTGCGGTGTCCCGGATATTTAAATATCCGAAACTACGTGTTTTCATCGTGCTTGTCCCAGAATCAATCGCAAGCACACACGTAAGCAATTGATATCGACATACACATACAACAAAATCCTTATTTATTTTACATCACATGTTCAAACATCACAAATTAATTATACATACATCTAGCCGACCGGCTAAGTAAAAGTCTGGAGAGGCAAATAAAGATCAAAAGAACTCGCAGCGCATCTATGGTTATTGCCCAAGACTCCACAGGCGAACAACCTAGATGAACCTAGACCGATCCATCGGGAGTATCGTCAAAACTCGAAGCATAAAAACCCGTATCCTGCGGATTTTCATACGTATCTTCTTCTTCCTCTGATCAACATGTTTAGCAAGGGTGAGTACATTGGTACTCAGCAAGACTTTTGTGTATGACAAGTAAATTAAATGCAAGGTTCCACGGAAAGGAAGTGATAAGTTTCAAAAGTAAGTACCGAAAGTAAATTTAAATAAGGGTTACTAAAATGAAAGTAACTTAAAGTAAAGAGTTGCATAAATGAATAAGCACATACATATTCCATAAAAATGAGATATCAAAGGCTTGTAATAAAATAAATAATTATCCAACTATCAACATATAATTCAATTCCTATTTCATTACTTTGCTAAACAAAAGTTCCATCATTAAGGAGCTTGAGACCGCAAGCACGGCCATTCGAATGGATTATTACTCTGCAGAGTTTGTACGCTGTACCCATGGATTGTGAGTGACCGTCTATGGTGTAGCTAGCACCGTGCACTCACGAAGTGTGCACATCGGTATCACACATGACGTTTTCATTAAGTGTTTGCTAATCTTGCCTTCCCTAAATTGCATAAATCCCTCCGTACCCGACCACTAACACCCCAGAGGTACAATTTTCCCCTCCTTCAAACATGGGTAATTAGGCAGGAATTAAGAAGGTACAATTTATTGTGTTAGCAAACTTTAATCCCACACGTTATAGTAATGGGAGCCCCTTCGAATAACCCCAACAAAAACCGGGAATTATCCGCACATTCTCTACTTCCAGAAGGCAAGACAACATTCACTAAATTACTTAGCCATGGCCGTCCCATACCAGCGTCCATGGTCGCACGAAGTTTCCTTAAATCAAGTTATAATGTACCGGTCCTTATACGACGTGACGGGTCTCCATAATTTATCAAAATATCACCATAATCATTATAACATAACCCGTCATCATCTAAAATTATCAAACATATACATAAATCCATTAAGAGATATGAATCTGAAATTTATAGATTAGCATGTGCTTAGACATATATACCATTTAACTAGAAGTTACTAAGCCACTATTTATCAAAAGTATATAGTGTGCTTCCTAAAAGAGTAATTTACCTAGAAATTCCCATTTACAACTATTCTACAAGTAGAGGTAAATATGGGGGTCATAGTGTTTCTAGTAAAAAGGATTTATCATATTTTCCCGCTAAAGTTTTATTGGAACTACTAATGCATAATTTATCCTAAATCATCATGCAATACATTTCATCACACACATGGGTTCAAAATGATCAAGGGGGTTCTTGCCTTGCTGCTGGTCTTGTTCAAACTCTTGATCCTCGTAGTTCGGATCCTCAGTTTCTTGCTCCTCTACATATTCTTCATCATTCGGATCGTCTACACGTTAAAGTAAATAATATCCAAATAAATACCAATAAGATCCGAATTAAAACCAACTGAAAGTAATGCATATTTTGCATGTATGCATGAAGCATGAATTTAGATGAACTATGCAATTCGAATCACTCAATTCAGAGATCGTACGGCGATTCTACGCGCATTCGAAATTTAATCGGGAAAATAGATCAAAATTCGACTACACTTAGTTCATAGATGATCAATTCTTCCTAAATGAATTTTAGAGCTAATATGTCACTCTTTTACAAAATGGCATACCCCTAGGGTTGAAAAGGCCATATTCATTTAGACAAGATTTTAATTTATTTACTTTCCTAAAGAAAATACATATAGTGTATGTAACAAACATATCTATTAAATAAAAGAAATGTAATATTTTTATTTCTACTAAAACAAGACTATCAGTGGTTTGAGAAGTGGAAAACTAAATTTTTCATCTATAGTGATTGCATGCATATCTATTAAGTAAACTTAAATAAATTTTCTATAAGAAACATTTGATTTTCTTGAAAATAAAGTAACCCTACAAGTTATTTCTTTTCAATTTTTCCTATGATCAACTATGGATATACAGTGGATGTAGATTCTGAAAAGTTCAAAAAGTAAATTAATCCTTTCCATCTTCTATATATAAATTCCCTAATCAATTATTTCTAAATAAAACATAAAGCTAACCTATTTGTTATTATGAATTTTCCCTAAATGCATATATCATATTCTTGCATAAAAAGGAACCTAAAAACATAAGGAATTTTTCTAGCTATTTTTCCTAATTTTTCCCTACAATTTTTCTATCTATTTTCGACTAAAAACGATTAAACACTTTCTGGCCAATCGGGTGATGACAAGTGGCGGCTTAGGAGCTATTTCATTCAAATTAACGCGCGCACAGTAATCGCGGCGACTGAACGGCTCGCCGGCGGCGAACTACGGCTCGGCAACGTTGACGTCACCCACCAATCTACGCACAAGGACAAAGGCTACCGCCCGGTGGTCGACTCGTTGCCGGAGACGCCCTGTAGCGGCGGCGCGGCGGTGACCTAGGCGGCGGCAGCGACGGCCTACGGCAAGCTGCACGGAAAGGAGCGCGACGACGTGTTTATGTCATGCGCCTAGCACCTACGGGCAGCGAGGAAGCTTACCAAGCCCACGGCGCAGGCAGTAGTGGCCGGAGATGGTGGCTTGCCGGACGGCGGCGGCGAAACAGGGGAGAGATGGACAAGGTGACCCTTCCGCCTAAAAATCAAGAAAAAGGTCAAGGGGTAAGCATCATCATCACACAGAGATGACAACAGAACATGACCTCGACATGGAGCTCACCGGAAAAGCTTGAATTCCGGCAATGGCGGCGGCGGCTGATTTTGGGGAAAACTCAAAATTCGTGTTGCTCGCTTTGTTTCTCTCGTCGAGGGAAGTCCAGGAAGGTATTAGAGGACCAAAGAGACTACGCAGAGGAGCAGCTCCGGCTTTTATAATGATTTGAGGCGGTTTCGCCGCGGGTTGCGCAAGCGCGCACTGGCGGCTTCGGTGGCGAACGGAAAATGGAGGAAGAGGAGGGGCTCCGGATCGCAGTGTGAGGACGAGAAGTAGCGCGAGAGTCCGTGGCGTGCGTGGCGTGCAGTGGCGAGGCGCTGCAGTGCCTCTACAGGTCGGAGCAGTAGGGCGGCGCCGCGGCGGCGAATGGCGTCGCGCGGACGCGCGCTGCGCGGATCGTCCTCGCCTTGTCCGCGACGCGAAGTCAGCGCGGGAACAGGCAGAGGCATGGGCGCGGTGAGGCGGTGAGGAAGAGCCGAGAAGCCAGCTACGACGTGGCGGGAGGACGATGGCCGGCGTTGAGCGGCGGCGCGGATCGCGGCGCGACGTCACGTCGCGCGCACAGGGAAGAAGAAAGGTCTGCGGGCCGGCGTGGGCTGGAGTTGGGCTGGACTGGGCCGCGGTGCACTGTTTGCTAACTGGGTTGAGCCCAGCTAATCCATATAATGTTTTTCGAATTTCTAAACAGGCTGAGCAGTTCACGAATTTTCTACCTAGGCAAATGGTATCCAAAAATTTTGAAAAATTCACAGAAAATACTACACTGTGAACTGCACCTATGATGAGTTTTTGGGAATTTGTGGTCAAACCAAATTCCTACGAAAAATCGTAGAAGTTCCTGTATGCATATGAATGATATGTATGCATGACTTTAAAAATTCAAAGGAGCTCAAATTTGAAATTCAAACACAAACCAACTTTATTTAGAGTTTAATTATATCATTTGGGCCTCTAATTTTTGGGATATGACAAGAAGTTGAGTGGTTGAAGTCTCCCCATCATTCGTACGATATGGGATGTTACTTGGGCATGATGTAATTATGTTCAACTGAGATGGATGATGGTTTATGGATGCGAAACTTGAACAGTGATAGGCTGGTTGGGGAACGAAGTCTCAGATGCACTATATGCATTTTTGAGTTGACTAAATATTGTTGGGTTTTTTTTTGTGTGTCTGAGTTATTAACTCAGACACTCACAACGCGCGCACACTCACCCCTATGACCGTACATACGCAAACTCTATCCCTATGAACATCTTCGAAGATTAAACCGGCAAATCCTCTAAATTGACCAAGTCACCACTGGCATCTCACTCTCGACAGCCACGTCACTTACCGCTAAAAGCACAACGCAAGATCGTTGGTTCTTTGCTTGTGCCCACATATCTGATTATGGTAGGATGAGCTGATTATCTCATGATGCACCGTTGTTTGTACTACGACCATATGACGTGTAATGGAAAAATGTCCAGGGCACGCCTAGGTAGCTGGTGACTGGTGCCATAGGCCCATAGGGGTGGAGCAACTGGTCGGGCAGGGTGGGAAAAAGGCGAGGTCCAAGAGGTAGGCACAAAGATATCATTCAAGTGCAATTTAGGCGGCTCCTCCACAGCAGCACGAGGATATACCTGCAATAAAAGGCGCATGTGCCAAACCGGAACACAAGTCACTGGTGGCAATCCCCATCAAGACACGTTAAAGAGCATCCCCAACGGGTTCCTAAGAGGTAGCAGAAATTATTTTTTTATAGTGAATAATGAGGAGAGAGGGTGTTGCTACCTCCTAATCAAGAGTTAACTCTTAACATAAATAAAACACTGTCGTGTGGTCTCTACATCAAAAGATTCTCTTCAAGAGTTAGCATGTTGCCTCTATCTTTGACAAGGTTTTAAATCTCCCGCTATAGCTGCCGCTAAAGCCCGCTATAGTCTTTTGAGGCAGTGTACCGTTATTTGTGTTTATGTATAAATTAACCGCTATCTCCCGCTATAGCCCGATTTAACTTCGCTATTAGTTGTTTTAGAGACATGCCGCTAAACCCCTTATCCCGCTATTTAAAACATTGATCTTTGAACATGCTTTAAGTTACATTTTCTTCTGGATGAAAGGTGCACGGTCCCTTTATTCTTCTTGTTTCCTCGGCACACGAAATGAGAACAGAGCAGTCAAGTTACAATTTCCGCGTCACTCTGTCTGGAGAGGCGAGATAACGAGACGACCCTCGCTGGCTATAAGACGACGCGCTGCACACGAAGCAGTAGCAAGCTCTGCGAAAGCTAATAAGCCCGCCGCCTCTGCAGTGGCCACCCGGGTGGAGCTGCATCAGGCAAGCACCCGAGCACACCAGGTCCGCGCACGGCCCTTTGAATAGCATAACCTCGCCGCACTGGCCCGGCGTTGATGGTGTCGCTGGAGTCGCTGGAGTCGCCGGCGTCGCCGGTGTCGCTGGCGTCGCCTGCGGAGCGGCGGCGATGAGTTCTTGCCCTTCGCTTCCGACCGGAGCGCCAGCAGGGGCGTAGTTTCCTTTGACGTTGTCTGTTGTTCAAGTGAGATCGGAGAAAGTACCATTGGTTAAAACATGACAATAGAGACAAGACCACGAACATGACGAGAGTCAAAATGGCAATTTCACAATCTGACGCTTGTATATCATGTTTTCAGATATAGACTCTGCAAGACTGCAAGTAGCTACGATTTCCTAGTACTCAGAAGCCTGCAAGACTGCAAACATTTTTGCCGCGGCATCGGGTGACATGGCATCTTTCTTTTGAGTCTGTCATGACTATTCCAACTAAGCTTTCAGTTTTGTACCTGCAAATAAGATGAGTGGAACCACCAGAATCATGAACACAGTTGTCCTTTGAGGAGCCATTTCGCGTCGATATTTTTGAAGATTAGCACTTGGGACTTGCGAGGGACCCTGCATCTTTTATAGGTGCGTCGACAAGGAAGCATGCTACATATCAAACTTATATGAACGAGATAGATTGCTACTTTGAATATGTGAAGTTTTATGGATTTCTTTTCAACGATATTGGATTCCCAAACAATTAATATAAAAAAATCGGACACTCAAACAACATCACTAGTGCCATTGAGTCCAGCTCTCAGGATATGCAACCATATCTGCACCTGTGCAAATTATTTTTTTTATTGTCAAGGATATCTCATCTCATCTACTCGTTAAAGGGAAAAGCTTTGATTCAAGTATAAAATAAAACATCCCTACAAAAAGGAAAAATAAAGAAAGATTGAAAAAAGGCAGAAAATAATGAGACGTCACATGCTTTTACAAAAATGGTCCATTATAAGCCTCTTTTTTATTGGTAAATATTTGACCACAAAAAAATGTTCTAAGCCAAGATCGAGATATAATAAACCAATAGTTCAAGTATAGGTTAATATGGTATCAAAGTTTAATATAAATCATGTCTGATAATTGTTGAGTGACCTGAATATCAGGCGCGAAAATAAATTACAGTAGAGTCGTGTCAATGGGAACTGTCCCAATGGCACGCATAACATGTGACGATGCAGCAGCATTCGTTGTTAAAGCTCATCAGAGATATTATTAAAACACAACAGCACTCACTCAATATCCATGAGGAACCCCAAGGTTGACAAAGTCAACCCCGGCTCCTCCGTACTTCATGCCATCGAAGCGAACAAGGCTTTCCTGGTACAACACGAGGCTGACGGAGTCGGTCCTTTGGGGCAAGTCGTCGCCGCCGCCACCTTCGTCGTTGCAGCCCCCCGCCGCCGCCGGCGAGGCAACGATCCGGAACGTGTTGGTGCATGGGCTGTAGGCGATGGCTTTCTGGTGCGTTGTTGCGAGGAGCAGCTCCCTCTTCTCGCCGCCGCCGCAGCCGGAGGAGGAGGTGGAGGAGGAGAGGTACTCGAGCGCGACGGCTATCTGGTTCGTCAATGGCTTGTGTTGAGTAGTGGTGGTCGGCAAACGCCCAGCTGGCGGCAGGTCAACGAGGTAGTCGAGCGACCACGAGCCGGCGGAGTCGTGGCCGTCCTCCAGCTTCCATATCTGGAGGAGCTGCCCTGGCACGCCGCTGCGCACCATGCAGAGCTTCCCGCCGAGCTCCGCCTGTAGGACGACCGCGCCGCCGCTCGCCTCGCCGGTGAGGAAGAGCGCGGCGGGCAGCGGGACCTGCCGGAACGACTCGTCGGCGAGGGAGAAGGACAAGATGCCGCGGGTCTCATTGATGTCACCGTTGACGGAAAGCGACTGGTACCGGTACGTCCAGTGAAGGCATCCGTCGGCGAAGGCCGGGTGGCCGTCGATGGTAGCGCCGCCGTGCAAGGCCGTGACGTGGCTGGGGACTCGCCGGAACCTCCACCCCCGGTCGACGCCTAACGTGATGACGCCGTACGGCTCCGGCTTGATCATCTGCCCCGGGAGGCCGACGAGCGGGATCTCCTGGCGAAGTTGCATCACCACCTTGTACTCCTCCCCGGCCGGGGCTGATTCGACGAAGCCGATGCCGGCCAGGTTGACGACGGCCAGCGGGTTAGTGACCGTCCGCACGGCGGGGAGCTCCATGGCGCCGCCGGTGGACGGGTTGCACACGGTCAAACTCTTCCCGTCGTCGCCGCCGCCGCACCGCTCGACGAGGACGAGGCCGCGGCAGGCCTTGGGGCCGGCCACGAGCCTCGGGCATCCCCCGCACCCCATGACGGCGCGCTCGTCCAGCGAATCCGTGCCGAACAGGTTCGCGAGGTAGCGGTGCGCGGGCCCGAGCGGGACGAAGGCCTGCTTGGGCGTGGCGAGCGCGAGCGCGTGGTGGCGGTCGACGAAGCCGGGCGAGGTGATGTCCGCATCCCAAGCGCGGCTCACGCAGCGGAGCCGCGCCAGGGTCCGCGCCGGCAGCCGCAGCCGCACCTCTCTCATTAGCTCCTCCGGCAGCAGCGAGGTCCTCGCCTTCTTCTTCTTCTTTGCTTGCGGTTGCGCCCCAGAGACGCCATTACACTCACCGGCTGGCTGGTCCTCACCGTGGCAGCGCGGCGGCGTAGCCATATACTGTATCGCCTTTCGTCGAGTCGACTGAAATTGACCAAACTGTTTGTCTGTAAGAGGGGCGCGCGATTGATGACCTGGCTACGTGATGTGATGACCGGGATCGATCGCGGGGCAGACACAAGATGAGAGCGTTGGTTTGGTTTTTATCAGGAGGAGAGACGAGGTCGGTCGCCGCTTTGCTCTGTCCTACACGGCAACGAACTCGCGCCAAAACAGGCATGCCGACTCAAGTTTGCTCTCTTTGGACGCTTGTAAACCACAAGAGGATCCAAACAAACAATGTAGCTTTTGGCCTAGTTTCTAAAAGTTAAACCACCTAGATTTCAAGAAACAAAGAAGCTATCCCAACCAACTACGGCTAAAAGCTCTCTCAAACAGGTCCGCTTCTTAAACAGGCCCACCACCAGCAAGACGCGTGTGTTCGTCTAAAAATATTCATATCGCATTTGTTGTGATGAATCTTCAAAATTATACCACTTTACTATATTTTGAGAACTTTTTTGCTCATTCACAAAAAAAAAGATAACCTTTTTGCTGAAAAGAAAAAATAAAGAAAAACAAACAATTAGAAAAATTAAATATCATAATATCAATATTAGGTGAATAGACAAAAAATATTATATCAACAAATGAAAAAGTTGGACCGATAAAAAATTGGGCCAACAAACAAAACTATTGACCAATAAATAAAAAAGTTGGACGACTATACAGAAAAGTTGGACGTCAAAAAATATTGAACCAACAACTAGAAAAATTGGATCACCCAATACTATTATTGGATAATCATTCTTTGACTATTAAGATAAAAAGACCAGATTATGTCAGCATAGGGCCATGTGCTCATCGTGCATCAACCGCCCGCTTGTCTCTAGCGCAATGGGGTGGGGGGGGGGCATGTGTTCACAAAGATGTTTTTTTCCGAAGATAAATTGGGAGACCTAACCATCAAGCCAACAACTCCGCACCGGATTCGTATCCTCTGCATTTCCCCTGCTATGGCAAAGTTTGTCATACTCAATCTTAAACGTTCATTATAGAACGAACGCTACTGCAAACGATTCACTAATAATCCCCGGCCCCACTGCATGCTCACTGCCTACGTGATTAAGAGGCATGTTTCTTGTTTTAATGGAGATTGATGTATTGCTGCCGATCCAAAATGTTTGTCTCCACAAAATCAACAGCACAACACGAAGTTGCTTCTTCTATGATCAAAACGTGTTCACCCAGAAGAGATCAATTTGATTTGATTTGCATTACTTACTCATTTGAGCCTTTGCTCTGGGTATTCATCATGTATTCTTGAATAAGCTGTTTGCTACCATGATCAATATTGGCCAAAGCGCTTGCCGTTGGAGATCTTTCACGAAAAATTCGTAGTAGGTTGTGGTAAGAGAAAACGAGATACAGTTGGGATTAGTGGATGGTTTGTGGCAGCGTTGATTCCAGAATGAACGTTTAAGATTGAGTATGGCAAACTTTGCCATAGCAGGGGAAAGGCAGAGGATACGGATCTGCAAGCATCACGTATCCTCGACTTTCTGAAGCAACAGCCGGAGGATGAAGGTGCTCATATCTCTGGTTACCAAAATGGTAATGTTGCAAATTCAGCATTGCACCGTATGCCTTCCCACACCTGACAACTCCAATGAAGTGATTTTTCACCTTCGAAACTTCGCTTTGGAGAAAACTGAGTCCACGTGAGAAGATTTGTTTCATACATTAAAAAAAAATTGACGTGTAACAATCAAATGTTTCGTGCTTACCAAAAAGGCTATTTTCAAACATATAATATTTTCTTACTTAGATCAACAAGTAACAACTGAAAAATTATATGAATCGTACCCAAAACAAATCATGGAAAACAGTAATGCACAATATAATGAAAGCCAACACTAAAAAATACTGAAATTAAAAAAAAAAACTGACTAATATCAGTATTTGATTCAGTACTACCATGTCAATGTTCAAAACTAAATGGACCTACATTGTGGGACTAATTAGGGTCGAAGCCGCCCAATCGTGCGGACCACTGGTCTAGTTATCATTTTACACACAAAGCTCCACAAATTTAACCCCTTCGTCCCCGTACGTCATGCCCTCGAAATGAACAAAGTTCTCCTGGTACAGCACGAACCTTAGGGAGTCGGCCCTCTCCGGCAAGCTGTCGTGGTAGGCAGGCACCGACGACGAGGTCCGAACGGTGTTGGTGAACGGGTTGTAGACGAGCACCTCCTGGTTCGTCGTCACCAGCAGCAGCTCCGCGGGTGGCAGGTAAGCGAGTGGGACGACGAGGAGCGGCCACATGAGCTTGTACGGCATGCGCCCCGGCAGGTCTACGAGGTAGTGGAGCGACCACGTCCCGGCGTCGTAGTCGTCCAGCCGCCATATCTGGAGCTGGCCGCGCGCGTCGTCGACGGTACGGACGTCGCGCGCCATGCAGAGGCTGCCGCCGAGCTCGGCCAGCATCGTCGTCCCGACCGGCGTCTCGGTGGCGTCCGTCCAGGTGGACACCACCCAGCAGCTGTCTTCGCCGTCGAGTGCGTAGTCGGCTGTGGAGAACGCGGGCTGAGGTATCTGCGTGAAGGATTCGTCGGCGAGGGAGAAGGAGAGGATGCCACGGTTCACACGGTGGCCGCCGTCGTCGTCGGAACGTGACGTGTGCGTGTACGTCCAGTGAAGGCGTCCGTCGGCGAACACCGGCTGGAGGCCGTCGATGCTGGCACGGCGCAGCACCGATCCGTCTTCGCCGACGGGGACCTTCCGGTACCGCCAGCAGCGGTCGGCGCCTAAGGTGATGACGCCGTACGGCAGCGTCCCCACTTCCCACCGGTGGAGGCACGGATGGGATGTGTCCGTGTCCGTGTCCGCGTCCGCGTTCGGGTGCACCACCACCTTGTACTCTCCCGTGGGCGCGTGCAAGCCAATGCCGGCAACGTTGATACTGTTACCCTCGCCGAACAATGGCGGGAGGTCCATCGCGCCTCCGGTGGACGGGTTGCACACCGAGAGTAAGGCCCCGTCGCCACTGCAACCTCGCTCGACGAGGACGAGGCCGCGGCACGCCCTAGCGTCGATCACCCTCGGGAAGCCTCCGCACCGGTCGGGTTTCTTGTTGCAGCGTCGTCGTTGCATCGCGTCGTGGCGCCGGTCGCGCCCCAAAGGGAGGAAGGCGAGCTTGTGCCTGGCATCGGCGAGGGCTTGGTGCCGCTCAAGGAACCCGGCCGTGGTGGTTTCCGCGTTCCAGGAGCGGCGGACGCAGCGGAACCTGGCCAGCGACCTCACCGGCAGCCGTAGGAGAACCTCCGTGAGGAGCTCGTCTGGCAAGTAGTATGTGGGTGGCCGCGCCGAGTCCCCCGTCTTCCTCGCCTTCTTGGTTTGCGGCTCTGCGATGAAGTCAGCTCTGGCTGGGTCATCATCGTGGCGGCGCGTAGCCATCGCGGCAAGCCGCGTAGTGATCTTGCTGCACGATTGCCAGTATCGGAACAGACCGAGTCGACCTGCTTTGGTATTTATCGGAAGATTTTGTTTATGGAGAAAGTTATCGAAAGAGTCGAGCCCAAGTCTGACAGGGAAACAGAATGGTGCCGGTTCGGCGAAGGAACCGATCGAGCAGGGAAAAAACCTCATCAGTGATTCTGAGAACCATCTATTCGGGCCTATATCTGCGATCTGGGCGGGTCTTCTTGGGCCAGCACGAGACCTGAGTAAATACATTCCGGCGGCCCGAATCTCCGTGTATCTTACAACTCAAACCCGCCAGGCCGCCCCTGCCTTTCTGAATCGAAAATTTTCCTCCTCGGAAAACAACCTATCAACTAGATGAAATAAAAATTTCTCAAAAAAAAAAAAAAAAAAAAAACTAGATGAAATAAAAAAAAAAACTCCAATGTATTCAAACTGTCTATTGGATAAAATTACCTCAGTAAGCATATTATCCAACTTCAGGGTTGTTTTGCTTCTGCGACGATATTCAAGTTGTACTATACTATCCGGTGAAATCTCAGAGCCAGTCAGTCGGCTGTGGAGCATCAAATAGAGTTATCATGTAGTTCAAGCACAAACTCAAAGTGCAACGACCTTCGAATTTGAAGGGTTTCTGCCCAGATTGAAATCCCTCTAAGTAATTCTAAAGTGGACCAAAGCTAAAATGCTAGGCTTTCCGAGTAATTCTAAAGAGGCCCGAGTAAATACATGCCAGGCCGGGCCGCCCCCGAATGCCCGTGTCTTTCCGAGTCGAAAATTTTCCTCCTTGGAAAAACAACCTATCAACTAGATGAAATAAAAAAAACTACATGAAATAAAAAAATATTCCAATGTAATCAAACTGTATATTGGATAGAAACAACTCAGTAAGCATATTATCCAACTTCAGGGTTGTTTTGCTTCTGCAACGATATTCAAGTTGTACTATACTATCCAGTGAAATCTAAGCGCCAGTGGCAGTCAGTCGACTGTGGAGCATCAAGTTATATCATGTAGTTCTAGCGCAAACTCAAAGTGCAACGACCCTAGAATTTGAGGGGTTTCTGCCCAGATTGAAATCCCTCAAAGTAATTCTGAAGTGGACCAAAGCCAAAATGCTAAGCTGCTAACAGATTATCTTTAACTGTTAGAGGCACAAGGCTTTCACTCCGCATTTACCAAAAGAGTTATATGTTTGAACAAAAAATTTTACTTCCCACCCAACATATTGGTTTCAAAGGCTTTGGAATAATATAAACAACGAAAAGATAAATTGGACACAATTCAACAAAATGATGAACAAATAAATTTGCAACACTACCTAGAGCCTGCCTACCAACAGATTTACAATACAAAATCAAGAACAAGGGCTCCGAAAATAGGAAACCCAACAGTTGGTGAACATTAGTTTGATTGTGGTTTGAGTTTCTCTAACCATGTCAAGATTGTTTCAGCACCTTTCTCCCACGAGCAATCTAACATTATATCGTGAGCTAAACCTTCCACACAGATTGGCTGCACTCCATAAAATCTTGCGGTTTCAGAAAGCCCTTCAGAATCCTAATTCAAGGTAAGAAAGTGAATAAGAAACAAGGAAGTGAATCATCGCTCCTGTGTAACTTTAGATCTTGAAAGGATAATGAAAGCTACATCACCTTACTAAATGATGAACAAGGCATACATGTTGCAGCTATGTCAGATTTAGCGTTATAAGGTATTACTATAGCAATGTACATGTGGAAAATGGAATTAAAGTTCCATCTTTATCAAATTTGCAACGCGGTTAGTTGGTAACATAAGTGCTAAATGGTACTATTTCTACAGTGTTGCATACTTTTATATCAAGCACTGTGTTTAACAACTTGACTGGCAGAGGGTGAGACAACCCCCGGGCATATTTGTATAGAGAAGACCTTCTGACGCAGGTCAAGAAAATCCCCTAACATCTGCCCTACCCTTACACAAGGGCACCATGGCCCGTGTGAGAACGATAAACGACCTGAGGCGGGCCTAAGACCTATGCTTTGCATGGGACAAACGAGGGGACTTTTTTAACGCCGGCCTGAAATTCGCTCCAACAGAAAGTCGAACCTAGGACATGGGAATGCTACTAGAGCCACCTAACCAACTCAACTAGAGACCAATTCACCAAGCAGTGTGTTTAAATCAAGCACAATTGTGAATACATAAGTTATTAGAATGTGAAAGGGAGGGAGGGTCACTCACAACAATGAAATCATTGCTTGCGCCCATTACAAGAATTTCTGTTGTCTTGTCTGGTACAGAAGATACAGGCAAGGATGCATTTAGCTTCCTTAAGTCAAAAGGTGGCAACTTTGAGCTTTCTTTCATTAGTGCTTGGTACCTTCAAGACAGATGCAAAAGTTATATTGCGACTAAAAAGAAAAAGAAGTAATGAACGCAATCCATAACAATTGGTGCACCATGAATCATATGTGCCCACCTCTCAAAAAAAAAAAGAATCATATGTGCCCAGTGAAAAAATCGCCTTGTATAAAAGTCACTGATTTGGAGAAGATTATGTGAAAGAGGACAACAGAAAGTGAAGCACCGCACGAAAGTTCCAATCAATCAAAGTGAAGAGAACATATAAACTAAGACCACCGCCACAACGACAACAGTTACAGCTCAACTATCACTACAACTATGATCACCACTGCTCTATAACCACTCCTCTGGATAGCATGAATCAATGTCAACGAAAAACAACTATAGACACCAAATGTGGCTCAGTCCTGTAAGATATTGGCTCAAGTATGCAGCTAAGGCACCAATGGTGCCAAGTGCAAGATGCTGATAACCATTAACAACATATTCCACAGGGTTATATTTAGATTCAAAAGGATCTGACATCTTATTACCTTGACACAAGTTCATCATCCATTTGTAGCGAGAAAAACGTTTCCTTACAGAGTGACAATGAATTTGCATATGCTTTTGCAGCCAAGCTGAGTGTCACCTGATAAAATGAATATCGGGATTTTAATGATGGCGATAATCAACTAAG
Organism: Eragrostis curvula; assembly: GCA_007726485.1. Taxonomy (NCBI): domain Eukaryota; kingdom Viridiplantae; phylum Streptophyta; class Magnoliopsida; order Poales; family Poaceae; genus Eragrostis; species Eragrostis curvula. Next base: position 5,181,531 of record RWGY01000031.1, on the reverse strand, counting down.
TAAACACAGGAAGCATTAACAGAATTCTAGTAAAAAGGTACTACAGAACGGACATGCAACGGCTTCATTTCGATGTATGCTCTTCAGTTTGCGCGTAATCTTAATGGCTTTTAGCAAACTATAGTTTCTGAAGAGAACAATTACACCATCAACATGCTAAAGAGTGAGCACAAGGAAAGCATATCAGCATTTTTTTTCTTTTTTGGAAGCGGAGCATATGAACAATACAAAGTTTGATCATTCAGAAAAGCTACATACTAACTCAAAAAGAACTGGAAAAATCAAGGAATATGATTGCTTGGTGTAAGGTAACTGAATGTGTGCTTCACAGCTATAGTGGATATTGAATCAACAGATCTATTTTAAGTTTAAAACACAGAATATAAGTTAAACAATATATTGCCACTAGATGAAACGATTGCAGAAATAGGCTATATCAAGAAATTCCAACACGTCCAAGTGATGGATCTTAATAAAAAAGTGTACTAGTGCAGATTCATTTACCTTTACCGCAGCAACTGGTTTAGTCAAAAGGTAGCGCCATACCAATCCACTGTAGATAAATGATACAGAGGAGTTGCATGATGATGAAAGTAAGATAGAGAAGGTAAATTGCAGTGGATGATGTGAGACATACCTGTTTCCAGAGGGAGGCACAGAACATACAAGAACAGCACCAGCAAGCTTTGGATGCAGGAGTTCGGAACCTAGAATAACAAAGTTACAATTGATACACTGGGGATCAACATTACCCACTTTTGTTGCAAATGTTCTGTTCTGAATCTAAAAGCAAGTGTTTGATTTGTGATACATTTATCTGATGATGAATGAAATAGATTTTACTCATGAATAACAATTTGAAACAGGAGTACAGGACACTCAATCAGCACAAATTATAGGTACCTAACATTGCAAATTTGCAACACATCTGATTTTTTGGAGGGGTCTCAAACAGAATTCGTAGAAATGCTCAGCAAGCATCTGACTTCATCTTGTTCAACTTGGCGTTGTTATCAAGGGAGATTGACAGGTGCATTTTATGTAGATTCATTAGGTTTAAGTTTAGCATAATTATAAAATTTTATAACCTCTGGCTCACAAGTTTTCATGTCTGGTTGCTAACTTGAAACTACATAGCAGCCAATGTACAATATCTATGAGTACCTATAAAAAACGATGATTCTTATTTATCTCGGCAAGGATGAAATATGGCAACTGAGTATTTAGACAAAAGAGTTCAGACTTGTAAACAAAACCAGCGAAAATCCGCAAAGAAAAACTCAAGACACTCTGGGGAATAACCCCATGTTAAGAAAAATTTTGCTAAGTATGCTGTGTCTCCAATTAGCTTGTTGGTTCCTCAAAATGTATGTGAGAAATACATCTATTTGCAAAAGATTTTGGAACTAACATATAGATGTGACCGAAATGTCTAAGCTCACAATGATGCAAAATCAGTTCAGAGGGATCACAAACATATTCAACGTGCAAGGGAAACTGCAATAGCAACTGGCAATTTGAATGAGTGTTTGCTATCTTTAAGGGAGCATACCTTGTGAACACGATATATATTGTTGCACAATCAAGCCTCCAAACGAATGTCCAATCAGTACAGGAGGCGAGGGGACTTCCTTCTTGATAAAATCAGCAATATCACCAGTATGTGTCTACTGCAAGTCAATCACATGCCGGATTCACTCGACTGGGATAGCAAAATGGACCAACTCTATTTTGGATTGGATCAACATAACATTATGGTTTGGCCTTTGCTTAACGTATATTAGTTTGGGGTCTGACAATTATGTATGTGGTTAAATTTGTGAACTATGTTTGATATTTCCAAGTGTATTTCTTCATGTGACAGATTTACTCATTTACAGTATTCAACACATAAAGACACGCAGAGACAACAAAGTGAGCAACTCTGAATTACGCTTAACACGTTCCATGTGAAGTTACTTTAAAGTGTAAATCTGTTAACATTAAATTAACACTACATGGAAGCAGCTGTAACATGAACCAGCAGAGCGACATCAAATGCTGGAAACCTTGAACAGTTGAGACTATCTGAGTGCAGTCAAATGCTTCTTATCTTAATTACCTCGAGTGTGCCTGCCACTGCCTCCGGTGGAACACTACTTTCACCCTGCAAAACAGATCAGAACTAATTCAGCATGGCTGATAATGCAGATTGCTCTACAGGCAGATACTGCAATTTCTGATGAATGTCAACCGGGTGCCACAATGCAGCACAAGCAACCACGCATTGAGGCGATTCGACAAACACCTGCGCGCGGAGGCTGAGGGCGTAGCAGGGGAACCCGGCGCGCGTGAAGAAGGGCAGCCAGTGCTCCGCCCAGCACCAGGCCGCGTGGAAGCTCCCGTGCACGAAAACCAGCGGCGGCCGCTCGCCGGGGGCCGGGGCAGGCGGCCTCTGGGCGATGACCTCGAGGTCGAGGCCGCAGGGCAGGCGGTGGAAGCGGCGGGACTGGCCCTCCTGGAGCGCGTAGGCGCACGTGGCGCGGAGGAAGGGCCTCGTCGTCCTCCTCCTCCTCCACGTCCGCGCCGTCGCCGCCCGCGCTGGCAGCGAAGCGGGAAGGAAGGGAGGGGCGGCGAGGGTGGCGGCCATGAGTGGCCGGCGTGCTTGGCGGATAGGGATGGATGTGAGAGTGACTCGTCCGATAAACCGATTCTCCGAAGAGAGTAGACGGTACGGGCAGTGGGGAAAACGGTCCAATGGGCGGCAGTCGGCACACAAATTTGACTGAGAGTGAACACTGAGCAGCAAGGACCTTTGATTGTTCTTGTGAATCACAACGTTTTCCCGGCTTGTTTGGCTGGTTTATACCAATGATAAACTAGTTAACCAAAATTGATTTGGCTAGTTTACAACAATAACAAATAAAAGTTAACAGCTCTCGAAACAATCTCTCTACTCTCTCTGTGTCAAATTACATGACGTTTTTTACTTTTGAAAATCACGTTTGACCGCTTGTCTTATTCAAAAATTTTGTGAAATGGTTTATTTTGTTGTGGTTTGTTTTATCATTAGAAATACTTTAAATATAATTTATTGATTTTTATATTTGTATAAAGTTTTTTGAATAAGACGAATGGTTAAACGAGATATCAAAAAGTCAAAATGTCATGTAATATGAAATGGAGGTAGTAGATACGAGCAAGTTTTGATTTAGTTTGTTTTATATGAGCAAACTTGAGACCTACTTCCTCTGTCTTTAAATATAAAGAGTTCTGGGTTTAGTCAAAGTCAAATTTTTTAACTTTTACTGTTATTTACAAAATATTAAAAACATTTACGAAATCTAAATTATATCAATAAACATCTTAAAACCAATATCAAAATATGTAATGTTTTTCAAAATATTTTATTTTTATAGATAAAGTTGATCAAAGTTAACAAAGTTTGACTTGACTAGACCTAGAATCCCTCATATTTAGAAGCAGAGGAAGTATTTCTTTTATTGACTTTGATTCAAACATACCCGTTGTAACGGGTTCACAACTAAGACAAAGTTAGATGAAAACCATATACTCACTATACAAATCTAGATTGTATTAGAAAGATTGCAATGCTTCATTAGATCTCAGATCAAATATACGATTTAGGAATCATACTATTGCCACAAGATGTTTTAAGTATAAATTTATCAGATTAGCATCGACATGCCAATAGAATTATGATGCTAGCAAGCCAATCGGATGGGTGCTTGTACGAGCTCAAAGGCTTCCGTAGGTTAGATATTAAGTGTAGTTTAGCATGTAATGTTTCTATATATCAAAGAATTATGCAAATGAGGCTTTGATTTGATAGATATGTGCAAATTTAGCTTCATTCAAACTCTGAGCCGGACACACACTTGTTTTGTTGTCTAGACTAATACAATTCCTTCAGTTTATACTTTTCTCAAATCACCACCTAAGTCAGCTTGTAATGAAATGGCGGTCACCATGGTCGTTCTATCCTAACCATTGTGGTAATGAAATTCCTTGTATGCTATTGGAAATTATGCCTTTCCTTTATTTACCATTGAAAATTTGCAATTCCTTTATCGGCGAGTGGATTGAAATTTGCATCCCATATTTGCCACTTCGGTCACTTTGACTAAAAGAAATTTTTACTCCCGCTACAACAATATTCATGCTATAGTTTCAAAATAGGTTTGTCTCGATGTGTACTTATGCCAAAAAAGTTTCAAAATTTTCGGACGAAAATCAAGGTGATTTTGCGTAAAAATAAAATATCCACTCTTTATTTCTTCCCAAAATTTTGAATTTTTCATTGATTATAGTATACACTGAGACTAATCCATTTTACTACTGGACACAAATAACACAGTGACGAAAGCACGATAATCTAACCATTAAAGCGATTGGGATGGTCGCCGACGGCAAATAAGGGAAGTGCATAATTTTGATGGCAAATAAGAGACACGTTAAATTTTCGATGGCAAACAAAGAATTTGCACATGTAAGAACTTAACAAATTTGGACAACATGTGGATTGTTTGCATTGACTATGTTTTGTTTCGGTAAGCTCTACGCACCGAGGGCGTGGTCCTCTGACAAAAATTCGAGAAAAATGTACAACACATTGTTTTACCTCTCATTTTAAGATAAATGGCTTCACCTAAATACTAAAAAAGTTTTTTCCCCCTTTCTTAGCTGAAACACAATATGGCTTGAGTTTTTTTTTGGTAGTTTAAATAGAAGGGCTGTAAGAAACATGTTTAAAATTTATACTTAGAAGATCAAAACATTGAGTTTTGAAAGAGAACAAAAAAAGTTGAAAATAGTCTTCTTTCTCCGTGACATTTTTTATACTCTACACATATATAAGAAAAAGTACGTTCAAAATCGTATAGAAATATTGGCACGTGCATACAGAGATTCCCGAATATCCAGTTCAAAATTTGAAGACGCCATCTTTCAGTACCAGTTCATAGTAGGTACCCCACACCAAGCACACAACACTTCCTCCACTTCCAAAAACCATCCGAAACAAGAGGAAAAAAACGAGGAAAAAACTGAGCGCCGCCCGCCTGTCCCAAAACCCTACTCTGTCGGCGGCGATGGCGAAGTCGGCGAGGGTGGCAGAAACGGCGCCGGCGGAGACAGTGGGCCAGGCTGTGATCCCGCTGGTTAACAGCCTGCAGGACATCATCGCGCGCTTGGACGGCGACGACGCCGCTGGCCTGGAGCTGCCTCAAGTGGCGGCGATCGGCGGGCAGAGTAGCGGCAAGTCCAGCGTGCTGGAGGCGCTCGTCGGACGGGACTTCCTCCCCCGGGGGCCCGAAATCTGCACGCGCCGCCCTCTCGTACTTCAGCTTGTGCGCCACTCAGCTGCGGAGGAATGGGGGGAGTTCCTTCACGCCCCTGGCCGCCGGTTCCACGACTTTGAGCAGATCAAGCGCGAGATCCAGGTCTGTTCTTGACTTCCGTGCCTCTGTAGTTGCCGCGGACTCGCTTTTTTTTTTGCTGCATTTTGGCTATGTGGTTGGTGTATTGGTCGAGGCTGGGGAGATCTGTTTATAGCTATTAAAGGATTGTTTGGGTACAGTTACAGCTATTCTGAAAATTTAAATTTTAATTCGTGCTGCTGGAGCAAACATCATGCTGATTTGGGCGTAAACACCTATCTATAGAAGTGAACAAAAGGAAGTTTTTGTTGAATTTTGGTGGTTCATGTTTTGTTTGATACATCGTTGGCCGTATTCGAGTTCCTTGGACTTGACAAGACTAAATTAATAACGGTCAACGTTCGTGCATTTTCCAGTGGGCTATGACTGAAATGCGGAAAAGATGGTGACTGTCGCAAAACCTGACTGTAGCTTTGTTGCTGTTTTTAGCAGTCAATGAATCATGAAGTTTTTTAGCCAACATGCTTTACATTTGCTTAGTTTCTATTTACTCTGTTGATCTTGTTTGCTGTATCGACTCAAGGCCACACACAAATAATCATCCACATTATTATAATTTCTTCCTACACCTCTGTTTATTCTGCCCTTACAGTCACAGGATACCATTGTTCAACTCTTAATGGACATCATTACATTTTTGTAATCCTATTCTACTCTTTCCATTAATGCCACCTGTGATACTACTTTTTGAAAAAGTTTTATTATATGCCTTCCTCTGTTTTCATAAACGAAAGAAATTGATTGCTTTCAGTCAGAAACGGACAAAGAAGCTGGAGATAACAAAGGCGTTTCTGAGAAACAAATTCGTCTAAAAATCTTTTCGCCAAATGTCCTAGACATCACCTTGGTTGACCTGCCCGGAATAACAAGGGTGCCAGTTGGAGACCAGCCTAGTGGCATTGAGTCAAAAATAAGAACAATGGTCATGCAATACATTAAGCATCCAAGTTGTATTATCTTGGCAGTCTCTCCAGCTAATGCAGATTTATCCAATTCGGATGCACTGCAGTTGGCAAGGCTTGCTGATCCTGATGGTAATCAAACTCAAATGATTATTAATTCCTTTGTAACTAACATCTGGTTAAGTTTAAACCTGAACTATTATTGCTGTCTTACTGGCAGGATCTCGTACAATTGGTGTTATCACGAAGGTATTAATATACTGTTCACAATTAATATTTCATAGTCTTTCATTACTTTATGATCACTTTTGATTTTGATACCTCGTTTCAATGTCTTTAGTTAGATATCATGGACAGGGGCACTGATGCTCGCAACTTTTTACTGGGAAATATGATCCCACTCAAGCTAGGTTATGTTGGTGTTGTAAATCGAAGCCAAGAGGTACTGCAATAAAAGAACTCATTCATCTTCTATTGAAATAAATTCAGCTCCAAAGTATCTTGGAATTCTGTATATTGGTAGCCAATTTTGGAGGTCATTGTCCTGTGCCACTGAAAATTAAATTTTAATATTGCTTAGGGAAATATGGGTTGGTCATGTCTTTTACTGTAATGTTTTTTCTGCTTGTAATCATGATGTTAGAAACAGCAATTTGGTACTCCCTCCATTCTTTTTTTGTTGACGTTCAGACAGCTTTGTAGTTCATTTCTAGTTCATTCTTGTTGTCTGAAACGACAACAAAAAAATAATGGAGGGAGTACATGCTTAGCCATAATGATTTCTTTTTGTTTTCTTTGGAACTGGTTATCATGAGCTCTTGCAGCTGCTTTGCTATTTTAGTATTTTTGCATTTGTACGTCTAAATAGCTGACTGCAACAGGATATCAACTTCAGCCGAAGCGTTAAAGATGCACTTTCTTTTGAGGAGAAGTTCTTCTCGACTCTACCTGTAGGCCAAGAACTTATGAATTTCGCTCTGCACTATTTTCTATTACGGATTGGCAATATTTTGTTGCATAATCTGTGATTTTTTGGTGGTATTAACAGGCTTATAATGGTCTTTCACATTGCTGTGGTGTTCCTCAGTTGGCCAAGAAGCTAAATATGGTATATTTACTTGTTATACTTCCTTTTGTATCCCTTTTGTTGGCCTCCCTGGATTTTTTTTTTTGTTAATACCCCAAACAAAAAAACATAGACAGACTCGGGTTTTCATTAAAGGTTTACATAACTTTACTTGGATGTAGGAAATATTAGACTCAATTAGTATACCATAATGGCTTACATAAACATTCATGCTTAAGTTGGAGCTTCTAGAGCTGCGTGGCCCCGATCAGGTTACCAAACATGGCAGAATATGGACCTACAATTAGAACTATTGAAGTCTAGATTAGAATATCATATTGCAATCACTGAATTTGTTATGATGCTTGATATATTCTGTGATTTTAGTGTCTTGAGACTGCATCCATTTTGCTATTATGTGGCTATGCAATATATAGTGACCTTTTTGGTTGTCTATAGATACTGTTTGTGATATTGCACAAAGAATTTTAGTAAAGTTGCTAATAATATCATATCTATGCAACTGATTAGGGCTGAAAGTTGTCCCTTTTTGCAGATTCTTCTAAAGCACATCACGAAGATGCTTCCAGGCTTGAAAACTCGCATAAATGCTCAGTTGGTAGCAGTTGCAAAGGAACATGCTGTCTATGGTGATACTGTAGAATCAACGGTAATTATGTTGGACACACACCTTCACACTTGTTAATCTTTAATGTTTGACTTATGATTAATTGCCATGGAGCACCAGATAGGTACCATTACCAACTGTATATATATCTTTGCAGTTTTCAGATGGCTTGCACCAATTGTGAAATTAATGTGCCTTGTTTGTCAAACCACTTACATATGGGTTCCTTGCGTGTATTTTCTCCTATTAGCATAGTCTAGTGCTCTTTTTTGGACTTCATCTCATTACATGGACATGTTGGTTTGTGTTTTACTGTAACATGGGTGAATTTTGTAAAACTACAAAAATGCTGGAAACAGTCACAAAATGAACACTTTTCTTTGAGTTCTGATGAGATTACACAACCTTTTGCATTGTTAGCTTGACATCGTCTATCTGCTCGCTCGGCCCTACAGGTAAGACTCACAGTGATCTAATTGGTTCACTCCGCATTATTTTATTTTCTCTGAGGGCATATACAGTAGGGGAAGCCCATATCGTGCAGAAATTTATTAATAAAAACAAGACTGAACTATACAGGCAACAAAGATAAAGAACAAAGGGAAAACAAGAGGAGAAAAAGATGTGGGGTGATTATAAACAACGATACACCCAATTCAAAAACTGGCATCTTCTTGAATTAGTTCGTTTCCTTGAAATGGTTTCATGATCGTTTTTAGCATGTGTATTTTTGTAAAAAATATTTCTTTGAATTGTTTTATTGTCATTTTTCAGCACACTTTTTATGAAATTTACTCTAGTTACATTATTACCCTTTTAACCTTGTCCTTTTACTTGATCGTTGCAGGTTGGCCATGGAGTCAAGCTGTTGAATATATTGAGAAAATATTGTGAAGGTGAAGATAAAAAATGTGTTCTGCCTTCACAAAATTTTTGACTGCACCAATTTTTGCCATCATATCTTATAAACTGGAGTTACAGGTTCCTATTATGATGCTTCAATGTTCTAATGGTTACAAAAAAACATTATAGTCACATTAAGTAATTGCTTTATTCAAAGTTAAAGTGTAAAATTATGGTTTTCCATGTATCATTTTTTCTTGTATCACGGATCATTTTCTTCTGTTTTCGTTTATATTAGTGAATAAAACCAAGGTATTAGATCGTTTATTATGGTACGACTGATGCAATTTGATGTCCCTTTTTATCTGTCTATTACATGTTATTAAAGCTATGACATTCTGATATTTTTTTTTTGTTTTGGCTGTTCCTAGCTTTTTCTTCTATGGTGGAGGGAAAAAATAGAGTGTCAACAGATAAACTTTCTGGCGGAGCGAGGATTCACTACATATTTCAGTCAATTTTTGTCAAAAGTTTGGAGGTTAGCAGAAACTTTAAATATTTAGCTTGTTTGGATGTCCGAAATGTGAGAATGCCTCACTAAATCACTAAGAGCATGAGACGGGATTTCTAAAATATTGGGTCAGAAATTGGCACCAAATCAGTGTATTTTTCCATGCAAGTTCATAGGGGTTAATATTTTTTCCTCTTCGTTTTCTTGGTTTCTGATGCATTTGTTTTTCCTTTAAATGTAGATCAAGTTTGGCCTTAATTATGCAATCGATAAAAATAGTTATAATGAGACATGCCCCTTGAGGCAGCATAGTTAAAGTTCTCCTGTAGCCATCCTACAAAAAACTTATCTTAATAAGTTGCATCAAGTATCGATTATGCTGCAGGCAAAGAGCAGCGCTGCTCCGGTCATAGTTTATTTTGGCTGCAAGGCCTGTGTTTGTATCTCCCCTTATTAACACGTTTGGTATAAAAGAGTTGTGTCATAGAATGTAACCTCCCTGCTGCTATATCTAATTGCAAGGTTGTTGACATCATACTTACTTTCAGCTGTGACATTATTATGTATTCGTTTTGTGAAGCATTACAAACTACATAACAGTCTGTTGGATAACTTGGGATATCCCTTTGTATGGGTAGGAAAAATTGAAATTTTTATCCTATCAACTTGAATGGATTAGGTCTGATCTCCATCCATCCTGCTAATTTCTGTTCATTGCCACCATTTCCTTAGCAAGAACTTGCAATTTATTTAATTGCCTTGTCTGGTATTCTATATTTCTTAATTACTTATTCATGTGACAGGAAATTGACCCTTGCAAGAGTATAACTGATGAAGATATACGCACAGCCATCCAGAACTCTGGTGGGCCAAAGGGTGCTATGTTTTTGCCAGAGGTTTGTTGTTTGTTGCAGTCCTTTCTTTGTGAACATATGGTATTTCTGATTCGTCTTTCTTTTACTTAACACCTTGGCATGCTCAACTGCGTGATTTTATGTTGAGTTTCAGGTGCCATTTGAGATTCTTGTGCGAAAGCAGATAGTTCGTCTGCTTGATCCTAGTCTTCAGTGTGCACAATTTATCTATGATGAGTTGATCAAAGTATGTGCCTATAACAATGTTCTATACTTATTTCTGTCCTATCAACCTTTAGTCAAACTGTATAAAATAATCTAATTGATGCAGATAAGCCATGGTTGCTTGACCGACGAGCTTCAGAAATTTCCAATCCTTAAAAGGCGGATGACTGAAGTAGTTAGCAACTTCTTAAGAGATGGTCTTCGACCTGCAGAGACAATGATAACCCATATTATTGAAATGGAGGCAAGTGTTTACTCTCCTTAGTTCTCAGCAGTTAACCAGTGGATTGCTTCCACAACAAAATACTACGTCTCAGTATTTACGCTCCCCAATTTTATTTGTCCAAGAGAAGGTAATAATTAAGTCATTAACCGCCAGGTATCGCATATGTAGAATATTATTTTAGATGAAAAACAAAAATGTTTATTTAATACTATAGGATATCCATATCTTTCGAATGTAGATTGCTGTTGATGCTTTCCTGTTTTGCCAGTTTTGATATCCTTATCCTTTTCAATGTAAAGCGTGTACTTTTTTTTGGAAATATTCATTACCGTGCTGTTTATTTGAGACTTCAAGTAACAACTGACCTTTATGAGCTCATAATTTGTCGTGTTCATAGTTTTCTCTCCCCATGTACCATGCTAGTGTTAGTTATGGTAGTCATGGTTTCTGAGGCACCATTTAGATGTGCCTAGGTGCTACGAGAGATGGGCATTGTTAACGCCTACAGTGAGGGAGAAGGGAGAGTAGCGGTCCACTCCCGCCTTCTTTGGCACCGTTGGAAGGGAGGTCAGGGAGGGAGACGGAGATGGATGGAGGGATGGATTGTCCTAGAGGCTAGAATGTCCTAACAACTAGGAATTTTGAGGATCGTTGCTTGCTAGTGAATTTTGAGGGGGAGAGTGTCCTAACTCCTAACAACTTGAGGAATTTTGAGGATCATTACTTCCTAGATGCATTCTAATATGATACAATTCAGTTTTACTTGTGCTCGTGCATGTATTTGCCTTATATGAGTGAGGGAGGCAGAGAGAGTGATGGGGAGAGAGTGAGCGATGACGAGAGAATCCTCAATCTTTTTCCAAGAGTGTCTTAACAAGTTAAAAAAATTACTTTCTTGTTTTGAAATTCTAGGGTTGTTTGGAATCTCCAGCTGATCGATCGTCCGGCCACGATGTCGAGGGCCCTCAACATCACAGTCAGTGATCTCAGCTGGGTAGGAGCCGGACTTAACACCGTTAGTCTGCGCCTCTGGGTTCACCCACATGCTGCCTCTGCCGATCCAAGTTCTGCTTCCATGTTCCCACCTCTGGTACCCACCCACGTTGTTCCTTCTCCTCTATGCCTCTACCTCTGCCCATCCTGTGCTAGTTCCTCCCACCTGGTGAACCATCGGATGCGAACGTTGGTTGGCCAGGCTGTTTTATGTAGCCACGCCTGAGGCCCGTGAAACACACACGGGGTCCGCGTACAGGGACCATGCAGACGGAGCTGCAGTTCCGTCTGTTTGGATTCTTTAGCTGATTGATCGTCCAGCCACCATGTTGAGGGCGCGCGCCATGCAGGGCGCTAAATCCGCTTTGTTATTTCCTGTTGAAATTTCAGATACATTCTAATGTGATACACATTCTTTTTACTTGCGCTCGGGCATGTACTTGCGTTATATCTAAATTAAATAATTTTGTATGGTAAACGGTAACAACTCTTGTACTTCTGTTACAGATGGATTACATAAATACTTCACATCCAAGCTTTGTCGGAGGCGTCAAGGTTGTTGAGCTTGCTAAGCATGAAGCTCTACCTTCGAAAACATTAGCTTCACTATCGGTTCGTAAGGTACTTTTACATCTCAGATTTTGTAATGCTGCATGGGCATATAGGAGAATTTTAATGCCGCTGAATGATGGAATCCTGTGCAAATCTTTCGCTTTGCCTAATTCATTTCCTGTGTATTGCAATGCTTCTTTGCCTAATTCTACTGCTCAGTTTAACAACTGGATGGCTGTTATGGCCCTCTGGTGTTCTGTATAATGAACGAAAAATTACTTGAAAAGAAAAAAATGGACGATTTGCATTTCTACACCCTACCCTCAATCCTATGGGATTGTCACTTCTGTTGCTGTGTGATACACTTGGTGCTACCATACCAAACCAGCTCTCGTCGCACACATGTACTCCATTTTCATTTTCTTGATGCTAGAACAGATTAGTTAGTGCAAGTTTGCACTAAATATGCTGTCCTAATGCCAACAAAAAGAAAAATTTCTATGTTTCCATATCATATTACCACATGTAAGATATCATTTGGCATTATCTGCATTGTTTCTAGTCTGGAGAGAGCAATACTGCCGCTTACCCCTTGCGTCTTTTGTCACTGTAGGATGGCATCCCTGTTGGTTCTGATACACAGTTTACGGCTGAAAGAAGTCAAAAGTTACGTGCTGTTTTCCCAAGAGATGGTACAAGAGGAGCAACGCATGAGCAGGTTCAGACTTCAAAATATTTTTTTGGTACAAAAATGTTACCTTTTTTTTCTCTCTCTCTCTCCTGATTTTGCTGTCTATCTTCTATTTTCTGCTGGACAGGTATTGCAGCCTGATGTGAATGCAGGTAAATCTGTTCATGTTTTTCCTTTATAGATTTTATCCCTATATGCTTATGTGAAACCACAGTTTGATCTGGGTTGCATTAAATCAGTTGTTTATTTATCTTACTATCGTTTAGGTAGTATTGATGTTCTATAGTCACCATCTTTTAGGTAAACTCTTACTTTAGGTCAACGAGTTATCTGGCATTTTATGATTAACCAAGCAATATGTTCAGTACTCTGTTAGAGGGTTTGAGTTCTTGGCAACATTTCCATTTAGTTCTGGCTTGTTGTGACTGAGTTCTCTTTATTCTGAAAGTGGTATTTTCTTAGATGACCATATTGTTAACTCAAGACTGACACATTGCTGGATATTCTTAATATCATTAATTAGCTTATATACAATCGATTTCTTAATATCATTAATTAGCTCATTAATTTTTCTTATTTCTGAAGGATACAACCTAGGGTTTTTTTTTTTTTTTGTTTCTCATATATCAAGAAGTGGACCCAAAGCCCAACCTCGAGTTTTTTTTTTTGTGCCTCATGTAGATTAAACACTCAATCACATTGTTTCTTGTTCTCCTACCAATGGAGACGGACATCTATAATCTTTGATTGTCTGGTTGATTTTTACTATTGTTTGGAGCTTTTGTTCAGCTGAACTGTACTAATTGGTCGGTTCTAGTTACTAGTAGTGATGAGATTGAGGGCCTGTTTGCTTCAAGACCTGGCAGGCAGCTACCTCCCCAGGCAGCCATCCCAGGCGCTCATTTTTGAGGGCCTGTGGTGGAGATCGCTGCCTGGCCCAGGCAGCTGCCTGCCAGGCAGCATCCAAACACGCCTTCATGCCCATGCAGCTACAAATGTGTTAAAAAAAAAAGAATCATTAAGAAATGGCCTGAGTGTGGTCAATTAATTGATTGAACATGCTTTACATAGAGATTGAACTTTTGACTTTCATCTGACTTTAAAAATATAGGAACTGGTGGAAGTCAGATGGGAAACTCACACGTTGGTGGGAATTCATCAAGCAACATAGTCCCACAAGCTCGCAGGCTAGATAAGGTATCCTCTATGATTCAGCTTAATGAGGTGAGTTTACTATCACATGTGATTCTAGGAAGTTGGGGTTCATATCTTGTTAATAATTATTCTTTTTACATCAAATTCTTCTCCATATTTGTACCAGCCACCTATTACCGTGAAGCCATTGGAAAACCATCCAGAGCAGGATGCAACAGAGATAGCTATTGTTAAATTATTGATCAAATCCTACTATGACATTGTCAGAAAAAATATCGAGGATGCGATTCCGAAGGCGGTAATGCACTTTTTGGTAAGTTTACCTCCCACAATTCTGCAGTATCTTTAAAATCTAAATGGGCAACCACGCATGGATATTACTCTACTGGACTTCCAGCACGCTGCTGTAGTTCTTCTCTCCAGTATTCGCGGAGATTTAATGCTGTACATCTATATTAAATGTTGGATTATCAAAAGCATATGAAAATCAGTCATTTTTTGTGGGTCATATGGAATTTATTTCCTGTTGTGACAGGAGCACATAATGTTTATCCAAAAGAGCTATATTAGTTATCACAGAAGCTACCTGCATTTATATATGGGTACATCAGAGGGAAAGGCATGTAAAAATGCTCACCTTTAACAGCATGTCATGCTAGAACTGACTTTCCTTTTAGTTATCCGTGACAATATTATGCAAGGACAAGACAAATATATGTTTTCTTAGGTCATGATTCATGCGCTTTAGTCATTATGCATTAAAGCTATCATTGTTGGTTAATTCATGTTTAACAGGGCTCCAATCACAGGTTGCTGTGTATTGGTAATACTGTTGCTTAACGGATCCTTTTATCTCAGGTAAACCATACAAAGCGGGAGCTGCACAACTTCTTAATTCGGAAACTATATAGGTGCTTGCACCATCTTTTCTTTATAATTGCTTCTGATTACAGTTTTCTTACATAAGGATCCAGTCTGAAATGTTGATTTGCTGTGTAGAGATAACCTGCTCAATGAATTGATGAGGGAAACTGATGAAGTAATTATCAGACGGCAACGTATTCAAGAAACACTTGAAGTTCTTGAACAGGCACATAGGGTATTTACAGTTTGGGGTCCCTTACAGTTTCCTAAATATTCTCATTTTTATCTGTCCTTTAATCTTTTGACATTTGTACTTTTCAGGCCCTTGAAGAATTTCCCTTTGAAGCTGAAAAAATTGAGAAGGGCTACAACCTTGGTGAACATGACACTGGCCTGCCAAGAATCCATGGACTCAGCGATGATGGCCCTAATGGCATATTTACATCCTCTCCTAACCACTATGAGCCGCATTAAGCATCTCATATAGCCACATAGGGCAGTATGTGCATTGGCATCTTGTTCTTACCTAGTTGTCATCAATTGGCAGCTTTTTTGCATGATCTTATTCCAATTCCTGAGGGTTTTGAGCGACGAGCTTGAGTTTTGACCTGTAAATTCTATTTGTTTTTGCTAGCAAGCTATTTTCTTTCTAGTAAGAAGCTACTGCTGGTAGACCACCTACATTATTCCATACTGAAACTGCCAAGCCCCTGCCACATATAATAGGCATAGTGAATAGGGGCAACCGGGTAGTTGTACAGAGATATACTCAACTAGCCCGAGGTATAAAATTTGTGTTGCCTGAGAATGGGAATATTTTAGCTGAGGTATAAGACTTGCTATAGCATTCCACCTCAAATTAACGAGGGGTTTGCTAACCAGGATCTTAATCGGGGGATACTTGGCGAAGCAAGTATGCATAGACCACACACATAAGCATAAATAAAATAATTTTACAATAAGTTCAGTCATTACATTGGTTCCATAATTAACATAAGATATCCAGTTTGAAGTTCGATTTATTTTACATAAAAGAGTTCGAAATCCGATTACATAACACGAGCGGAAGCGAAACACACGACGATACATATATACAATGAAACCATGTCCGGCCCGTAGACACGATCTCACTCACCTTGCTCCTGGCTGGGAGAAGAGGGAATCCACTCAATGGACCAGTCCTTGGGCGGTTCACCCTCCCACACTATTTTACCACAATACCCGCAGAAGTTGCAATCGGGAATACCTGCAGTAAAATTTTAAACAGCGAAACCCTGAGCAACTAATACTCAGCAAGTCTTACCCGTCAAATTGGCCATCTAAGACCGACTTCTAATATGCAGGGGGTTGACCAGGGGATGAACTTTAATTGCAAAAACGGCACTAATAATTGATCCTTATCTTCATATTTTAGCCAGATTAAAAGGGTTCTTGCATACATATAAATATTAGCAACCTAACTAAGCAATACATGGTTGCAATACAATTAATTGAAGTACAACAACATATAAACCTCATCATGTGCACTTCTTACTACGATGTGACGCAGTGAACAAGTGGTACTCAATAACCGCGAGGGACGGCGATTCGAATCGATTTACACCTGCAGGCGAAACCCGAATACACGACGTACGCTACTCGAAAGAGCCACGCACGGCAACCTTTTACAAGACATCATAAAGCCGGTCCGAGTGTCACCTCTCCTGGGTACACGTCCTCCACACGATGACCGCGCTAGCTATCCGTGGTTAGCCCGTGCACCCTCCCTTCAAACACATACCCGCAACCACCATACCATCTTCATCACCAAAAGAGAGGTGGGGCCCCGTCCAACAATATAACATCGAGTTACTAAGTTTACTAGTTCCCATTCTCCTAGCATGCATCCGGTACTGTTCAAACTTGCTCAGCGGGGCCACAACGAACGGTCCTCAACCGACACAAACGGGGCTATGGCGAACAAGGCGAGCCTTGTCACCTCAACGTACACATGAACTTCCCTGTTCGGTCTCAAATTCATTACCATCATCATGTGAGAACATAAAGTAAATCCGATCCCACTTACACCGAGCGGTCTACATACCACTCGATTTCCTACCGATGATACAACCCTATTAAGCATAGCGGAGTCTATCACGTGGCTGTATAAAACTGAACCCACCCATAGGAGCATGTAAATCAAATGCAACTACGGTTCTATACAACTCCTAAAACGTAAATGCACAATTCATGACTCCATATATAGTGATAAAAGGAAAATCTTTTAAAACAAGGTGAGATGCACCGGGGCTTGCCTTGGGGCTGGTGGTTAGCACACTCAAGCACTTTCAGGTCAGCGCCGGTCTCCTCGGCCACGATCTCCACGTCCTCGAGTCCGGCGTCGGTTCCTAAATGAATGCAACAATAAACACAAAATCAAAGATAGTTCATGGAACTTCCTTGACAAAATGACATGGTGATGTTATGATGCAAATGCAACATGCTGGCAGGGCCATTTATCAGGTTTTTGCATTTTGGTCCCAAGTGATTTATACAATTACTTTGGATTTAGGAATTTCCTTACGCGCAAAAGAGATCCTCTTCTAAAAACTTTAAAAAGGGTTCTGGAAGATCTAAAATTACATTTGTATTTTTATTTAGCACCTTCATCCTAGGTACAGTAACATATCCAAAATTTGGTGCAAAAAGGTGCAGGAATAAAATAATAAAAAAGATTCTTCTAGAAACTGAGAACTGAAATTACTCCTAAAAGAAGGTGCATTTCAATATACCACTTGGTGGGATGTTCCGTGAACCTATTAGGAGTGTGCATGCCAAAATTCAGAATTTTTGCACTTACAGATCTTTTTATAAAATTTATTTCCTGATTCTCTTCTTTGAATTTTTCAATTGAATTTGCACGTGCTGATTTGATTTGATTGAAACCAAACTTTACTGTGCTCCAAAAAATCTGATAAAATCAGTTCTGGAAGGTTTCACTGAGATAAACATTTTTCCTTATTACAACTTTTCCTAATTCGATTTATATTTTGAATTAAAATTCAATTAAGACAGATTTTGAATAAAGAACTTTGATTTATTTGAGCCCATTTCCTTTTGTAGAAAAATCCACAAAATTCTCCAAAAATTCCTTTTTGGCCCTGGATGTCAAGGAAATTTTTAAATGGGCCCACTTGTATACAAAATTTTGAATTTCTTGTTCAAGTTCATAATTGACCATATTCAAATGATTTGCTTTTAAATAACTTTTCCAAAGTGATCATTAGCATTTATGATCAATATGCACTAATCATCAGATTTGGGTCTTCATTAGGGTGGGATGTTACACTTGCAATAGAGGTTGCACAATTGTAGTAAACTCATGTAGAATTCAAGAGATATTACAGTTAGAATTAATGTAATCAAGGGTTGGTCAGCCCTGGTTCCATTTATATCTTTTTGTACTCGCGCCCAGGCCTGCTAATTGTTCATCTGAATCTTATATTGTTAGTGTTTATATTGGTGGTAGCTAAATCTTGATTCCAGGAGTTCTGGTTTTGATTTGCAAGCATGCTATTTTGACCTATATATTTGATGAATTGGGGAAAAAAGGAAAATTAAATGAGATGATTCATTTAATTTATTGTAATGATATACCTAATTCATCTCAGAATATTGTTTCATTCATACAGTTGGCGTATGTATTCTCTTAAAAGTTTCAAATTTCTGGAAGTTAACTAATCTAACTCAGTTGCTATGTCTAAAGTAGATTGCATTTTCTGGGACGGGATGCAATTGTTTCTCTAAGCTTTTCCACGTGCCATCAGCACCCGCCACATTTTAATGACTAACTTGACGGTATAGATGAAAACTGCTTCTAAAGTGTTGAACCAGTTATCAAACGTCAAATCTAGTCTTGAATAATTTTTTTTACTTTATATAAACTTATTGAATTGGTGTTTTAAAATCGTAGAATTTTACTTAAGGTGTCGTTTTTGTTGTTCGAAGTGTTGGTACATTTTGATGAGCCGCCCTACCCTGAAAAATATGGGAGGCGAGGGGGCGTGACCTACGTACTCCCTGCCAAACCCGAGCTGCGCTTCCACGTTGGCAGATTTACTACGTTAATTAGCTGCTCCCACAATTCCCGCTGAAAATCGTAGAGCAATCCTGACCTCTTTTATCTCTTTCCCGCTGATCTGAATCGTGGAGCAATCCTGACCGCTTAGCGTGGGGAGCTCCGGCTACTGAGAGAATCCGCGTTGACCCCCTTTATCTCTTTCCCGCTGATCTGGATCTGCTGCTGCCTCTTCTCTCAGCCAGCATTGGAGAAGGGCTTCCTCCTCCTAGCATTCACCGCTAATCTTGAGAAGAGTACGGCGGCGGCGGCGGCGGCGGCGACAGGCTAGATGGAGGCGATGGCGAGCTTGACGGCGGGATCCATCGGAGACCTGGTGGAGAAGCTGCAGCTCCTCGCTGACCAGTGCTCCCGCATCGTGGGTGTGCGGAAGCAAGTGGCCTTCCTCCGTGACGAGCTCGCTGCAATGCACGCGATGCTCCTCAAGGTGGAGTCCATGGAAGATGGCGGCGCCGTCGACGTTCAGGTGAAGGCGTGGGCGCGGGACGTGCGGGAGACTTCCTACGACGTGGAGGACTGCGTCGACGCCTTCACCAACAGCCTCCGCCTCGCTCGCGCCGGTGGAGGCGAGCAGGGCCAGGGCGTTCGCGGAAGAATCGTTACTTTCTTCCGCATGTGCGCCCAGTTCCTTCTCACCATCCGCATTTCCCACAACTTCGCGGCCAAGATCAGCGAGCTCAAGGCCCGCGTGGTGGAGGTGGGTGAGCGTAGGGAAAGGTACAATTTCGACATTGTTGCTGGCAGCCATTCTGGCAGTCCGGCCCTCGATCCGCGTCTTCCTGCTCTGTTCGCGGAAGATGCTGACTTCGTTGGCATTGCCGAACCGACCGAGGAGCTCGAAAGCTGGCTGCAGTCGAAAGGACAGGCTCTGGGGATTGTTGCTATAGCAGGTTTCGGTGGAATGGGAAAAACAACGCTGGCACGGAGACTCTATGAAAGAATCATTGGGCAATATCCCTGCAGCTCAGCTTTTGTTTCTGTTTCCCAGAAACCGGATCTGAAGGAGGTCTTAGCACGTTGTGCGGTGCAGCTCCTTCGCGAGCCTGATGATGCTGTACGTTCTTTGGATGGACTCGAGATACTTAAACGGATCAGAGGGTACCTCTCGAACAGAAGGTATGCGCGCATATTTGATTGTCCTTTCATTATGTTTTACCAAAGACAAGTCATATAGCCAGGACCTTGGTAACTAGTATTCTATAACTGCAGTTTAGTGGGTCTGAATTGCTTGATTGCTCTTTTGCCACCGCTTCTTTCATTTTAGGTTGCACTTTAATACCTGAATTCTTAGGACTTTCCACACTGAAACTATTGTTGTTTGTGTTAGGTTTGTGATTGTCATTGACGATATTTGGTCTACTGATGAAGCGTGGGATACCTTAAAATTTGCATTCCCAGTAAATGAGTGTGGTAGCAGGTTGATCATAACTACACGTAATCTTCGAGTTGCCGAATCGTGTGTCTTGCATATGGATGGCCTTGTTTATCACATGCAGCCACTCGACATCAATCACTCCAAAAGATTATTTCTCAAGAAATGCGAAGATCTGTTTGAGGATGTGGTGAACGACATACTAGAGAAATGTGGGGGCCTACCCCTTGCAATAATCTGTATATCTGGAGTGCTGGCCAGTAAAAACGCCGTGAAAGAGGAGTGGATCAAAGTTCGGGATTCCATCTCTTCTCAAATTGAGAAGAGGCTGAATGTGATTTTAATGATGAGTTACAATGACCTCCCTCGACATCTGAAGGTGTGCCTCCTGTACCTAAGCACTTTTCCAGAGGATTACGCCATAAACAGAGAGAGGTTAGTGAACAAGTGGGTTGCAGAGGGCTTTGTTCGCGGAGAACGGGGATTAAGAGTCCACGATGTTGCAGAGGGCTATTTTGATGAACTGATCAATAGGTCTTTGATTCAACCTGAAGGAATTGGGTTCAATGGTAAGGCAACTGCCTGTAAATTGCACGACCTATTGCTTGAACTGATAATTTCTTTGGCCTCAGAAGAAAATTTTGTCACTATAATTGGACAGCCGGCCAGTGGTATGTCTGATGGGCAGCTCCATATTCGGCGGGTATCATTCCAATATGCTAACTCAGAGAAAGCATCGTGTCTCAAAGGGTTTGATTTATCTCATGTGAGATCCATCACAACATTTGGATCCTTGAGTTACATTCCTGCTCTTGCTCAGTTTCAAGCTCTAAGGATAATTGATTTTGAATTTTGTACTAATGTGGAACAGTACAACTGGAATAATGTGGAAATTCTTAACAATGTAACCTTTCTCAGCCTTCGGAATTCATTGCTATCAATGGTGCCACTTGGAGTAACGAAACTCCTTGAGCTAAGAACATTGGATCTCAGGGGGACAGGAATATCACACTTGCCTGATTCCATTGAACATCTAACAAAGTTGGAACGTCTCCTTATAGGTGATTATGGGCATGGTGAAACCCGGATCCCAAAAAGGATAGACAAAATGACGAATTTGGAAGTTCTTACTTTTTTTGATGTCATTCACAGCAGTGAAGTTTCTGTGGAAAATCTGGGTAAGCTGACCAATTTGAGGGATTTGGGTATACAGTTCGATGGTAGGGGATTCGATGGAATCAGGAGCCATGAAGCGGTTTTGGTGTCTGTTCTTTCCATTCTTGGAAATCTAAAGCTGCGGTCCTTATGGATAGCTTCGATTGACAGAACATCTCTCGAGTTTTTAAATGCTTGGGCCCCTCTGCCGTTGTCTCTTCAAAGTTTTCGGATGAGCACAAAATTTTATTTCTTAGGCATGCCAACGTGGATTTCACCAGCTCTCACAAATCTTGCATACCTTAACATTAACCTAGATGAAGTAAAGGAAAGTGACCTTGAGATATTGGGTTCATTGCAAGCATTACTTTCTCTTGAATTGTGGTTTAAAACCGAGCAGAGGTATAGACTTGTTCTCCATGCAGGAGGATTCAAATCCTTAAAGAGGTTCATTTATGTTCGTGGTCCAGAAATTCTTAGGGGAGCTGGATATCTTGTGTTTGAAAGTGAGGCTCTCCAAAAACTGGAATACCTTGAGATGCCTTTCTTTGTATCAATGGCAAAGAATTATAACTTCTACTTGGGAATTAAGCACCTCCGGTGTCTAAAAGCTGCAAAAATTACTCTTTACATCCGGGATGCCACATCCGATGAAATAATGGCTGCAGAAGCTGCTGTCATAAATGAAGCGACTGCCCATCCAGGCCATCCAAGGATAAGAACTTTGAGAGGACAACCATAAGATTACAAGGTATGTGTTCTATGCTTTTTCTATTCTTCAGAGGAATAGCCTATTTTAATTGTGTAAATACATTCACTTCAGTAATCAATCGTGAAGGCTCGTCATTCTTTCAGATACATTTGATTGCTAACTTAAGTGACTTATCTATTGTGTAAGTTGAACAATTTTCTAAACACAGAGTTTGGTACTGTGTTTTTTGTCCTCTTCCTGCTACTGATTTGAAGCACATCACAAAGATGTCCCTTTTTGCAACTGATTAGGGCTGAAAGTTGTCCCTTTCTGCAGATTCTTCTAAAGCACATCACAAAGATGCTTCCAGGCTTGAAAACTCGCATAAATGCTCAGTTGGTAGCAGTTGCAAAGGAACATGCTGTCTATGGCGATACTGTAGAATCAACGGTAATTATGTTGACACACACCTTCACACTTGTTAATCTTTAATGTTTGACTTATGATTAATTGCCATGGAGCACCAGATCGGTACCATTACCAACTGTATATATAACTTTGCAGTTTTCAGATGGCTTGCACCAATTGTGAAATTCATGTGCCTTGTTTGTCAATCCACTTACATATCGGTTCCTTGCTTGTATTTTCTCCTATTAGCATAGTCTAGTTATCTTTTTTGGACTTCATCTCATTACATGGACATGTTGGTTTGTGTATTACTGTAACATGGGTGAATTCTGTAAAACAACAAACATGCTGGAAACAGTCACAAAATGCACACTTTTCTTTGAGTTCTAATGAAATTACACAACCTTTTGCATTGCTAGCTTGACATCGTCTATCTGCTCGCTTGGCCCTACAGGTAAGACTCAGTTTGATCTAACTGGTTCACTCCGCATTATTTTATTTTCTCTGAGGGCATATACAGTAGGGGAAGCCCATATCGTGCAGAAATTTATTAATAAAAACAAGACTGAATTTTACGAGCAACAAAGATAAAGAACAAAGGGAAAACAAGAGGAGAAAATGATGTGGGGTGATTGTAAACAACGATACACCCAATTCAAAAACTGGCATCTTCTTGAATTAGTTCGTTTCCTTGAAATGGGTTCATGATCGTTTTCAACATGTGTATTTTTGTAAAAAATATTTCTTTGAATTGTTTTGTTGTCATTTTTCAGCACACGTTTTATGAAATTCACTCTAGTTACATTATTACCCTTTTAACAATGTCCTTTTACTTGATCGTTGCAGGTTGGCCATGGAGTCAAGCTGTTGAATATATTGAGAAAATATTGTGAAGGTGAAGATAAAAAATGTGTAAAATCTTTGACTGCACCAATTTTTGCCATCATATCTTATAAACTAGAGTTACAGGTTCCTATTATGATGCTTCAGTGTTCTAATGGTTACGAAAAAACATTATAGTCCCATTAAGTAATTGCTTTATTCAAAGTTAAGTGTAAAATTATGGTTTTCCATGTATCATTTTTTCTTGTATCATGGATCATTTTCTTCTGTTTTCGTTTATATTAGTGACTAAAACGAAGGTATTAGATTGTTTATTATGGTACGACTGATGCAATTTGATGTCCCTTTTTATCTGTCTGTTACATGTTATTAAAGCTATGACATTCTAATATTTTTTTTTTGTTTTCCCTATTCCTAGCTTTTTCTTCTATGGTGGAGGGGGAAAAAAAAATGTCAACAGATGAACTTTCTGGCGGAGCGAGGATTCACTACATATTTCAGTCAATTTTTATCAAAAGTTTGGAGGTTAGCAGAAACTTTAAATATTTAGCTTGTTTGGATGTCCGAAATGTGAGAATGCCTCACTAAATCACTAGAGCATGAGACGGCATTTCTAAAATATTGGGTCGTAAATTGGGAGCGAATCAGTGTATTTTTACATGCAAAATCATAGAGGTTAATATTTTTTTCCTCTTTGTTTTCTTGGTTACTGATGCATTTGTTTTTCCTTTCAATGTAGATCAAGTTCGGCCTTAAAATTATGCGATAGGTAAAAATAGTTATAATGAGACATGCCCCTTGAGGCAGCATAGTTAAAGTTCTCCTGTAGCCATCTCACAAAACACTTATCTTAATAAGTTGCATCAAGTATCAATTATGCTGCAGGCAAAGAGCAACTCTACTCTTGTCATAGTTTATTTTGGCTGCAAGTCCTGTGTTTGTATCTCCCCTTTTCAACACGTTTGGTATAAAAGTGTTGTGCCATAGAATATAACCTCCCTTTCAGCTGTGACATTATTATGTATTCGTTTTGTGAGGCATTACAAACTACATTACAGTCTGTATGGATAACTGGGGATATCCCTTTTGATGGGTAGGAAAAATTGAAATTTTTATCCGATCAACTTGAATGGATTAGGTCTGATCTCCATCCACCCTGCTAATTTCTGTTTATTCCACCATTTTCTTAGCAAGAACCTGCACTTTTTTTTTGAATTGCCTTGTCTGGTATTCCATAATTCTTAATTACTTATTCATACCACAGGAAATTGACCCTTGCAAGAGTATAATTGACGAAGATATACGCACAGCCATCCAGAACTCTGGCAGGCCAAAGGGTGCTATGTTTTTGCCAGAGGTTTGTTGCCTGTTGCAGTCCTTACTTTGTGAACATATGGTATTTCAGATTTGTCTTTCTTTTACCTAACACCTTGGCATGCTCAACTGTGTTACTTTATGTTGAGTTTCAGGTGCCATTTGAGACTCTTGTGCGAAAGCAGATAGTTCGTCTGCTTGATCCTAGTCTTCGGTGTGCACAATTTATCTGTGATGAGTTGATCAAAGTATGTGCCTATAACAATGTTCTTTACTTATATCTGTCCTATCAACATTTAGTCAAACTGTATGAAATAATCTAATCGATGCAGATAAGCCATGGTTGCTTGACCAGCGAGCTTCGGAAATTTCCAATCCTTAAAAGGAGGATGACTGAAGTAGTTAGCAACTTCTAAAGAAATGGTCTTCGACCTGCAGAGACAATGATAACCCATATTATTGAAATGGAGGCAAGTGTTTACTCTCCTTAGTTCTTAGCAGTTAAACAGTGGATTGCTTCCACAACAAAATACTATGTCTCAGTATTTACGTTCCCCAATTTAATTTGTCCAAGGGAAGGTAATAATTAAGTCACTAACCATCAGGTGTCGCATCGAATATTATTTTAGATGAAAAATAAAAATATTTATTGAATACTATAGGATATCCATATCCTTTCGAATGTGGATTGCTGTTGATGCTTTTCTGTTTTACCAGTTCTGATATCCTTATCCTTTTCAATGTAAAGTGTGTACGTTTCTTAGAAATATTTTTTACCATGCTGTTTATTTGCCACTTCAAGTAACAACACACCTTTATGAGCTCATAATTTGCCATGTTCATAGTTCTCTCCCCATGTACCATGCTAGTGCTAGTTA
This sequence comes from Eragrostis curvula, assembly GCA_007726485.1. Classification (NCBI taxonomy): domain Eukaryota; kingdom Viridiplantae; phylum Streptophyta; class Magnoliopsida; order Poales; family Poaceae; genus Eragrostis; species Eragrostis curvula. Next base: position 5,155,805 of record RWGY01000031.1, on the reverse strand, counting down.
TGGTAGGCATAGTTTCTGAGGCACGATTTAGATGCACCTAGGTGCTACGAGAGATGGGCATTGTTAACACGTAGAGTGAGGGAGAAGGGAGAGTAGATGTCCACTCCCGCCTGCTCTGGCACCGTTGGGAGGGAGCTCAGAATGGGAGACGGAGATGGATTTAGGGATGCATTGTCTTTTTAGGCTAGAATGTCGTAACAACTAGGAAATTTTAGGATCGTTAGGTGCTAGTGAATTTTGAGGGGGAGAATGTCCTAACTCCTAACAACTCTAGAAATTGTGAGGATCATTGCTTCCTAGTGAAATTACAGATGCATTTATTTGCATTATATGCGTTATATGCTGCATGGGCAGAGGTAGAGGCATATACGAGAGAATCCTCAATCTTTTTCTAAGAGTGTCTTAACAAGTTTAAAAATTACCCCCCTCCCCCCCCCCCCCCCCCCCCCCCCTTTTTAATTATATGACACCGTTGACTTTTTTGTTGAACATGGACCAACAATATATATGAAAATAATTAGTTGCTTAACGTGAAATGTATATTGCTGTCATCAAAAGCACTTAAGATTAACATATACATTTAGCTATTTACACAAATATTTATGAATAAGACGAATGGTCAAAGTAACGAAAAAAGTCAACGGTGTCATATATTTAAAAACAGAGTGAGTACTTTCTTGTTTTGAAATTCTAGGGTCGTTTGGAATCTCCAGCTGATTGATCGTCCAGCCACGATGTTGAGCTCAACATCACAGCCGGTTATCTCAGCTGGGCAGGAGCCGGACTTAACACCGTTAGTCGGCACCTCTGGGTTCACCCACATGCTGCCTCTGCCGATCCAAGTTCTGCAGCCATGTTCCCACCTCTGGGATCCACCCATGTGGTTCCTTCTCCTCTATGCCCCTACCTCCGCCCATCCTGTGCTCGTTCCTCCCTGCTTGGTGAAACATCGGATGCAAACGTTGGTGGGCCAGGCCGTTTTCTGTAGCCATGTCCGACGCCCGTGAAACACACATGGGGTCCGCGTACAGGGACCGTGCAAACGGAGCTGCAGTTCCGCCTGTTTGGAATCTCCAGCTGATTGATCGTCCGGCCACCATATTGAGGGCGCACGCCATGCAAGGCGCCGAATTCGCTTTGTTACTTCCTATTGAAATTTCAGATACATTCTAATGTGATACACATTCTTTTTACTTGTGCTCGGGCATGTACTTGCATTATCTCTAAATTAAATAATTTTGTTTGGTAAACGGTAACAACTCTTGTACTTCTGTTACAGATGGATTACATAAGTACTTCACATCCAAGTTTTGTTGGAGGTGTCAAGGTTGTTGAGCTTGCTAAGCATGAAGCTCTACCTTTGAAACATTAGCTTCACTATCGGTTCGTAAGGTACTTTTACATCTCAGATTTTGTAATGCTGCATGGGCATATAGGAGAATTTTAATGCCGCTGAATGATGGAATCCTGTGCAAATCTTTCACTTTGCCTAATTCATTTCCTGTGTATTGCAATGCTTCTTTGCCTAATTCTACTGCTCAGTTTAACAACTGGATGGCTGTTATGGCCCTCTGGTGTTCTGTATAATGAACGAAATATTACTTGAAAAGAAAAAAAATGGACGATTTGCATTTCTACACCCTACCCTCAATCCTATGGGATTGTCACTTCTGTTGCTGTGTGATACACTTGGTGCTACCATACCAAACCAGCTCTCGTCGCACACATGTACTCCATTTTCATTTTCTTGATGCTAGAACAGATTAGTTAGTGCAAGTTTGCACTAAATATGCTGTCCTAATGTCAACAAAAAGAAAAATTTCTATGTTTCCATATCATATTACCACATGTAAGATATCATTTGGCATTATCTGCATTGTTTCTAGTCTGGAGAGAACAATACTGCCGCTTACCCCTTGCGTCTTTTGTCACTGTAGGATGGCATCCCTGTTGGTTCTGATACACAGTTTACGGCTGAAAGAAGTCAAAAGTTACGTGCTGTTTTCCCAAGAGATGGTACAAGAGGAGCAACGCCTGAGCAGGTTTTCAGACTTCAAAATACTTTTTTGGTACAAAAATGTTACCTTTTTCTTCTCTTTCCTGATTTTGCTGTCTATCTTCTATTTCTGCTGGACAGGTATTACAGCCTGATGTGAATGCAGGTAAATCTGTTCATCTTTGTTGCTTTCTAGATTTTATCCCTATATGTTTATGTGAAACCACAATTTGATCGGGGTTGCATTAATTCAGTTGTTTATTTATCTTACTATCTTTTAGATAGTATTGATGTTCTATAGTCACCATCTAATGAGTTACGTAAACTCTTATTTTAGGGCAACCAGTATCTGGCATTTTATGATTAACCAAGCAATATGTTCAGTACTCTCTGTTAGAGGGTTTGAGTTCTTGGCAACATTGCCATTTAGTTCTGGCTTGCTGCGACTGAGTTCTCTTTCTTCTGAAAGTGGTATTTTTTTTTTTGGATGACCATAGTGTTAACTCAAGACTGACACATTGCTGGAAATTCTTAATATCATTAATTAGCTTATATACAACCTATTTCTTTATGTCATTAATTTTTCTAATTTCTGAAGGATACAACCTAGTATTTTTTTTTTGTTTCTCATATATCAAGAAGTGGACCCAAAGCCCAACCTTGAGTGTTTTTTCTTTTGAGCCTCATGTAGATTAAACAGTCAATCATAGTGTTTTCTTGTTCTCCTACCAATGGAGATGGACATATATAATCTTTGATTGTCTGGTTGATTTTTTACTATTGTTTGTAGCTTTTGTTCAATTGAAATGGACATTGGCGTGAATATATTTAAGTCCAGAAATTTAATTGGTCGGTTCTAGTTACTAGTAGTGATGAGATTGAATGCCCATGCAGCTACAAATATGTAAAAAAAAAAGAATCATTAAAAAATGGCCTTCAGTGTGATCAATTAATTAATTGAACATGCTTTACTTAGAGATTGAACTTTTGACTGTCATCTGACTTTAGAATTATAGGAACTGGTGGAAGTCAGATGGGAAACTCACACATTGGTGGTAATTCGTCAAGCAACACAGTCCCACAAGCTCACAGGCTAGATAACATATCCTCTATGATTCAGCTTAATGAGGTGAGTTTACTATCACATGCGAGTCTAGGAAGTTGGGGTTCATATCTTTTTAATAATTATTCTTTTTACATCAAATTCTTGTCCATATTTGTACCAGCCACCTATTACCTTGAAGCCATCGGAAAACCACCCAAAGCAGGATGCAGTAGAGATAGCAATTGTGAAATTATTGATCAAATCCTACTATGACATTGTCAGAAAAAATATCGAGGATGCGATCCCGAAGGCTGTAATGAACTTTTTGGTAAGTTTACCTCCCACAGTTCTGCAGTATCTTTAAAATCTACATCGTCAACCACGCATGGATATTATTCTACTGGACTTCCAGCAAGCTGATGTAGTTCTTTGCTCCAGTATTCGCACATATTTAACGCTGTACGTCTATATTGAATGTTGGATTATGAAAAGCATATGAAAATCAGCAATTTTTTGTGGGTGGTGTGGGTGGTATGAATCTATTTCCTATTGTGAAAGTAGTACATAATGTTTATCCAAAAGAGGTATATTAGTTATCACAGAAGCTACCTGCATTTATGTGTTTGTACATCAGAGGGAAAGACATGTAAAAATGCCCACCTTTAACAGCATGTTATACTAGAACCGACTTTCCTTTTGGTTACTCGTGAACATATCATGCAAGGACAAATATATGTTTTCTTAGGTCATTATTCATGCGCTTTAGTCATTATGCATTAAAGCTATCATTGTTGGTTAATTCATGTTCAACAGGGCTCTAATCTCAGGTTGCTGTGTATTGGTAATACTGTTGTTTAACGGATCCTTTTATCTCAGGTGAACCATACAAAGCGGGAGCTGCACAACTTTTTAATTCGGGAACTATATAGGTGCTTGCACCATCTTTTGTTTATAATTGCTTCTGATTACAGTTTTCTTACATAAGAATACAGTCTGAAATGTTGATTTGCTGTGTAGCTTTAACCTGCTCAATGAACTGATGAGGGAAACTGATGAAGTAATTATCAGACGACAACGCATTCAAGAAACACTTGAAGTTCTTGAACAGGCACATAGGGTATTTACAGTTTCTTAAATGTTCTCATTTTCAATTTTTTATCTGTCCTGCAATCTTTTAACATTTGTATTTTTCAGACCCTTGAAGAATTTCTCTTTGAAGCTGAAAAAATTGAGAAGGGCTATAACCGTGATGAACATGACACTGGCCTGCCAAGAATCCGTGGACTCAGCGATGATGGCCCTTATGGCATATTTACATCCTCTCCTAACCACTGAGCCGCATCAAGCATCTCATATAGCCATATAGGGCAGCATGTGCATTGGCATCACTTGGCATCTTGTTCTTACCTAGTTATCATCAATGGGCGGCTTTTTTGCATGATCTTAATCCAATTCCTGAGGTTTTGAGCGATGAGCTTGAGTTTTGCCTGTAAATTCTATTTGTTTTTGCTAGCAAGCTATTTGCTTTCTAGTTAGAAGCAACTGCTGGTAGACCACCTACATTATTCCATACGGAAACTGCCAAGCTCCTGCCACATATAATAGGCATAGTGAATAGGGACAACCGGGTAGTTGTACAGTGATATACTCAACTAGCCTGAGGTATAAAATTTGTGTTGCCTGAGAATGGAAATATTTTAGCCGAGGCATACGACTTGCAATCGAGGTTGCACAATTGTAGTAAATTCATGTATAATGCAAGAGATATTGCAGTTAGAATTAATGTAATCAAGGGTTGGTCAGCCCTGGTTCCAATTATATATTTTTGTACTCACGCCCAAGCCTGCTAATTGTTCGTTTGAATCTTATATTGTCAGTGTTTATATTGGAGGTAGCTAAATCTCGATTCCAGGAGTTCTGGTTTTGAATTGCAAGCATGCTATTTTGACCTATATATTTGATGAATTGGGGAAAAAAGGGAAAATTAAATGAGATGATTCATTTAATTCATAGTAATGATATACACAATTCATCTCAGAATGTTGTTTCATTCATACAGTTGCCGTATGTATTCTCTTAAAAGTTTCAAATTTCTGGAAGTTAACAAATCTAACTCAGTTGCTATGTCTAAAGTAGATTGCATTTTCTGGGACGGGATGCAATTGTTTCTCTAAACTTTTTCACGTGCCATCAGCAATCGCCTCATTTCAATGACTAACTGGTATACATGAAAACTGTTTCCAGTTATCAAATGTCGAATCTAGTCTTGAATATTTTGTTACTTTATGCAAACTTATTGAATTGGTGTTTTAAAATTGTAGAATTTTACTTTAAGATGTTTTTGTTGTTCAAAGTGTTTGCTACATTTTCATGAGCCGCCCGCCCTCATCTGCCAGTGCCGCCAGACGCCGTGCCGGCTCTGTTTCGGTTTCTGTCGCGCCTGGCACTCCTGGGCTCAGGATAAGACACTCAGTCGATTTTTCGACGGACGGCAAACCAAACGCTAAACTCTCTAAGAAGAATCATTCCAAGTCCACGGATCCATGGCCGCTGTCGGAGTCGCAGCAGCCACCTACTCCGGCACCTCACCCTCCTTCTCTAACTGGATAATGCTGGATCCCTATGTGTTCACCAGGCAAACAACATCGCCGCAGCTCAGGTGTGCATTGCCCATCCATTGCGAGGAGGAAATTGATCCCAGGAGGACGAAACAACATCCCTACGTTGAAGCTCAGATGTGCCTGTACTCCTCTTCAAAATCAGACTGGGATCTGCGTGCATTGCCCATCCATTGCGAGGAGGACATTGGTGAATTGCTTCGCTGGTCGACGAAGCAAGTTGTTGCACTCGGGACGTACCTTTGCTGGGTTGATTACAAGTCTGGCATGCTGTTTTGTGAAGTGTTCAGAGAGCACCTGCAAGTCTCATATGTCAAACTGCCTGTGCGTTCTAGTCCCCTTACAGCATGCGTGGACATGTACCGAAACCTCTGCGTGGTTGCTGATGAAGGCAAGTGTCAGGATGAAGTTCGTTGATGTGAGACCTAGTGATGGCTACGTTCAGCATCCACGTTCTTCAGACGGGTTTGAGATCAATTTTTGGATCTTGGTTAAAGAAGACGGTACAATGAACTGGAAGCACGAACGCGAGTCTGCTATTTCAGATAATGAGCTGCGCATTAGCAACATTCTCCCTTCTCGTCACGGGCCATTGACGTTCCCTATCCTCAGCATGGAAGAGCCACATGTTGCATACTTTGTGGTTGGGGAACTTGGGAGTTGTATTAAGATGGTGTGGCTACTTCCTGTTGACTAGATTAGTAAGTCAGCCGAACTTGTCTTTCCCTACTTGAATGGAAAACCTTCTCGGCGAGGATGCTGATGTGGCCAGAAGCAAGCCACACTGTTTTGATCCATTTCTTCTGAGTGATATCACCAAGTTCTTTGGCAGATAATTGCACAAAATTGTTGATTATTGTGACAAGTTGTTGAAGAGTTAAGATACTTACAAATACGGCCCAGAAATGCAAAACTTCAATGGGCTTCCAGTCGGCCCAGGTCCTCCCTGCTGGCAGGATGAGGTTTGTGCATTGACTTTCTGGGAAAAAGAGATACTTGTGCAATTTTAAGCTCTCACTCCCAGTTTGGTTTAGCCTTCCTGATGTCGCCAATTCTCGATATCGCCTCCAATTTTCTATAATGATGTCAAGAAAAACTAAGCACAAAAGCATTTGTTATGGTAGTCTTAAATAACTATGAGCCGTTCATTTACATAGATCTCAAATGTTATACATAGCTTTTCCTATTGTTTTCCTCTTCTCATCTTCCTTCTCTTTTTCTGTATCTTGACTACAAACTAATTAAATGCTATATGTTGTACATGTGTAGTGAGACACTGATTTATATCGAGAGATGTGTGAAACATAGGGCATACGCATGATGGCTATTAGTTTTGTGGGAACACGGGAGACGTTATGAACCAATAACTTGTAGCCATTTGCTTTTCTCGGGAGTTTCAGAACATGAGCCAACGAATGAATAGTTTTCGATGCTGCATTAAATATTAATCAATGAAAGGAAGATATCCTTTCTCCACTCTATGATCTTAGTAATGTTAAAGACATAAATTTATAATGATTTCAAGATTGTCCATTCATCTTACCAAAAAATAATATGCAAACTTGGCTCTTGGTTTCAACTGTGACTACCGGGCTGATGTGACATCTTAGATTTGTCTGCCGCGTTGTATCATTGGGGGATTCGTCTGACTATTTATTCAACGGATAAAAAGAACATGCAGCCAGTGATTTGGATGCATGATGTGGGTGTGAGGGCAACTGATCGATCCTCAATATTAGTAAGATATTACAGCAAGGAATCACTATTTGCCAATCAAATAAGTCTAGTGTTACACAATTTACATTAGGCTAGTCACTTGTTAATGTGGAAACCTTACAATAACATGCTACATAGGCTTCAGAATAGAGCAGCATCAAGGAGGGCATAACCAGTGAGCTAACACCCACTTTTTAGAGGAAAGGCATAAAGACAAAAGAGAGCAAAGCAACCTGTCTGTCCGTACGTCTGCCTTCAAGAGAAGAAAGACATAAAGAGAGAGCAAAGCAACCAGTCTGCACGTCTGAACAGAAGAGAAGAAAGGAACAAAGCGAAGAAAGGAGTAAAGAAAAGAAAGGAATAAAGAGAGAAAAGACGAGCAATAATCTCAATATCGAGCAATAGACCAATGGCTGTGTCATGAAAGAGAGGACAAGAAGAAATAACTTGTGGAGCCAATCACATGACGGCCGGGGCTCATTCCGCCAAAATCCAGCTCCCTATTCTTGGAACGTGCGACGTTACAACCCATAATCTTCATCATCATGGTGGCCCGTGGCAGGTAATTCACGCTTGTGTGCCTTGCTGTGCTGTGCAGCCTCACATGTTGATCAACCTCCCGAGCAGAGTGATGCCATGGACTCGTTCACCAAGGATATACTGTTGCTACTCTGGTTGTTCAATAAAATTAGGAAGATATTCAAAAACCTCTTTTTTGCATTATAAAAATGAAAGTTGCCTAGAGGTGGGGGGGGGGGGGGGGGGTGAATAGACAACGCTAAAAACTTCTGCAAATTAAGACTTAATTAAATCGTCAGAACTACCGGATGGTCCGGTACACTGTCAGATACTCCGGTACCGGAGTATCCGGTACTGTGTCGGACAGTCCGGAACAGGGGATAATCTTGAGAAATTTGAAAGCTACGAAGTTTCTAGCAATTCTACTTGAATCAAAAGACTTGTATAGATGCTATCAAGTAAATCTACACAACAATTGCGGAAGGAAACAAGTAGATAAGTAGATCGAGGCAATATAGCAATATATATAAGCAATATGAACAAGAGAAGTATGAACAACAAGAACAAATGAAATCGAAACAAGATGACACACGATTTGTCCCCGAAGTTCAGGCCTACAAAGTGCCCTACGTCTCCGTTGAGGAGTCCACAAAGGACCGGGTTGCTCTCAACCCTAAACCTCGCTCAAAATGGTCACCAAGACCGATTTTGAGTGTTTCACTATCAAATCCCTTGCGGGAATGGGTAATACAAACTTCCCGGAGCTTCACCACATGAATTGGGAGCTCCCGGGCAACCTCTAGCCGTCTAGGAGCACAAAGCTCCAAGAGTAACAAATGAAATCACGAGAGAATGATGCCACAAGAAACTCAAGAGTGGAATGCTTGCTCTCAACACGAATCTTTTGCTCTCACACACTCCCTTGAGTGAATCACACAAATCTTAGGCTTGGGAATGAGTAGAGGATGAAGGGAAGAAGCTTTAGTCGTGTTCTTTTGAGTGGAGGCGAGAGGAATGGCCATTGGAGGTGGATGAGTATATATAGACGCTCCAACAAAAGTAACCGTTGTGCTGCAGTTAGGTTCTACCGGATACTCCGACACAATGTCGGATACTCCGGTGGGAAGTAACTGTAACTGGGTTTCAACAGGGGCCGGATACTCCGGAAGTGTGCCGGATATTCCGGTGGGAAGTATCTGTAAGTGGAAATTTGGTAAACCTCTCAAGCTTGAAATTGGTTGGTTTTGGTTCATGCAAAAGTTCTTGTGACATCAGAATACACATGATTACCATCCCTCTTGATAGTACGGCATTCCTAGACTCAATGAAAATATAAAAGAGAGAAATCTTTGTCCATTGAGCACTTAATGCCATTCTTGTCAACACATGAAGGGATTGTAACTTTGAAATCATTTTGATTCTCCATTATGAGACCTAGCTGAACATTTTCTCATTGCAAACATTAGTCCTTTTGATCGTTTTGACGTCAATCACACAAAACACATGATTAGGGGCCTAGATGCACTTTCAATCTCCCCTTTTTTGGTGATTGATGTCAAAACAACCAAATTATAGCAAGGAAAAAAAAATTCAATAAGAACTTGACAAATTTAGAGAGAGCTCCCTCTAAATGTATGCATGAATTGAATTCATCACAAATGGCCTAACAATGCCAAATACACATTTTCAAGAAAGACAATATAAGAGCTCCCCCTAAAACCTTGCATGGACCAGATATCATCATATAGGCAATAAAAACATTATGCAACACATGAGAGCAATAAGCAATTTCACACAACCTAGAAATATAGAAACCAACAAGCGTCATTACATCACATAGTCTCATGCATAGGACATAATTAAATTTAGTCTTACAATCAAGAACTTAGTTCAACACAAATAGTAATACTCCTAAAGTCCATCACTAGGTAGAACGATAAATTTCTCCCCCTTTTTGGCATCACATCACCAAAAAGAGAAAGAAGACAAAGTGATTCACTCATCATCTTCGCTGCCCGCTGCTGCTTCTTCCTCCTCACTCTCCTCTTCTTCCGCTTCTCCTTCACCTTCAACCTCGGTGTCCTCATCACTTTCCTCAACTTGACGAGTAGGCTTCTTGGAGAAGTTAAAAATGTCCTCATCCTCATCACCATCGGAGGGAAGATCGGGATACGGTGGAGGAGCTGCATATGGAACTTTATTTGCTTTGCACAAGTTGCGGATATTTTGATCAGAATGCTCCCAACGTGCTCTTGCTTCCTCACGGGCCTCACGAATCTCAATAGCATTCTTTGTGCACTTGTGATAGATGGCCTTGAGGGCTCTAGCAATGAAAGAGGAGCTGCTAGGACGACGTCTGCGACGTGACTGAGAGGTACCAATGTTGGTATTTCTTACGTCACAGACAAATCCGCAAGCGCACGGAATACCGTTGTAGCACTTCACCCGTGAGTATTCAAGGGTATCGTTATTTATATTTTCCCAAAGGAACGGTGTGTGATTATCTTCTAGTCTAATTAGTCCAAGGACACGAAGAAGAGCGGTAGATTTGGGTAGAGAGGATTCCTATGGATGAGTTTCTTAGCAAAAGATAAATCCTGTCTCTAATTGCTTACTTCGAGCGCCGGCTTAGGCTTTGGTCTGCCAAGCCACTCCGGCTTATAGCTCTACTATGTACCCGAACGTGGAGGGTTCCTTTGGATGGACAGGGCTGTCACTTCCTGCCACCTACCTCTACAAACCGTGGAGCACACAGCGGACAAAGGCGACTTCCAGCCTAGACACCACGTCTATGCTATCGATCACTACTCTAGCCCCGGCCTGGTACCAATTTGGAAGACTAGAGCACTCCTTGCGGAGCGATGATCCCGTAAACAAGTAAAGAAAGAACTTAATCTAAACACTAAGTACACAATCCAATAGGAGATCAAGAATACTTACTTATGATGAAGATGAACGAATGATGAACGACGAACGAACGATGAACGAACGACGAACGATGAACGAACGACGAACGAACGATGAACGAACGACGAACAATGACTATTATAAAGAAGTATTCTCAAAGATACAAGATTGGGGCTAAGTCCTCACAAAGGGAGGACTACCCTTCTCCTCTACCCTACTCTCTCCCTACTCTACTAGTATACAAGGGGCTCTAGGCCCTTGGGAGTGGAATGAGGCTCTCCTTCTTGTGTGTCTTGTGTGGGAGGGGGTACCCCTCTATTTATAGGCTTGAGTAGGTCGGTTTGGGGCCTCCACCGCCTCACCCACCGCCTTTGGGCATTAAATGCAGGCAGAACCGACATCAGGAAGGCGGTGGCGACCAGCTGGCCAAAGATGGGCTAGAGGGGCCACTGTAGCAGGTCGGCCGACCTCACTGTAGCAGGTCGGCCGACCCCCCCTTGGCCCATTTGGCCTTGGGCTTTGGCCGAGGGGTCCTCCTTGATGTCTTGTTCAATGATCTTCGTGCATTGGCCCAAGTTGGTTGGGTTTTGTATGACTTTTGATCCATATCTTGTTGGGCTGCCTGTGCTGACTTTCTCGGAGTGATGTGTTGTGGCCTTCTTGATGTGAATTCCCTCCTTTTGATATGAAATGCACCTGCACTCAAAATCTCACCAAGACTTGTGGAATTTGTTAGTTTTAAGCCCTAACACTATGTTTGGTGTTTACTTTGATTCCATTTGTGCAGGTATTTGACGGTCAAAATCGTGCCGTAACGACCGTCAACAAGACCCCCACACTTGAGCCTTTGCTCGTCCTCGAGTGAAGGTGGAAGATTAAGATAAAGCATGACTTCCTATGGTATGATGCTAGCATACAAGTTATTCCAAGACATAACTGCACCTGTGAACTTTGAAGTGGCTAACATGCTATCTTGGGCGGTTGAGGAATGGAACGGTCTTGATTCAAGTCATCAATACCCCTCTGTTGAGTAACTTGGGTTTTTGATAGAATTTTCAAAATAAAAACATAGCTTGTACTCCTCAAATGATAACTCTCAGATCGCTCAATGTGTTTGATTCCTCACCAAGGCAATGTATTTACCTTTTTTCATCCTACTTCTACAAAAGGCTTTTTGTGGAGCTTGGTAGGGATGAAAAGGGGCATACTTGTATCACTTATATTGCAAAGTCAAAGGGTGGATCCAAAGAGAAAACAAGTCATACAATCTGATCAAGAATGTGCATGTGTGTGGATATGTGTATGGTGAATGGAATGGGGTGGAGTGAGATGGATACTCCTTGATGCTATGATGTTTCTCTCTTGATTGACTTTTATTTTGAGAACATGGCTATCACTTCTTTTCTTTTCTCTTCTCTTCTTTTTTTTTTCTTTCTCTCTTTTTTTTTTCAATCGTGCTCAACATGTTTGAGCATGTCTTTCTTTATTCATGCTCATGCAAATGAGCATTCTTTTTCTTTTTTTTTTCTTTCGATAGCCATGTCTCTTTTTGCAAGAATGTTTGGAGAGAGACATCAACAACAAGAGATGGAGTATTTATTTGGTGGGTGGATGGATGGAAATGGTGTTGCTAACTTCCAGTGTAGAAGGTTAGCATGTTTTATGATAATGGTGTATGTGCACGAAATCTTGATCAAGAAAGTATGACAAGCATCTCAAAAGGGTCGCACAATTTTGACAAAGCTCAAAGCAATAACAAGTAGCATTTGTAGAGGTTTTCAAAGTGATTCTTATTTGGCTCTGGTGGGAATATAAGATCATTGAGGAGTGCAAAGCTATGGATTTAAAATTTTGCAAGATAAATTCCCAAGCACTCTATGCAGAAGAAGCATGATTTATTTCATCCAACCATATCTCATTCGCCAACAACTTAGATAAGCATGGGTTCCTATGAGATTGGTGTTCACAAGCAACAGGTGTATGATGCGAGGAATAAAGAGTATGCAGGCCAACCAGATAGAAGTATGTTTGTTGAGAGGATAACACAAGATTTGTTTTATCATTGAGTTAAATTTTAGTGATTGACCCAAAAGAACATTTTAACTCATGAACTAGGGAGATAGAGTAGTAGGATAGGATGCGCAAACCATCGCCTTGGATGAAGTGGAGACCTAGAGGGATCATGGGATATTTGATTGAACCAAAGGTTCGACCGAACTTTGTTTTCTTGTGCCCGATGGCTCCACCATTGTATGTGTCGATCAGTGCGAGCTTGTGCATCGTGTTGGTGGGGAGATCTCGAATGTGTGCGTGATGAAGAACTCGAGAGATCTCCCCCACACTTGTTCTTGTACCTGGCTTATTTATTCAAAACAAACAAAAAGAATGTGGAAGCAAAAAGGACTCTACCGGGGTTAAAGACCGGGGAGCCTAAATTTATTGAATTCAGCACAATAACTCAAGGCGCATGATATGTTTGAAAGGGAAATAAAAACGCCTAGTTTATTCGTGTACTTTTCATTATTTAATTTCTTTATTCGATTTTAAATTATTTTCAACTTTTTATTTTATCATGCAAGGAGAAAGCAAAAAGATACAAGTTGCGATACAAGTTACCTTAGTGGGGGAGGTTCCCTCCCCCCACACTTGTTCTTTGCTCATAGCCTTGGATTGGGGTGGAACCCCATGCGGTGATTTTTAGGTCATGAGATTAACTGGGCTTTGTTGCAGCGTGGTATGATGTTGGCGCATTTGTCCTTGGTGGGTTGCTGCCATCGAGTGTCACAACAAACCTTTAGCCTCATATGGTTGCGGGGGTTGGTCCCAACTAAGTGCATACTCAGTTGTTTCCTACCCCGCTACATATTCATTGGCTTGGGGTTGTGGTGGTGGTACCACCATGGCTGCATTCCTTGACTTTTCCGTTTGTAATCCCTGCCAAAAGCACTACTCCTGCAAGCGATCCTCATCCAACTTGGAGAGGGATGGTTAGCTCTCGGAGCATATACAAATAAAGTCCCGGTTAGGTGACGGGATTTCATTTGTATAGCCGAGGACGAGAAACACAAGTGAATCTGGACCATGTTTGAGTGTAACCATAAACAAGATGATCCTCATTGACAAAAGCTCGGGGCTTTGTGATGTATGAAACGCAAGCATTGTCTAAAGCCGTAATTCTTAAAGCGGTGTGAGCAATCAACGAGGTGCACTCAACATGTTCTAACCACTTGAAAAGTTCTAACCATTTCTCAATCATGCATTGCATAGGAGAGATTTTGATATTGTAAACCATGGCATAAGGATACAATGCTCATCCTCATAGATAGGTCTAAGATTGCCTTGAGGAACACATGTCATAGCAAGCCATTCATGCATCAGGCACAAGGTAGGATGTGATATTTTGCCAGAGAGCATGCTTGCAATGATCAGGAGTTGTAGAAACAAGCCTTGCAAGCAATGCTTATGAGAGCCTAGTAGTAGACTAAGATTGTTCCATGCAAGCAGGTAATACTTATTCTGGAAGAACCAAAGTAAAACCATTGTCTACTACTAGCAGGGTGCATAAAACTGTATGGCAAGTAGGAGGGATCTTATCACACAAGCAAAGTCTTCCCACCCTATGGCTTCTAATCATGGGCAAAGTTGGCATTCATACCTTCCTTGTGCAGCAATGCCGGGTCATGTGCTCATGGGTGAGCATAGACACGGTTTCATGAGTGTTGTAGGCTTGCTTCTCCTTCTCGCACACCAAGATGGGATTGGTGTTGAAGAGGAGTCTCGATGTGTCATTTTCATTGTGGTCTACCTCTCCGTGGGATCCTTTTGAAGCTCTTCATGCCAACTTTCTCAAGTTAGGCATGAGATCAATGGAGGGGTATGGATATGTGCCATATCGAGAGTGACTTGGGTTTGAGCTTGTCGCCTTCTTCAACACATTGATGAGCCGCTTGTCGGCTCTTTTCATGGCTGCACACAAGAGCAAGAACACAAGAGCAAACTCGAGAATGGGTTACGTTAGTTTAAGCAATGTGGACCATTTGTCGGTTGCTCTCGCAAAGCTCTTTTTTTTGGCAACTAAAGAAAGCAAAATAAAATCAAAAGAAGAAAAGGGAAAATCTTTTTCTTAAGTTTGAGATAAAACAAAATTGTCACTTTGAGAGTTTGAGAAGCTCTCAAATTATTACCCCTTTTTTTTTTGGAAAAACAATCGTTTCAATTATTATTATTAATTTTTTTGAATGATTTCAAAGAAAAATAAAGAAGAGTTGGAAAAGATTCCAACATAGAAGAAGTTTATTTTGGAAGACTCCAAATGCAAATGGAAAAACCAAAAGATCAACGAAAAAATCTTTTTCTTGAACTTGAGACAAAATACGATGAATACTTGGAGAAGTGCAAGAACAAGAATTTTGTTGTAAGGGTTCTTAAGTGAAAATGAAATGTCATTGAAAAGTTCGAGCACCCTTGCATCCAAATATAAACAAATGAAGTTCAACTTGGTCAACAGTCCCACAATGGCTATATGCTGAAAAGTCAAGGGGAGCTGTGCCAAAATTCCTTCAAAATTTTGTTCAAAGCATTTTCCAACAAAAGGTTGTCTCAAATTCATTTTATCAAACTTGTTCTCACAAAGGAGATTTTTTTTTATTTGAATGTGCAGATGCAAAGTGGTTTGAAAAATCCCAAACATGAGTTGGAAGGATTCAAACATGCAAGAATGCAAATAAATAATCAAACATGCAAGAATGAGTTGGAGAAGTAAACATGTATGCAATTGGGAATTAAAAAAATGCAATTTGTTGGTAAAATCAAAGATGCAAAAGAATGCAAGTGGAAATCCAAGGAAGCAAATAAAAGATAATTGTCGATTATCCTATCGACAAGGGCAGCGTCATTTTAAGTCAGACGAGCAAGACTCTCCCCCGTCACGTTGAGTTTGATCATGAATTATCTCGTCTCGGAGAATGATCTGCATGGTTAGTACCAACATACAACCACGATATTTGCAATATTTATGATAAACAAAAGCATCTACAACCATTTTAAAGAACAAGTAGCAAAACAAGGGAACAAAGTGGTTGTAGGTAGCAAAAATGGTTTTGGCACTAACGGGTGTTGGCTCTAGAGACTCATGATGTGAGCATGTATCATGTAGTTGTTCAAGGAAAAAGCTATCATGCTCACTCAAAGATTCCTCTTTGGATTCTAGAGTCGATGCCTCGTGAAATTCCATGGCCCAAGGTTTGTTTTCAAGAAGTTCTTGATCAACATCAAGAACGGTGCATGAAGGGCCAGAGGGAAAAGGTTCGAATGGTGAAGAGGATTGTTTGGGTTCAGAGACATGAAGAGTTTCATTCAACTCATCCTCTTCATGGGTGGAAAACTTCGCATCCTCATACCAAGTATGCTCGAGTGGCGGGATTGGAGATATGAACTTGATTTGCTCGAGTGGTTCATGATCGAGATGAGGTTTCACCAAAGGATTTTGAGTGGTGGTGGTGAAAGTGGTTTTCCCAAGACGTTCCTTCATGTCCTCCTTGAGGAATGGTTCCTTGAGAGGATCGGGAGGAGTAGGAGGCATCTTTTCCCAAATGTAGTTCGAGGTGTTTTCAAAATTTTCAAAAATTCCTTTCTCGAACTCAAAAGGGAACTCAAGAGGTTCATCTTCCTCTATCATTGTTCTTGTGTCAGATGAGGACTCGGGTGTTGGGTCTACCATTGTAGGCACCAATTTTTTTGTTTTTGGCACAACGAGTTCCTCATCTTTTGACTCCGGCTCATCTGGTAAGTCAGCGGAAAAAGGTGTGTTTTCCACAATTCGATCCAAAAGTTCATGCGCTTCCGCTATGGTCTTATGAGAAAAAGATCCACCAGCGGCCGTGTCAAGATAAAGTGCGGTATTGTTGCTCAATCCCGAATAAAAATGTTGCAATAAAACTGGTTCGGGGAGCAACAATTCTGGTCCGGAGTCTGTTAATGAACAGAACCGGATCCAAGATGCACTTAAGGTCTCCTCTTCTTCTTGCCGAAAGTTAATTATTTCCGCTCGTAGAGAAGTGATACGAGATACGGGAAAGAACGCTAGACAAAATTTGTCTCGCAATTCCTTCCAATCACCGTTCACTCTCTTAGCGGTATAAGTGTACCATTGTTTCGCCTTCCCATTGAGGGAGAAGGGAAACAACTTCCACTTTAATGTTTCTTGTGTCATGCCATGGATCAATCGGCATGAACACAAATGCTCAAACTCTCGCAAGTGTTCATAAGGATTTTCATGTTTAAAACCCGAAAAGAATAGACCTCTTATCATTGAAATATAATCGGGGCAAAACTCATAGCCAGATGAAGAAATTGGGTGTGATGATGATGGTGGCTCTAAGAGATCACCCCGTGGAGCAGAGAATGATTGAATTGTAGGTTGTGGCTCCATCATATATGTTTTTGGTATTTTTCAAGTAAGTGGGAAATGATGATGATAGGATAGATGGTGGAAATGTGATGATGGATAAAGGAAAAGCAATAAGAGAAGAAATGATAAATAAAAGATACAATACGAGGACCAACTAGGTTCGAAGACAAAAACGAAAACCGTTCCCCGGCAACGGCGCCAGAAATGCTTGTTGGTATTTCTTACGTCACAGACAAATCCGCAAGCGCACGGAATACCGTTGTAGCACTTCACCCGTGAGTATTCAAGGGTATCGTTATTTATATTTTCCCAAAGGAACGGTGTGTGATTATCTTCTAGTCTAATTAGTCCAAGGACACGAAGAAGAGCGGTAGATTTGGGTAGAGAGGATTCCTATGGATGAGTTTCTTAGCAAAAGATAAATCCTGTCTCTAATTGCTTACTTCGAGCGCCGGCTTAGGCTTTGGTCTGCCAAGCCACTCCGGCTTATAGCTCTACTATGTACCCGAACGTGGAGGGTTCCTTTGGATGGACAGGGCTGTCACTTCCTGCCACCTACCTCTACAAACCGTGGAGCACACAGCGGACAAAGGCGACTTCCAGCCTAGACACCACGTCTATGCTATCGATCACTACTCTAGCCCCGGCCTGGTACCAATTTGGAAGACTAGAGCACTCCTTGCGGAGCGATGATCCCGTAAACAAGTAAAGAAAGAACTTAATCTAAACACTAAGTACACAATCCAATAGGAGATCAAGAATACTTACTTATGATGAAGATGAACGAATGATGAACGACGAACGAACGATGAACGAACGACGAACGATGAACGAACGACGAACGAACGATGAACGAACGACGAACAATGACTATTATAAAGAAGTATTCTCAAAGATACAAGATTGGGGCTAAGTCCTCACAAAGGGAGGACTACCCTTCTCCTCTACCCTACTCTCTCCCTACTCTACTAGTATACAAGGGGCTCTAGGCCCTTGGGAGTGGAATGAGGCTCTCCTTCTTGTGTGTCTTGTGTGGGAGGGGGTACCCCTCTATTTATAGGCTTGAGTAGGTCGGTTTGGGGCCTCCACCGCCTCACCCACCGCCTTTGGGCATTAAATGCAGGCAGAACCGACATCAGGAAGGCGGTGGCGACCAGCTGGCCAAAGATGGGCCAGAGGGGCCACTGTAGCAGGTCGGCCAACCTCACTGTAGCAGGTCGGCCGACCCCCCCTTGGCCCATTTGGCCTTGGGCTTTGGCCGAGGGGTCCTCCTTGATGTCTTGTTCAATGATCTTCGTGCATTGGCCCAAGTTGGTTGGGTTTTGTATGACTTTTGATCCATATCTTGTTGGGCTGCCTGTGCTGATTTTCTCGGAGTGATGTGTTGTGGCCTTCTTGATGTGAATTCCCTCCTTTTGATATGAAATGCACCTGCACTCAAAATCTCACCAAGACTTGTGGAATTTGTTAGTTTTAAGCCCTAACACTATGTTTGGTGTTTACTTTGATTCCATTTGTGTAGGTATTTGACGGTCAAAATCGTGCCGTAACGACCGTCAACAACCAACATGAGGAATGGTAGGATCAATAGCTGCTGCTGAGGTAGAAGAGGAAGTGGTAGTGGACACTTTCCTAATCCTGTAGGGGGTATGCTTGCATTCCTTATGAAACTCGACCCCCGTAACATGCTCAATCATCTTCATTATGTAGGGGGCATATCCACAGCTGCGACTAGCATCTTTAGAAATGATGTAGATCTGCCAAAAGATGAAAGCAAAAACACTAAACTCATCTTTCACTTCATCCTTGTTTGACATGTACCACAACAGATTTCTTGCATAGCTTAAGATGCTTGAGGCGTTCCCCTTCTTGGGAAGAATAGTGTGCCTAAAGAGAGAGTTGCAATACTTGAAATATGGCTTCAACCCATGAGTGGTACCAAGCTTGGTGTGTCTCCCTTCATACATGAATTCCATTTGCTCATCGGCAAGACAATGGTGATCGGTAATATCAATCTTGCCAAGATCATCATTAGTGAAACCAAGAATACCTGCAAAGTCACTGTAGGAGACTTCAAATGGATGTCCCTCAGTCATCCAATGAATCACAGGCTCATCATTGTTGACATTATCAATCCAATAGGTAGCATAAAACTGAGCAATGACTTCTTCATTCTAATTATAAGGCATTGCCATAATATTGGTCATCCCCATACTCTCACACTTGGCAATGACCCTATTGATGATGGGATCTTTTAGCTTCCTCATATGCTCCCAATCAATAAACTGCATAGGAAGGACAGGAGTGCTCTTGCTTTGAATGACATAGTTGTACCAATCCCACTGAAAAACAGTCTGAAAGCGATAGTCAATGATGTGAGTGTCTTTATCATACTCAAAAGGATCCTTCCTGCGAAGGGATGTCAAGTCATGCTTCCCTTTTGAGTAATCAATATGGGCCATACCCTCCATCTCCCTTTCTTAACTGGCAAGTGAAGAATGCATCCGAGGAAACATGTTTCGGTATAAGGTCGGAGGATCTCTGTCATCTGTAGGTGCCTTTCCTTTGCCTCTATCTCTCTTGGATGCTTCACCCCTTGAAGAAAAAGGGTTGACGGTCCTCTTCTGCCCATGCCTTTTTCCACGACCTTCCATCTGACACAAACATGTATGAACGAGGTTTAGACAGTGGAAGTACAAGGATGGAATCAAGAATCAGGAGCATGGACGAATTGTTGAAGTGTTAGGTTCTGTCGGATTGTCCGGCTCTGTGTCGGATAGTCCGGCGTCGGATACTCCGGCACAGAGTCGGATAATCCGGCAGGTCCTAATATTTCAAGAATTCGTCGAAACTCCTAAACTAGCCACAGGATTCCAACCATACTTCTAGCATTGCTAAACAACCTCATATACAATATTTTGACCGAAGGAATCGAACTAGAACATCCGAAACGAAGAGATCAAAGAGGGGGAAGAACAAGGGTACCTTCAAGCACTTCCTCGGTTTACGGAGGAAAAACTTGGGGGCACCGGAGACTCCGGCGATTGGAGGTCCTTAGAATCCTCTTGGGAGTCAAATCCCGCTCCAAATCAACCACGAATCGACGATTTTGGTGGGAGGGAAGAGAGAGGCGACGAGAGGAGTCGGGTGCGGTGAAAAAAGAAGAGATAACCTTTCACCGCGGGGATCAAATCCTTATATAGGCTGGTAACTGACCGGATAATCCGCCTCGGTGCCGGATTGTCCGACAGTCCCAGGCCCGGATACTCCGGTTTCTTCCCGGAATGTCCGGTGGGGAGATTCTATAATTCTGTAACCAGGTCTGACCATCACCGGATACTCCGGCATCATGCCGGATAATCCGATGTTCCCAGAATTTTCAAACTGATTTGATGAAAAGAAAGAGATTCAAGGAGATGAGCGACAATGGATGGACTTTAAAGAACATTCTCATCATAAATGGTCAGTAAGCAAGCAACAACCATAACTATGACCATATACAACAAGATAGGATCAAAAGATCAAGAACCATTCAAATAGTTTTTGAAAAACACTCAAATCTTTTCACAATTCATTTTGTTTTTGCAAGACTACCAAACTAGTAAACAACATTCAGATGTACAACATTCTATTCCACATTAGAAGAATCAAGGATATTTAATTCACTTCTAAGCTCACAAAAGCGCTTTTCATCTAGGGGCTTGGTGAATATATCGGCAAGTTGGGCATCGGTTCTTATGTAACTAATAGTAATATCCCCCTTGATAGCATGATCTCTCAAGAAGTGGTGCCGGATATCTATAAGCTTGGTTCTATTGTGATCAACGGGGTTATGAGCAATAGCAATGGCACTCTCATTGTCACATAGGAGAGGAACTTTGTTCATAGTGTAACCAAAGTCCTTTAGAGTTTGCCGCATCCAAAGTAATTGTGCACAACAATTACCGGCTGCAACATACTCCGCTTCAGCGGTGGAAAGGGCAACGGAATTTTGTTTCTTGGATGACCATGATACTAGGGACCTACCCAAGAATTGGCAAGTCCCGGATGTGCTTTTCCTATCCACCTTACATCCGGCGTAGTCGGCATCGGAATAGCCAACTAACTTGAATTTGGAGCCCTTTGGATACCAAAGCCCTAGGTTAGGTGTGTGAACCAAATATCGCAAGATTCTTTTAACGGCCACCATGTGGCTCTCCTTAGGAGCGGATTGAAATCTTGCACACAAGCACACACTAAGCATAATATCAGGCCTAGATGCACAAAGATAAAGTAATGAACCAATCATAGAACGATATACCTTTTGATCCACGGGCACGCCTTTTGGATCAAGATCAAGATGTCCACTAGTTTGCATTGGGGTCTTGATGGGTTTGGCTTTGTCCATGTCAAACTTCTTGAGCATATCTTGAGTGTACTTGGCTTGACATATGAACGTGCCTTCTTGGAGTTGCTTGACTTGAAAACCTAGAAAGAACTTCAACTCCCCCATCATGGACATCTCAAACTTCTTGATCATGATCTTACTAAATGCTTCACAAAATTCTTGGTTAGTAGAACCAAATATAATGTCATCGACATATACTTGGCACACAAAGATATCATTATCAATTTGCTTTGTGAAGAGCGTAGGATCAACTTTGCCAACAACAAATTGATTTGCAACAAGATATCCCTTAAGGCATTCATACCATGCTCTAGGTGCTTGTTTTAGCCCATAGAGCGCCTTATGGAGTTTGTAAACATGGTTAGGATACTTTGGGTCTTCAAACCCCGGTGGTTGCTCCACATACACTTCCTCACTAATTGGCCCATTGAGGAATGCACTTTTCACGTCCATTTGTTGTAGCTTAAAACCATGGTGAGTAGCAAAGGCAAGTAATATACGAATTGACTCAAGCCTAGCTATGGGAGCAAAAGTTTCACCAAAATCCAAACCTTGAACTCAATAAGCTCATGGCATGTGAAAAGGAAAAGAGGGAAAAGTTGGGCCAAGAACTTGCGAAAAGCAAGGAGACTTTCAAAAGTCTTGAGAGCATCAAATTGCACTTCAAGATTCTTATAGGCCTTGACTAGCCCACTATGTTTTTCTTGAAAAGCAACATTTGAGCTCTCAAGACTTTTGAAAGTCTCCTTGCTTTTCGCAAGTTCT